>OZ012686.1:7203463-7245244 GCA_963942565.1 Maea johnstoni | reverse complement strand
ACCTGTATCCAGGTGTGTCTACCCAGGTGTGTGTATCCCAGATTACTGGCGTGAAAACGTTATGTATAGATGATGCATGAGATACCTGTATTCAGGTGTGTCTGTCCAGGTGTGTGTATCCCAGATTACTGGCGTGAAACGGTTATGTATAGAGGATGCATGGGATACCTGTATTCTGGTGTGTCTGCCTAGGGGTGTGTATCCCAGATTACTGGCGTGAAAAGGTTATGTATAGATGATGCATGCGATACCTGTATTCAGGTGTGTCTGCCCAGGTGTGTGTATCCCAGATTACTGGCGTGAAAGGGTTATGTATAGATGATGCATGAGATACCTGTATTCTGGTGTGTCTGCCTAGGGGTGTGTATCCCAGATTACTGGCGTGAAAAGGTTATGTATAGATGATGCATGAGGTACCTGTATTCAGATGTGTCTGCCCAGGTGTGTGTATCCCAGATTACTGGCGTGAAGAGGTTATGTATAGATGATGCATGGGATACCTGTATTCAGATGTGTCTGCCCAGGTGTGTGTGTCTCAGATTACTGGCGTGAAAAGGTTATGTATAGATGATACATGGGATACCTGTATTCAGGTGTGTCTGTCTAGGTGTGTGTATCCCAGATTACTGGCGTTAAAAGGTTATGTATAGATGATGTATGGGATACCTGTATTCAGGTATGTCTGTCAGGTGTGTGTATCTCAGATTACTGGCGTGAAAGGGTTATGTATAAATGATGCATGAGATACATGTATTCAGGTGTGTCAATCCTGGTGTGTGTGTCCCAGATTACTGGAGTGAAAAAGTTATGTGTAGATGATGCATGAGATACCTGTATTCAGGTGTGTCAATCCTGGTGGGTGTGTCCCATATTACTGGAGTGAAAAAGTTATGTGTAGATGATGTATCACAGATTACTGGCGTGAAAAGGTTATGTTTAGATGATGCATGAGATACCTGTATTCGGATGTGTCTGCCCAGGTGTGTGTGTCCCAGATTACTGGCGTTGAAATGTTAGGTATAAGTGATGCATGAGATACCTGAATTAACCAATTAATGCTCACAACAGCCAAAAGAAGCCTCACAATTTCGATGAAATCTTACAGGGGAAAAAGATTAGGAAAAAAATGAAGGATAAATGTTGATCAGAGCACTACCAACAACTCTCTTTCAATTATTTTGTAAAATTATTTCTAATTTCAAAGTTATCGTCAAAAGTATGATTTTTGCAAACGACAAGTTCTTGAGGAAATCGCAAGTAGTAATGGGTTAAGACATGTCGGTCCAGTTGTGTATGCCATATTGGCATACTAGTACCGGTATGTGCGGGCCAGGTTGCGGGGGCTGGGAAGCTGTGAAATTATTTCTAATTTCAATGTTATCGTCAAAAGTATTAAAGTTGCAGACGACATTTTATGTAGGAAATCTTAGGCCTGTTGGCCCAGGTGTGTATGAATCAGAAAACTGCCAACATATCTCCTTCAATTATTTTGTAAAATCATTTCAAATTTCAATGTTATTGTCAAAAGTATCATAGTTGCAGACGACATTTTCCGGAAGAAATCTAATGGGTTAAGACGTGTCGGCCCAGGTGTGTATAAATCAGAAAACTACCAACAACTCTCCTTCAAATATATTGTAAAGGCATTTCTAATTTCAAAGTTATCGTCAAAAGTAATATAGTTGCAGACGACATTTTCCGTAGGAAATAATGGGTTAAGTTATGTCCGTCCAGGTGTGTATTCCACATAGAAACATGTGCGGGCCAGGTTGCCGGCGCTGAGGAGCTGTAAAATTAATTCTTATTTCAATATTATTATCAAAAGTATCATTGTTGCAGACGACAATTTCTGGAGGAAATCTAATAGGTTGAGGTATGTCGGCCCAGGTGTGTATAAATTAGCAAAAAAACAACAACAACTCTCCTTCAAATATTTTGCAAAATTATTTCTAATTTCAAAGTTATCGTCAAAAGAGTCATTTTTGCAGACGACATTTTCTGGAGTGTGTAAATCAGAAACTACCAACAACTCTTTATCAAATATATTGTAAAATCATTTCTAATTTCAATGCTCTTGTCAAAAGTATCAGAGTTGCAGACAACAATTTTTGGTGTAATGGGTTACGGCATGTCGGCCCTGATGACGTTTGTATAAATCAGAAGACTACCTACAACTCTCCTTCAAATATTTTATAAAATTATTTCTAATTTCAAAGTTATCGTCAAAAGTGACATAGTTGCAGACGACAATTTCTGAAAGAAATCAAGGGTTAAGGCATGTCTGTCCAGGTGTGTATTCCACATTGGCACATGTGCGGGCCAGGTTGCGGGCGCTGGGGAGCTGAGCCGAGCCACGCGGAGAGATGGCACGTATAGCAAAGATGCCAGAAAGGGGGGACTAAGGGTAAGCCGCTGGGAGGTCGACATTTGCCGAGAGATAAGGGTGGCGGGTATCAGCGGGGCCCCAGCTGTATACACTCAGGGCGTGCTCGTCCTCGCGCCGCACGGCACGTTACGTCCACAATGCAGCAACGTTGCACATTGGTCTGTTTGCTCATGGGATCCTCCTCCACCTCCTCCTCCTCCTCCTCACACCTTGTATAGAGCATTGCACCATGAATTAGAAAAACCTCCCCGACGACAAGACACTCACACTCACACTCCTTCCCTGAATTATGTGGGGTGGGTTCATAGAGGTGCAGCGAGAGGGAGGGGGGGGGGGGGGGGGGGGGGGGGGGGGGGAAAGGGGCTCTTTGAGAAAACGATGTATTTGCCCTATGGTAATCTGATTCCTCTTAACTAACCACTGGTGTAGTATTTTATCTTTGAAAAATATTCATTTGTCTAATTGGCTTTATATATATATATATATATATATATATATATATATATATATATATATATACACTAGTATATATATATATATATATATATATATATATATATATATATATATATATATATATATATATACATATATATATATATATATATATATATATATATATATATATATATATATATATATATATATATATATATATATATATATGTTTATGTATGTATATCACGATATCCAGGTGCAAATTGTTAAACAATGATCGAGTTTAGTTTACGTATGTATTGGACTCATTATTGAGATAAAAGTATATATATTGCATTATTAGAAGGCCATTTTAACAGCATTATCTAATCTAATGGAGTTTTAATAGCTGTTCAAATGTGTCCTTATTTGCGAATCATTTATGGATCGTTCCTAATAAGTCAAGTAGCCAGCGATTAATTATTTGTTAGCAATCCGAAGTGGATGAACACCTGCGATTTCCTACCACAGACTCAATAAATAAAATCCACATATTATACTGCCTTGCTTTTAAAGCATGGCATTTTCAAGGCGTGTAGTAAAGAATTATGGTGTTGTAGAAAAACTACTAAAGTACATATATATATATATATATATATATATATATATATATATATATATATATATATATATATATATATATATATATATATATATATATATATATATATATATATATATATATATATATATATATATATATCAAGGTAAAGGTATTCGGTGTATAGTCTTGTATCCACCAAAGCGCTCACACGACCTTCCTCCCCTAGCTGGCCTGTACACCAGAAACCATTGCAATCCCCGAGGGATATTTTAGAGAAGCTGGCAGCATATAGCGCACAAGCTCTAAGCACTGCCTTATTAATGCTAGGCACCCATTTTACAGCTGGGTAGACTGAGGCAATATGGAATAAACTGTCTTGCCCAAGAAAGGGGTAACACACCTCCAGGATACCTAATGGTTATAGATGGGTATCTTAAATAATAACACCACAAACACTTTTTTTTTTATTATATATTGACCCATAATTTGATACCAACTGCATGCTTTGGTTACTGAGACACAATCACCTTGAAGATGCTTTAGATCAAAAATCATCTCGTAGGGGTATGACTAATCTTTCTCCCACCCATTTGTCTTTCGGATACATATTGGTTACATCCATCCATATCTTTTATGTAATCTCCCTGGAGTGTTTTATCAGTAAGCTATAGTCCGCACGTCATTTATATCCCCGAGTTTGAGTGAACATCGTGATTTACATGCCCACTGAAGAGGCGAGTTAACAAAAGTCACAAACATATGTCTGGGTGGTATTTCCATAATGACTCTTTGAAAGCCCTACCCCTGTTCACTCAATGCCTTCGCCATAGCTCTTCCCAGGGGACGCCTACAAATGTCCCACCAATCATTGCTCAGTTTGACTGCTTGTGCTGCCCTACTGTTGACCTTTGACCCCGCTCAAGTGGAAAAGGTCAAGCGGGGTCAAGTTGATCACCAGGTGTCAGGTGGTAATCGCTTCTAAAACGTGCTCGGGAGCTGGCGGCGGGTTTTATAGATGTTCCTATAGGTGCAACATGTTTATTGAGGGACACATAAGTATTTCCCACTTTACCAGGCTTTCTTAGGCCAAACAAGCAAAGCAATGCGTTTCCAAACCTGCACCCACCTCTATAGTAGTCTGAGCCAAACTTGGTAGACAATTCTTTTCCTTTTGTGTTACAAAATTGTAAGATTTCCCAATTGTAAACAGTATTTCCCACTTCATTGGGCTTTCTTAGGCCAAACAATCAAAACAATTCGTTTCCAGTCCTGCACCTACCTCTATAGTAGTCTGAGCCAAACGTGATGGACCATTTTTTCCTTTTGTGTTACAAAATTGTAAGATTTGGCCATTTCAAACAGTATTTCACATTCTATCGCGCTTTCTTATGCCAAACAAACAAATCGATACGTTTCCAATCCTCCACCGACCTCTATCGTAGTCTGAGCCAAACTTGGTAGAACATCTTTTCCTTTTGTGTTGCAAAAGGGTAAATTGCCCATTGCAAACAGTATTTCCCATTCTATCGGGCTTTCCTGGCAAAACAATCAAACCAATTCTATTCCAATCCATCACCTACATGTACATCTATAATCAGTTTGAGTCAAACTTGGTAGTCCTTTTTTGATACAAAAATGGTAAAATTTGCCCATTGCAAACAGTACGATGTGAGCAATCTCGAATGGAATTTTACAATGGGTACATATTAAAATGAGCGAAATCAATATTTTAAGAAATTGAGAAAGAAAGTAGGTATATAGATAAAGAACACATCCCCTAAGGGACGTGGATAGCAAACAAACAAAAGGAGGAAAATCGGTCTGCTAAGTTTGGCTACGACAGCATATAAAACCATTAGCTTACAAATACGTCTATTCCTGCCTACAGAAACACTTCTTCTAGTCAACCCATTCCTGAGTAAGAGCTTCTCGAGAAAACGTCTTATGGATCTATGATACTTTTGACAATAACTTTGGAATTAAGGGTGATATTACACACTATTTGATGGAGAGTTTTTGGTAGTGTTCTAACTAACATTGCTCCTTCCAATATTTTCCCGGCTAGGCTTTTCCTGTAAAAAAAATCATTAAAAATTGCCAATGCACCCTTGAATATTGATGGGTTGAAAAAATGTTTGTGATCATTTGCCTACCAGTCTTGACCATTTTTATCATAATTAATTTGTTTGCTACTGTTTTTATATTCCGTTCTTTTTATATGCCAAATGTGTGTTGTAAAGTATGATTTTCTAACTGATGATTAGTCAATATTTATACCGTACCACAATGATGTCTTATGATATACTATATACATAACATCAAACAATAAAGTACCAGAGCACAGGGAGGAATGCAAATGGAGACATTTTCTTTTTAATTTCGCAAAAAATTGCTGTTTTTTTATTTTCTATATATTGCATGTAAACATTTGTTATAATGTATATTGTACTAAATATGGTATAGTAATTCCAATTACAATAGTACTTTACACATCTCCTTCTGCATGTCATAAATTATACATTTATTGTACAGTGTGGTTTGACACTTGTCAGCTCAAGAATGTTTCTTTTAAGTCATTATATATTCTTCCCCAGACCTGTTGAAACCTGTTTTCTGTTTGATATAGATTTGCTTCGTATTCCTCCGTAATTAATTCATTAAATAATAGTCTTTTGATATTCATTAAATGATGTGGTTTGTTTTTCATTCTGTTTTGGTAAATGACGATTTTTGTGATCATAATTAGTTTATCCACAACTTCATTTTTCATCTGGTGTCCAAATATTTTATCTATGTCATTTATTTTTAAGGAATTTTCGACCTTCAATTTTGCCCATTGTTCCACTTGTTTCCATAATGTTACAGTAGTACTACATTCCAGAAAGGCATGTTTTATAGTATCTACTTCCGTGAGGCATGTTTTACACATCATTGAATCTGCAATTTCCATTTTATATAACTTTTCGTTCGTGATAATGCGGTTGCGGTTGTGGCAATAGGAGACATTGCATTTGTCACATGTTCTGCTATATAAGACTAACACCATCACCAGTCTATTAATAATGGCTGGGGAAGCAGGGTTACCGGAGAAAGACACCGACCAACCCCAGTCACTACCAACTCTCTCATGTACCTACCCCGGGAGTCGAACCTCCGACCTTGTCAGGCATGTGTATAGGTGAGACTCGCAGAGCAGTTGGTGTGCAGTGCGCTGTTCCACTCAGCCATGGAGGCAACCCATCTCAATGAAAGAGCACACTTAACCGAATGGCCGTGATGAAATACAAATGGTCATCTGATTAAATCACCTAACTATACTTAATTCGGGAGTGTTTTCAAAAGAAAGACATACTCTACAGAACGTACTGACGTCAACACACAAACATGTACCTAGTAATATGTGTCGTTGAATGCATCTTCTTTATCTGCACCATATATATATATATGTATATATATATATATATATATAAATATATATATATATATATATATATATATATATATATATATATATATATATATATATATATATATATATATATATATATATATATATATATATATATATATATATATATATATATATATATATATATATATATATATATATATATATATATATATATATATATATATATATATATATATATATATATATATATATATATAATGGTACAATGCCAAGCACTATGTTTCAACAACATGAGTTTGTATGTGCTTTGTTAGAGGGAGCATGATACAACCAGCAACTGCAGCACGTAAATGACTAAACATTTGCTGGTTATGCAACAAGCCTATACGAAGCTGCCTTTGATTCGCCATAATATAGTTTTTCTCCGGGTACTTCGTTGCCTTTCGCAGTTAACTGTTGTCTAGAAGTGATTTAGACTCAATAGGAAAAGTGCCAATGATTAGATAGGTGTATTTTAATTGTTAATTGCAAACTTTTGTTAGCGTAACTACTTCCTTTTCATAAATGACTGCTATTACATCGACATTTTTTTTATTTGAACACTAACCTAGTAATGTCTTAGTATCCAACCAGAACTATTGTCTTGCCAACTTTGGAAAGAAATAGACTCACGCATTCAAGATCTCGGCTACAGGGAGTGTCATCTATCCGGTACTACGAAAATTGTGAGAGTTGTAAAGAAACTATATACTGCGGTAAATATCATTCTCTTGATAACAAAAATGTCATTTTAATAATAATATACCTGGCATTCTCTCTCATCAACACGGTAAAATGGTATTTAAAAACTATTTCCAAGATAAATACAGGTTTTACATACAATCCTTTATAGTTTTTGAAAGGAAATGGTCAATACTCCAAGAATTTAAATTGATAAAGTATAAAACGTATTTTCCATTACCATCAATACATTTCAATAGAATAAACATGATTTTGTTACAAGCGTTAACTGTTACATGTGTCTTTTTGTCAATGTGTAAAATAATGATCATAGTAGACATACAGGAAAATAAAGAATTTTTAAAAAGTTTTCAAGGGATCCGATTAGAAAGTATCGTCTTTCAACTAAATTGATAACTTCGTGATAGAGCATTTCTAAAAATACACTATGGAAAGCTGTTAGTTTTAATGACATTTGATAGTCTAATAGATACTACACAAATAGAAACTTCTTTAATCACTCTTTAATCCTTTAAAGGTAATTTCCTTGGATGCTTTTGTGAATAAATGTATTGATTTCGGAATTGTTGGAAGTGTATATGTTGCTTGAATTATAATTAACATTATTCTTTTCTACTGTGTCTAAAGATGGTCTCGTTAGATCTATTTTACCTGAAATGCTCTCATTAAAATGATATCACAAAAATTACCTGGTCTTTTTGACTGCTGAAGAGATGGGTTATTTCTACTTTTGGTAATACTAAATGATCCATTTTTGCCTGAAGCGATCAAAACCGTCTGATTTGTTGCGGGGATATCTTTCTTCGAATAGACAGATAGTTAATCTATCTTACCCCGGACAGATTTACAAATGAATTCGTCTGATATATACAGACACATATTCGGACGTATCTAGCTCTCTGGATTTTTATACTTGGACACCCTCTTACAATGTGCCTATTTACATCGGCCAGTAGTATTTATAAACACCAAAATGTAGAAAGATGAATAGGAAACATAGCATATGATTAGGGTTAGCGTAGACCAGTTTAAAAAAAAACTATCTGAGATGATTTTTGTCTTACACGAGAGGGCTACATACAGATATATACCACACACACACACACGCACACACACACACACACACACACACACACACACACACACACATATATATATATATATATATATATATATATATATATATATATATATATATATATATATATATATATATATATATATATATATATATATATATACATACAGTATATACATACAAAGTTGTGAGGATGAGACAAATACAATCATTTTTTCTCAAAACTATATGTTGTCATCCATCGCTCGTGGTTGCAATTGAATTACCATTTGCTCGTGGTCTGTAACGTACACTGTTTGGAGACCTCTATATGTGGTGATTCCCCCAGTAAGTACTTGTCTAAGTATCAATCCCGACCATAATGTTAAGTTTTTTGTTTTCACAAAATAAATTGATGTCTTCGGTGTCCGCTAGGGGTCCCAACCAATGTGCGTAATTTTTTGGAGTTGAACTTGGAAGACTCTAAATCTTCGCAGACCTCGGGAATCGACGCCATGGAAACTTGTGATCTTGGAATACCCTGCCTAGGTTTAGGGTTAGGAATCAGGTCCAGGGTTAGGGTTAGGGCTCGGGTTAAGAATCAGGTCGAGGGTAAGGCTTTGGGTTAGGGTAAGGTGACTTTAATTAAATGTGTTTTACATCCGCCAGAGGGCTCTCTATGATGTCAAAATAATATACTGCAGAGATAATCCTTATGATAGCAACACATTCTTCTTTTCTGCAACAAACATTCCATAACAATAGGCATATACATAGCTTAGATAAATAAAAACAATTCCTCTTCATCTAAGTACATAGCAAGGCCTCATTGCAGCAAACCTTCCTCTACCTAGTGATGCATGATATAAAAATCTAATATCCTAATTACTTGTAGTCAAAATATAATTTCAAAAATGGGTGTCGGAAGATTTTTGAAAAATTATTTAATTCAAGTACAACATGCCGCAGGATATGAAAGAGACAGGTCCACTAAAAATACAATTTGTCATAAATAGTTCACATTTTGCCAGCCACACCAGATTTGAGACCTGATCCAGAGTCCAGATCTGAAGGGTCTATCACAATTTAGTGCCTCTCGCGCCTGATAGGCGGCAGCACTGGCTTGCAATGTTTGAACTAGGCGCCTTCTGCGCGATTAGCGGAAGCTGCGAGTGCGGCGTAGGTTTGTTGACAAAATGGCAGGGGAGGGCTATCTGAGCTCGCGTTCCACAAGCTCTCTATCGACGCCGCGCTATGACTATTCCCAAGAAGCAGCGTATGTCCCTGTCCGAGTTCTCGGGAAAGGGGCATTTGGAGAAGCTACGCTGTACAGAAAAACCGAGGTAGGAAAGGATTTTAATTCATTTCTCCGTCGGCTGTGGGCGGGTTTGATTCAGCTTGCTTAGCGATTTGGACTCGCTGGCCCAAGCGGGTTATACTATAGCATGGCGACCCAATAGTGTAGTGCTACTCAATTTGCAGGCTAGAAGCGTTTGTGTGTGGTCGATACCATGCATTTTCGTAGAGCATGGAGTCTCTAGAATGGGTGCATTTGAGTGTCATGGCATGACAACCTCATAGCATCGCCATCAGAGAAATACATAACCTAGTACTACTCTCAGATAGCATGCAGTCTCTTGCATCTAAGATGAATAAAAACGAGTGGATATGAAACCAGCCAGTCAACATGAACAAGCTGGCTGCGATGCATGTTGGTGCTCAAGTTTCTCTTAAATGTAAACGATATGGGAGCCTTGATTGCTCTTTGTCTCCCAGTGATGTCACACTGAGGCCAGATTCGAGACCCGTGTAATAGCAAGGTCTTCACTGTCATAAAGGTAAAGGTATTCGGTTTATAGTCTTGTATCCACCGAAGTGCTCACACGACCTTCCTCCCCTAGCAGGCACTGTACATACAGAAACCATTTCAATCCCCCGGGGGATATTTCAGGAGTGGAATTCCAGAGCAACTGGCAGCATATAGCGCACACACTCTAAGCACTGTCATAGTGCATATACGATATAGTATTTGGCCTCTCTCTACATATCCATTCTTTTATTCATCTAAGCTAGTGTACAGGTAGCTACAGAGACTGATTACAATCTCATAAGCACTGCAGTTCCTAGTATACAGGTATCTACGTAGAGAGTAAGAGACTGATGCCATTCCTCATAGTGGAACATAGTACAGTTACAGTGTTACATGTAGTTACAATGTTGCAGGTATATGTCACACAGTATCTATTACAAGTTACAGAATATAAACTACTTTTTTAGTATATGTTTGTTTTAAAATGTATTCAATCTTGTTAAAAACACACTCATATCAACAAACTGACCATTTTTCTTGTGTGTGTGGGGGGGGGGGGGGGGGGGGGGGCATGAATTGACAAAAAAATCCAATTTCCACTAGCCCGAGTTAGATTACTGCTGTAAATATTCTACATGGTGTACATGCCCTACACTCATTTTAACAATCTCATAACCATGCATTGTCTGGTGCAGCAGCTCACAAGCAGTGAGCTAGATCTTTGCATTTCAGTATGAATATGGGCTTAGTAAGAACCTCTCAAATATCCCTTAAGTCGCTCCTTTATTTGCCATTTATCATGTTTAAGTAGGACCAACTGTGATGTCTGCATGTCAATTTCAGTATGTCAATTTCAGGAGTGGTATGCTGGCATGGTGCATGGTAGTTCTTTTCTGATTCTCCCTGGAGATATTTGCTGGTTATATAATTGATTGCATTTCAATGTATAATTAATGGGAGATTTCATCTCCCACACTTAGCCTCTTATCACAATAGTATAGCACAACATTGAACTGTACACGTTAGTACAACTGGCATTAAGATACTTTAAAGTAAATTCTAGATACCTTGTAACCCTAGGAAATATGTGAAATATACACTTTTCACCATATTTTCAACATTCTCATCATCTCATGCATCATTGCAAGCAGATCAGTGATTAAACACTTTGTTAAGAAATCAGTTTCCTTTTTGTTCCATTTTTTAAAGATTTATCATGCATCAGTGAATGTGATTGATATTTAATAACATTGTTACCTTCTATGATGGAAAATCTATCCAGACTGATTTCAACATGAATTTTATTATGCTTGTTTCTGTTAGTAGGGCAATATTGCATTTACCATGTAAAATCATTCTGAATTTGCTCATGGTCTTGGAGTATTTAACTGCATTATAAATGTTATAGATATAATCCTTAACTTCCCTACCCCTTCTTTTGTGCTACTGTAGAATAGGAAATGATTCCGAGCATGTCATTAATCCGAATTTACCGAATTAGAAAATCTCGGTATAATTAAATTCGGAATAAAATCTGCCCCCATCTGTGTTAATGTGTAATAATGACTGTTCGGTAAAATTAAATTCGGAAAGGTCATTTTTGGTCAAATTTGGTATATTTGCACCACAGATTAATTTCCTAGTCTACAGTAGTCATTACCTTAAATGTCAAATTCCATAGACCTTATGTGCTGTACCACATTGTAAACCCATCAAATCCTACATGGGTTAGAGCCGCAGGGTCTTAGCCAGGATTTAGAAACTGGGTGCCCGAAATAGGCAATTGTTAAATTTTGGGGCATCCAAATTTTTAAGGTGGACCACAATATACTCAGATTTTAACCATATACATGTATACATTTATCAAAATAAGGCATGATATCCTTATACAATCTCATTGGAATTACATGGAGATGACAAAAATCCATTATGCTTGAGATTGACATTTTAAGAAATTTCTCACAAAGAAATTGTGTGTCCTGAGGGAGGCTTTTTAAGGGTTTGGGTGTCCAAAAAGGCACCCAAACACCCTGCTGGATAAGACCATGGTTAAAGCAGCCTGGCCATGCATGCATAGTGGTAACTTTTTGACCAGAGCTTTTTTTATTCACAAAACTATTTAAAAAAGAAATGTTAAACAACACTTAACTTTCACCTCTACATGAATTTTTTTTTCAAAGTTATGCTTTTTAACCATGATGTTTTCAATACTATCGTATGTAGCATCCAAACAATGCTATTGATAGAAAACTCTGTGCACTGCTTGCTGTTTCTCGCCACTGTCAGGGTTCAGATCCGGGTTGGGGCATGTGAGAAAGTTGCCAATGACTTGTTGGTTAGGGCGATGGCTTTTATCGGGTACTCTGGTTTCCTCCACCACTCACAACAGGCTAGTCATGACTTGGCCGCAATATGGCAGAAAAAATGCCAATAATCTAAATTCAAAATTGCATCCATTGCAGGGTTGGGTTAATGGTAGCTAGATTAACAATCATCGAAGTGAAAAGTGATCATTAATCATTTCACTCAAAGACAGAACTGACAAGATGAAATCAAATCAATATCTTCTAAATTAGCAGGGCATGCTGGGCAATGTTAGGGTTTTGGGGGTTTCAAGTGCTTTGTCTAAAAAATAGAAATCAGAATTTACAACGTAAGGTAAAAATTGATTTTATCCTGCCTCTTTACTGATACAAAGTCATCTTGACTCATGTAGAAATTGAAAACAATTGTTAATATACTGAATGATAAATAGTTTCTAGCTTTGAAAAACTATCTTTCAATGAAAAAATAAATTTTTCACTACATCAGAAATCGATATTCCCACTAGCCATAACAGGTTTAACCCTTTCAATGCTGAGGCTACTTTCGTCCAAAGTACAAGGACTCAAAGATTTTTGAAAACCATCTAAACCCTGTCATATTGGTATTCATGGGATAGCTCTCGCTCAGAACTCAGATGAGTACCCATGTGCTAGGGTTTCAGTCATTTTTGAAGTTTTAACATCATTTTGTATTGGCCAATTTAGCCACTAGCAGCATAAAGGCTGATATTAGAGAATTGAATACATACACATAGTACAGGCAATTCTGCTTAATCCGGACTCTAAATTTCTGTCCGGATTAGGCAAAATGTGGATTATGCGTATGGGATTAAGCAGATTGGCTGTAGATGCAGACAGTTTTTAAACCTTTCCATTCAACTAGAACGACTAGATGATGACTCTGAATGCCCAGCTGTATTGGTGACTAGTGGTGAGCCAGTGGAGCAGCTCATTGGCTATAGCTGACTTGGTCACTGCTTCCTTGTTATCCTACTCCCAGATGTAATGGCAAATTCTATGGTCTGAAAACATCTTTCCCCTCTGAGACAGGAATGTAAAGAGATTATGATATCCCAATATTAGTGCTTTTATGCTCTAGAGTGTGTTGGAGAAATTCCTAATTGAATAAGAGAAAGTAGTCATCTAGCCATAAAATGTGGGCATGTCTTTTCCTCAATGGAGCTTATAGTGAGTTCTGGGTAATGTAAAAGGGGTTGAATATTCCAATGTTGTTGTTGTTATGAGGACATATTGGGAATTGAATAAGTGAAAATCCTGGCCAAATAATAACATATGGGAATACCTTATCCATATACTGGAGCTTAGTCTGAGTTCTGGATATATGTAAAGATGTTATGGCAAAGGGATGATATTTCAATATTGGTGCTGTTTTGCAGAATCAGAAAATTAAAATGAATTAAAAACATTTTTTGTCTCATTCTGTGGTACAGACCTGTCTAGTAGTTGGTATATTAAGCATATAACTACTGCATACTAACCACATAACCTAGGTAATGCCATGTTGCTACTGTGTTACTAATCACACATCATGGCTGACCCATTGTGGAATGGGGTTAACAGTCAACAACGGTTCTGCCACGGGTCAACCCGTACTGATCAGTGGTCAGACCATGGACATTGAAACAACCTGTTACATCAACAAGTCTAGTGGTAAAACATGCAGGGAAATGTATTGGACATCTTCCTAATTGAATAAGAGAATGTTCCGCCTCAAGCCATAAAATGTAGGCAGCCCTTAGTATAGTCTGAGTCCACTATAATGTAATAGAGTTTGTTTTATTCCAATGTTGTGGCATTGTAAGGGAGCGGGTGTTGGACATCTTCCTTTAAATTGAATTAGGGAATATTCTACCTCAAGCCATAAATGTATGGGCTATTCGCTGCAGCCTGGTTGTTTAGGTTGACCGGTGTGTTTCATATCCACTTGTTTTATTCATCTGAGGTTATTGTAAGGGAGCGGGTGTTTTGGACGTCTTCCTAATTGAATAAGGGAAAAGTCCTGCGGGGAGCCATGACGGGAGCTCATTCTAAGTTCTGGATAATCTCGTTGATTACGTAAATTGGCTGTGCGGAGCGATCTTGTCGCATCGGGACCTGCATGATGGCTTCCAATGATATTGAGTGCTGAACATTCCACTACAAATCACCACGGGCTTTCTCTGTCTCATTATCTATAGGGATAGGTACTGGTACTCGATACAATACCGATATTGAAAGGGAAAATACATTGTATCGAAAAGGGTTTCGCGGGCTGTCATTGGCACAGACCAGATCTATCTGTCGACATCTTTCAGGTGCCGATAATCAGATTGGTAAAAATCCTGAAATATCGATCTGGTCTTTAAATTTCTTGCCCCCTACTTAAGAGCGTACTTTCCCACCATATTACATCCCTGAAATTCTCTCGTGTTGTTCACCAACTTATGAAGCTTCCAGGAAAACATTCCAAGTATGCGCAATGTATTTTTTGAAGTTCCTCTATGTGACGGTTCCTTTGCTGCGTTGGGCATTGTTGCGCTTTAACGATAAGCATTACAATGAAATATATAAGTTTTGTTCTATTGTTTTCTATCCGAACTGATTCAATAGAATCATCACACTGAATCAACAAATATTTTGTCAATATCAATATCGAAAAGGAAAAAGTATTGTATCGAAAAAATTAAGTTCCGTATCATATTGTGTAAAAATCTTTGAATATATAAAATTGACTTTATTACTTCCTGGATATCTCGGCATGAAGGCAGTTTGCTATTAATATTAGCAAAATTTCTGAAGCTGACAGATTAGGTCCCGTTGTGCAGGCACCAACATAAGTTTCAGAACTAACTTTCCTTGCCTGGCAAGTAGTAAATGATTTCTACTTGCCGAACATAATTTGTGGCTTGCCCGAAATAAGTTATCACATATTCTAGAATGGCATGTATTATTTTTTATGGGATTAGTTGTTTAAAAACCATTTTCTTTTTGATTTTGTTGCATTGTTTGCATATTTCTAGGTATTTGTGCCATATTTTCTACATAAAAATGTGTGGACTGCTCTGAAAATCAACTTGCCCAGTTGGGCAAGTGAAAACTAAAATGTACTTGCCCGAAAGCCATTTTTTCAAAAATTCATTTGCCGGGGCAAGCGGGCAAGTACTTATGTCAGACCCTGCTGTGAGGCAGGCTTAGGAAGTATTGTTTAGAATATATATAAAGGTATTGTATTGTTAAGGAAATATTA
Organism: Maea johnstoni; assembly: GCA_963942565.1. Classification (NCBI taxonomy): domain Eukaryota; kingdom Metazoa; phylum Annelida; class Polychaeta; order Spionida; family Magelonidae; genus Maea; species Maea johnstoni. Next base: position 7,229,246 of record OZ012686.1, on the reverse strand, counting down.
ATATTGTGTCGTATCACAAACGTTTTAGATGTGTCCTAATCTTCTAGCAGATGACCCATACTGAACTTGCAACAAAATTTAAAGTTCTATGCAGAATTTGATTTTGATTTCTAAGTGACCTGCAGTGCTGTAGTAGCTGAGTAGCCAAGGGCATTGTTACTGACTACTCTGTAATACTCTCTCACCATTAACAAAAGTGCCAAGTTAAGTCTAGCTTCAAGCATTGGAAAAATTTGCCTTTCAAAGCATTAATGGAATAGTGTGTGCCTGTATCAGAAGAACATGGTAGTACATGATGTCCTTGCCGCAGACTCCTTCCAATACCAGTGTAGAAATAGCTCTAGCTAGATATGCCAGGGCTCCTGGCTTGTGTCAGCTTTATTTATAGATATCTACAATCAGCCCATAGGCATACAGTGGATATTCTATATGCTATCGCAATCTGATCACGACTTACAAATTTTATCTCCTACCAGAATTGTAGAAAGATATATACAAGCTGGGATATTTACAAGTGATTAGAATATTATGAATATACAATATACAATATAGATTGGCCTGTATTCTGTACAATTGCAATCTAATCATGACTTAGACATTTTATCTTCTACCAGAATCGTAGAAAGATATATACAAGCTGAGATATCATGATACAAGTGATTGGAATATACTATGAATGTACAATATACAATATGGATAGGCCTGTTCTACTTATAAGCCAAGTGGTCTAAAGCATTGCCATGGATTGCTTGCCATCTCTCATCACTGCCTAGGTTAAGATCCAGCTATAGGCTTGTGAGAAAGTTGCCAGTGACTTTGGAAGATACATTTGTTTTCCCTGGGTACTCCAGTTTCCTTCACCATTAAAAGCTTGTCAGAAATTATCCTCAAAATGACATAAAAAAAATATATTTACCAAATACAGATATTGACAAAATAATCAGGACATTTTTATGTGCCCTAGCAGGGCTCGACGCTAAGGGTAAACCTTAATGGCTCCAGGCCAGTAAAAATTCTCCAAAACAGCTTCGGGCCAGTAAAAAAAGACCTCAACTGGTCCTACAGGCCCAGTAAACATTTGGAGACATTCTTGCTAAAAGGTTTCCCACCGAGGATGTCCCCAAATGTTTTTGAAATAAATGAAGATAAAATCTATAAAGATAGATGTTGTGGTGAATTTTATGCAATGTTCTTTCTTGTTATGTTAAAGAAAAAATGTGGACCAGTAAAAATTTTGCAGGACCAGCAGATGCTAGGTGTTACTGGTCCTACAGGGCCAGTATCATTTTGAGTTAGCATTGATGCCTGCCTAGGCTTGAAGAGCCTTTGATGCCTTAGAAATCTCATTGACAGGTGTCATCTGGATCTATGATACTTTTGAATATTACTCAGGAATAAAGCATGAATTGGCAAATTATTTGAAGGAGAGCTGTTGGTTGGATTCTTCCTAACATTTCTCCCCAACATATTTTTAGAATATGCTTCCAGAATTAGCCAGACCTTTTTTGGCCACTACAGGTAGGGATAGATCAATACAATACCAATTACAAATATCAAAAGGGGAAAAGTATCTTATCGAAAATTGTATTGTAGATACCAAATTTTTTAAGGTGCCAATCCCTAGCTACAGGAATGAATCAATCAAGCAAGCCCACCCAGATTAGTCAAGTGAATGAAGCCTTTGCTATTTGTTCGCCAGTCAGGCTGCGTATCCTTGCGATGCTCATTCTAGCCAGGAGAAATAGTTATCTGAGAGAAGCAGGGCTGGATAGTGTAAATGCTGGATTTTAGGGATTTTACAGTAAGCTTAAGGAATTCCCACTCCATGAATAACGCATTCATGCCTAGATTTCTCTTATTGAAGGGAAAGGCTATATGGTGCAAGTAGTTTTTATTCTACCCCTTTATGCAATGTCTTTAGAAACTGGGTGCCCAAAATTGCCAATTGTAAAAATCTAGGGCATCCTATTTTTCAAGAGAGACTATGATTTACTCAGATTTCAACAATAAACATGTATTTACTATTGAAATAAGGAATAATATCCTTATACAATGTCATGAGATTTATATTGGAGTGAACGAAATCAATTGTGAGTTTGAAAATGATATTTTAAGAAATAACTCACAAAAAATTTGGTGTCTTGAGGGGTGATTTTTTAGGTTTTGGATGTCCAAATGACGCTCAGACGCCCTGCTGGCTAAGACCATGCCTCTACTTATGTTATCACCTAGAATCAGTCAATCTAGGGTGATCACCTTATGACATTATGTAATATTGTTGCATATCCCAATATTTTCTGCCAACATATTACTTAAAATGTTATTAATTTTGTTGCATACTCTGAGATTGCTTGCCAACTCTGCTTCTCAAATTGTATCACCTATGGAATGGATTATATGAGTTTTTGTTCTGCAATTATGAATAATTTAACAACATTTCCTAGTTGACCCTTGGCTAGTCACAGTTTAGCCAAATATGGCAAACAAAATGACAATAAACATAATTCCCTTCCTGGCCTGATTTGACCCATAACACATTGCCTCAGAAGCGCTGTTATATTATTCTGCCAGTGGCCGGGTGCACGGTCAATAGAATATAACAAGAGCTTGGCCATTCATGTCTAAGAGTATAGCCAAATATGGCAGATGAAATGACAATAAACATAATTCCCTTCCAGGCCTGATTTGTCTCAGAACACATTGCCAGTAATGCTCACAGTTATTCTGCTAGTGGCCGAGTGCACGGTCAATAGAATATAACAAGAGCTCGCCCATTCATGTCCAATTCTTGAGATGCATCAATAAGATAGATAGTAAACATGACAGATCGTGATCTAGCTCCAGATGAGTTCTCAAGTCAAGCTGCTTACATGAGTATTGAGCCTTGCTAGTCAGGGGCCTGCCCATGCTGAAAGCTCTGTGGTCTTGAAGCATTGTCCCTAACTGCTTACTGGGTTAAAATCTCAACTGGGGCATTGTGAGAAAGGTAATTGTCCAATCTGAGTTTATGACGTGTGGAAATATCCTAGTATTAAATAGGTTTGATTTTTCAACTTTCTTTTGGAAAGATTTGCTCCAATAGAAATCGTAGTCTTATTCTAATATTTCTCTGATTTGTTTGAGAACATCTTAGATGTGAATATGGTTTTTCAACAATATTTTGGAGAAATTGCTCCTATAGAAAGAAATATGACTTCCCTTCCAATATTCCTTATCTTTACCATGATTTATTAATGATTTCATTTGTATCAGGCCGTTAGGGCATTATGAGAATCAATGGCTCAGTATCTAAGACATACAACTTTAATTCAACTAGTTTATTTCAGTCAGCGAGGCGTCAGGAAATTATGTTGATATTTTCAGTTTCTTTATCCTTTCCAATACTGAGTCTACTTCCGGGGAGCCATGACGGGAGCTCATTCTAAGTTCTGGATAATCTCGTTGATTACGTAAATTGGCTGTGCGAGCGATCTTGTCGCATCGGGACCTGCATGATGGCTGCCAATGATAGTGAGTGCTGAACATTCCACTACAAATCACCACGGGCTTTCTCTGTCTCATTATCTATAGGGATAGGTACTGGTACTCGATACAATACCGATATTGAAAGGGAAAATACATTGTAACGAAAAGGGTTTCTCGGGCTGTCATTGATACAGACCAGATCTATCTGTCGACATCTTTCAGGTGCCGATAATCAGATTGGTAAAAATCCTGAAATATCGATCTGGTCTTTAAATTTCTTGCCCCCTACTTAAAAGCGTACTTTCCCACCATATTACTTCCCTGAAATTCTCTCGTGTTGTTCACCGGCTTATGAAGCTTCCAGGAAAACATTCCAAGTATGCGCAATGTACTTTTTGAAGTTCCTCTATGTGACGGTTCCTTTGCTGCGTTGGGCATTGTTGCGCTTTAACGATAAGCATTACAATGAAATATATAGGTTATGTTCTATTGTTTTCTATCCGAACTGATTCAATAGAATCGACACACTGAATCAACAAATATTTTGTCAATATCAATATCGAAAAGGAAAAAGTATTGTATCGAAAAAATTAAGTTCCGTATCATATTGTGTAAAAATCTTTGAATATATAAAATTGACTTTATTACTTCCTGGATATCTCGGCATGAAGGCAGTTTGCTATTAATATTAGCAAAATTTCTGAAGCTGACAGATTAGGTCCCGTTGTGCAGGCACCAACATAAGTTTCAGAACTAACTTTCCTTGCCTGGCAAGTAGTAAATGATTTCTACTTGCCGAACATAATTTGTGGCTTGCCCGAAATAAGTTATCACATATTCTAGAATGGCATGTATTATTTTTTATGGGATTAGTTGTTTAAAAACCATTTTCTTTTTGATTTTGTTGCATTGTTTGCATATTTCTAGGTATTTGTGCCATATTTTCTACATAAAAATGTGTGGACTGCTCTGAAAATCAACTTGCCCAGTTGGGCAAGTGAAAACTAAAATGTACTTGCCCGAAAGCCATTTTTTCAAAAATTCATTTGCCGGGGCAAGCGGGCAAGTACTTATGTCAAACCCTGCTGTGAGGCAGGCTTAGGAAGTATTGTTTAGAATATATATAAAGGTATTGTATTGTTAAGGAAATATTAATATTGTGTCGTATCACAAACGTTTTAGATGTGTCCTAATCTTCTAGCAGATGACCCATACTGAACTTGCAACAACATTTAAAGTTCTATGCAGAATTTGATTTTGATTTCTAAGTGACCTGCAGTGCTGTAGTAGCTGAGTAGCCAAGGGCATTGTTACTGACTACTCTGTAATACTCTCTCACCATTAACAAAAGTGCCAAGTTAAGTCTAGCTTCAAGCATTGGAAAAATTTGCCTTTCAAAGCATTAATGGAATAGTGTGTGCCTGTATCAGAAGAACATGGTAGTACATGATGTCCTTGCCGCAGACTCCTTCCAATACCAGTGTAGAAATAGCTCTAGCTAGATATGCCAGGGCTCCTGGCTTGTGTCAGCTTTATTTATAGATATCTACAATCAGCCCATAGGCATACAGTGGATATTCTATATGCTATCGCAATCTGATCACGACTTACAAATTTTATCTCCTACCAGAATTGTAGAAAGATATATACAAGCTGGGATATTTACAAGTGATTAGAATATTATGAATATACAATATACAATATAGATTGGCCTGTATTCTGTACAATTGCAATCTAATCATGACTTAGACATTTTATCTTCTACCAGAATCGTAGAAAGATATATACAAGCTGAGATATCATGATACAAGTGATTGGAATATACTATGAATGTACAATATACAATATGGATAGGCCTGTTCTACTTATAAGCCAAGTGGTCTAAAGCATTGCCATGGATTGCTTGCCATCTCTCATCACTGCCTAGGTTAAGATCCAGCTATAGGCTTGTGAGAAAGTTGCCAGTGACTTTGGAAGATACATTTGTTTTCCCTGGGTACTCCAGTTTCCTTCACCATTAAAAGCTTGTCAGAAATTATCCTCAAAATGACATAAAAAAAATATATTTACCAAATACAGATATTGACAAAATAATCAGGACATTTTTATGTGCCCTAGCAGGGCTCGACGCTAAGGGTAAACCTTAATGGCTCCAGGCCAGTAAAAATTCTCCAAAACAGCTTCGGGCCAGTAAAAAAAGACCTCAACTGGTCCTACAGGCCCAGTAAACATTTGGAGACATTCTTGCTAAAAGGTTTCCCACCGAGGATGTCCCCAAATGTTTTTGAAATAAATGAAGATAAAATCTATAAAGATAGATGTTGTGGTGAATGTTATGCAATGTTCTTTCTTGTTATGTTAAAGAAAAAATGTGGACCAGTAAATTTTTTGCAGGACCAGCAGATGCTAGGTGTTACTGGTCCTACAGGGCCAGTATCATTTTGAGTTAGCATTGATGCCTGCCTAGGCTTGAAGAGCCTTTGATGCCTTAGAAATCTCATTGACAGGTGTCATCTGGATCTATGATAGTTTTGAATATTACTCAGGAATAAAGCTGATTATTTGAAGGAGAGCTGTTGGTTGGATTCTTCCTAACATTTCTCCACAACATATTTTTAGAATATGCTTCCAGAATTAGCCAGACCTTTTTTGGCCACTACAGGTAGGGATAGATCAATACAATACCAATTACAAATATCAAAAGGGGAAAAGTATCTTATCGAAAATTGTATCGTATCACCAAATTTTTTAAGGTGCCAATCCCTAGCTACAGGAATGAATCAATCAAGCAAGCCCACCAAGATTAGTCAAGTGAATGAAGCCTTTGCTATTTTTTCGCCAGTCAGGCTGCGTATCCTTGCGTTGCTCATTCTAGCCAGGAGAAAAAGTTATCAGAGAGAAACAGGGCTGGATAGTGTAAATGCTGGATTTCAGGGATTTTACACAAGCTTAAGGAATTCCCACTCCATGAATAATGCATTCACGTCTAGATTTCTCTTATTGAAGGGCAAGGCTATATGGTGCAAGTAGTTTTTATTCTACCCCTTTATGCAATGTCTTTAGAAACTGGGTGCCCAAAATTGCCAATTGTAAAAATTTAGGGCATCCTATTTTTCAAGAGAGACTATGATTTACTCAGATTTCAACAATAAAAATGTATTTACTAATTGAAATAAGGCATAATATCCTTATACAATGTCATGAGATTTATATTGGGGTGAACGAACTCAATTGTGAGTTTAAAAATGATATTTTAAGAAATAACTCACAAAAAAGTGTGTGTCCTGAGGGGTGATTTTTTAGGTTTTGGATGTCCAAATGACGCTCAGACGCCCTGCTGGCTAAGACGATGCCTCTTCATATGTTATCACCTAGAATCAGTCAATCTAGGGTGATCACCTTATGACATTATGTAACATTGTTGCATATCCCAATATTTTCTGCCAACATATTACTTAAAATGTTATTAGTTTTGTTGCATACTCTGAGATTGCTTGCCAACTCTGCTTCTCAAATTGTATCACCTATGGAATGGATTATATGAGTTTTTGTTCTGCAATTATGAATAGTTTAACAACATTTCCTAGTTGACCCTTGGCTAGTCACAGTTTAGCCAAATATGGCAAACAAAATGACAATAAACATAATTCCCTTCAGGCCTGATTTGTCCCATAACACATTGCCTCAGTAGCGCTGTTATATCATTCTGCCAGTGGCTGGGTGCACGGTCAATAGAATAAAACAAGAGCTTGGCCATTCATTTCCAACAGTTTAGCCAAATATGGCAGACGAAATGACAATAAACATAATTCCCTTCCAGGCCTGATTTGTCTCAGAACACATTGCCAGTAATGCTCACAGTTATTCTGCTAGTGGCCGAGTGCACGGTCAATAGAATATAACAAGAGCTCGCCCATTCATGTCCAATTCTTGAGATGCATCAATAAGATAGATAGTAAACATGACAAATCGTGATCTAGCTACAGATGAGTTCTCAAGTCAAGCTGCTTACATGCGTATTGAGCCTTGCTAGTCAGGGGCTAGCTGCCCATGCTGATAGCTCTGTGGTCTTGAAAGCATTGCCACTGACTGCTTACTGGGTTAAAATCTCAACTGGGGCATTGTGAGAAAGTTAATTAACCAATCTGAGTATATGACATGTGGAAATATCCTAGAATTGAATAGGTTTGATTTTTCAACTTTGTTTTGAAAAGAAATGGTCCAATAGAAATCGTAGTCTTATTCTTATATTTCTCTGATTTGTTTGAGAACATCTTAGATGTAAAGATGGTTTTTCAACAATATTTTGGAGAAAGTGCTCTTATAGAAAGAAATACAACTTCCTTTCCAATATTCTTTATCTTTACCATGATTTATTAATGATTTCATTTGTATCAGGCCGTAAGGGCATTATGAGAATCAATGGCTCAGTATCTAAGACATACAACTTTAATTCAACTGGTTTATTTCAGTCAGCGAGGCGTCAGGAAATTATGTTGATATTTTCAGTTTCTTTATCCTTTCCAATACTGAGTCTACATCTGTCTAAAGCACAAGGACGCTAAGATTTTTGAAAACCTGATCTAAACCCTGTCATGTTGGTATTCATGCGATAGCTCTCACCGAGTACTCTCAGATGTGTACCAATGTGCCAGGGTTTCAGTCTTTTTTTAAAAGTTTCTTTGCATCATTTTGTATTGGCCAAATTAGCCACCAGCTGCATAAGGGTTAAGAAGATCAGTGTTTTAGATCATTATCACCGCTTGATTTCAGAATCCATTGATCAAAATCATAGGGATGAGCAAATGATGATTGATTGTCATCGATTCTGTGTACTTTAGTAATTTTTCATCCAGACTTTATCTTATCCTTGTCCACCAAGAATTTATGGAACATGTCAAATGTTATTATCTGCCCAAAGTGCTATAATTAACCTATTCATCCTTGAAGCACCCAGAAAAGCTTTGACTTTTTTGTTAATACCTTTTTACTGTACAAGAACATATTTGAATAGAATAGTAGTCAGAACCGACCAAACCTTCCTATTGATTTGTGTAGAAACCTAAGTCTCTTTTGAATGTATGAAAATAAAAATTATTTTTATTTATTTATTTCTTTCTTATTATTTCTTTTTTTAAATTTTAAGAAATAGAGAGGTCAATAGAAAATAATCGAAGATAATAAAATTAGTTGCCTTTTTCAGCAGTTGTACTCTAGAAATGCAAATCTGTGCTGAAAAAGATTAGCAAAATTTTTATCTCTCCTTGGGTTATCTTGTTCCTCTGTTCCTAATTGGGATTTTATGAGCTGTCTAAGCCATAGTGCTATACATCCACTGCTCTATGGACCCTCCCAGCTGCCTGCTAGCAATAAAAATGATGAAAATGTTGGTAGTGGGACCGATTTCTGACTGCAGGCGTCTAAAGGATCAATATTCATTGGTCTCCAGGGTCAAATAGGGCTCTTCCACATGTTCACGCACCTATTGGAGGCAGCACAGGGTCAGTTAGGGGTCAAAGGTTAAGGGGCAAGTAAGTTGCGGTATAATGTGTTGATATTGCAGCAGTTTAGTTGATGCGTAATTTTCGCACCCCTTAAGTCCACTTTGTGCACTGCTTGAGTCCGCATTTGTTAAACTGCACAACTTTTTTTTGATACTGTTTAACTGGTATTTTTTACAGGCATTTAATTTTTGCTATTTTCGTGCTCCCCATGGTATAGTAGCCCCAAAATAACATCCTTCAAAGAAATATCTAAATAGTAACAGATATATAGTTCAAGTGGTTGAACGTGCGAATTTGAAGTAGCACAAATACCCTCCAGCGGGGCTGTAAAGCGTAATTTTTAGCACTCCAAATTAAAGCTGTATAGAGTATCCGATCCCTATGCTGGTATTGTACAACATGCTGACACGATAGCTTCTAATTCAATACCTGTACACAAAAATTAAACTGCGCATCAATGGCAGTTGCTTGCTAAGCGCATAAGTTAACATGTAGAAAATTAACACAGTATAGAGTATATAAACAAGAAGGAAAATCTTTAGAAATATTCAGTCTTAAGATTAGTTTACTAGAAGTCAATAATTATTTACTAGTCCAAGAGCCAGGGCACTTTTTAATGCCCCGAGTCCGCCAAAAGGATGAAGGACTGTTTCTAAGCCAGAATTTTGTGCTCTATCTGAAAATCCATTTCTTACGGTCCACTGACTTGACGAAAGGGGTGATAATTGAGGTTTTTAGTGTTTTTGGGTTGAAAAAGTGCATTTTCCCCCAAAATTCGTTATTTTTTTTCCTTTTAGCCCACCTACGCAAGTGAGGTATCAAAATGAAGGCAATGGTACAGGCAATCTATTGCAGCATATTGTTTGGAAATCAAAGCTATTTGTGTGGATTTAGGACTTGTTTTTGTTGGAAAATAGGCAAAAAACGTTATTTTTTCATATTTTTGTTAATTTTAAGGTGATCTGGCTACTCGATAGATTGCCTGAACCAGCTCTACTGGCACTAAAAAACTTGTCTGAGATCTTAAGTTGTTCCAAGTTACAAGTTTAAGGAGATTGATTCATTCTGATTCCTGCTATAACACTTTGAATAACAGGACATATATTTGGCTAATTGTCAGTATATGTTAGATGTAATGTCAGGTTGTCAATACATAGGAGTACAAGCTACATAATTGAATAAACATTGAAATTTGTGTGATAAGTGCTTTATTAAATGTATTCTAAGGAAGAAAAATAGCATTGTTATTTTCAAAATGGTTGCCATGGTAACCGATGATCAAAGCATTCTCTTATAGTCAAGCTGACTAGCGTTAGCCTGTTAAGCACATTTCTCACGTGGACACATCCTAAAATTTCACCTGTTCCTCTCACACATTCATCCCCAGAAGACCCTGGTGGTCTGATAAATTTTGTAGTAGTTCTGAAATAAAGTCATCATCAAAGTATTTTATGGAGATTTGTGGTAGTTGAAATCTAGGGCATCCATTCAAAAAGTACTGAATGACATGAATTACATACAAACTATTTTTTACATTTATCAATCCTACCTGATTATCTGAGGAAGAATGGGTTAAGTACCTGTTTGCTCTAATCACTGACAGAGTCATCTGATGAAGAGCTGTAATTGATGTCATCATCGTCATCCTCTTCTAAGTCTGCTATATACGTGCACACATTTTCAGGCACTTGCCTGCCCTCAAACCAGTGGATTTTGTACTGATTGCCTTCTAAAACCCAACCATTGTCTTCAGGGTCCATAGTTGCTGGGTGGGCTAGAATTGCCCTTTTCCACACACCAGCAACTAGATTTGCACGTTTGATTTTCTCCATTAGGACTGAGTTGCAAGGAGGCATCTGGCTGGAATCAGTTCCCTTGATCTTCGATGGTGGTTCTGATTTCTTCTTAGGAGAGAAGTGGTGCTGAAAATGTTCAAGTCGAGCCTTGTTGACACTGGTCAGTTGTGATTTGGTGTAGACTTGGCAAACAAATGATTCAATTCTGGAGAGCACTTGTGAGGGGATTGATGAGGAACTGCCTAGGTATTTGAATGCATCTATGAACTCTTCTGATTTTTCCATTAGATTTAGGGGACGCACCTTACCCATCCTAGAAAATGCTGCTGTATAGTCACAACCTGTGAATGCATGGAACCCGGGTAGGGCAGCACACACTTCTGGTCCTATTTCCTGACCTAGCTGAGTAGCATTAATGAATCTTCTAGTGTTATTGGTACTCAGTCCAATGTCTAGCCAGATTCTGCTGGAGAAGGAATGCACATGTGCTAAAAATATGACAAGCACATCTGTGTCACAGGTTCGCACCACTACGTTGCAGGCCCCTTTTGTCTCATCAATGTGCTTCACATGCCATACTAGTCTGGTGTCTGCTTCTTCATGATTCCATGCCAGGGAGAGTACTTCCTCTCTTGTAACAATGTCACCATCAACTTCATACTTGTAACCTCTGGTGTCCACTCCAACATACAGGGTATGGCCACGTATAAGATCAGCAAATTCGGACCTTTTCCAGTCATCTGCAAGAAACTGCAAGAATCCAGCCTTGAAGTGGCTAGACTGCAATGCCACACTAAAGTCACTGGGATGCTTCTCCTTCCATCAAGGATATTGAGAGAAGTGCTCGTGGAGTGAGAGAGCAACAGTTTGTCATCACTGGGCGAGACCAGAAGCATCCCAGTGACTTTAGTGTGGCATTGCAGTCTAGCCACTTCAAGGCTGGATTCTTGCAGTTTCTTGCAGATGACTGGAAAAGGTCCGAATTTGCTGATCTTATACGTGGCCATACCCTGTATGTTGGAGTGGACACCAGAGGTTACAAGTATGAAGTTGATGGTGACATTGTTACAAGAGAGGAAGTACTCTCCCTGGCATGGAATCATGAAGAAGCAGACACCAGACTAGTATGGCATGTGAAGCACATTGATGAGACAAAAGGGGCCTGCAACGTAGTGGTGCGAACCTGTGACACAGATGTGCTTGTCATATTTTTAGCACATGTGCATTCCTTCTCCAGCAGAATCTGGCTAGACATTGGACTGAGTACCAATAACACTAGAAGATTCATTAATGCTACTCAGCTAGGTCAGGAAATAGGACCAGAAGTGTGTGCTGCCCTACCCGGGTTCCATGCATTCACAGGTTGTGACTATACAGCAGCATTTTCTAGGATGGGTAAGGTGCGTCCCCTAAATCTAATGGAAAAATCAGAAGAGTTCATAGATGCATTCAAATACCTAGGCAGTTCCTCATCAATCCCCTCACAAGTGCTCTCCAGAATTGAATCATTTGTTTGCCAAGTCTACACCAAATCACAACTGACCAGTGTCAACAAGGCTCGACTTGAACATTTTCAGCACCACTTCTCTCCTAAGAAGAAATCAGAACCACCATCGAAGATCAAGGGAACTGATTCCAGCCAGATGCCTCCTTGCAACTCAGTCCTAATGGAGAAAATCAAACGTGCAAATCTAGTTGCTGGTGTGTGGAAAAGGGCAATTCTAGCCCACCCAGCAACTATGGACCCTGAAGACAATGGTTGGGTTTTAGAAGGCAATCAGTACAAAATCCACTGGTTTGAGGGCAGGCAAGTGCCTGAAAATGTGTGCACGTATATAGCAGACTTAGAAGAGGATGACGATGATGACATCAATTACAGCTCTTCATCAGATGACTCTGTCAGTGATTAGAGCAAACAGGTACTTAACCCATTCTTCCTCAGATAATCAGGTAGGATTGATAAATGTAAAAAATAGTTTGTATGTAATTCATGTCATTCAGTACTTTTTGAATGGATGCCCTAGATTTCAACTACCACAAATCTCCATAAAATACTTTGATGATGACTTTATTTCAGAACTACTACAAAATTTATCAGACCACCAGGGTCTTCTGGGGATGAATGTGTGAGAGGAACAGGTGAAATTTTAGGATGTGTCCACGTGAGAAATGTGCTTAACAGGCTAACGCTAGTCAGCTTGACTATAAGAGAATGCTTTGATCATCGGTTACCATGGCAACCATTTTGAAAATAACAATGCTATCTTTCTTCCTTAGAATACATTTAATAAAGCACTTATCACACAAATTTCAATGTTTATTCAATTACGTAGCTTGTACTCCTATGTATTGACAACCTGACATTACATCTAACATATACTGACAATTAGCCAAATATATGTCCTGTTATTCAAAGTGTTATAGCAGGAATCAGAATGAATCAATCTCCTTAAACTTGTAACTTGGAACAACTTAAGATCTCAGACAAGTTTTTTAGTGCCAGTAGAGCTGGTTCAGGCAATCTATTGAGTAGCCAGATCACCTTAAAATTAACAAAAATATGAAAAAATAACGTTTTTTGCCTATTTTCCAACAAAAATAAGTCCTAAATCCACACAAATAGCTTTGATTTCCAAACAATATGCTGCAATAGATTGCCTGTACCATTGCCTTCATTTTGATACCTCACTTGCTTAGGTGGGCTAAAAGGAAAAAAAATAACGAATTTTGGGGGAAAATGCACTTTTTCAACCCAAAAACACTAAAAACCTCAATTATCACCCCTTTCGTCAAGTCAGTGGACCGTAAGAAATGGATTTTCAGATAGAGCACAAAATTCTGGCTTAGAAACAGTCCTTCATCCTTTTGGCGGACTCGGGGCATTAAAAAGTGCCCTGGCTCTTGGACTATACCTGTAAACTTTGAGAGATGTCCTTGTGATTTTTCCGATCTTTTATTATGAAAATCTTTTATCCTCATGTATTACTGATTTTTGGTATGGACAAATTTATTTCAACCCTTCGAATGCTAAGGCTACTTTCGTCCAAAGCACAAGGATGCAAACATACCCTGTCTTGTTGGTATTCATTAGAAAGCTCACTGAGTACTCTCAGATGAGTATCCATATGCCAGGGTTTCAATTATCTCTCAGGTTTTTGCATCATTTTGTACATGCAAAATTAGCCACCTGAGCAGCACAAGGGGTTTAGCCATATTGAGAAATTTGTCAATCCAAATGGAGATTTCCTTTTTTAGAAATCTGCGCTTGTGGAGTGTTGGTCATGCTGGCAAATAAGGCTGAATAATATTATCACCTGTGCTAAGCCTTCCTTTACCCTTCACTTGCTCTAATCATAGCATACAGGTAAAAACTGTGTGGATGATGAATCTTCCATGCATCATTGCTTCATTGCCCATCAGTACCTAACGTATGTTAGCTCCTCCTACAATAAATCAGGTGGCTGCAAAGTAGCCTAGCTACTAGCCTGCAAAGTGTTTTTCCATGACCAATATCATGGCATACACAATGCTATTTACAATGTAATTAGCATTGCGTATGCCAGACAAACACATGTCTAGCAGTCAGCTTATTCCCGCCGAGACTAACACATGTGCTGAGTTACGTTCGGCCAGACAGCACTCAGTCCTTCATATGCATATGACAGACTTTGCATATGACGGACCAATTTTCCTGGTCCCACTGAGTCTGTCATATCCGAGTTTGCCTGTATATATATATATGTATATATATATATATATATATATATATATATATATATATATATATATATATATATATATATATATATATATATATATATATATATATATATATGTATATATATATATACATATATATATATATATATATATATATATATATATATATATATATATATATATATATATATATATATATATATATATATACAGTATAATGTCAGTGCTTTCATCTCCCTCATGACAAACCTCTTTCAACTTTCAGATCCCAGACCTCATTAACAAACATATGCCAATTAGATTCTTGAGTAAAACAATAGTAGTCATGAAATGAACATGATTTTTAATTTGATGATGTATTGTATTTGTTTTGTAGGATAACAGCCTCGTTGTTTGGAAGGAGGTGGATTTAACTCGGCTGAGCGTGAAGGAAAGGCGAGACTCCCAGAATGAAATAGACATCCTCTCGTTACTCAACCACGCCAACATCGTCTCCTACTACAACCACTTCTTGGACGGAGAAACTCTGCTCATAGAGATGGAGTATGCTAACGGTAAGACCTAAAAAAAGGTTTTTTGTTTCCTGTAACCCTACCCTAACAAGTTTTAATCAAAAGAAATCCCTACCCTTAAGTTTTTTCCGCCCTTCCAACTCCCAATCAATGTAAAATGTGCATAAAACACCCATTTTGACCAAAAAAATAATGCAAACATTTTTTTACCGACCTACCTATCCTATTTCTTTTCAGACCATTACAGGAAACAAAGAATATTTTTTTCTTGGCCTAAGAAAAATCACACTCAAATTGTCTGTTTTTCATTTAGGAATTGCATATCTGTATTCACATTTGAACAGAGAGTAGAAATGAATTTGAAGTGCGTTGGGTAACTCATATAACAACTAAGAATTTAGTGAGTTTCATTGAATCATTTAAATATCAAATCATGTGTTATGTTAAACTGACATAAAATTTCGACCTTTATATTAATTAGGATTTTTCATTTATTGGTAACCTAGCTCCCACAAGTGTATTTTTTGTGGAGGTTTTTTTCTCCCTGATTACTGACCAAAAATTGATGCTGGCATCACTTTGTGAGCCTTATAATGACCTTGCCTTTTTCAATATGGAACGTGTTCTGGTATCAAACATATACGGTACCATGTTTTTATGGCAAGTTATTTTGTTTTGTTTTAGGTGGTAATTTGTTTGAGAAGATATGCATGCAGAAAGAACAGCCTTTTCCTGAGGAAGTAAGTTTTTCTATGTATACTTCTTCATATAAGATACCTGACTCTTATAGTATACACTATCATATTTTTGTCCATTTTCAATTTTCTAAAGTTTGCATTTTACCTATGCAACTATTTATTTGATTACTTTTGTTCATGTTAAGAAGCTTAAGTAGAACTGACTGCCAGTAGAATTTGCCGGATCTATGTGTAACATTGCATTGAAGTCATCAAGTAATCTTTAAAATTATGCATCATTTTATCTACATTAATCCTCATACCCTAGAGACTGAATAAAAATAAGTCAATTTTGAGTTTTTCCACTTCTACAATAAGCGGCAAATATGCAATGAGATTGGACTGTGTATGATATGCAATAAAAGAAATATAAAACTGGGGTTATCAGTGATATGCATATCGGAGTAGAGTCTAGAGAAGAAGGATCCTCATCATGGGGATGTATCTAAGGTGATTGTATTAATCAAAAACATTGAGACCCAGTGGCGCAGTGGCCCTGTAATAAAAGCAATAAAAGGTCCATTCTAGATATGTAATACAAGTTAATTGCAAGATTTGCAATAAAAAACATGAAACAAATGCTGTAGATATGAAAAACGGAAGACAAAAGGTGTGTGCAGAAAATGTTGTGTATAAAATATTCAATAACATTTGCATGCAAGGTATGCTGTAAAAGATGCACACAAGATATTAGGTAAGAGGTATATGTGCAAAGTATGCTATAAAAGGTGCATACCTGATATGCCGTGAAAGGTGTTAATGCACTAAAGGTGTGTTGGAAGGAAGGAATTGATTTTTACGTCACTTTCGACAGCCCCTAAGTCAATTAGCAAAATGAAATAAAAACCTGGAACCGGGAAGACATTCCATTCTCTTTTCAAATCAGGGTTCAACTTTCCCAGGGGTCCAGGGGCATATATGCCCCTAGATTTTGCAGTGGGCCCCTAGATTTCTCAGACTAGGGGCCCAAAATTGTATGTATGATAACCAGAAATCTTGTTTTTGACCACTAATTTTCATCAAAAGACCTGTTCGGGCCCCTAGCCTGAAAACTAAGTGTCAGACCCTGCAAATAGATCTAAGGAGTCTCTCAGTCGCAGAAGCACCATATATAGACAGCGTGCTGGCAATAACTATGCATGTGATGAGTGAACACAATCCGTGTTTGTCTCATAGCGACATACACATAGCAACTCAGGAAGGACATCAACAGTAGCCATCTCACTTGTTGAATAAATCGCCTGTTTTTATTGGCCAATTTGCAGCCCACACTGTACTAAAGGCATCCTCATACATGTGACATTACCTGGTCATTGTTCACCTCTTGCTGTCTCTTCCTAACCATCACACTGCAGGCATTGTCCACATTAGGGAAAGGTACTACAGGGCTCAACATTAACTTTTGAAGGCACCTGCCAAGTAGGGCACGTAGGCTTTAATTTCTACCTGCCCGACACAATTTTGACCTGCCCTGCCAAAGGTGTGATAGTATCTCAGACATGAAAGTGACTTTTCTATATGTGCTATACTTGTACCAATTAACTGTTTTCCTACCTACCATAAATTAGCTTTATCTGTACTGTTGAGAAAGTATTGGATTTCCCTTGTGTTATAGTATCTCTGAAGTTACATGATGGAATTTTGCCTGCCATGTAGGGCAGGCACACTGATTTTTACCTGGAGAACCCCTGGACCTGGGATAATTTCCATTGATGTGATCATTTCTATTGCCATATTTCGGGGATGTCCAACTGTCACATTCTTGCACCAGTTTGCGACAGAGTCCCCAAACATGCCGAAAGACAAAACCTTTAATCAATCTTTAACTTAGGAAATTTTCTGCAAGCATAAAAAATGAGTGTGTTATATTTTCACCTGCATTTTCAGATACAGATTTACTCAGAAAATGTGTTAAATCCCTTTATTGATACTACCTAATTAGTGATCTTCAATATTGTTTCAAAGGCTGATATGTGTAGTGTCACCTGGCGACAAAATTTAGACTGTTTGTCGTACAGTGACTTTGTTTAGCGGTTGGTCATCCCTCGGTTCTGAGGTTTTCTCCACAGTTAGATAAAAGGGGAGATACCCACAAATTTCCATTCGAAGCATCTTTATTGGTGTGAGCTTTCTAGTGGTCATAATTTCCTATTCTTGGTCCTACAATTTTAAGGGCCTGCCCTAAAGGCCATGTTGCCACTGACTGCATGCTGTCTCTCACGACTGCAAGGGTTCAAATCCCAGCCGGTGCATTTGAGGTACCGTACAATGGTTTCCTCCACCACTTACAATTATTATACCTCACGTGAGGATACTCTTCTCCTATTGGATGAGAGCCATGTGTCAAAAATGCTGGCTACCTGTGTCTCTGTAGGTTCCTTGACAGCAGTCACCATTCGACGTAATGACACCCGTTGTCAAGGAACCGTGAATTGTAAACCTTCCGTTTCATGATTCCCTCTATTGTTGAGGATGTACGTCATGCTTTCAAGATCCCCACGAGTGGCGTCAACAATGGAATTGTCTTATTGTTGAGAACAACGATAAAGAAAATAACATTGACCTTTCATAGTAGCTCTTATGAGTGCTTAATTAGCAGCAATGGCAGCACCCCAAGCAACAGGCCGCTTTAAGGAAGTGGGGGAGAAGGATATCACAAGACTGCGCGGTATGACGTTGTTCGGTATAATAAAACAAATGTATCATCTCTGTGGTGTTGCCAGCATGATTGTATCCCCCTCGGGAGAAAAAAATGACGATTATTTAAATTCTAAATTCCGTTATTTAGACATCATTTCTCCATTGTTCTTCTCTTGCACATTTTATGGAATTTTTCGACACTTTTTCTGCCATATTGCGGTTAAATCCTGACTTGCCAGTCGGAACTTGTGGAGGAAACTGGAGTACCCGGCGAAAACCACCATCTTACCCCAAGTCACTGGCAACTTTCTCACTTGCCCCGAACGAAATTCGAACATGGGCAGTGGTGAGAGACAGCTATCAGTCAGTGGCAATGCCTTAGACCACATGGCCATAAGTCCCTCTCACATTGTATCTATCCATAGAATCAGCAGAACAGCCCCCACCAGCATCAAACAGTCATTTCCAGTACCTATTGGGTTTCCTAGAGGCGAGTCAGACAGGGAATCTAATCTATGCTTTCCCTGGCTGTATCGCTAGCAGCCTGAATGAGATTACCATTAGTTGCTTTCATTGAGTGAGGTGGTACGAGGCAGGGCTTGACAGCAAGGGTTTTTCGTACATCCGTGACATATAAGGATTGCAATAAGAACATCCAGGTACCCACAGTATGAATGTTTTTAGGGCAAATGATCATGACCATTGATTTCATGGAATGAAACCGGAAACATCAAATGTCGCTCCGTGACCCACACACTTTTCGACTTGGTTGCCTGCCTCCAATTGGTTGATTGTTGGCATCAGGACTCTAAATTGCAGTCCCTGCAGTCTCTGTGTGAAGTCCCTGTGCTATCAGTGACACTAACGTATACCTGACTATAATATCAATTACAAATCCATGGTAGTATAATATTTATGTGTAAATGAACATTATATGGCCTTGATATGTACTGGGTTTACCCATGCTAATTTCCCCAGTTCCACTAGGAACTAAGTAGGAAAACAGTAGGAACATTGGGAAATACCTGGGAACATTTCGTACAAAAGGAAACCTCCTGTGCTATTCAGATTTAGATAAAAAATATTAAAAGGTAATAGGTATTGCATAATTGATCAACAGGTGTAAGTTATACCATTGCTCATTAGGTTATGTGGTATATACCAGAGAGTAGACATGGTTTAGGATTGTATGCTACTGCTAGTACTATGACATGCCTCATCCGCTGTACCTGAGAAGATCATGGTGAAGGTCATGGTGAAGGTCATGGTGCATGCAGTATTGTGCTTGCAGTACTGTGTGATATATAGAAATCAATAGACCAATATCTCACACAGTTCCCTATAGCTAGCTTCCCTGCTACCTTCAGGCTGCTATACCTATAGACCAATATCTCACACACAGTTCCCTATAGCTAGCTTCCCTGCTACCAGCAGACTGCAGGTACCTCGTACCTCAATGGTGAGACCGTGGCTACATAGACCAATATCTCACACAGTTCCCTATAGCTAGCTTCCCTGCTACCTTCAGGCTGCTATACCTATAGACCAATATCTCACACACAGTTCCCTATAGCTAGCTTCCCTGCCAACAGCAGACTGCAGGTACCTCGTACCTCAATGGTGAGACCGTGGCTACATAGACCAATATCTCACACAGTTCTCTAGCTTTCAGGTAGAGATTGACATGTTTTCTAGCTTTCAGAATTCTGCAAATAACTGACTCCAAATAAAATTCAGCCTACTTCTGCTTGTACCCTCACCATTCCTAGCAAGTTCCAGCTAGAATGTAGATCATATAACTTAACACTTGTTGAATACCTCTTTACCCTCTAGGTTATGAACACTCATGAGTGTAACACTGCTTTTTCAGGACCTCCATATCAGTTGAACACCTGTGTATGTTGAGCCCCTTACAGGGTTTAATCACAATTCAGAAATTGAGGGCCCTGCAAAATTGTTAATTATAAGATTTTTGGGCGCCATAAATGTTGTGCAGTATTGTGGAGGGCTGTCTTTGTTATTCTACAACTGAAACCTTTAGGTGCGTAACCTCTACGGGTTTCACCGTTATCATCTAGGGATTCTGTCAGCATGAGCGTATAGACCATTTTTTTCTCTTAGTTCTGTAGCAGACTGCAGGAATGTCTTTGAGCTGTAGCTGCCTGCAAACCATTATCTCACGACACCTCTCCTGCTTACTCAAGGTGGCATGTATTTATTAGCTACATTTTGCCTGCCTCTAGGTGAGATAAATATTGCAGCGGGCTGCCTCAATGGCTGAGCAGTCTAATGCCTAGTGTACCAACTTATTGCTATCTCACAACAGCTTTCCTGCCTACTCAAGGTGGCGTGTATTTATTAGCTACATTTTGCCTGCCTCTAGGTAAGATAAATATTGCAGCGGGCTGCCTCAATGGTTGAGCAGTCTAATGCATAGTGTACCAACTTATTGCTGTTTTATAACAGCTCTCCTGCCTACTCAAGGTGGCGTGTATTTATTAGCAACATTTTGCCTGCCTCTAGGTGAGATAAATATTGCAGCGGGCTGCCTCAATGGCTGAGCAGTCTAATGCATAGTGCACCAACTTATTGCTGTTTTATAACAGCTCTCCTGCCTACTCAAGGTGGCGTGTATTTATTAGCAACATTTTGCCTGCCTCTAGGTAAGATAAATATTGCAGCGGGCTGCCTCAATGGCTGAGCAGTCTAATGCATAGTTTACCAACTGATTGCTATCTCACAACAGCTCTCCTGCCTACTCAAGGTGGCGTGTATTTATTAGCTACATTTTGCCTGCCTCTAGGTGAGATAAATATTGCAGCGGGCTGCCTCAATGGCTGAGCAGTCTAATAGAATTACCAACTTTTTACTATTTTATAACAGCTCTCCTGCTTACTCAAGGTGGCGTGTATTTATTAGCTACATTTTGCCTGCCTCTAGGTGAGATAAATATTGCAGCGGGCTGCCTCCATGGCTGAGCAGTCTAATGCATAGTGTACCAACTTACTGCTATCTCACAACAGCTCACCTGCCTACTCAAGGTGGCGTGTATTTATTAGCTACATTTCGCCTGCCTCTAGGTAAGATAAATATTGGGCAGGGCTGCCTCAATGGCTGAGCAGTTTAATGCATAGTGCACCAACTTATTGCTATTTTATAACAGCTCTCCTGCCTACTCAAGGTGGCGTGTATTTATTAGCTACATTCTGTTTTTCAAGGGATTCCACCATATATTCAGATTGCAACCATAAATATGTATTTACTTGTTGAAATTAGGCATTACTATCCGTATACAATGTCCTAGAAATTGTATTGAGGTAGACAAAATTCAATAATATGCTTGAAATTGACATTTCAAGAAATTATTTACTAACAAAAGTGGGTGTCCTGAGGAGTTTGGCTGTCCAAATGACACCCAAAAGCCCTGCTGGCTAGGACTATGCGACAAGAGCACTCTGACATTGTTGCCAGTGTTTATCAGAGCACTATGACATCTTGGTTATGTATGGGATAATCGGGACTCAGTCTTCAGCAATGTCTACTCCATCCCACAGGTGAAACATCTATCAGTGAGCGGCGAGCTTGGGATAGAGTAGTCATTACCGGCGCAGGGGAATTAATTTGGCAATAAATTACACCTGTAATAACTTGCTTCATTTCCCTTGCTTGATGCATAGTGCTAGCATGTCTGGGCCATAGAAAACCTGGCCTTAATGGCGCAGTATGTTATCAAGGCATGGTGCGATTGGAAATTTTTTGACACAGGGCTCGACATTACAGATAGCCCTACAATCATGACTATCTAATCAGGGATAGCCCTACAATCATGACTATCTAATCAGGGATAGACCTACAATCATGACTATCTAATCATAGAAAGCGGCATTTTGAGCAAGCTGAACAAGCCCTCAACTTGCCCTGCTTGACTATCTAACATAAGAATGGAAATTGAGAGGTACATTGATTGAATTCATAACATGATCCTTTTGAATAACAATATAGTTGCCAGCAACCTTGAAAAGTCATAGAGGGTAAAGGGGGAAATAAAATGGGCGAAAAAAATATACAGAAATAACATCAAACCTAATGTTTTAAAAATGATGATTTTTTTTATTGTTTCTATGTCAAGGTTGAACAAGGTAATTGCTATGAAATATTTATGAATATCTGGTTCCGTACCATCCATAGGTAGTTAGATTAGATATAGATAGATAGATTAAAAGATATAGATTTATATGTATGTATGTATATGCAATGTTTTCTTTTCTTTCAGACTGTTGTGTGGTATTTCTATCAGATTGTCTCGGCAGTGGCCCATATGCATGAGTATGGTATTCTACACAGGTAAGCCCAAATGAATATTAACCCATTCACACTCAGAGAGGCCAAAACAGGCCTGACAATTTTGAATATATTTTTCTAACAAAAGCATTTTTTGAAAAATATTTAAAGGAGAAATGTTAATCAGAAGCCAAACAACAACTCTTCTACAAATATTTTGTGAACTTTTGCTTTATTCCCAAGTTATTTTCAAAAGTATGAAAGTAGCAGACGCTACCTCTAAGAGGAACTCTGGGTGTGAATGGGTTAACCTGTATGATATGCCTCATCAGCAGGCACTTAGCCATAAAACACCAATTTATTGAATATTGCTTAGAGTACATCATGCGCTATTGTTTGTAGTGGAGCAGAATAGATCTGTAAGCCAGAAAGAGGCTTTTGGCTAATGAGTTATGATTAATTTTTATGATAAGTTTAGTACCCAAAATGTAGAAAATATGCTGTTTTTACTGATTAACCCTTCCAGTGCTAAGGCTACTTTCCTCAAAAGCACAAGGATGCAAAGATTTTTAAAGCCATCTTAACCTTGCCATGTTGGTATTCATCGGATAGCTCTTGCTGAGTACTCTCAGATGAGTACCCATGTGCCAGGGTTTCAGTCATTTTCCCAGCTTTTTTCACATCATTTTGTGTTAGCCACCATGCAGCAGCATAAGGGTTAAGCAGTCTGCAGTATCATTATTATAATTATTTTATACTTTTCAGGGATATAAAGACTTTAAATGTGTTCCTAACCAAATCAGGATTGTTAAAGATGGGTGATTTTGGAATATCAAGAGTGATGGACAGCAAATCACAGATGGCAGAATCAGTAAGTATGACTGATCAAATTAAGTGTGTCTCATTTTTGCAACAATAACATCATTGAAAATGTTATAATTGTATGATATCTATAGATATATACTTCCAAGAATCTGCCTCGCCACATAATTTAATGCAAGTAGTATTGTTAAGCCTTTCCATACATCACTGGCCTGTTTTTAAAAAAGGCACCAATTTAATACCAATCTTTTTTGGTTGTTATAAACTAAGCTATAACAATGTGTCCAGAAAAAATGAAAGCCAATTGCCTATTAGGATGTCCAATTAGTAATCCATGGACTTGATTTCTCGAGAGGAGCTTAGAGATTTGCGAACCCAGCTATAAGTCTCGATAATAAGGCCTATATGGACTACCTTGACGGGTAAAGTATTTGTTCAGTAGACAAAAAAATGTTATTAAAGTATGACTTTTTCCTTTTTGCAACCAAAGAGGTAGTAGCTTTGTTAAACATAAAGAGGTATATTTGAAGAAAAAAACATCATATGTATATGGATTTCTTGAAAATAGCCCAACGTATGATATCATCTTGAAAAGGAGTAGAACATTAATTAATTAGGAGTTATTTTGTCGCCAAAAAGGATGGAGCAATTTTGTTCTAATGTATGTGATATTTTGGTAGATGAAAAAGTATTGGAGTTTTAAGGATTCAAGCAATTTTGTTGTAATGTATGTGATATTTTGATAGAAGATTAAAATAGTAGTTTAAATTTTGTTTTCATTTTATTTATCTTTTCTTTGTAACAGTATGTTGGAACCCCATACTACATGTCACCAGAGTTAATAAAGGGAGACCAGTAAGTACATTATATTACATCTCACTTTAACCCTTACACACTTTTCATAATTTTCTTTGAAAACCACTGTAGTAGGTAACATGGAAATAAATTTAGTCACAATTCTCAAAATATTTTGAGAGAAGCTGTAGGTTGAAGTCTGATTCACATTTCCTTATCTGCCAAGTGGAACTCAACCAATCACACTTCTAACAAGAATATGTTTTTGTTATACTACATTGCCATGTATTAATGAGTTGATGCAAGATGCTTAAGAACGGAAGGGTTAAAATGCTCTATAAGGTTTTCCTATGCCAATACCAAATTTGCTAGCTTATGATATGCATATAGACAGTTCCTTAAGGCCTGGTCACCAATCAAAAAAGACCTCCATGCGGACAATTGATTGCATGCAACCGATTGCCGTGACCAGGTCGCAGGCGATCAAATGGACCATGGCTGTCACAAGATCAGAGTGCTGACAGTGAGTAAACCTTGAGGAGGTTGTGCATCAACCTTGGGGGTGATCTTGAGGAGAAGTTGTGGTAGGCTCACGGTCCTAGTATATCAATTAACATTTATTTTTATAAGAGTGCCGTAAGGCAATCTTGAGGATGCCGCACAGCCTTGTAAAAGGCCATGCATCGGACACCCATTCAGTGAATGAACGTAGAATGGACTTGGGCCATAGAGTGATTTGCGAACATGTTTGCAAACCACTCTACGGCCCATGACCACTGATTTTTGACCACACAACCTGTCTGGTCAGACCAACCTCCTTGAGGCAACCTCAAGGTGGTATCACAACCTCCTCGGTTTTTGACCGAAGACAGGCCGCAAGGCGGTCTTTTCTTATGTGTGACCAGGGCCTTAGTTGCATTGCAGTTTGTAACAATTCACAGAAATTTTCAACCTTACTGTACCCTTTAACCTAAGGCGCTTTGTGCAATCATACTTTGGCTCCTACAGGTTTTACTTGGAAGGTTTTAAAAATGAATATGTATACATGACTCCTAAGAATATTATTACCCAAAAAGTAAATGTGCCATCATCATTCTATAAGAGTTGGCTTAATTTACCCGCCGCGTACAGCATTTTTCCATAGCTACAGTTTGACCAATATTGATTAATTGAGCAATTTGTTTTTTCAGGTATAACTATAAAAGTGACATGTGGGCAGCAGGCTGTGTGTTATACGAACTTCTGACATTAACTAAGACTTTTGATGGATCAGTGAGTATAGGATCAAATCATCTATCTTTGCAAATCCAGAGTAAACCTACTATTTCTTTCCAGTAATTTTGAAGAAAATTATATTTTAGCACATCATTTGATTATTAACATTACATACACAGTTTTTGGGGTACAATATGATGTTAATTAATTTTGAGACTACTGCACATTGCAATTTCCAAATATAACAAATGAAAATATATGTGGTATTTTCCTTTGAGTTCCCATTGTTTGTGATT
>OZ012686.1:7165007-7203263 GCA_963942565.1 Maea johnstoni | reverse complement strand
ACAATCTCATAAGCATTGCAGTTCCTAGTATACAGGTATCTATATAGAGAGTAATAGAGACTGATGCCATTCTCATAGTGGAACCAGAGAAATACATCCCCTTGAACCGCAACGCCATAGGCACAGCATGCTAGCACCTAGGGTATGTGCGCCTCGGGTAACGCAGTGTAGCCTTGGTCACGTGATCTGATCTGTGCAATTAGCATGCAGCATCCTTTCTAGGTCAGATAGTTGCCAAGGAGATGGGAGGCAGCGACATTTGATGATGCATGGACAGTGCCCGATCCCGGTCTACTCATCTCAGGTGGAACATAGTACAGTTACAGTGTTACATGTTGTAGTTACAATGTTGCAGGTATATTTCACACAGTATCTATTACAAGTTATAGTATATAAACTAGTTTAGTATATGTTAGTTTTAAAATGTATTCAATCTGGTTAAAACACACTCATATCAACAAACTGACCATTTTTCTTGGGGGGGGGGGGGGGGGGTGGGGGGGGGGGCATGAATTGACAAAAAATCCAATTTCCACTAGCCCGAGTTAGATTACTGCAGTAAATATTCTACATGGTGTACATGCCCTACACTCATTTTAACAATCTCATAACCATGCATTGTCTGGTGCAGCAGCTCACAAAGCAGTGAGCTAGATCTTTGCATTTTTTAATATGAATATGGGCTTAGTAAGAACCACTCAAATCTTCCTTAAGCCGGCCCTGTATTTGCCATTTATCATGTTTAAGTAGGACCGACTGTGATGTCTGCATGTCAATTTCAGCATGTCAATTTCAGGAGTGGTATGCTGGCAATTAAGGTACAAGGTAGTTCTTTTCTGATTCTCCCTGGAGATATTTGCTGGTTATATAATTGATTGCATTTCAATGTATAATAGATGGGCGATTTCATCTCCCTCACTTAGCCTCTTATCACAATAGTATAGCACAATATTGAACTGTACATGTTAGTACAACTTGCATTATTTTTAGTTGAGGCATTAAGATACTTTAAAGTAAATTCTAGATACCTTGTAAAATATATGTGAAATATACACTTTTCACCATATTTTCAACATTCTCATCATCTCATGCATCAGTGCAAGCAGATCAGTGATAAAACACTTTGCTAAGAAATCAGTTTCCCTTTTGTTCCGTTTTTAAAAGATTTGTCATGCATCAGTGAATGTGATTGATATTTAATAACATTGTTAACTTCTATGATGGAAAATCTATCCAAAAAGATTTTGACATGAATTGTATTATGCTTGTTTCTGTTTGTAGGGCATTATTGCATTTACCATGAAAAGTCATTCTGAATTTGCTCATGGTCTTGGAGTATTTAACTGCATTAAAAATGTTATAGATATAATCCTTAACTTCCCTAACCCTTTTTTTGTGCTATTCATTACCTTAAATATCAAATTCCATAGACCTTATATGCTGTACCACATTGTTAACCCATCAAACCCTACATGGGTTAAAGCAGCCTTGCCATGCATATTTATAACTTTTTTTTATTTACAAAACTATTTAAAAAGAAATGTTAAACAACACTTAACTTTCACCTCTACATGAATTCTTTTTTCAAAGTTATGCTTTTTGACCATGAAGTTTTCGAAACTATCTAACGTAGCATCCAAACAATGCTATTGATAGAAAACTCTGTGCACTACTTGAGCACGGTTTCTTACCACTGCCAGGGTTTGGATCCGGGTTGGGGCATGTGAGAAGGTTGCCAATGACTCGGGTTATAGCTTGGTGGTTTTCATCAGGTACACTGGATTTCTCTACCACTTACAACTGGCTAGTCACGACTTAGTGGCAATATGGCAAAAAAGTGACAAAATTCCCAATTCCACTCAGTGCATGGATGGGTTTATGGGAGATTAACAATCATCAGAGTGGAAAGTGATCATTAATCATTTCACTCAAAGACAGAACAGACAAGATGAAATAAAATCAATATCTTCTGAATTAGCAGGGCATGCTGGGCAATGTTAGGGTTTAGGGTTTTTTCAAGTGCTTTGCCTAAAAAAAGAAATCAGAATTTACAACGAAAGGTAAAATTGATTTTATCCTGCCTCTCTACTGATGCAAAGTCATTGTGATTCATGTAGAAATTGAAAACAATTGTTAATATACTGAATGAAAGATAGTTTACAGCTTTGAAAAACTACTTTTCAAAGAAAGAATAGATTTCTTCACTACATCATAAATCGATATTCCCACTAGCCATAAAAGGTTTAGCCCTTTCAATGCTGAGGCTACTTTCGTCCAAAGCACAAGGATGCAAAGATTTTTGAAAACCATCTAAACCCTGTCATATTGGTATTCATTGGATAGCTCTCGCTCAGAACTCTCAGATGAGTACCCATGTGCCAGGGTTTCCATCATTTTGAAGTTTTTTACCTCATTTTGTATTGGCCAATTTAGCCACCAGCAGCATAAAGGCTAATATTAGAGAGTTAGATACATACACATAGTAGATGCAGACAGTTTTTTAACCCTTGCCAGTTACAACATGCTTTTACCTTTCATCTAGAAAGACTAGATGATGACTCTGAATGCCCAGCTGCAGGGACTTAATTAATAGCCAGGATTTTCATAACAGGGTGTCCAAAAGATGGATTAAAAAAATTGAGGGTGTCCAAAATCCCTGATTGAAAAAGTAAAAATCATTAACACTGATTATGCACATTAACAAATAAAGTAATTAAATGCTTAGTTCTTAAAGAAATGTCTTTGTTATTTTTTTGAAGTTCAACTTTTTAGAAATTTTACTTCGAATTAATATTTATGATAAACACATCCCAAAATCTAGGGTGTCTTTTTACTTAAAATCAGGTATTTTTCATGAACCAGGGAGTCCAAAAGACGCCCTGCTGGCTAAGACCCTGCCCAGCTGTATTGGTGACTAGTGGTAAGCCAGTGGAGCAGCTCATTGGCTATCGCTGACTTGGTCTCTGCTCGCTTGATATCCTGCTCCCAGATGTAATGGTGACTAGTGGTAAGCCAGTGGAGCAGCTCATTGGCTATCGCTGACCTGGTCTCTGCTCGCTTGATATCCTGCTCCCAGATGTAATGGTGACTAGTGGTAAGCCAGTGAAGCAGCTCATTGGCTATCGCTGACCTGGTCTCTGCTCCCTTGATATCCTGCTCCCAGATGTATTGGTGACTAGTGGTAAGCCAGTGGAGCAGCTCATTGGCTATCGCTGACTTGGTCTCTGCTCGCTTGATATCCTGCTCCCAGATGTAATGGTGACTAGTGGTAAGCCAGTGGAGCAGCTCATTGGCTATCGCTGACCTGGTCTCTGCTCCCTTGATATCCTGCTCCCAGATGTATTGGTGACTAGTGGTAAGCCAGTGAAGCAGCTCATTGGCTATCGCTGACTTGGTCTCTGCTCCCCTGATATCCTGCTCCCAGCTGTATTGGTGACTAGTGGTAAGCAGTGAAGCAGCTCATTGGCTATCGCTGACCTGGTCTCTGCTCGCTTGATATCCTGCTCCCAGATGTAATGGTGACTAGTGGTAAGCCAGTGGAGCAGCTCATTGGCTATCGCTGACCTGGTCTCTGCTCCCTTGATATCCTGCTCCCAGATGTATTGGTGACTAGTGGTAAGCCAGTGGAGCAGCTCATTGGCTATCGCTGACTTGGTCTCTGCTCCCCTGATATCCTGCTCCCAGCTGTATTGGTGACTAGTGGTAAGCCAGTGAAGCAGCTCATTGGCTATCGCTGACCTGGTCTCTGCTCGCTTGATATCCTGCTCCCAGATGTAATGGTGACTAGTGGTAAGCCAGTGGAGCAGCTCATTGGCTATCGCTGACTTGGTCTCTGCTCCCTTGATATCCTGCTCCCAGATGTAATGGTGACTAGTGGTAAGCCAGTGAAGCAGCTCATTGGCTATCGCTGACTTGGTCTCTGCTCCCTTGATATCCTGCTCCCAGATATAATGGTGACTAGTAAGCCAGTGGAGCAGCTCATTGGCTATCGCTGACTTGGTCTCTGCTCCCCTGATATCCTGCTCCCAGATGTAATGGTGACTAGTGGTAAGCCAGTGGAGCAGCTCATTGGCTATCGCTGACTTGGTCTCTGCTCGCTTGATATCCTGCTCCCAGCTGTAATGGTGACTAGTGGTAAGCCAGTGAAGCAGCTCATTGGATATCGCTGACCTGGTCTCTGCTCGCATGATATCCTGCTCCCAGCTGTATTGGTGACTAGTGGTAAGCCAGTGAAGCAGCTCATTGGCTATCGCTGACCTGGTCTCTGCTCCCTTGATATCCTGCTCCCAGCTGTATTGGTGACTAGTGGTAAGCCAGTGAAGCAGCTCATTGGCTATCGCTGACTTGGTCTCTGCTCGCTTGATATCCTGCTCCCAGATGTAATGGTGACTAGTGGTAAGCCAGTGAAGCAGCTCATTGGCTATCGCTGACTTGGTCTCTGCTCCCTTGATATCCTGCTCCCAGCTGTATTGGTGACTAGTGGTGAGCCAGTGAAGCAGCTCATTGGCTATCGCTGACCTGGTCTCTGCTCGCTTGATATCCTGCTCCCAGATGTAATGGTGACTAGTGGTAAGCCAGTGAAGCAGCTCATTGGCTATCGCTGACCTGGTCTCTGCTCGCTTGATATCCTGCTCCCAGATGTAATGGTGACTAGTGGTAAGCCAGTGAAGCAGCTCATTGGCTATCGCTGACTTGGTCTCTGCTCGCTTGATATCCTGCTCCCAGCTGTATTGGTGACTAGTGGTAAGCCAGTGAAGCAGCTCATTGGCTATCGCTGACTTGGTCTCTGCTCCCTTGATATCCTGCTCCCAGCTGTATTGGTGACTAGTGGTAAGCCAGTGAAGCAGCTCATTGGCTATCGCTGACTTGGTCTCTGCTCGCTTGATATCCTGCTCCCAGCTGTATTGGTGACTAGTGGTGAGCCAGTGAAGCAGCTCATTGGCTATCGCTGACTTGGTCTCTGCTCCCTTGATATCCTGCTCCCAGCTGTATTGGTGACTAGTGGTAAGCCAGTGAAGCAGCTCATTGGCTATCGCTGACCTGGTCTCTGCTCGCTTGATATCCTGCTCCCAGCTGTATTGGTGACTAGTGGTAAGCCAGTGGAGCAGCTCATTGGCTATCGCTGACTTGGTCTCTGCTCGCTTGATATCCTGCTCCCAGCTGTATTGGTGACTAGTGGTAAGCCAGTGAAGCAGCTCATTGGCTATCGCTGACTTGGTCTCTGCTCGCTTGATATCCTGCTCCCAGCTGTATTGGTGACTAGTGGTAAGCCAGTGAAGCAGCTCATTGGCTATCGCTGACTTGGTCTCTGCTCGCTTGATA
The DNA here is from genome assembly GCA_963942565.1 of Maea johnstoni. Lineage (NCBI taxonomy): Eukaryota > Metazoa > Annelida > Polychaeta > Spionida > Magelonidae > Maea > Maea johnstoni. Next base: position 7,197,941 of record OZ012686.1, on the reverse strand, counting down.
TCCTGCTCCCAGATGTAATGGTGACTAGTGGTAAGCCAGTGAAGCAGCTCATTGGCTATCGCTGACCTGGTCTCTGCTCGCTTGATATCCTGCTCCCAGATGTAATGGTGACTAGTGGTAAGCCAGTGGAGCAGCTCATTGGCTATCGCTGACTTGGTCTCTGCTCGCTTGATATCCTGCTCCCAGATGTAATGGTGACTAGTGGTAAGCCAGTGGAGCAGCTCATTGGCTATCGCTGACTTGGTCTCTGCTCGCTTGATATCCTGCTCCCAGCTGTATTGGTGACTAGTGGTAAGCCAGTGAAGCAGCTCATTGGCTATCGCTGACCTGGTCTCTGCTCGCTTGATATCCTGCTCCCAGCTGTATTGGTGACTAGTGGTAAGCCAGTGAAGCAGCTCATTGGCTATCGCTGACTTGGTCTCTGCTCGCTTGATATCCTGCTCCCAGATGTAATGGTGACTAGTGGTAAGCCAGTGAAGCAGCTCATTGGCTATCGCTGACCTGGTCTCTGCTCGCTTGATATCCTGCTCCCAGATGTAATGGTGACTAGTGGTAAGCCAGTGAAGCAGCTCATTGGCTATCGCTGACTTGGTCTCTGCTCGCTTGATATCCTGCTCCCAGATGTAATGGTGACTAGTGGTAAGCCAGTGAAGCAGCTCATTGGCTATCGCTGACTTGGTCTCTGCTCCCTTGATATCCTGCTCCCAGATGTAATGGTGACTAGTGGTAAGCCAGTGAAGCAGCTCATTGGCTATCGCTGACTTGGTCTCTGCTCGCTTGATATCCTGCTCCCAGATGTATTGGTGACTAGTGGTAAGCCAGTGAAGCAGCTCATTGGCTATCGCTGACTTGGTCTCTGCTCCCTTGATATCCTGCTCCCAGATGTAATGGTGACTAGTGGTAAGCCAGTGGAGCAGCTCATTGGCTATCGCTGACCTGGTCTCTGCTCCCTTGATATCCTGCTCCCAGATGTAATGGTGACTAGTTGTAAGCCAGTGAAGCAGCTCATTGGCTATCGCTGACCTGGTCTCTGCTCGCTTGATATCCTGCTCCCAGATGTAATGGTGACTAGTGGTAAGCCAGTGAAGCAGCTCATTGGCTATCGCTGACTTGGTCTCTGCTCGCTTGATATCCTGCTCCCAGATGTATTGGTGACTAGTGGTAAGCCAGTGAAGCAGCTCATTGGCTATCGCTGACTTGGTCTCTGCTCCCTTGATATCCTGCTCCCAGCTGTATTGGTGACTAGTGGTGAGCCAGTGAAGCAGCTCATTGGCTATCGCTGACTTGGTCTCTGCTCGCTTGATATCCTGCTCCCAGCTGTATTGGTGACTAGTGGTAAGCCAGTGAAGCAGCTCATTGGCTATCGCTGACCTGGTCTCTGCTCCCTTGATATCCTGCTCCCAGATGTAATGGTGACTAGTGGTAAGCCAGTGGAGCAGCTCATTGGCTATCGCTGACTTGGTCTCTGCTCGCTTGATATCCTGCTCCCAGATGTAATGGTGACTAGTGGTAAGCCAGTGAAGCAGCTCATTGGCTATCGCTGACTTGGTCTCTGCTCGCTTGATATCCTGCTCCCAGCTGTATTGGTGACTAGTGGTAAGCCAGTGAAGCAGCTCATTGGCTATCGCTGACTTGGTCTCTGCTCCCTTGATATCCTGCTCCCAGCTGTATTGGTGACTAGTGGTAAGCCAGTGAAGCAGCTCATTGGCTATCGCTGACTTGGTCTCTGCTCGCTTGATATCCTGCTCCCAGCTGTATTGGTGACTAGTGGTGAGCCAGTGAAGCAGCTCATTGGCTATCGCTGACTTGGTCTCTGCTCCCTTGATATCCTGCTCCCAGCTGTATTGGTGACTAGTGGTAAGCCAGTGAAGCAGCTCATTGGCTATCGCTGACTTGGTCTCTGCTCCCTTGATATCCTGCTCCCAGCTGTATTGGTGACTAGTGGTAAGCCAGTGAAGCAGCTCATTGGCTATCGCTGACTTGGTCTCTGCTCGCTTGATATCCTGCTCCCAGCTGTATTGGTGACTAGTGGTAAGCCAGTGAAGCAGCTCATTGGCTATCGCTGACTTGGTCTCTGCTCCCTTGATATCCTGCTCCCAGATGTAATGGTGACTAGTGGTAAGCCAGTGAAGCAGCTCATTGGCTATCGCTGACCTGGTCTCTGCTCGCTTGATATCCTGCTCCCAGATGTAATGGTGACTAGTGGTAAGCCAGTGGAGCAGCTCATTGGCTATCGCTGACTTGGTCTCTGCTCGCTTGATATCCTGCTCCCAGATGTAATGGTGACTAGTGGTAAGCCAGTGGAGCAGCTCATTGGCTATCGCTGACTTGGTCTCTGCTCGCTTGATATCCTGCTCCCAGCTGTATTGGTGACTAGTGGTAAGCCAGTGAAGCAGCTCATTGGCTATCGCTGACTTGGTCTCTGCTCCCTTGATATCCTGCTCCCAGATGTAATGGTGACTAGTGGTAAGCCAGTGAAGCAGCTCATTGGCTATCGCTGACCTGGTCTCTGCTCGCTTGATATCCTGCTCCCAGCTGTATTGGTGACTAGTGGTAAGCCAGTGAAGCAGCTCATTGGCTATCGCTGACTTGGTCTCTGCTCGCTTGATATCCTGCTCCCAGATGTAATGGTGACTAGTGGTAAGCCAGTGAAGCAGCTCATTGGCTATCGCTGACCTGGTCTCTGCTCGCTTGATATCCTGCTCCCAGATGTAATGGTGACTAGTGGTAAGCCAGTGAAGCAGCTCATTGGCTATCGCTGACTTGGTCTCTGCTCGCTTGATATCCTGCTCCCAGATGTAATGGTGACTAGTGGTAAGCCAGTGGAGCAGCTCATTGGCTATCGCTGACTTGGTCTCTGCTCCCTTGATATCCTGCTCCCAGATTTAATGGTGACTAGTGGTGAGCCAGTGGAGCAGCTCATTGGCTATCGCTGACTTGGTCTCTGCTCCCTTGATATCCTGCTCCCAGATGTAATACAGAATTCTATGGTCTGAAAACAACTTTCCCCTCTGAGACAGGAATGTAAAGAGATTATGATATTCCAATATTAGTGCTTTTATGCTCTAGAGTGTGTTGGACAAATTTCTTGTTGAATAAGAGAAAGTAGTCTCCTTGCCATGAAATGTTGGCATACCTTTTTCTCATTGGAGCATATAGTGAGTTCTGGGTAATGTAAAAGAGGTTGCATATTCCAATGTTGTTGTTGTTATGAGGACATATTGGGAATTGAATAAGTGAAAATCCTGACCAAATAATAACATATGGGAATACCTTATCCAGAGCTTATGAGTTCTGGATATATGTAAAGATTTTATGGCTTACAGATGGTATTTCAATATTGGTGCTATTTTGCAGAATCAGAAAAAAAGAAATTAAAAAAATTAAGAACATTTTTTGTCTCATTTTGTGGTACATACCTGTCTAGTAGTTGGTATATTAACCATATAACTACCGCATACTAACCACATAACCTAGGCAATGCCATACTGCTACTGTGTTACTAATCACACATCATGCACATCATGGCTGATTGGGTGGTGGAATGGGGTTAACAGTCAACAACGGTTCTGCCACCGGTCTACCACTGATCAGTGGGCAGACCATGGAAATTGAAACATATCAACCTGTTTCACCCACCAGATTAGTGGTGAAAACATTGTATTATCATGATTTAGAAGGTTTTTTTGCAGGGAAACGTATTGGACATGTTCCTAATTGTATTAGAGAATGTCCTGCCTCAAGCCATAAATTGTAGGCAGCCAAGCTTAGTCTGAGTCCACTATAATCTAAAAGAGGTTGTTATATTCCTGTGTTGTGTTATTGTAAGGGAACAGGTATCGGACATCTTCTTAATTGTACAAGAGAATATTCTGCCTCACGCCATAAAATATAGACAGGCCTTTAAGACTGAGTCCATGATAATGTAAAGGAGGTTGTTATATTCTAAGGTTGGTGTTTTATTGTATGGGAGCATGTGTTGGACGCCTTCCTAATTGAATAAGAAAATATTCTGCCTCAAGACAAAATATAAGCCAGGCCAAGAACAGTCCGAGTCCACTAGGGGAGTAAGGTTGTGTGAACATTTCGGTGTATACATGACTATATTAAACCGAATACCTTTACCTTTATAATGTTAAAGAGGTTTTTTAAAATGATGTGTTATTGCTAAGATGAATAAAAGAATGGATTTGTATCAAGAGATCAATTACTATATGTGCTATATAGTGACCTGCCTATCCCAGAGTCAAAATCTCAAATCTGGCCTCAGTGTGACATCACTAGAAAACAAAGACCAATGAATGCTTTTGTATCATTTACATTACAGAGAAAGCTGTGCACCAACATGTGCAGAACGTAACTTGTGGGCTATTCGCTGCAGCCTGGTTGTTTAGGTTGATCGGCTAGTTCCACTTTTTTTTATTCATCTGAGGTTATTGTAAGGGAGCGGGTGTTGGACATCTTCCTTTAAATTGAATTAGGGAATATTCTACCTCAAGCCATACATGTATGGGCTATTCGCTGCAGCCTGGTTGTTTAGGTTGACCGGTGTGTTTCATATCCACTTGTTTTTATTCATCTTAGGTTATTGTAAGGGAGCGGGTGTTGGACATCTTCCTAATTGAATAAGGGAAAAGTCCTGCGGAGAGCCATGACGGGAGCTCACTCTAAGTTCTGGATAATCTCGTTGATTACGTAAATTGGCTGTGCGAGCGATCTTGTCGCATCGGGACCTGCATGATGGCTTCCACTGATAGCGAGTGCTGAACATTCCACTACAAATCACCACAGGGTTTCTCTGTCTCATTATCTATAGGGATAGGTACCAGTACTCAATACAATACCGAATACCGATATTGAAAGGGAAATAGTATTGTATCGAAAAAGTTAAGTTCCATATCATATAGTTTATGATTTAAAATATGTATGAAATTGACTTGATTGCTTCCTGGATGCTTACTCAATACAATACTGAATACCGATAACGAAAGGAAAAAAAGTATTGTAATGAAAAAGTTAAGTTCCATATCATATATAGTTTATGATTTAAAATATATATACAATTGACTTGATTGCTTCCTGGTTGTCTTGGCACGAAGGTAGTTTCAAAATTTCCAAAAAGTGATGATACACAAAGTACAAATTACAAAGTGACTTAATGGTGTTTAATAGATTTTTAATATATAAATTATATATATTTAGGGAAATTTCCAAAGCTGACAGTGCTACATTTATTTAATTTAGGTCCATAGGAGGCAGTCCGTATTGTTAGGAATATCATTAAGGTATCATATTGTTTAGAAAATATCAATATTGTATTGTGTCTCTTTAAATGTGCTAATCTCGAATCTTGACTAGCAGATGGTCCTTCTGTACTCTCAAGAAAATTTTAATTGGTATGCAGAATTTTATTTTGATTTCTTAGTGACCTGCAGTGCTGTAATAGCTGAGGGGATAATGCTTTTGACTGCTTTATTTCACGACCACTAACAATTGTCAATGGTCCAATGTTACGTCTAGCTTCAGATATGGGAGAAATTCACCTCTCAAAGCATAAGGCCAAGAAAAAAATATTGTTTGTTTTCTGTAATGGTCTGAAAAAAATAGGGTAGGTAGGTCGGCAAAAAATTTTTTGCAATATTTTTTTGGTCAGAAATGTGTGTTTTATGCATGTATTACATTGATTGGGAGTTGGAAGGGTGGAATAAACTCTAGGGTAGGGATTTTTTTGAATAAAAACTTGTTAGGGTAGGGTTACAGGAAACAAACAACCTTTTATCAGAGATTTTTATTTTGTATAAAATTCCCTGCTTTTATTTAGGCCTAAATGGAATAGGGTATGCCTGTATCAGAAGAACATGGTAGTAATACATGTGCTTGCCGCAGACTCTCCTTACAATACCAGTGTAGAAATAGCTCTAGCTAGATATGCCAGGGCTTCTGGTTTGTGTCAGCTTTATTTATAGATATCTACAATCAGCCCATTGGCATACAGTGGATATTCTATATGCTATCGCAATCTGATCACGACTTACAAATTTTATCTCCTACCAGAATTGTAGAAAGATATATACAAGCTGGGATATTTACAAGTGATTAGAATATTATGAATATACAGTATACAATATGGATGGGCCTGTATTCTGTGCAATTGCAATCTAATCATGACTTAGACATTTTATCTTCTACCAGAATTGTAGAAAGATATATACAAGCTGAGATATTATGATACAAGTGATTGGAATACTATGAATTATTAATGTACAATATACAAGATGGATGGACAGTTCTTCTAGCCTCATGCTGTCTCTCATCACTGCCGTGGTTCAAATCCAGATATCTTGTTGATCTATATCTGATATTTGAATAGGAATACCTAGGAATTAGGGCTGTCATTGATACCGGCGGTATCGATGGATCGCTGGCGAAGCCCTAGCGATAATCGATACGCCAGAAATGCTGGGGTATCGATTCGCTATAAAAAATAATAAAAAAACTTGTTGGATACGTTGCAACTCGCGAAAACTGCTGTAACCAACCTTTTTAAAAGTCCAAATAAGCGAAAACTTACCTCAATTCAAAAACGGAAGTTGAATTGAGGACGGACGATCTCTGGCGCACTACTGCGCAGGTCACCGCAATGCATTATGGGGTCCCGTCGAGACGATGACAGGCGAAGACATATCGGCGCTAATGGCGAGATCGCAAATTGTAGGTAGATTTTAGTTATTGTTAGAGGCGGGGATTGCTGGGGAATGAAAATTTAATACGTGAAAAGCTAATTGCATATATATTAGCCAAAAACCAAGCGTGAGGCAATTTCTAGTGTGAATCGATAGCGAATCAAATCGAAGTGCCATATCGGTAAAAATCTTTTCGATTATCGAATCGCTAACAAATCCTTAGTGATGACAGCCCTACTAGGAATAAGGCATGAATTGGCATATTATTTGAAAGAGAACTAGATTTTTCAGGATAATGTCCTTGGGAGGCCGTCTATTTATTGCTAATGATATTATCGTTAAGGTATGACTATCTTACCTTTAAGGAATTACCGATATTGTATCGTATTACCAAAATTTTAAAGGTGCCAATCCCAAACTACAGGCATGAATTAATTAAGCAAGCCCACAAAGGTTAGTCGAGGGAATTCAGCCTTTGCTATTTTTTGCCAGTCAGCCAAGGGCCTGCCCTAATGGCTGTGTGGTCCCCTGGACTGACTGCTAGCTCTCTCTCCCCCAGGGCACGACGTTAACTTTTGCAGCGACTTGCCCCGTAGGGCACTGAGATTCAATTTTCACTTGCCCTACTCCAACTTTCACTTGCCCTTGAAAAATTGCATATAATAATTTTATACTATAATTCACCTTCACTTAAAACCAAGTAGAACATGGTTCTGGCATTGTGAAAGCATATTTTCTAGGACAAGCTTGGATGGCAGACCACAAAACTTGCACACATTCTCATAAGTAAACCTGAAATATACAAAATGTTTTTTCCCAGTGGGGCAAGCAAGATGCATTTTTCACTTGCCCCACAGCTATAATTTACAAATTCTACTTGCCCGGGGCAATGGGGCAAGCACCAATGTCGAGCCCTGTCCCCACTGCCTAGGTTTGTATCCTGACTGCATGGGCATGTGAGAAATTTGCCATTGATTGGGTAAAGCAGTGTTTTTCGCCTGGTACTCTGGTTTCCTCCACCACGTACAATTGGCTAGTCACGACTTGACGGCAATGGCTGAAAAAATGATGATAATCAGAATTCCAAATTCCCTCAGTACCAATCATGCAGCCAGGCTGCGTATCCTTGCATTGCTCATTCTAGCTACGAGAAAAAGTTATCGCAGAGAAACAGGGCTGTGTAGTGTAAATGCTGGCTTACAGGGATTTTACACAAGCTTAAGGAATGCCCACTACCTCAATAACACATTCAGTGCGAGATTTCTCTCATTGAAGGGGAAGGTTGTATGGTGCAAGTAGTTTTATTCTACCCCTCTACGCAGGTTCTTAGTCAGGATCTAGAAACGGGATGCCCAAAATTGCAAATTGTAAAATTTTTGGGGATCATATTTTTTTAAGAGAGACCATGATATTCTCTGATTACAACCAGAAACATGTATTTACTAATTGAAATAGAGCTTGATATCCGTATATAATATCATGGAATTTGTATTTGGCTGAAAAAATCAATTATATGTTTGAAAATGATATTTACTCACAAAAAAATTGTGTTCTGAGGTGTGACTTTTAGTTTAATAGGGTTTGGGTATCCAAATAAAGTCCAGACGCCCTGCTGGCTAAGACTATGCCTCTATATATTTCATCACCTAGAATTAGGCGGTCTTGTGTACTGTGTAGTCCAGATCTCATCATAACTTTTTGTTGCATATCCTGATATTTCCTGCCAACCTCATTCCAAATTCATTTCATTTACCATAAATATATTACTTAAAATGTTATTAGTTTATGATGCATACTCTGAAATTGCTTGCCAACTCGATCTGCTTCTCAAATTGTATCACCTATGGGATGGATTATATGAGTTTTTGTTCTGCATATGGATATTTCAACATTCCCCTAGCCCTTCCACCACTCATGGCCATTCATGTCCAACAGTTTAGTCAAATGTGGCAGAAAAAGTGATGATGAACAGGCCTCAACGCTAACTTAAACTGTTACTGGCCCCGTAGGACCAGTAACACCTAGGATCTACTGGTCCTGCAAAATGTTTACTGGTCCTACACATTTTCCTTTAAATAAAAAGAATAAAACATTGCATAAAATCCACAGACAACATTTATTTTCATTTATCTTATCTCATTTATATCAAAAACATTTGGCACATTCTTGAGGGGAAACTTGTCCCCAAATGTTTACTGGCCCTGTAGGACCAGTTGAGGTCTTTTTCTACTGGCCCTAAGCCATTTTGAGATTTTTCTACTGGCCTGGGGTCATAGTACCACTGTTAGCGTTGAGCCCTGATAAACGTAATTCCCTTCCAGGCCTGATTTGTCAGATTGCCCCAGTAGCACTGTTATTCTGCCAGTGGCACATTGCACGGTCAATAGAATAACAGGAGCTTGACCATTCACGTCAAACACTTCATCCAAATACGGCAAAAAAGTGACAATAAACATAATTCCTGTCCAGGCCTGATCTGCCCTATAATACATTGTCCCAGTAGCACTGTTATATTATTCTGCCACTGGCTGGGTGCACGGTAAATAGAATAAAACAAGAGCTTGGCCATTCATTTTCAACAGTTAAGCCAAATATGGCAGACAAAATGACAATAAACATAATTCCCTTCCAGGCCTGATTTGTCTCAGAACACATTGCCAGTAATGCTCACAGTTATTCTGCTAGTGGCCGAGTGCACGGTCAATAGAATATAACAAGAGCTCGCCCATTCATGTCCAATTCTTGAGATGCATCAATAAAATAGATAGTAAACATGACAAATCGTGATCTAGCTACAGATGAGCTCTCAAGTCAAGCTGCTTACATGAGTATTGAGCCTTGCTAGTCAGGGGCCTGCCCATGCTGATAGCTCTGTGGTCTTGAATGCATTGCCACTGACTGCTTACTGGGTTAAAATCTCAACTGGGGCATTGTGAGAAAGTTGATTAACCAATCTGAGTTTATGACATGTGTGAAAATATCCTAGAATTGAATAGGTTTGATTTTTCAACTTTGTTTTGGAAAGATTTGCTCCAATAGAAATCGTAGTCTTATTCTAATATTTCTCTGATTTGTTTGAGAACATCTTAGATGTAAAGATGGTTTTTCAACAATATTTTGGAGAAATTGCTTTTATAGAAAGAAATATGACTTCCCTTCCAATATTCTTTATCTTTACCATGATTTATAAATGATTTCATTTGTATCAGGCTGTAAGGGCATTATGAGAATCAATGGCTTAGTATCTAAGACATACAACTTTAATTCAACTGGTTTATTTCAGTCAGCAAGGTATGAGGAAACTATGTTGATATTTTCAGTTGCTTTATCCTTTCCAATACTGAGTCTACTTCTGACTAAAGCACAAGGACGCAAAGATTTTTGAAAACCATCTAAATCCTGTCATGTTGGTATTCATGCGATAGCTCTCACCGAGTACTCTCAGATGTGTACCAATGTGCCAGGGTTTCAGTTTTTTTTAAAAGTTTCTTTGCATCATTTTTTATTGGCCAAATTAGCCACCAGCTGCATAAGGGTTAAGAAGATCAGTGTTTTAGATCATTATCACCGCTTGATTTCAGAATCCATTGATCAAAATCATAGGGATGAGCAAATGATGATTGATTGTCATCGATTCTGTGTACTTTAGTAATTTTTCATCCAGATTTTATCTTATCCATGTCCACCAAGAATTTATGGAACATGTCAAATGTTATTATCTGCCCAAAATGCTATAATTAACCTATTCATCCTTGAAGCACACAGAAAAGCTTTGACTTTTTTGTTTATAATACCTTTTTACTGTACATGAACATATTTGAATAGAATATTAGTCAGAACCAACCAAACCTTCCTATTGATTTGTGTAGAAACCTAAGTCTCTTTTGAATGTTTAAAATAAAAATTATTTTTATTTATTTCTTTATTTCTTATTATTTCTTTTTTTTTATTTTAAGAAATAGAGAGGTCAATAGAATATAATCGAAGATAATAAAATTAGTTGCCTTTTTCAGCAGTTGTACTCTAGAAATGCAAATCTGTGCTGAAAAAGATGAGCAAATTTTTTATCTCTCCTTGGGTTATCTTGTTCCTCTGTTCCTAATTGGGATTTTATGAGCTGTCTAAGCCATAGTGCTATACATCCACTACTCTATGGACCCTCCCAGCTGCCTGGTAGCAATAAAAATGATGAAAATGTTGGTAGTGGGACCGATTTCTGACTGCAGGCGTCTAAAGGATCAATATTCATTGGTCTCCAGGGTCAAATAGGGCTTTTCCACATGTTCACGCACCCATTGGAAGCAGCACAGGGTCAGTTAGGGTTCAAAGGTTAAGGGGCAAGTAAGTTGCGGTATACTGTGTTGATATTGCAGCAGTTTAGTAGATGCATAATTTGCGCACCCCTTAAGTCCACTTTGTGCACTCATTGAGTCCGCATTTGTTAAACTGCACAACTTTTTTTTGATACTGTATAACTGGTATTTTTTACAGGCATTTAATTTTTGCTATTTTCGTGCTCCCCATGGTATAGTAGCCCCAAAATAACATCCTTCAAAGAAATATCTAAATAGTAATAGATATATAGTTCAAGTGGTTGAACGTGCGAATTTGAAGTAGCACAAATACCCTCCAGCGGGGCTGTAAAGCGTAATTTTTAGCACTCCAAATTAAAGCCGTATAGAGTATCCGATCCCTATGCTAGTATTGTACAACATGCTGACACGATAGCTTGTAATTCAACAACTGTACACAAAAATTAAACTGCGCATCAATGGCAATTGCTTGCTAAGCATAAGTTAACATGTAGAAAATTAACAGAGTATAGAGTATATAAACAAGAAGGAAAATCTTTAGAAATATTCAGTCTTAAGATTAGTTTACTAGAAGTCAATAACTATTTACCTGTACACTATAAGAGATGTCCTTGTGATTTTTCGGATCTTTTATTATAAAAATCTTTTATCCTCATATATTACTGATTTTTGGTATGGACAAATTTATTTTAACCCTTCGAATGCTAAGGCTACTTTCGTCCAAAGCACAAGGATGCAAACATACCCTGTCATGTTGGTATTCATTAGAAAGCTCTCACTGAGTACTCTCAGATGAGTATCCATATGCCAGGGTTTCAATTATTTCTCAGTTTTTTGCATCATTTTGTACATGCAAAATTAGCCACCTGAGCAGCACAAGGGGTTTAGCTGTATTGAGAAATTTGTCAATCCAATGATCATGAAGATTTCCTTTTTTAGAAATCTGCACTTGTTGAGCGTTGGTCATGCTGGTAAATAAGGCTGAATAATATTATCACCTGTGCTAAGCCTTCCTTTACCCTTCACTTGCTCTAATCATAGCATGCAGGTAAAAACTGTGGGAGTGATGAATCTTCCATGCATCATTGCTTCATTGCCCATCAGTACCTAACGACGTATGTTAGCTCCTTCTGCAATAAATCAGGTGGCTGCAAAGTAGCCTAGCTACTAGTCTGTGAAGTGTTTTTCCATGACCAATATCATGGCATACACAATGCTATTTACGATGTAATTAGCATTGTGTATGCCGGACAAACACATGTCTAGCAGTCAGCTTATTCCCGCCGAGACTAACACATGTGCTGAGGTACGTTCGGCCAGACAGCACTCAGTCCTTCATATGCATATGACGTACTTTGCATATGACGGACCAATTTTCCTGGTCCCACTGAGTCTGTCATATCCGAGTTTGCCTGTATATATTTATATATGTATATATATATATATATATATATATATATATATATATATATATATATATATATATATATATATATATATATATATATATATATATATATATATATATATACAGTATATTGTCAATGCTTACATCCCCCTTATGTCGAACCTCTGGCAACTTTCAGAGCCCAGACCTGATTAAAAAATGTGCCATAGATTCTTATGTAAAACAAAGCCTGTCATGAAATGAACATGATTTTTAGTGTCTTGTATTTGTTTTGTAGGATAACAGCCTGGTTGTTTGGAAGGAGGTGGATTTAACTCGGCTGAGCGTGAAGGAAAGGCGAGACTCCCAGAATGAAATAGACATCCTCTCGTTACTCAACCATGCCAACATCGTCTCCTACTACAACCACTTCTTAGACGGAGAAACTCTGCTCATAGAGATGGAATATGCTAACGGTAAGGCCTAAAAAATAGTTGTTTGTTTCCTGTAACCCTACCCTAACAAGTTTTTATTCAAAAACATCCCTACCCTAAAGTTTTTTCTGCCCTTCCAACTCCCAATCAATGTAAAATGTGCATAAAACACCCATTTTGATTAAAAAAATAATGCAAACATTTTTTTATCGACCTACCTATCCTATTTCTTTTCAGACCATTACAGGAAACAAAGATTTTTTTTTCTTGGCCTAAGAAAAATCGCACTCAAATTGTCTGTTTTTCATTTAGGAATTGCATATCTGTATTCACATTTGAACAGAGAGTAGAAATGCTTTGGGTAACTCATATAACAACTAAGAATTTAGTGAGTTTCATTGAATCATTTAAATATCAATTCATGTGTTATATTAAACTGACAACAAATTTCGACCTTTATATTAATTAGAATTATTCATTTATTGGTATTAACCTAGCTCCCACAAGTGTATTTTTTGTGGAGGTTTTTTTCTCCCTGATTACTGACCCAAAATTGATGCTGGCATCACTTTGTGTGCCTTATAATGGCCTTGTCTTTTTCATTAAGGTACATGTGCTGGTATCAAGCAAATACCATGTTTCTAAAGCAATTTATTTTGTTTTGTTCTAGGTGGTAATTTGTTTGAGAAGATATGCATGCAGAAAGAACAGCCTTTTCCCGAGGAAGTAAGTTTTTCTATGTATACTTCTTCATATAAGATACCTGACTCTTTTATAGTATACACTATCATATTTTTGTCCATTTTCAATTTTCTTAAGTTTGCAAGAAGTAGAACTGACTGCCAGTCAAATTTGCCGCATCCATGAAACATTGCATAATTGTGGTCATCAAGTAATCTTTAAAATTATGCATCATTTTATCTACAAAATTCTACATTAATTCTCATATCTTAGAGACTAGTGTTCGGAATCGGTCACAATTTTCAAGATCAATCATCGGTCCATCTTAACGACCGATGATCGATTAATAATCGAAGTTGTATATGCACAGTTTTCCTTTGGTAGTCTTTGGTAGTTCACAGGTTCTTGGCTCCATTTTTGTAAAGGAGTTGATCTAACTCTCTTTAAATACCCCTTGAACCCCTTAGTTTTACTTGTTACAGTACTGCTCGATATTAATCAAGATTGTGCAGGCTTAAGTGGTGTCTCTCACTTGAACAAAAGGCTGTTTCTAGATACAATTAATGTTTTCAAAAAACTTTTGAGATAATCGATCTTATGAAATTGCAATCGATCATCAAAATCAGAGGTTGAATGAGCGATTAATCGGTATGTCCGATTAATCAGACGATCCCTATTAGAGACTGAAAAAAATAAGTCAATTTTGTGTTTTTCCACTTCTACACTAATTAAGCGGCAACTGCGCAATGATATTGGACTGTGTAAGATATGCAATAAAAGGTCCATTCTAGATATGTAATAAAAGTTAAGTGCAAGATATGCAATAAAGAACATGAAACAAATGCTGTATATATGAAAAATGGAAGACAGAATGTGTGGACAAAAAATGTTGTGTATATAAAAGACAATGTGTGTGCAAAAAATGTGTATAAAATATGCAATAACATTTGCATGCAAGGTATGCTGTAAAAGATGCACACAAGATATTAGGAGGTATATGTGCAAAGTATGCTATAAAAGGTGCATACCTGATATGCCGTGAAAGGTGTTAATGCACTCAAGGTGTGTTGGAAGGAAGGAATTGATTTTTACGTCACTTTCGACAGCCCCTAAGTCAATCAGCACAATGAAATAAAAACCTGGAACCGGGAAGACATTCCATTCTCTTTTCAAATCAGGGTTCAACTTTCCCAGGGGTCCAGGGGCATATGCCCCTAGATTTTGCGGTGGGCCCCTAGATTTCTCAGACTAGGGGCCTAAAATCGTATGTATGATAACCAGAAATCTTGTTTTTGACCACTAATTTTCATCAAAAGACCTGTTCGGGCCCCTAGCCTGAAAACTAAGTGTCAGACCCTGCAAATAGATCCAAGGAGTCTCTCAGTCGCAGAGGCACCATATATAGACAGTGTGCTGGCAATAACTATGCATGTGATGAGTGAACACAATCCGTGTTTGTCTCATAGCGACATACACATAGCAACTCAGGAAGGACATCAACAGTAGCCATCTCACTTGTTGAATAAATCGCCTGTTTTTATTAGGCAATTTGCAGCCCACACTGTACTAAAGGCATTCTCATTCATGTGGCATTACCTGGTCATTGTCATCCTCTTGCTGTCTCTTCCAAACCATCACACTGCAGGCATTGTCCACATTAGGGATGGTAGGCACTACAGGGCTCAGCTAGGACCGTCATTGATATGACAAGTATCGATCGATCGAAATAATTTTTCCAATTAATCGAATTTTTATTTATGTCAATTATTTTGTCAATTAATCGAAACACATTTTTTCAGCCTCTTACAGCATTTTTTGCCAATTTTCGCCAACACTAATAAGAATTTTGAAGAGAAACTTAAGTATTCAATCAAAAAGTGTTAATAAAACCTTTAGTGCGTTTGCATTGTGAGAATCTTAGGATTCTAGCTATAAAAATAGTGTGGAACATGTGAAAATATTTTATTAGTCCAGTTCTTCAAAATCGAATCGAAATAATCTGAATCGAAAAATAAAATGTCAATGATCGAATCGAAAAAAAATGGATGTCAATGACAGTCCTAGGCTCAGCATTAACTTTTGAAGGCACCTGCCAAGTAGGGCACGTAGACTTTAATTTCTACCTGCCCGACACAATTTTGACCTGCCCTGCCAAAGGTGTGATAGTATCTCAGACATAAAAGTGACTTTTCTATATGTGCTATACTTGTACCAATTAACTGTTTTCCTACCATATAGCTTTATCTGTACTAGAGCTGCACTCACCACTCACGAACTCGAGTGGCTCGAGCCCTGGGGCAAACTCGCCGAGCTCGAGCTGAACTGTTGAAATCGTGAGCTCGTCAATGTTGGGAACACAAACGTAACACGGAGCACCTAACACACATTATAAGCATACAAAACTGCTTATCGCTGTCATGTCTTCTTTACAATCTCCAATGTATACATTCAAGCGGTGTTGAGTGTTATTCTGACCTTTTTACCTCGTCAGCACGTTTTAGAATTAAATAAACATGGCAATGTTAATAAATCTCCGCCAATAAATATTGATTTCTTAATAGCTGGGGTGGAAAATAAGTATTTTTATGGAAAATGGGAACGTCCGTGAGCTCACGAGTCAAACGGGTGGTGAGCTCATGAGTTGTTCTCCCTCCGTGAGTGCAGCTCTAATCTGTACTGTTGAAAAAATATTGGACTTCCGTTGTGTTATAGTATCTCTGAAAATCCTCTCGAATATATGTTTTATTTTATACCGAACAAAATACAAAACACAAAAGGGGGAAAAATTACAAACACCAGAGATTTCGGATAAATACTTGTCGTCTGCCTTGTTGAACTAGTTTCACCGGTAGGTCACTCGGCCACTCGGTCACTATATATTCTTTGGGCTAGCGGTAACTATTCAACTATTTCATAGCTGTTGCTATGAACTATTCAATTATTTCATAAGCTGTTAAGAATAACAGCCTGTCACTAAGGAGTGAGGAAAACATGACGATTAATCCATGGCCCTTGACCAACCAGAATCAAGAATCTTCTCGTGAGGTATAATAATACTGGATACAATACCAAATACCATCAGGAGAACCTCTGGACCTGCGATAATTGTCATTGATGTGATCATATCTATTGTCATATTTCAGGGGTGTCCAACTGTCACATTCTCGCACCAGTTTGCAACAGAGTCCCCAAAACATGCCGAAAGACAAAACCTTTAATCAATCTTTAACTTATGAAATTTTCTGCAAGCATAAAAAATGAGTGTATTTTATTTTCACCTGCATTTTTAAATACAGATTTACTCAGAAAGCTATAGCACCTATTGAGTGATCTAATTCTTCAATATTGCTTTGAAGACTTATATGGTAGTGTCACCTGGTGACAAAATTTAGACTGTTTGTCGCACTGTGCTCACCAATGAATTGTCTGTGCTCCAGGACCAATTGTCTGTGCTCCTGCACCAATTGTCTGTGCTCCAGGACCAATTGTCTGTGCTCCAGGACCAATTGTCTGTGCTCCAGGACCAATTGTCTGTGCTCCTGCACCAATTGTCTGTGCTCCAGGACCAATTGTCTGTGCTCCAGGACCAATTGCCTGTGCTCCAGGACCAATTGTCTGTGCTCCAGGACCAATTGCCTGTGCTCCAGGACCAATTGCCTGTGCTCCAGGACCAATTGTCTGTGCTCAAGGACCAATTGTCTGTGCCCCAGGACCAATTGTCTGTCCTCCAGGACCAATTGCCTGTGCTCCAGGACCAATTGTCTGTGCTCCAGGACCAATTGCCTGTGCTCCAGGACCAATTGCCTGTGCTCCAGGACCAATTGCCTGTGCTCCAGGACCAATTGTCTGTGCTCCAGGACCAATTGCCTGTGCTCCAGGACCAATTGCCTGTGCTCCAGGACCAATTGTCTGTGCTTCAGGACCAATTGTCTGTGCTCCAGGACCAATTGTCTGTGCTCCAGGACCAATTGTCTGTGCTCCAGGACCAATTGCCTGTGCTCCAGGACCAATTGTCTTTGCTCCCGGACCAATTGTCTGTGCTCCAGGACCAATTGTCTGTGCTCCAGGACCAATTGTCTGTGCTCCAGGACCAATTGTCTGTGCTCCAGGACCAATTGCCTGTGCTCCAGGACCAATTGTCTGTCCTCCAGGACCAATTGCCTGTGCTCCAGGACCAATTGTCTGTGCTCCAGGACCAATTGTCTGTGCTCCAGGACCAATTGTCTGTCCTCCAGGACCAATTGTCTGTGCTCCAGGACCAATTGTCTGTCCTCCAGGACCAATTGTCTGTGCTCCAGGACCAATTGTCTGTGCTCCAGGACCAATTGTCTGTGCTCCAGGACCAATTGTCTGTCCTCGAGGACCAATTGTCTGTGCTCCAGGACCAATTGTCTGTCCTCCAGGACCAATTGTCTGTGCTCCAGGACCAATTGTCTGTGCTCCAGGACCAATTGTCTGTGCTCCAGGACCAATTGTCTGTGCTCCAGGACCAATTGCCTGTGCTCCAGGACCAATTGTCTGTGCTCCAGGACCAATTGCCTGTGCTCCAGGACCAATTGCCTGTGCTCCAGGACCAATTGTCTGTGCTCCAGGACCAAGTGTCTGTGCTCCAGGACCAATTGCCTGTGCTCCAGGACCAATTGCCTGTGCTCCAGGACCAATTGTCTGTGCTCCAGGACCAATTGTCTATCCTCCAGGACCAATTGTCTGTGCTCCAGGACCAATTGGACTTTGAGATTTGGACACACCTAATATTTTTAGGCTCTATAACTTTAGCCAGGGTCTGCCCCAATAGCCAAGCGGTCTATTGCAACCACTACCTGCTTACTGTCTTTCAGCACTGCTTGGGTTAAAATTAGGCTAACAGCATGTGAGAATGTTGCGAGTGACTTAAATGGTTAACAGTTGGGTATCCCTAGGTACTGCAGTTTTCTCTTCTGTGGAGTCACAATTTGGCCTAAGATCATAGAAAAAATGGGTAATAACCACAAAATTCCATTCCAAGCATCTTTATTGATGTGACCATTTTAGTGGTCATAATTTCCTATTCTTGCTCCAACAACTTAGAGGGCATGCCCTGATGGGATTCGAACCTGGGCAGTGGTGATAGACAGCTAGCAGTCAGTGGCAACACCTTAGACCACACGGCCATCAGGGCAGTCCCTCGCACATTTTATCTACCCATAGAATCAGCAGCACAACCGCCCCCACCAGCATCAAACAGTCATTTCCAGTACCTATTGGGTTTCTTAACGGCAAGGCAGACAGGGAATCTAATCTATGCTTTCCCTGGCTGTATCGCTAGCAGCCTGAATGAGATTACCATTAGTTGCTTTCATTGAGTGAGGTGGTGCGAGGCAGGGCTTGACAGCAAGGGTTTTCTGTGTATTTGTGACATTAAGCCTTCAAATGCTGATGCATTTTCATCCAAAACACAAGGGCGCAAAGATTTTTGAAAATTATTTTAACCCTGTCATGTTGATATCCATTGGATAGTTCTCGCTGAGTACTCTCATATGAGTACCCATTTGTCAGGCTTTCAATTATTTTTCAGGTTTTTTGGAACATTTTGTAATGGTCAAATCAGCCACCAGCAGCATAAGGGCCCCTAATATGCTGCTGGCGGCTAATTTGGATAATACAAATTGATGCAAAAACTGAAAAACTTACAGAAACCCTGGCATATGGGTACTCATCTGAGAGTACTCAGCAGAGCTGAGATGTCCTAATATCACTTAAGTCAATTTGATTATCGTTAAGCAGTATGGGTTTAACAGATTTTATTTGGTTTCGTATCGAGTACCGTTACTGGTACCATTTCCTATGTGTTGCTACCTGCATTTGTAGCACATACACTTTATGACTTGGTTGCCTGCCTCCCATTGTGTTGATTGTCGGCACCAATCCTCTAGAGACCAATCCCTGCAGTCTCTATGAGTAGTCCCTAATATGCTATCAGTGACACTCACACATGCATGTCTTTTATATTACAAACCCATTGTAATATAATATTTATGTGTAAATGAACATTAATTACAACATGGCCTAGAAGTGTACTCTGTGAACACATAAGCCAACCTCCACTGTTATTCAGTTAATATAAATTTTTTTTAAAGGTAATGGATATTGCATAATTGACCAACAGGTGTTAAGGTAGATCATTGCTCATTAGGTAGTAGTATACACCAGATAGTAGACATGATTTAGGTGTGTACTAGTACTTGCCATGGCTGTACCTGAGAAGATCATGGTGAAGGTCATGGTGCAGTATTGTGCTTGCAGTACTGTGTGATATATGGAAATCAATAGACCAATATCTCACACACAGTTCCCTATAGCTAGCTTCCCTGCTACCAGCAGGCTACAGGTACCTGCTACCTCAGTGGTGAGACTGTGGCTACATCTATAGACCAATATCTCACACAGTTTCCTAGCTTCCCTCAGTCTGGGAGACTGGCTGTACCAAATTATCTTACTCTTTATATTTTCTAGCTTTCAGAAGTTTGCAAATATCTGACTCTGAGCACTATTCAGCCTCATATCTCCTGCTTGTACTCTTACATTTCCTCAAGCAAGTTCCAACTACACTGTGGGGCCTGACCTGTTGGCTGTGTGGTCCAAGGCATTGCCATTGACTGCTAGCTAACTCTCATCACTGCCAGGTTTAAATCCTGCCTGGGGCGTGTGAGAATGTTGCCAGTGACTTGGGTTTATGTGGTGGTTTTTGCAGGGTACTCAGGTTTCCTCCACTACTTAGTCATGACTTTGCCGCAATATGACAGAAAAAGTGACAAAAAGTTCCAGAAGCAATGTGGCTCATTTTGACTTAAATATCTGTTGAAAGCCTCTTTACATTGTAGGTTAAGAACATCCATATCAGTTGAACACCTGTGTATGTATAGAGCCCCATACAGGGTTTCAATCACGATTTAGAAATTGAGGGCCCTGCAAAATTGCCAATTATAATATTTTTGGTCACTATAAAAATATGCAGCATTGTAGAGGGCTGTCTATGTTGCTTCCGCAACTGAAATACCCATTGAAACCCTCCCACCCTTCTATAGAACTGTAGGTATGTAAGCTCTATGGGTTTCACTGTTATTATCTAGGGATTCTGTAAGCTTGAGCCAGCTAGTAGACCATTTTTTTCTCTTAGTTCTGTAGCAGACTGCAGGAATGTCTTTGAGCTGTAGCTGCCTGCAAACCATTATCTCACGACACCTCTCCTGCTTACTCAAGGTGGCGTGTATTTATTAGCAACATTTTGCCTGCCTCTAGGTGAGATAAATATTGCAGCGGGCTGCCTCAATGGCTGAGCAGTCTAATGCATAGTGTACCAACTTATTGCTATTTTATAGCAGCTCTCCTGCTTACTCAAGGTGGCGTGTATTTATTAGCAACATTTTGCCTGCCTTTAGGTGAGATAAATATTGCAGCGGGCTGCCTCCATGGCTGAGCAGTCTAATGCATAGTGTACCAACTTATTGCTATCTCACAACACCTCTCCTGCTTACTCAAGGTGGCGTGTATTTATTAGCTACATTTTGCCTGCCTCTAGGTGAGATAAATATTGCAGCGGGCTGCCTCAATGGCTGAGCAGTCTAAAGCATTGTGTACCAACTTATTGCTATCTCCCAACAGCTCTCCTGCCTACTCAAGGTGGCGTGTATTTATTACCAACATTTTGCCTGCCTCTAGGTGAGATAAATATTGCAGCGGGCTGCCTCAATGGCTGAGCAGTCTAATGCATAGTGTACCAACTTATTGCTATTTTATAGCAGCTCTCCTGCTTACTCAAGGTGGCGTGTATTTATTAGCAACATTTTGCCTGCCTTTAGGTGAGATAAATATTGCAGCGGGCTGCCTCCATGGCTGAGCAGTCTAATGCATAGTGTACCAACTTATTGCTATCTCACAACACCTCTCCTGCTTACTCAAGGTGGCGTGTATTTATTAGCTACATTTTGCCTGCCTCTAGGTGAGATAAATATTGCAGCGGGCTGCCCCAATGGCTGAGTAGTCTAATGCATTGTGTACCAACTTATTGCTATTTTATAACAGCTCTCCTCCTTACTCAAGGTGGCGTGTATTTATTAGCTACATTTTGCCTGCCTCTAGGTGAGATAAATATTGCAGCGGGCTGCCTCCATGGCTGAGCAGTCTAATGCATTGTGTACCAACTTATTGCTATCTCACAACAGCTCTTCTGCCTACTCAAGGTGGCATGTATTTATTAGCAACATTTCGCCTGCCTCTAGGTAAGATAGATATAAGGGAAGGGCAGCCTCAATGGCTGAGCAGTCTAATGCATAGTGTACCAACTTATTGCTGTTTTATAACAGCTCTCCTGCCTACTCAAGGTGGCGTGTATTTATTAGCTACATTTTGCCTGCCTCTAGGTGAGATAGATATTGCAGCGAGTTGCCTCCATGGTCAAGAAGTCCAATGCATTGTGCACCAACTTATTGCTGTCTCACTTTATCAGAGCTGTATTGCACTGTAGATGAGGATTGGATAATTGAGTCGCAAAAAGAGTAGCAATAAGCAAAGTGTATTATAAAGCCATACAACTGTGGTTTTACGTAGTTGTACGACTAGCATGATGTTATAAATGGTGCAAGTCCCAAGTTGGAGGTAGCTTGCAATCTGCAATGTACGATAACATATGTAAGCAGTTTAATACAACTAGGCTCAGGTATGGCACCAAGTAATCTGTCAGAACTCTCTGCCACCTTACTTTAGGATGGCATAATAGAATCTCATAGTACATGGAAATTTTATGCGACCACTCATTAGAATGATTGCAGTATCCGTCTGATTACTATAGTACCTTGTTAACCCATTCACACTCAGAGTTCCCCAGGAAAGTATCGTCTGCTATTTTCATACTTTTGAAAATAACATGGAAATAAAGCAAATTCTCACAAAATATTTGAAGGAGAGTTGTTGGTAATATTCTGATAAACATTTCTCCTTCAATTATTTTTGCTTTTGTGCGGAAAATATCAACAAAATAGTCAGGCCTGTTTTGGCCGCTCTGAGTGCCAATGGGTTAAAGTATAGGATCATAGTGCTCCAAATAGGAAACAGTTTTATGCTACTAGGCTCTGCTATGGTTGCCGCTGTTTATAGCACTGTGGCACCTTGGTTATGTATGGGATAATAAGACCCAAATTAGTAGCAGCCTTCAGCAATGTGTATGTAGAGTTTTATGCAACGAGAGCACTTTGACATGGTTGGGAGTGTTTATCTACTATGGCACCTTGGTTATTTAGAGGATATTAAAACCCCAATTAATAGCTGCCTTCAGCAGTGTGTGTGCAGAGTTTTATGCAACGAGAGCGCTGTGACATGGCTGCCAGTGTTTATCTAAGCACTTGGCACCTTGGTTATGTATGGAATAATATAGACCCAAATTAGTAGCAGCCTTCAGCAGTTTGTATGTAGAGTTTTATGCAACGAGAGCACTGTGACATGGTTGCCAATGTTTATCTAAGCACTATGGCACCTTGGTTATGAATGGGATAATATAGACCCAAATTAGTAGCAGCCTTCAGCAATGTGTATGTAGAGTTTTATGCAACGTTCTGTTTTTCAAGGGATTCCACCATATATTCAGATTGCAACCATAAATATGGATTTGCTTGTTGAAATTAGGCATTACTCTCCGTATACAATGTCCTAGAAATTGTATTGAGGTGGACAAAATTAAATAATATGCTTGAAATTGACATTTCAAGAAATTATTTACTAACAAAGGTGGGTGTCCTGAGGAGTTTGGCTGTCCAAATGACACCCAAAAGCCCTGCTGGCTAGGACTATGCGACAAGAGCACTCTGACATTGTTGCCAGTGTTTATCAGAGCACTATGACATCTTGGTTATGTATGGGATAATAGGGACTCAGTCTTCAGCAATGTCTACTCCATCCACGCAGGTGAAACATCTATCAGTGAGCGGCGAGCTTGGGATAGAGTAGTCATTACCGGCGCAGGGGAATTAATTTGGCAATAAATTACACCTGTAATAACTTGCTTCATTTCCCTTGCTTGATGCATAGTGCTAGCATGTCTGGGCCATAGAAAACCTGGCCTGAATGGCGCAGTATGTTATCAAGGCATGGTGCGATTGGAATTTTTTTGACACAGGGCTCGACATTACAGATAGCCCTACAATCATGACTATCTAATCAGGGATAGCCCTACAATCATGACTATCTAATCAGGGCTAGCCCTACAATCATGACTATCTAATTAGGGATAGCCCTACAATCATGACTATCTAATCAGGGATAGCCCTACAATCATGACTATCTAATCATAGAAAACGGCATTTTGAGCAAGCTGAACAAGCGCTCAACTTGCCCTGCTTGACTATCTAACATAAGAATGGAAATTGAGAGGTACATTGATTGAATTCATAACAGGATCTTTTGAATAACAACATAGTTGCCAGCAACCTTGAAAAGTCATAGATTGCAAAGGTGGAAATAAAATGGGCGAAAAAAATATTGAGAAATAACATCAAACCTAATGTTTTAAAAATTATGATTTTTTTATTGTTTCTATGTCAAGGTTGAACAAGGTAATTGCTATGAAATATTTATGAATATCTGGTTCCGTACCATCCATAGGTAGATAGATTAGATATAGATAGATAGATAAAGATATAGATTTATATGTATGTATGTATAT
The DNA here is from genome assembly GCA_963942565.1 of Maea johnstoni. Classification (NCBI taxonomy): domain Eukaryota; kingdom Metazoa; phylum Annelida; class Polychaeta; order Spionida; family Magelonidae; genus Maea; species Maea johnstoni. The sequence continues at coordinate 7,173,750 of OZ012686.1, read as the reverse complement.
GCAATGTTTTCTTTTCTTTCAGACTGTTGTGTGGTATTTCTATCAGATTGTCTCGGCAGTGGCCCATATGCATGAGTATGGTATTCTACACAGGTAAGCCCAAATGAATATTAACCCATTAATGCTTAAGGCTTCAATCGGAAATTGTCGTCTGGAGCGATGATACTTTTGACAATAACTTTTGAATTGGGAATTATTTTACAAAATATTTGAAAAAGAGTTGTTGATAATGTTCTGATCAACATTTCTCCTTCAAATATTTTGCCAATTAGGCTAAAACCTAAAAGATTTCTTCAAAATCGTCAGGCTGGTTTTGGCCGCCGTGAGCATTAATGGGTTAACCTGTATGATATGCCTCATCAGCAGGCACTAATAGCCATAAAACACCAATTTATTGAATATTGCTTAGAGTACATCATGCGCTATTGTTTGAAGTGGAGCAGAATAGATCTGTAAGCCAGAAAGAGGCTTTTGGCTAATGAGTTATGATTAATAAAGTTTAGTACCCAAAATGTAGAAAATATGCTGTTTTTACTGATTAACCCTTCCAGTGCTAAGGGTACTCTTTCGTCCAAAGCACAAGGATGCAAAGACTTTTGGAAAACCATCTAAACATTGTCATGTAGCTATTAATTGGATCGATCTCACTGAGTACTCTCAGATGAGAACCCAATTGTGCCAGGGTTTTAGTCATTTTTCAAACCTTTTTTTTTTCATCGTTTTGTATTGACCACATTAGCCACCAGCAGCATAAGGATCAAACAGTCTGCAGTATACTTATTATCATTATCTCATACTTTTTCAGGGATATAAAGACTTTAAATGTGTTCCTAACCAAATCAGGGTTGTTAAAGATGGGTGATTTTGGAATCTCAAGAGTGATGGACAGCAAATCACAGATGGCAGAATCAGTAAGTATGACTGATCAAATTAAGTGTGTCTCATTTTTGCAACAATAACATCATTGAAAATGTTTTAATTGTATGATATCTATAGATATATACTTCCAAGAATCTGCCTCGCCACATAATTTAATGCAAGTAGTATTGTTAAGCCTTTCCATAAATCACTGGCCTGTTTTTAAAAAAGGCACCAATTTAATACCAATCTTGTTTGGTTGTTATAAACTAAGCTATAACAATGTGTCCAGAAAAAATGAAAGCCAATTGCCTATTAGGATGTCCAATTAGCAATCCATGGACTTGATTTCTCGAGAGGAGCTTAGAGATTTGCGAACCCAGCTATAAGTCTCGATAATAAGGCCTATATATGGACTACCTTGACGGGTAAAGTATTTGTTCAGTAGACAAAAAAATGTTATTTAAGTATGACTTTTTCCTTTTTGCAACCAAAGAGGTATATTTGAAGAAAAAAACATCATATGTATATGGATTTCTTGAAAATAGCCCAACGTATGATATCATCTTGAAAAGGAGTAGAACATTAATTAATTAGGACTTATTTTGTAGCCAAAAAGGATGGAGCAATTTTGTTCTAATGTATGTGATATTTTGGTAGATGAAAAAGTATTGGAGTTTTAAGGATTCAAGCAATTTTGTTGTAATGTATGTGATATTTTGATAGAAGATTAAAATAGTAGTTTAAATTTTGTTTTCATTTTATTTATCTTTTCTTTGTAACAGTATGTTGGAACCCCATACTACATGTCACCAGAGTTAATAAAGGGAGACCAGTAAGTACATATATTACATCTCACTTTAACCCATACACACTTTTCATAATTTTCTTTGAAAACCACTGTAGTAGGTAACATGGAAATAAATTTAGTCACAATTCTCAAATTATTTTGAGAGAAGCTGTAGGTTGAAGTCTGATTCACATTTCCTTATCTGCCAAGTGGAACTCAACCAACCACACTTCTAACAAAAATGTGTTTTTGTTTATACTACATTGCCATGTATTAATGAGTTGATGCAAGATGCTTAAGAATGGAAGGGTTAAAATACTCAATAAGGTTTACCTATGCCAATACCAAATTTGCTAGCTTATGATATGCATATAGACAGTTCCTTAAGGCCTGGTCACAAATCAAAAAGACCTTCATGCAGACAATTGATCGCATGCAACCGATTGCCGTGACCAGATAGCAGGCGATCAAACGGACCATGGCTGCCATAAAATCAGAGTGCTGACCGTGAGTAAACCTTGAGGAGGTTGTGCATTAACCTTGAGGGTGAACTTGAGGAAACCCTGAGTTAGGCTCACGGTCCTAGTATATCAATTAACATTTATTTTTATAAGTGTGCCATAAGGCAATCTTGAGGATGCAGCACAGCCTTGTAAAAGGCCATGCGTTGGACACCCATTCAGTGATTGAACGTAGAATGGACTTGGGCCATAGAGTGATTTGCGAACATGTTTGCAAACCACTCTACGGCCCATGACCACTGATTTTTGACCACACGACCTGTCTGGTCAGACCAACCTCCTTGAGGCAACCTCAAGGTGGTATCACAACCTCCTCGGTTTTTGACCGAAGACAGGCCGCAAGGCGGTCTTTTCTTATGTGTGACCAGGGCCTTAGTTGCATTGCAGTTTGTAACAATTCACAGAATTTATCAACCTTACTGTACCCTTTAACCTAAGGCGCTTTGTGCAATCATACTTTGGCTCCTACAGGTTTTTCTTGGATGTTTTAAAAATGAATATGTATACATGACTCCTAAGAATATTATTACCCAAAAAGTAAATGTGCCATCATCATTCTATAAGAGTTGGCTTAATTTACCCGCCGCGTACAGCATTTTACCATAGCTACAGTTTGACCAATATTGATTAATTGAGCAATTTGTTTTTTCAGGTATAACTATAAAAGTGACATGTGGGCAGCAGGCTGTGTGTTATATGAACTTCTGACACTAACAAAGACTTTTGATGGCTCAGTGAGTATAGGATCAAATCATCTATCTTTGCAAATCCAGAGTAAACCTACTATTTCTTTCCTGTAATTTTGAAGAAAATTATATGTTAGGACATCATTTGATTATTAACATTACATTACACAGTTTTTGGGGTACAATATGATGTTAATTAATTTTGAGACTACAGCACATTGCAATTTCCAAATATAACAAATAAAAATATATGTGGTATTTTCCTTTGAGTTCCCATTGTTTGTGATTTTATTTTATATATTTTTTATTGCAGAACCCATTGAAGTTAGCTCACAGAATAGTACAGGGCGACTTTAAAGATATTGATGATAGGTACTCGAATAATATAAAATCTGTTGCCCATGACCTTCTGGACAAGGTAAGTCAATATTATTACAAATAAACTAGTAAGTAAGATAATAATTGTAAAATGATGTGATAGGGAGGTGTGTGGAAAAGGATGGTGAAATCATAAGATACATAATAAATTCATATTGCCATTCAAACAGGTTTGATACTATCAATTTCATCAATTGTGCTATCTGAACTCAGAATCATTAAAATACAATTGTACAAGTATACAGTATCCAGAGTACGCCACATTTTGGGTTTCTATTTTATGTAATTCTTGGACACAAACAACAAGTTCTGAAACAAAAACAAAAGCTGGCCTTGAAAACCATCTTCCGAAAAACATCTGATATGTCCATGAAAAACTTGAGATACATACATCATTTTGAAGCAATAGTTTGGTTAGAAACTGGGTTTCGTTTATGAAATACCACTGTATAGGCCCCAAAATAAGTTCTTTATCTTGGAGACTATTAATTATTTTACAAACATTTTCTTGAATTGTGTTGTATCTAGCAATAGATGTGTTTTATTGGAAATTTGGAGGCTGAATGATCCTTATAAAAATCATCGTTATTTTCAGGATCCAGACAAAAGGCCAGATGCTGAGTCTGTGCTGAAATATCCTGTATTTAAAGACATAGCCAGGTAAATCTCTCTCTCTCTCTCTCTCTCTCTCTCTCTCTCTCTCTCTCTCTCTCTCTCTCTCTCTCTCTCTCTCTCTCTCTCTCTCTCTCTCTCTCTCTCTCTCTCTCTCCTCTCTCTCTCTCTCTCTCTCTCTCTCTCTCTCTCTCTCTCTCTCTCTCTCTCTCTCTCTCTCTCTCTCTCTTTCTCTATCTCTCAGCAATTACCTAGCTCATAACATATATTTTTTAATTGTTCCACTATCTGGCCTGATATGAGTATGTTATTTGTTGCTGTTTGTTTTTTTCAGTGATATGCAGAAGAAGGTATGGGAACTCAACACAGCCACACGGCGAACCAAAGAGTCTGTGTCTGTATCATCTGAAGTTATGCCCGTCGTCACAGCAAAATCTAGTGAGGTGAGCTATGGACTGACTTCTTCCATTTGCCACTATAAACCGAAACATTTCTTTGTAGATTAACTACCCAAATATTTCATTTATTTAAAAAAAAGTGAAATCAAAATATGTTAGCTATTACTAGTTGATCTTAAAATTTAATGTTCTTTTTATAATTTAGATAACTCTAAACACCCGAATTATGCCTTATTTTTCTATGCTGAAAGCAAAAATATTTCTAAACCAGTGACTGTACTTAATGGCACAGTGGATTCACTATGTGTTAGCCTGAGTGCTAGGGCATGTTTTTTTATGGATATGCCATTATGTGTTATACAACAGTATATAGCCACCCCCTCTATTGTAACACTGCAGACCATAGACAGCAGGCCATGTATTATGTATAGGCTAACATAGCTCCTGGCTGACCTTAGTGACACTTGACACTAGGGAGTATCTACATGCATAATGGACCTTTTGTCATGTTGACATTACGCTGTTTTATTATCATTTTTCTATGAAGTATGACTCCTGGCCTCAGTGGCCACATGCAGTCTTTTTTTGTATCACACATCATCATCATGTTAGTCAAAGGATATTTGGTTTATATATATATATATATATATATATATATATATATATATATATATATATATATATATATATATATATATATATATATATATATATATATATATATATATACATATATGTATATGTATATATATATATATATATGTATATATATATATATATATATATATGTATATATATATATACATATATATATATATATATATATATATATATATATATATATATATATATATATATATATATATATATATATATATATATATATATATATATATATATATATATATATATTTATGCAAACACAAACATTATATGCCCCCCAAAATTCAAAATTCATTCCCTAGTCATGGCTGTGATGTCCGGGGTGTGCATGGTGCTGTATATTATGTCACCAATAGTTGTACAGTATGTCATATCTTGCTAGTGGGGATCCATGAGTCTTGAATGAAGATGCTCCTATAGGGAAGGCATCAATTAAACTGTGCAAGTACCCTATGGCTCCTACTGTCACTAGATATGGTCTGGATCAGACATATATCTTAAAATAACCTAAGAATAATGTAACCATGAACTCGCAAAGAATCAAAGAAGAGTTAATTATTCAGTGCATAAAGATAATTTTCTAATGATGTCAAAAAGAAATTGCCAATAACGAGACCTTCATTGACCCTTCCAGTGCCACACATGCATATATGCATTTGTAGCATCTATGACCTAGAGAGCCAGTGCAAGAGATGCTCAGATACATTTAAAGAAGAGCATTGGCTTGCTAATCTAAAAGACTCCCTACATAGCTCGAAATAAAGAAGTTGGCTGTAAGAATGTTGTGCTTGATTCGGTGGTCATTTTGCGGTGTCACATAACTATGGTGAACCAAAGTTTAGAAGATTGTCAAACTTGAACAACCTATTTCTGGGTATTGGCCGATTAACCCGGTACAATTTGGCATCAGGAATTTGTGGGGCAAAATCACGAGGGTTTTCCCTAAATGCTGGTGGTGGTTAATTTAACCAATATAAAATGATGCAAAAAAGCTGAAACTCTGACATATGGGCACTCATCTGAGAGTACGCAGAAAAAGCTATCCAATGGATACCAACATGACAGGGTTTAGATAATTTTCAAAAATCTTTGCGTCCTTGAGCATTGGACGAAAGTAGCCTTAGCATTTGAAGGGTTAATCTTGGTAGAGTGACGATGAATGGGTTAACTACACTGTACATTTAGCCTGTGGGTCTTGTTGCCCTCATTATAAGTACCCTCTGAGTCTGCAGGATAGGATGAAGAGAGGATGAAGTACTGGCATCAGGGGGTCTTAGACCTAAAGAAAATACTTGTTTGTTTCCTGTAACTGTTTCCAAAAATAATAGAGTATGTACTATGTAAGATCAGATATTTTTTAATTCTATTTTGTATTCATATGAATAATTCAATTGCCGCATGTGTATTTCATGTTATTTACATTGCTGTCATTCCTTGTGATTACAGGTGTATTTCTGGGGAGGAGGAAAGGCTTCTCCATATAAACTAGAGCAGTTTCAAGGAGGCAGATCTGCACTTCAGGTATTTAACACTCATATGCACATAAAATATATATATATTTATATATATATATATATATATACAATATATATATATATATATATATATATATATATATATATATATATATATATATATATATATATATATATATATATATATATATATATATATATATATATATTTATATATATATATATACATGTATGTATATATATATTCCAGTTTTTTGTGAAAATTTTGTAAAATACAAGTAAAATGATTTCACTCATTGCAAACAACTTTTAAGGGCTGGGAATATGAATTGTTACATATTTATTTTTAGGAATAGTCACATCTTCGTTGTTTTTGTAGGTGTGTAGTGGTCACTACCATTTTGCCACTGTCACTGTGGAGAAGGAACTTTACACCTGGGCTGTGAGTATTGACTTATATCTTAACATGTAGTATAATATTGACTAACCCTTTCAAAGCTGAGACTACTTTCATCTAAGGCACAAGAACTCAAAAAATCTTAAAATCACCTAACCCTGTTCATGTTGGTATTCATTGAGAACTAACATATGAGTACCCATTTGTCGGGGTTTCATTCAATCTTCAGCTTTTTTCACATCATTTTGTATTGACTAAATTAGCCATCAACAGCTAAAAGGGCCAATGTGTCCATTGCTGCATCTCCCTGGTATCTATCTCTCTGGTATAAAGTTGACTAATGTGGTGTATGCAGTAGGGAGTATGAACAAGGTACTGTTGAGGTATAATCTTCAAAAAATTCAAACCTTTTCAAGTTTATTTCACCATTTTTGTTTTGTATATAGATATTCTACAGACTGAAATTTGTTAATTATTTACTTTTACTGTGGGTTTGTACTCAAAGTCCAATCCCACAGTCATTTTTACTAACCAGGACCAGCTTCTTTCAATTCTTAGAAGGAAATCCATCATTTTTGATAAAAAAGAAAGATTGTTGATTTTCAACCAATCAACATCATTAAAACTTATGGCTTACGGCTATTGTCTTTATCAGTGCATGATGATTTACTTTGTAACAATGGCACATCAATTTCATCCACCATTAATGATTTGCTTTTTCTACATAGATTTACATTGCTGAAATTAGGGATGGGCACCATTAAAATTCTCACTATACAATGCAATATTGATATTTCCATATAATTCCGTATTTCTGACAATTCTGCCTGTCTCCTGGGACCTTATTTTGATGAATTTTGCACTGTTAGCTTTGGCTATTTTGCTAATAGGTAGCAAACTTTCTTCACTCATAGACATCCAGGTAGTAATTAATAAATTTTGTATATATCTTAAATCTTAAAAGATACGATACGATACTTAACTTTTTCAATATATTACTTTTACCCATTCAATATTGATATTTGGTATTATATTGAGTACCAGTACACACAAGATACGATAGTTAACCTTTTCAATACAAAACTGTTTCCTATTCAATATTGATATTTGGTATCGTATCGAGTACCAGTACTGGTGAAAAAGTGTTAATAATCAACACATTCTTCATTGTAATTTCCACATTTCACCCATTTTATTTTATTTTATTGTCAGAATGTGCAAGGTGGCAGACAGATGGTTGGTCAGTTAGGACATGGCGACACCACGTCTTGCCGGGCGCCCAAGAAGGTGGATTCCCTCGAGGGCATCGCTATCAGACAGGTCGCTTGTGGCGAGGAGTTCACTGTATGTCTTACAGGTAAGATTAGCATAATTAACCCACGCAAACCTTAACGCATTAAGAATCTGAAATATATGGTTATTTGAGATGTGATAAATTCACACATATGTACAATATTTTGCCAAGTCTACATCTTTAGTTTAGATGACTAATGTTTCAGGTATCATTTTATATTCTTACACTTATGTTAGACAATGTCATTCCCTTATTTGCTTTTTTCCATCTAGATTGGAATGTATATTCAGTGTGATTACTATATTTCCTTATTTTTCAGATGTGGTGCTGTCTACATATTTCATTATTTTTTGATTTTACACTTATGCTAGACTTTGTCATTGCCCTTGTTTTATTCAATCTAGATTAAATGGTATTCATTACAGTATTTTCCCTTGGATTTAAGGTGAAGTTAAATTTTTATTTTTATTTTATATTTTCATTTTTTTTTTTATTTTACAGTTATATTAGACTTTGCCATGTTCCCTTGTTTTATTCAATCTAGATAAAAATGTATATTCCATACCGTATCATACCTTGTATTTCAGATGACGGTGTGGTCTACACGTTTGGGCTCTGACTACTATGGCTGTCTAGGCTGTGATTAGAATATGTATTCAGTACCATATTTC
>OZ012686.1:7143066-7164807 GCA_963942565.1 Maea johnstoni | reverse complement strand
TATATTAATATATATTTATATATATATATATATATATATATATATATATATATATATATATATATATATATATATATATATATATATTTATATATATATATATATATATATATATATATATATATATATGTATATATATATATATGTATATATATATATATATATATATATATATATATATATATATATATATATATATATATATATATAATATATATAAAGTTAAACTAGTTGTTACCCAGACATATTAAGTTTAAAAAATCAAATCCCTGTATGTAATTTATTTGTGTTTGTGATGAAACATTCTTATGATTAATAGTGTGTCTTTTTCTGCAGCTATACATTGAACCATTGATTTGCAGATAATCATATCTATTCCTGGGGCTATGGGGCCAATGGCCGTCTAGGCGTAGCTCTAGAGGAGCAGGGGCGTGGTCCGGAGGGCAAGTGCTGCCCTCTACCTACTCTACCTAGGCCCATATTTGGCGCCCTCCATGTGGTCGGGGACCTGTCTTGTCGAGGGTGGCACACCCTTATCGTGGCTGGTAAGTAGTGGTTATTTTTTGGGAACAATTATTTCATTTGACTTGCGTATGCATCGATAATGAAAGATATTATGTTAATATCTGGATGAAGAACCAATGTTTTAAAAGGTTGGCATAACTAAATAATGATATATATATATTATGTTGATATACCAGGATTAAGATGGTATAAAATGTTGGCAGAACTTAATAACGATATATTTATATATAAATATATATATACATATATATATATATATATATATATATACTGTAGAACACGAAATTCACGCGTGTCCCAAGTATAGCGAATTGGGGAGTTTTGCATCATAACGTATCTTTATGTTAGCGACGGTAGTGGCCGCTGACAGCGCCAGTACAGTAATAAAAAAGTACAGCGTTTTTATATATAGCGAAGCGGAACCACACGCTAAGTACGCTATATATAAACACACGCGGAAATTTCGTGTTCTACAGTATATATATATATATATATATATATATATATATATATATATATATATATATATATATATATATATATATATGTATATATACATATATATATATATATATATATATATATATATATATATATATATATATATATATATATATATATATATATATATATATATGTATATATATATAATATAGTCTGTCTAAAGATCTTTTTAGATGTTGCAAACCTTTAATTAACATACAACCAAAGCTTGAGTGTGAGATCAGGTTATCTCTCTCAAAATTGATAAGTGCTTCAAAAGTGGTACTTCAACCCAAAGGTCCCTTTTCATTGTTTGAAGAAGAATATAACCCCCCTTCCTCCAGCACCAAATATCAAAAATAATTGTGTGGAATTTGGTATGGCTTTTTGGGATTAGTGTTGGATATTCCCAGCAGGCTGCAGCACATTTTTGATGTTTATCTTTTGTTCTATTGTTTTATTTGCAGAAAAAGTTCTGAAGCAGAAAACCATTGGGTCCACAAATTCATTGGCCTGTAAGTTGACACTAAAAATCCAGTTATTAAAGGATTGTAATATTCTGCATAAGGAATGTTTCATTTTAAATCTAATCATTTACTATTGTATAAGTGCATTGAAAGGAACTAATATTCTTTTTTACATGTGTAGGAAAACTGATTCAAGATAATGAAATATGTCAAGAATTATAATATATATGTATATACATATATGTATATATATTTATACATATATATATATGTATATATATATATATATATATATATATATATATATATATATATATATATATATATATATATTAATATATATATATATACATACATACATATATAAATATATATATATATATATATATATATATATATATATATATATATATATATATATATATATATATATATATATATATTTATATATATATATATATATATATATATATATATATATATATATATATATATATATATATATATATATATATATGTATATATATATATGTATATATATATATATATATATATAAATGCACATTAACCTTCACTCAACAGTTGTCAAAACTATATTTATACTTGTACTTTCACTTTTTAGATAATGATTTTTCATTTTTGTAATATTTGTGTCGTTAAATGCTATTGTTGGCAAGTTAAGTATTAATTTGATGTTATTGGTTCATAGATAAATTCAGAAGTTGAAATGTAACTAACTGTTATAACAAAAGGCTTTAGATAATCCATTGTTATGTGGATTAATATCTGTAAATGTGACATGCTGTTGTGCTTATAAAGAGCTAAAGAATAATAGTTATCTTGGAGACTAAGGAACAAAGTCCAGTAGGCATCAAGCCAAAATTTATAGTGATACCCTGATAGCCTGCGTAATACATATGGACATGTTGCCTCGTGTCAACAATAAGGAAAGAAAAATATTGAACTTTGCTACAGTTCATTTACTGCAGCACACTTAGGCAAAAATTAAATATACTTTGTTGGTTGGACAAAATACTGACAAGAAGAAATATAGAAACCAGTCTTTATTCAGTTCTTTGTGGGCAATAGCCATTGTATAGTTAAATATGTTGATATATATATATATATATATATATATATATATATATATATATATATATATATATATATATATATATATATATATATATATATATATATATATATATATGTATATACATATATATATATATATATATATATATATATATATATATATATATATATATATATATATATATATATATATATATATATATATATATATATATATGTATTACATAGGTAGATAGATGGGTAGGCAGATAAACGGATATAAATGTATGTGTATATAGGTTTATAAAGAATAGATATGAATAACTGATATGAATATGCCACTTAAACGAATACAGTAATATAGATGCCTAGGGAGCTGACCACAAATAACTTGGCATGCACTAAGATTACGTCAGATCCACAAAAAAACTACAATGCTTCTTAAATCTATGAAGTTGTGTGGTGAATCTCAGTGTCTGTCTGTTCCAGTGTCCAGTAGTTCTGCCTCAGAGAGTGTGTTCCTGGATGATATGGATAACTGCAGTACTGACAGCAGCCTAGGGGAGTGTGTCAACCGTCAGAATCTCATGGGAGAGAGCTCTGTCCCGTCCTGGCTGAAACTAGTAAGTATTAACCCCTATATGCTGCCGATGGCTAAGTTAGCCAATACAAAATAATGCAAAATCCTGAAAAATCACTGAAACCCTGGTTCACAGTCGTTGTTGGCATCTCAGATTTGTTCACATTAGTAGGTTTCCACATGGGAGAGTTTTTTATGGTCTATCAGAATAAAGTGATGCCAGAAAATGTGTTCACACGGGTTAGTGAATGAATTAATTCATTGACCCTACAAGTACATGTACTAAGCCTCATTATAATCAGTCAGATATCCTGTTTTTGCTCTAGTTACTAATGGGCAATATACATGATACACTGGGATTGCAAAATCCTATTAACACATTTATTACTGCAGATCTACTTTATGAATGAAGTCTAGACCTGTTATACCTTTGAAAATAACTTTGAAACATTAATTTGAAGGAGAGTTGTAGATTGACAACTCTTCTCCAAATATTTTCAAATGGTTGCTTTTGATAAAGAGTTATCACCAAAACAGTCAGGCAGTTTGAGTTACATCAGGCATAAATGGGTTTAAGTTTAAAAAATCAATTACCCACTTTCTGTAGAAGAATTGTTTATAATATGTTTCTTCTAAAATCCAAGATTACATTGAAGAACTTCTGGTCTCATGACTACTACTGCTACCACCTATTGAGCAATTTGTGATTCATTATATAGATAAAAGTTTATAAAATCAATTCTCTATAGTTTCTGTAAGAGAATTCTTTATATGTCTATGATATAATCTGAAATTATACTTAAAAGATTCTGGTCTCAAGACTACTAGTGCTGCCATCTATTGAGAAATGTGTAATTCATTATATCGATGGCTGCAAAAAGTTCAGTGCCATTGCAATAGGAAACAGCCTAATGAAGTAATTTGTACCCATTAGTATATCCTATTATACCATTCATTGTATCTAGAGGACAATGCCATACATAGAATTAAACCTCATGGTGAGCGAGCGAGATTATTTTTAGGCATCAACTTTCACTTCACAATGGGAAACATTTCATACAAATTAAGTATATTTTACTTATTGGCTGCCTGTAAAGTTATGTAATAATGCTTCAATATCCATCAAGCCGGCAATAAGTAGAACTGTACGAGTAATTTTGACAAGGATATCCTGTCTGCTAACCATAGAATGGTTGTACGACATGATGTATATATGTAAATAGTTCAGCTGACATTAGTAATCCAATAGACCATAGTACAAAAATCTTGATCTACAATAAATCAGGTCGATGATTTTCGCCAGTTTCTGCTTGGTATTAGATCCTACTGTTATATAGTGTTTTGTGCCAGTTGGGTACAGCTAGCTGACATCATAATCCAATAGACCATAGTACAAAAATCTTGATATCCACCGAATCAGGTCGATGATTTTCACCAGTTTCTGCTTTGTATTAGATTTTATGGTTACTGTTAGTGTTTTGAGCCTTTTAAAGCCATTTAAAGCAAGATGCACCACTTAGGAAGCAGCCGAAAACTTGGGAAGTATCTATTGTGTTGTTTTGGTTACCAGGAGCTGCAGGATGCGGAGTTCATCCCGTCACCACGGCGACCGGGAGATGCTGCGGCTGCGTCTCCAGGGGTACAGCAACAAGAGGGGGAGCCGAAGGAAGTTATAGACACTAAACTGGACCTTGGGGAGAGTTCGACACCTGCCTGGCTCAAAGCTGTAAGTACAATCATTCAGATCATACCGTAAATTATAGGAATTTCAGACCACTCTATGAATTTGGGCCACTATAATTATTTTGCAAAATAATTATTTGGAAATATGAACCACCCTTGATTTATCACTGGTAGCTATTTAACAAAGTATGGACAACTATTACTCTGCTTTGTCAGTATTTTCTTGAAACATGGGCCACCCCGAACCCATAAAAATTGTGATTATTGAAAAGTGTCACGAGAATTTAGAGTAACCCTTATCCTGCTTGTGGCTAATTTGGCCAATACAAAATGATGCAGAAAACTTGAAAAAATGATTGAAACCCTGGCATTGACTCATCAGGGAGTACTCAGCTAGAGCTATCTTATGATTACCAACTTGATAGGGTTTAGATGGTTTTCAAAATCTTTGCATTCTTGTGATTTGGACAGAAGCCTTAGCGTTGGAAGGGTCAAATGGAGAGTCAAAATGTATGAACACCCAAGCACTCTGGTCAATGACATAGGGATATGACACTTACAAGCATGATGAAATCAAATTTTCTGTCATAGCTTGTTTGAACCATTCTCCACCCAGGGCATGTGAGAGAGTTGCCAGTGACGCTAGGTACTCCGGTTTCGTCCACCAGTTACAGCTGGCTAGTCACAAATTAACCTAAGTATGGCAGGAAAAGTGATGATTATCAAAATTTCATTATTGTATGTTTGGTTGTATGGTGGGAATTCTCAAACAATGGCTGAAATATGTTCTGAAATATGCCGCAATATGGCAGAAAAAGTGACCAAAAACAAAATTCCAAATTGAACCATTCTGCTTCAAAGATTAACTTAATTGAAATGCATTCAACACCTTTTTTGCACTATCTGGGAAATTAATTGATGAAAGTATAAACAAGTCAATCCTCTGTATGATGACTACTGGAGGAACAATAGTTCCTGGTTATTGACTTGAATAATGTACTCAGCTTTAATTTGGAGTGCTAAATATTTCGCTTTACAGTCCTGCTGGAGGGTATTTGTGCTACTTTAAATTTGCATATTCAAGCACTCAAACTATACATTTATTACTAATTTAGGCCACTCCAATTTAATTACTTGTCTGACGAGCTCCAGAGTCTGGAAATGAGCCATTTTGGAATAAAAAAAAAAGTTGAAAAATGTTTTTTTTTTATTATTTTTATTTTTTTTAGAGTCTGCCGACTAGGACTGGTAGCAAGATGTTTCTAACAGCCTATTCTCAACTAAATAAAATCAATGAAGCCTCTAACCTGAAGGCTGGGAGATATACATCCTCAAATCTGAGGCTCAGCTACAGCATTGACAAATCCCTGTAGTTGATTGAATCACCCTTACAATGAATATTCTTAAAAGTTGCACTTTTTTTTTCTTTTTTTTTTGGAGTCTGACAGAAAATCTCCTAACCACTTTCGTCCGTAAGACACCAAAGTCGACTTTTATTTTTATTTTTTTTGGAGTCTGACAGTATTTTTTGTCCACAAAAAGCTTGTAAGACAAGTAATTGAATTGGACTGGCCTTAGAGATATTTATTTGAAGGATGTTATTTTGGCGCTATCATGGGGAGCAGGAAAATAGCAAAAATGAAATGCTGGAAATATTACCAGTTATACAGTATATCAAACCCTTCCACTTTGACTTTTGGAATGATATTTGTCTCGATATGGAAGTTGATTTACTGTTGTTTCTACAGGATCTGGAAGAGGCAGCTGTCCTTGAGTCTGGTGGCAAATCATCAGAAACACCAGACCCTGAACAAGACACGCCGCCCAAAACAGCAGCCAGGAGGTCTCTGGTAAGTACTGGCATCATAGAAGGGATTGGGTAGCTTAAAGAGGCAGATACAGTTAATTAACTCATTGATACCCCAATTAAATGCTATGGATAAAGGAAATATGCAAACATTTTAAAAAGATAATTGAGGCATGTACAATTAATTAACCCATTAATTCTCCAATTACGTGCTACAGATAAGGGAAATATACAAAAAAAATAAAAAGATATTTGAGGCCAGTACAATTAATTAACCCATTAATTCCCCTATTAAGTGCTACAGATAAGGGAAATATACAAACATTTTTTTAAAGATAATTGAAGGAATGATTTTAATATTTAGAGTAATTTCTTTGTGGATGTGGAATTGTGACCTTAGAGCTCTTGAAAATACAAAACTTTAACCAATTTAAATCTTTGATGCATACACGGTCTGACAACAATCAACATATCTCAACCAGTAGAGTTATATGTGTGAACTGTTTTGAGAGGTGTTGTCATAAGCCCATTGCATGTAAACAGCAATCGTCAGTCAAATATTTCTCACCCTAATAATGCTTAGTTATCCTTTGTCTCGACCATACTCTGTATGTGATTAGGTGAGGCCTGAATATTATATGTATAATCCATATATCATAATATTATGCATATTATAATGTTTATAATCAAATTTTAGAATGTATAATCCTGCAAGTTTTTTCTCTTCTTGCTGCTTGTTTCAGGGCCAGGAGATGGATAAGTCTGCAGAGTTGGGAGAGATCACGTCCCTGAAAGCCAGGATTGAAGAACTAGAGACAGAAAACAACAGGGTTGGTGAAGTTCATTGAAACAATATATGAATATGTACCTATTTACTCGATCATTCTTCCAGCGGCCCTAAATAGACTGGCTTTTTGATGATATTTTTCTGGCATTTAAAACATACTTTAGAAAAGGATGAATGCTCATACTTGCTCAATCAACAACATACTTCTCCAAATCTTGCATAATTATCAAAAGGGATCGTCCGATTAATCGGACATACCGATTAATCGCTGATTCAACCTCTGATTTTGATGATCGATTGCAATTTTATAAGATCGATTATTTTAAAGTTTAAATTTTATCTAGAAACAGCATTTTGTTCAAGTGAGTGACACCACTTAAGCCTGCACAATCTTAATTTATATCAAGCAGTACTGTAACAAGTAAAACTAAGGGGTTCAAGGGGTATTTAAAGAGAGTTAGATTAGCTCCTTTACAAAAATGGAGCCAAGAACCCTTGAATGAGCCAAGACTACCAAAGGAAAACTGCGAATATACAGCTTCGATTATTAATCGATCATCGGTCGTTCAGATGGACCGATGATCGATCTTGAAAATTGTGACCGATTCCGAACACTAATTATCAATGATATAATGTAGTAATGTAATTTCCATGACAACTGATTGAGGTCAGTAGTATCTTTAGACGGGTGGAATGGAATAAAGGACACACACAAACTTTTGAAGGATACTTGGAATGTGACGACCTGTTTCAGTCTCTGGTATCTAAAATGCTGGTTGTATATGTTCATTTCATGTAATGATATTACACTTAAAGTAAAATTTGATTGATTCTTGTCTAATCACACTAAAATTCAGGCCCTTTAAAGTTTATGTAACTCATTTCAATAATAATGTCATCTGTTGACTTGAAAAAATTGTACTTCCATAAATCATTGTATGTCACTGATATATGATTATGTAATAACATTTTCAAAAACATTCTTCAAACCCCAAAGCATACATTTTATATGACCGTTTACAGAAAATTAAATCTAGCTCATGATGTACTTGTATATTATCATTTTGACATATTCGCATTGCAATAAATCTTTTATGTATTGTCTAATGTGCTGTTTGTTTGTACAGTTGCAGAATGTGGTATCAGATCAGAAGGAAAAGATCCAGGAACTAGAAGCTAAGGTTGGTGAGAATTCTGCCTCTGCATGATCTACCCATCCTGCATGCGATCCATATACAGAATGATACTACTAGGGACCAACCTGCATGAGATATTCCATATCATACTACAAGGATTATTCTGCATGCGATATACAGTACGCTTCTACCTACAGGATATTTCTGAATGTGATTGATACTTCTACAGATATTTCGTCATGTGATATACAGTATGCGACTACTAGGGACCAATCTGCACTTGATATACCAAGGAATATTCTACATACGATAATTCATAGAATATTACTAAAGATATTCCACATGTGATAAACAGTGTGCTACTGCCAAGGATTATTCTGCATGCGATATTCCATAAAATACCACTAAAGATATTTTACATGTGATATACTGTACGATAGTACCAAGGATTATTCTGCATGCGATATTCCATTAAAATACTACTAAAGATAGTTTACATATGATATATTGTACGATAGTACCAAGGATTATTTTGCATGCATATTTTGTATAATATTACTAAAGATATTCTACATGTGATATACAATACGCTACTACCAAGGATTATTCTACATGTGATGTACTGTACAATACTATTAAGGATTATTCTCCATGTAACATACCAATCAATTCTACTTAAGATATTCTACATGTGATATACAGTACAATATAGTCCAGCCACTATGCATTACTGTGTCTCACCACAATATATAGACATCTATGCCTATATGAGGGCTTGTGGCCTACTGTTGGCCCTTTAGTTTACACGAATGCCACACGAGGGGGTTGTACTGGCAGTACCCTCACTGCCATCTATCCACAAGGGATGACATCTAAATATGGCCTCAGGGAGTAAGGCTACATATGATACTACAAAGGATTATTCTGCAGAGGTCATAACTCCCATTTCATTTCACTCCTAACCCCTCCTTTTCATATAAAGGATCATTCTGTGTGCAGTATACTTCCTCCATATATATATATATATATATATATATATATATATATATATATATATATATATATATATATTGTTGCCAGGTGCGTTTGAGATAAAAGGGGTGAACGAACCCCATTCCTGCCCCTCCCAACAGCCCCTTCCTATTGATATATATTCTCAATTCAATGCTGAACCCCTGGATATTTACCACTGCCTGTTTCAAGTCACGAAAAAATGAAAATATGGATGGAGAATTTTTTTCTCTTGATATTATTAAGCTTTTATTATAGCAAGCAAGAAATCTCTTCTTCAGAGCAGTATAGAATCATGGCCTAAAGAAAAGGGGTCAGTTCCTCCAGTAGAATGTATTTTCAGTTCCTCGAGTAGAATGTATTTGAATAAGATATAGTGATTATGATCAAAACAAATCATAGCGTAATTGATATTATGATACTAATGGCATCAAATTTGTTTTCTTAAAAACCATATGTGCCCTTATAAAAATATTGGAATATTTTGTGCCACTCATGTGGCAGAAACTAGGTTGTCCTATTCAGACAGAATAGAATGCTCATTTGACTGGTGCCAAAGTTAATGGTTCGCATTTTACAGGGTAAGAAGAATATATACTTTTGGCAGCTAGAGAAAAGCATTGCTAGCCAACTAGCCACCTTACAGTTTTTCTTTCTCTTGGAAAAGCTAGTGTATTTGTAATTGTGTAGCTATACAAAAAGGAAAAGACATATACTCTTCTAAGTTTCCATGGAAAAAATAACTTTTGAATCTAATTGACACATTAATTAAAAGATAAGAATAAACAAAACAAAGTATTCAAGGGTACTGGTTTCTTTTTCTTTATGAAATATATTCCAAAGGTTACCATAGCTAGTATAAGATATATTATAATATTCACGGTTTTATTAGAAATAATTGGGAACTTTATTGTCTGTTTCTTTACCAAATATGCCTATATGGAGAGAATTGGTTTTGATTGTAAAATATTGTTTATTGTTTACACTGCCAAATATGATATTGTTTTGTATGTCAATGAATTTTGTAGATGTGGGTACCAGTCCTTCCATTTTCTCACTTTTACATTTATAAATACTTAAAGTTTATAGACAGAATAGATTTTATCTATACACTAGTCACTATATACTTAAGACAACTTTAATTATAATGTGGAAACGTTTAGATATGAACACCCAATCTCAGTCAAGAGCAAAAGTGTTGACATCTCCTTTGGCTGCACAGTCAATTCAGAATTAATGAGACTAGGAATCTGGGTTTCTTAAACAAGCTGTTCACATCGCAGAGGTTTTCACAGTTTGACGTTTCACCGTATATAATACAATACAGAATGACCTGAGTGAATAGTAGATATAATCTTATAATATCCTATTTACTACATCGATATTTTAGTTTTTGAATAATCATGTTGTCAAAAGTTACCTTTAGTTATTCAGTTATCCGTCCATTGTTACTTTTTCTCTTTATTCATGTTTATGATATATTGATTATAGATACTTATTGCCTAATTATACATCTAAAACTCTACCCTTTAAATAGGGTCATTGTTGTCTGTCTGAGATTGTTAGTGTAGAATAAATATTTTGAAATAGCAGAATGTTTAACTAAGAAATGGGCCTTGTGTATGAATACCATTTCTACTTTCATTTCTCCATTGTGATGATATTTATTAAATATTGGTTAAAGAAAGTTATGAATTTATCCCATGATATATAAGAAAATGGTTTATTTATAATATATTTATCCCATGATGTATGAGAAATGGTACATTTTTAAATCTCATCCATCTCCTCCCGAATGATATTGTCCAGCTTTTTTTTTATTGTGGTTTGAAATATTTCTAATATATATTCTGGAATATTTATTCCTTTTGTTGTCTTCTTTCTCACCTATATATATACTGCTTGTCGCCAAAGTTGATTCTATCAGGGTATTTGTTGTGCTATCACAAACACGCATATCAGTTCCTTTCCTTACCTTTGAATATGCTGCCATCTGTTGGCCAAACATGGAACTATTTTATTTTGTATTCGGTTTGAGTCATTTTTACAATGCAAGCAAAAGTCTGATGAATAACCTGAATAGTTCTGTGGCTGCTGTGAACTTATACTGATTAATTACATCCATGTAATATAAAGTGTATGTGTCGTGTCCTGTTCAAGTGGAAATAAATTATAAGCTAATTAAGCTACTAAAGAAACAAAGCTGGTCTGGTGTTGTGAGTGAAAGGTTACAGTCCCTGCTGTGTAGTAGCGGGGTAGTAATGAAGAAGTAGTAGTAGTAGTAGTAGTAATAGTAGTAGAAGTAGTAGTTGTAGTAGTAGTAGAAATAATAGTAGTAGTAGTAGTAGTAGTAAGAGTAGTAGTAGTAGTAGTTGTAGTAGCATTTGCCAAACTCATACTGCATAGTATACGTTTCAACAACAGCATTGCTCTTGCTTTCATAGATAAAGAAGGCTAGAGGATAGTACACCAGTACTCTGTATGATACCGAATACCAGTATCAGATATGGGAAAATTATCGTATCATTTAGGATTTGTTATACCTGTACTGCTTATTGGTATAAAACGTTCTCTTGTTACCTGCTTCCTGGACATATCAACATGAAGGCAGTTTTCTATTTGATAGTTTCTACTTTTTGAAGTTGACAGTACTAAATTTAACAAAACTAGGGGGCTGAGGAAGCAGGAAGTGTCATAATATGTTAAGGAAATATCAAATTTGAAAGGTGCTAATCACCAGGATGGGCTGTAAATACTTAGAGAAATTGATATATTAAGTCCAATACTAGCATGCTAGATCTTGCTTCCATATGAATAAAAGGATACTAGTATTTGTTTTGTATGAATTAATCACTTATTTCAACTTGATAAATCCCAGAGCAAGAATGGATTGAGCTTGGAGTTCCATCACTGAAATAGTTGATTGCTTAATGCTGCCCTCTTTTAGGTAGAGAAGTAACTATAACATTCTTACTGCAGTAAAACCTGGTAGTTCTGTGGAAACTTGTGGGATCAGCCCTTACCAAATGTAGCTAAGACTTCCTGGGAAATCCTGGGATATTCCTAGGAATTCCTTGGTATTCTTAGAGGTTCACTTGGTAAGAGAGGCCAGCGATGTTTGCAGTGAAAGATATACACATCTGAAAGATTTTGTAGTGTTAATTAAGATAGAATATTGGCCTAGGATACTGTAAGTGTGTAAATGTTGTACATCTTAACCGTACGCCCACTGCATATTTGTCTTGATTAGGGCTCTCACGAATACAGTAGGTGGTGAATACGAATATATTCACGAATATACGGTCACAAATACGAATACTAATATTCGTAGAATGCCAGCGAACGATCTGAAAACCAGAGCGCCGTTTTACCTTATAAGGACAGGAATGGTCCCCAAGCTCAACCGGTATAAGAAATTGTGCGCCCACCGGCATTAGTAATCGTGCGCCTACAACGTAAAATGGAGGCACTTCAAAACTCAGCGCACTCAACGCTGCTGATTTGAAGTGATTTCCTCAACTTCTATGGCCGCAAACAGGTAAGGCTTTACATTTTTATGTATATTCGTCTGTATTCGAATATACAAATGCGTATATTCGAATGCTATTCGTATCGCGGCAATCCGCGGTGCAGCGAGTATACGAGTGTATCGCAGGAGCTCTAGATTTGATACATGGCTAGTTCATGGCACATATAGTTCAGTTTCCTTTCTTAGGTCACAATGCTGACAGGAACACTAATGCCATCCATTGACCAAGCAGACTGGTCGAACTTTATATTGTGTTGCAATTCAATAAATGTTCATTCTTAAAATTCATGTTACAAATATCATAATACATTGGGCTAGACTTAAATAGGGTAGGATTTTATAAATGACTATTTCAGGCACAGCTTGACATACAGGCCAGGCTCTTTTGAATAGTCATATTGGAATTCTATTTAATTTCAATAGTCATTAGTCATTATTCTGAATCAAACATTTGTCAAGTTCCCAAATTTAAAAAACATTCTTGTAGATGTTTTGCCATTAAGTTTCTTCAGGATTAAGTAGTAGGACCTGTATGCGGTGAACAGGGATAGGTACTGCATGGTGCTTGATATAATTCCAAATACCCATGTTGAATGGGAAAAAGTATTATATCGAAAAAAGTTGTATGTCGCATTGTATCGTTTCAGATTTAAAGTATGTATAAAATTGACTTAATTGCTGCCTGGACGTCTTCACACGAAGGCAGTTCACTGTTTATTTGTGAAATCTCTGAAGCTGGCAGTGCTAGCTATAACAAAATTAGGTCTATGTGGGTATGTCTACACCATTGAAAAGAAGAGTATTCTGCCCAAGTTGATATTTTCCTGAGTCAATGCGATGCAGACTTTGGGAAACAACAATCTAGTTTCGTTAACTTTTTAAAGATGGGTTTTGTAATTATCTTGATGGATTGAGTTTGAGTAAAATAATTTATTGTCGAAGTGACGGCTAACGATATTGGCTTTTATGTAATCAAGGACTCGATCATTACAAGATAAATCTCTGCTTAATCATAGCTTAAAAATTGTTGACACAACTGCAAATGAGATTTGCGGAAGAACAGCCGTTGTCTCTGTTTAATGAGTTTGGTTAATTGGCCGAAAATGATGTATGTAATTATTTACATATGGAGGTTTTGTTCACGATGGAACCAAGGGACCCACAAACCTGCACTGAATGAAAAAAATCGCTTTTCCCCGAAGACGCAAAGTAATAGGATTGAAGAATTTACCTGTCCATTACAATAAAAATTAATGCACCTGATAAATTATTGACGCCCCACAAGATGGGATGATGATTTTACGATTATTAGGAGGAACAATAAACAAGTATTTGCAGTGATTATTCACCGTTAATCATGGCGTATTTGTCAAGTTTATACTGCTTTTTAGTGCTGTCTCGGCTTGGGTTCCATAAATCTTTCGACAGCACGGCAATAGATCTTTCACATTATGTAACAAAGTGAAATATGTACATTCTTTTATGCGCGCTTTATGGTAGAATTATTTGAGTAAACTATGATGGAGAGAGATAATACCCCAGAGGTCAAAAGGGTGCCGTATCTTAGCCATAGCGAGGAGTAATTTGCATATTAATTGCGATTTGTCACATGTTCTGGGCCATTAATCTTGGGATGTCAGAGAGAGGCATGTTTAATGTTCTATAATCAAGTCCCTATAAAAAAGGATTAGATTTTTTTTTTCGGACTCTGGATAGTAAAACATCTTCCGTCTGATGTTTTATTTGTTAGAAGTAGGCATAAAAGATTTTAACAAGGAAATGCCAGCACTGGGTGTGATGGTCAGTAAGTGACAGTTAATGGCCATTGTTAGGAACTTGCCCTAAGTTATGTAGTCTATTTCATCACATCATGTATGCCATGGCTTAACACAGCTGGCCAGTCAAGATGTCAACGTAAAACACGTACATTACGATAACTATAAATTCTCATTAAAAACTTTTTAACTACAGCTGGTCACTCAAAATGTCAGCATAAAAACCTAGATTTCAATTACTATAAATTCTCATTAAAACAAACTTTTTAAGAACCTGTTTCTGAAGGGTAACTTGTAAGAATACACTATAATGCATCAACATGTTGGTACATCACAAATGAAACTAATAGATAGAATAGGGACACATATTGTATATAGTTGTAATAGTGGTCCATGGAGGATTTGAGTTTTGAATGCTTGTTCTTTTTAATGAATATTCCTTTTTAACAAAATCCATAAAAAAAATAGAGGTCATTTTGGAATAAGAAATCATATTTTAAGTTTGTTTACACTCATGAGGCAGTGGCAGAGTTGGGGGGGGGGGGGGGGGGGGACTTAAATGTATGCAAACTTTAACCAGGGGAGTTGAAGGGGAGTTGTTGGTTATTTTCTGATTAATAACATTTCTCTTTCAAATATTTCGTCAAGCATATACCTTAACCTTAATCTAAATCAGGCTGCTTTTTGGCTCTTTGAGCATTAATGTGTTAAACCTTCAAATGCTGCTGCTGGCTAATTTGGCCAATACAAAAATGATGCAAAAGACCTGAAAAATTACTGAAACCCTGGCACATGGGTACTCAGTGAGACCTATCCTATACTAATAATAAGTCTGGAATCATCAGCATGTGATCTGAGCACCCACATATTATATGTCAGAGTTTAAGTTTTAGTTTCCTTCCTGTCATCTTGACAATGGGGGATAATGCTTACTTTCCGGTAATTAGAGTAACAACATATCATATGTCATGTTTTTACAAGTTTCATCTTGCCGACTTGGAGGTCGGTGAATAGATGAATTGGATATATTTCATTTTTTAACCTATTACTGCCTAGAGTTTATTTAAAGAAATATCATCTAGATCTATGATATTTTTGAAAATATCTCAGGTATGATATATGAATTCGCAAAAATATTTTAAACAGGGTTTGAGTTTGAGACCAGGTGATCATTCTTCTTTAACCCTTCTGCTGCTGGTGGCTAATTTGGCCAATACAAGATGATGCAAAGAACCTGAAAAATAACTGAACCCCTGGCACATGTGTAGTCATCTGAGAGTACTCTGTGAGAGCTATCCGATGAATACCAACATGGCAGGGTTTAGTTGGTTTTCAAAGATCTGTGCGTCCTTGTGCCTCAGCATTGAAAGAGTTAAGAAAAATTCCAAAATATACTTTTTTTCCAGAGAGATTAATATATTAAGCTAAATTGTCAGACCATTTCTGGTGGCTACTGGCATGAATGAGTTAACAAATAATTAGGCTGTTTTACAGGAAATCATTTCCTATTGTGATATTCAGTAATTATCCTATTATTCCTTACTAAGGTTTCCTTGAGTAATGTAAGGTTTAGTGCGGTTGTAGTAAATTAAGGGTCCAATTCAATTGAGAGTCAAGTTCAGTGCATCTGTGAGCAGGTACAGACATGTGGCAACAAACTAAGTCACGGGGTTCATTATTCTGGAAATAGAAAAATAATAATGATGATGATGATGATAATAATAATGATAATAATAATAATAATAATAATAATAATAATTATTATAATAATAATAATGATAATACTAATAATAATAATAATAATGATAATAATAATAATAAATGGATAGATGAAAAAAATACTTATGAGCCCAGTCAACAGGTCATGAAATAAATGTTTGACAATTGGCCAGACATTGTTGACATAATGATATAACCATGGTGAGTAACATGGTCAAAAACCATAGCCAAAACGCTGCTGACCATGTTTGAAACATGGTCGACTATGGTATGTAATGCAGTCGGCCATTCAGCAGGGTAGGAGCCCAGGAGCAGCAGGCATGCCTCAGTAGGCTGTGAAATGTTTGAGAAATGTGCACGAAATTATACATGAAATGTACGTGAAATCTACATGAAATGGACATGAAATGTATGCAAATGGACATGAAATGTACGTGAAATGGACATGAAATGTACGCGAAATGGACATGATATTGACATGAAATGAACATGAAATGTACGCGAAATGGACATGAAATTGACACGAAATTTACATGAAATGGACATGAAATGTAAGCGAAATGGGCAAGAAATGTACGCGAAATGGACATGAAATTTACATGAAATGTACGCGAAATGGACATGAAATTGACATTGAATGGTCATGAAATTGACATGAAATGGACATGAAATTGACATAAAATATATGTGAAATCTATGTGAAACATGTATGTGAAATGTAAATGGCTGATCTCATATCTACTCAGCCTGCTGCATATGCATAGGAGCTCTGCTCATATGTCACCAAGCTGCAGCTGCTAGAAATCAGATTTGCAAAACGCAAACATTCTGCCGGCCAAACTATCCCTACTGTCAGAGCCATGGGCGATTGATGATAGTTTTATCTAGTTTCATGTTTGATATGAAGATGGATGGTAAATTTGCGGAATATTCATTTTTCATCTTCAGCATATCATGAGAAAACATTTATCAAGTGCGAGAATGTTTTGACACTGCTGGGCTGCATGCAAGGGATAAGCATTTGGTATTAATAGGTGGAGGTGAGTTGGTGCGCTTGTGGTTTCTTTTCGCGTGACTTTTTAATGAAACCACAGGCCTGCTATCTTGTGGAAACAGAAGCTTGTGTCGTTCATTCACCCACCCCCCCTAGTTCACTCTTGGCCAAAATCTTGAAATATGTATCTGTTTAACCTTGTAATGCACAAAACATCCTGCCTATATAGTCTGGTATTTACATCATAGACTTGATGTATTATAAAGTGTTGTAAAGACTGGTTTTCTAATACTGCGATCATGAGAATAGTCATTTTATCTATATCAACATCAATATAATCATCTATTCTTTAACCCTCATTTGATATTAATAGGTGGAGGTGAGTCGGTGCGCTTGTGGTTTCTTTTTGCGTGACTATGTAACCACAGGCTTATCTTGGGGAAACAGAAGCATTAATCGTTCATTCACCCTACCCTCTACTTCACTCTCGGCCAAAATCTTGAAATATCAATTCATTTAACCTTGGAATGCCCAAAATGTCCTGCCCATAGTCTGGTATGTATTACTTAGACTTAATATTATAAAATGTTGTAAAGACTGACATTATGAGGATGGTATTGTTGTATGGACTAGTTATATTGTATCGACTACCAGTCTATACAATATAATTGTCAATATTTCAGTATACTATAATCAGTGCACAGTCTATCATGGTGTACATTTTGGTAATTGATATGTTTGAACAGTTCTCCACTCAGTGTCAGTATTCTCATTATTTCAGTGTACTAATCCATCTATCATGATAACAGAGTTAGATTATATATTTTTTCTATCATTGTATTCGTTTTCATGATTGATATGTCAATTGTAACAGTACTTGATCCACTCAGTGTAAGTGTTGTCATTATCATCAGTTATACTATATCAGTATTAAGTCAAATGTGGCATTGGAGTTAGGTCGGTCTCTTTCCTATATTTTCTTTTTTTAAATGCTATATATGCTGCAACAGCACATTTTCTATAAGCTGCCATCCCTCATCTTGATAATATAGTCATCTTATCTATATCAAAATCAATAATTACCATATTCTTCCGATTAAGCGCACATGCCCAAACAAGCGCGTGTCAGGGCCTATATTTTTCACGGTTAGAGGGTGATGACCAGCGCAAATGTCACGAAAAACTCATAATTACTTCCCCCCCAGAAGAAGTAAGAAAAGCAAAATTACATACCTTTCCTCTTGCCGTGCCTGCAAACCAGCGCTGAATTCCGCAATTTCGCTCTCACTGTTCATATTCACCGCATGATCGTACTATTGACATTGCAATTAACGATCTCACGTGCGTGATTGTAGCTGCAAACGTCTAAGCTAACTGAACAGCGAGAGCGCAAAGGCGCAATAACGGCCAATGCTCTCCGATCGGCAATCATTGAGGTGTGCGGTAAAACGGAAGATCGCCAACACCCCTAAAATTTCCCAACCTCTATCCGCATCGTGCGCTTAATCGGAAGAATACGGTAATCCTCTACCATATTCCTTTAATATCATGGTTTCCATTCTCTTAACCCTTATGCTGCCCAGGCTAATTTGGCCAATGCAAAATGACGCAAAAAACTTGAAAAACGACTGAAACCCTGGCATATAAGTACTCATCTTCGAGTACTGACAGCCAGAGCTTCCCAATGAATACCAACGTGACAGGGTTTAGATGATATTCAAAAATCTTTGTGTTCTTGTGCATTGGACAATAGTAGCCTCAGCATTGGGAGGGTTATATTTAATATCATGGTATCCATTCTAATAATTGTCATCTTGTAATATTACTCCGATACCGCGACCACTGATCACAAGAATTGTCCTTATTATACCAGTATCAAAATCAATATAATGTACATAATACTGGAGTTAGTAATAGATCAGCCTTTTTTCTATCCAGGCTTTCATTTCCATAATTGTTATACTGTAAGTGTCCTCCCTGTGCTGAGACTATTCATCATAAGCATTGTGATTATATCATCATTATAAAAGGCCTCTGTCCCCATCGCTCAGGTCACCACCGTACTCTGGGTGCAAAAAAGTCATCTCGTTAAGTGGATAATGTGGTTTTACATGAAATATTACAATAATCTTTTGATTTGTTAGTTGCCGTAGCGACAACTGCATTGCCCCCTAGTGGACGAGTTTGTGATTTGCGGTACCAGGGCCGAACCATTCCACCTCTCAACGGACACCGATATTGCTAAAGTATCGCCCGCTCAGCCTTGACTGGTATATTGTGTGTGGCCACATAGTTTAGCCTACATTTATAATCGCTGAGCGTGGCTGTCAGTGAACAACAACAGTTACCTGTCCAAGTGCACAACCTTTACAGATAAATAACTCAGACCCCTATATAGAACCTCTAGTATGCCATGAATGCATTCATATAATAATGGGCACCTGCCCTGATTGGTTATATTTCAGAGTGGTATTAGGAGTTGTAACGGAATGCCTATGACCCAACCCTTTTACTGCTGCGGTATGGTTGCGAATTTGATTAACATGAAATGATGCAAAAAGCAGAAAAGTGACTGAAACCCTGGCACATGAGTACTTACTAGTAGTACTCAGCAACAGCTTTCCAATGAATACCCACATGACTTAGTTAAGATGAATTTCATAATTCTCTGCATTCTCGTGCATTGGATGAATGTATAAATCTTAGCATCTGAAGGGTTAACCACTATAGTATGCCCTGATAGCTGAGTGGTATTTAGGAGTTGTCACTGAATGCTTATAATAACCTCATGTCTCTTCCCCTTGCCTTGGATCGAATCCTCCTCAAGGCATGATGTACGTGAGAATACTGCCAGTGGCTTTGGGGTTATGCTGTGGTTTTCCTGGGTCCTTGGACTTCTGCGGTGGAATAGTGCACCACATTTGTGCCACACATGATATTGTATGCATGGTTTAAATTTAATACAAATTGCTAGCAACAAAGTAGCAGTCTCTTATTTAGGAAATAATTCCCACTCATGAGAGTTACACTTATACCAATGAATTATATATGGTTTAAACCACATGATTGTGACACAAATATAATTAGAAGAGCATAGGACATATTTTCTTCAAAGATTGATAATGTAAAAAAATGGAAATAATATGTGCATGAAAATGTGGTATTTCATTTCAATGGTTTCAATCTAAATTCTTGATTTCAATCTTTTATAAAAAATCTCTGATTTCTTGGAACATCCCATAGGCCCTGTATGCGTACCTGGGAGACTATTAAATAGGCCCCTGGATGTTGAGTATTTTAACCCTCTAATACTTGCAGCTGCCAAAACAGTCTGACAATTTTGGTGCAGAAGCATAGTTTGTAGTTTGGAAAATATTTGAAGGAGAAATGTTAATCAATACAAAATTTACCGACAAATTTTCTTCAAATATTTTGTAAAATCGTTCTCAATTCCAAAGATGATGTCAGAAGCATAAGAACGCAACGATTTAAAAAAAAACCATCTAAACCCTGTCTGTATTTATTGGATAACTCCCGCTGAGTAATCTCAGATGAGTACCCATATGTCTCAGGGTTTCAGTAACTTTTCGGTTTTTTTGCATCATTTCGTATTTGCCAAATTAGCCACCAGCAACATAAGATTAACCCATTTAATGCTCAAAGAGCCACAAAAACAGCCTGATAATTTCGGTGAAATTTTAAGGTTGGAATTAATGCTTGAGAAAATATTTGAAAGAGAAATGTTATTAATCAGAACTTAACCAGCAACTCCCCTTCAATTATTTTTATATGCAGGGTCTCAGTCATTTTTCTGGTATTTTGCATCATTTTGTATTGGCCAAATTAGCCACCAGCAGCATAAGGGTTAAGCATGAATGGGTGTTGGTATAGTGCATTTCTTTTCATGCTAGGGAACAGTTAGTGTTTAATTTCTTGTAAATCATTTTTGTCCTTGTCTCCTTAAACAACCTGGTAAGGTACTAAACACATACTAAACTTATTTGATTATTTATACTGCTCATATTTATCACATCATTAATTTCTCTATTACCTGCAGCCTACCTTGATGAAAAGCAATACTTGTGTGAGTTCCTGTTATTAAATGACTAACCCCATACTCACCATGAAGCTTATAACCAGAAAACTAGCTATCACTCTCTGAATGTTTACG
>OZ012686.1:7073580-7142866 GCA_963942565.1 Maea johnstoni | reverse complement strand
CATTTTCATCATCCCACATATATGCTTATACCAGATTTGTCTAAACATGCATTATGTTACTGATAAAGTATTAGATAAGTCGAAAAATGATAATTGTCGCGTTAAGGAGAAATATGTGGATTGATTCTATACATCAATGCTTCATATCCAGTCTTAAAAGAAAGACTACTGCGCATGCCTTGCCCTGAGAACTTAACCCTGTTAGTAGGTACCATATAGGTATATATATATATATATATATATATATATATATATATAGGCCTAAAAAAATAAAATGTTTGTTTCCTGTAACGGTCTGAAACAAAATAGGGTAGGTAGGTCGGTAAAACTTTTTTTTTTTTATTATTTTTTTGGTCAAAAATGTGTGTTTTATGCATGTTTTACGTTGATTGGGAGTTGGGAGGGCAGAAAAAACTTTAGGGTAGGGATTTTTTGGAATAAAACCTTGTTAGGGTAGGGTTACAGGAAACAAACAACTTTTTTTAGGCCATAAATATATATTTATATATATATATATATATATATATATATATATATATATATATATATATATATATATATATATATATATATATATATATATATATATATATATATATATATATATTTATATATGTGCATAAGCGTGTCTATGTACGTTACATGTATATTTTAGGTGTCTTCGATGTTATTCGAGATGTTTTTGACGTGGCAACACAGAGGGGTATGGAGAGCTGGCGTCAGGATACTTTTGAGTATTTCGGGACGTGGGATCATTGTTGGGCAAGGGTGACTGGGGCTATCCTTGATGTGAATGGAGAGGAAATCCAAAAGACAGTGTAAGTTAATTCTATGATGAAAAAGTATGGATAATGCTCAATAATAATAATTTTTACCGTGGATAATTTTGTTTACTTATTACTCGTACAAGATGAATAATTCACAATGCAAATTAAAAGGAAAGTGCTCAATTTTGCTGCAACATCTAGAATATTTGCAGGCAACATCTAGAATATGAGAAATATGATGGTGTAGATAACTTGGAAACAATCTATTTGATACAACTTAAATAGAAGAGCTATTTGTATACATATATATATATATATGTATATATATATATATATATATATATATATATATATATATATGTATATGTATATATATATATATATATATATATATATATACATATATATATACATAAATATATATATATATATATATATATATATATATATATATATATATATATATATATGTATATATACATATATATATATACATGTATATATATATATATATATATATATATATATATATATATATATATATATATATATATATATATATATATATATATATATATATATATATAGATATATATATATATATATATATATATATTCTATTCTTCCTTTTACAGAACTGTCCAAAGGTACAGGCGGGTTTACGGCATTCTTAAAATGAAAGCGTTCATTTGGAGATATATCTAGGAATTAGCATATTTGTCTGCATCCACAGACTTTCAGCAAATAGTATCATTCAAAATTTTCTGAACTTAGATTTTAAAATTGGGTTTCTGGACATTTTTTCAGTCACATCACCATGACAGGAAATGGTCACAAAGAACATTTGAAAGTCACTAAATACAACTTTCAACCCTCAGAAGCACGCTAAGACTCCTATGTTAAGCTGCAAGCTGGTGTATCAAGAGCATTGAGGGGGGCTACTAAAGGCGGAAACACAGCCACAGCACAGTGTAGCACCGTAGGCACCACTCCACATCCTGGGTCTTCCCTACGGTGCTCTATGTGCACATTTCCTGTAATGACAGCTATTTTAGCCAAAAACTGGCATTCCTGTTCAAATGTTGTTTCATAACAAGACTCAGCACTTATTTGTGGTAGTTTCGTAATAAGCGTCCTGGATTTAATTTGAGTATTGAATGATAACATGATTTAGGTATTTCAATGTAGAGAGGGGCCCGCCCAGTTGGCGTAGCAGTATATAGTCAAAAATTAGCATGAGTATAACGGCAAAAAAAGTTAAGATAATCAAAATTTCGAATCATCATAGAGACTGCATTAGTGGTTTATTGCAAATTAAGCACTAATTGTGTTATAACAGACCAGTCAATGTTACCAAAACAATTTACAGTGATGCGCAACTTATTCGTAAATGACAATTTTTGACAATAACTCTGACTGTGAACGATGTGAATTATGTTAATAAAATTCCTTTCATGGGTCAAATCCTGATGGCTTTTGTTGGAATCGAAAGATAATCATCTACTGAGTCGTTAAGACATCTTTTTTAGGAATGGCAGTAAGATATCCTTTTTAAGGCATTTATATGTGCATAGTTTTATGTATGTATTTAGTTCTAAAATGACTTCAAGCAAATTTGATTAACATATTACCCAGACAGTACTTGTTAAAGAGATATCCAGGCATATCTGATTAGAATACTAGTGATAGAAGTGGACCTTCAAAATTCATTCAAGCCACTCAACAACTGATGCACTGGATGAATCAAATAGAAAATTAGATTTGGCAAGGCCGAAAAAAAATGTTTGTTTCCTGAAATGGTCTGAAAACAATAGGGTAGTAGGTAGGTAAATAAATTCTTTTGTGTTATTTTTTTTCCAAAAATGTGTTTCCTGCATGATTTAGTTGACTGCCAGTTGGAAGAGATTTTTTGAGTAAAAACATTTTAGGGTAAGGTTACAGGAAACAAACAACTCTTCAGGCCTAGTATTAGAGGTGTCTTTTGTCTCTTTTTATTGTTCTTCGATTTCATAATTTTCATGAACAATAGGATGCCATGCATACACTTACCAAGCATTACAACTTTGTAAAAAAATATCCCTATATTGACCAGGGAATAAAGTTCAATATCACCAGCCAGTATCAGATATCCTCTGCCTGTCCCCGGAACGGGGCAGTTGGCTGGCCAGCACACTGCTCATGATCTACAACTTATACAAGACAACATTTGAAGGGCATTCCAATAATTTTGAAATATCATAATGCCTCATTTTCCTTTTACCTATTGAAAAAGTGTATACTGTGTTAATATTGCAAAATAAGCGCAAAATGAACAAGGTATACAGGTCTCAACGCTAGCTCAAAAGGTTCCTAGCCCTGTAGGACCAGTAACACCTAGGATTTACTGGTCCTGCAACATTTTTACAGGTCCTACAATTTTTTCTTTAACAAAACAAGAAAAAACATTGCATAGAATTCACTGATAATATTCAATTTCATTTATTCATCTTCATTTATTTCAAAAACATTTGGGGACATTCTTGAGGGAAACTTGTTAACAAGAATGTCCCCAAATGTTTACTGGCCCTGTAGGATCAGTGGAGCTCTTTTTCTACAGGCCCAAAACCAATTTTGGGATTTTTTACTGGCCTGGAGCCAGCGGTTCACCGTTAGCGTCGAGCCTTGGTATACAGTATTCAGCAAAATGTGGAAACTCTAGAAACAAAGGCGAACCTACCTTTGCTGTGTAGTTCTGGATTCCTCCACTTGGTGGCGCTCTCTCCTTCCTGCACCTCTAGATGATCGTCCAGCATGGCATTGAGTGCGGCCTGTGAGTCCGGCGACAGCGGGGCAGCACCGCAGACCTGACCAATGCGCTCGTCTTTAGATCTGGGTAGAAGAGACGCGGCATCGTGGCTGAGAAAAGGATGACTTCTAGGTACTGCTGCTGGTGGCCTTTCTGAAGAAAACACAAAAATAGAATTAGAACTTATCCAATAATTTTGTTTATGGGTTTGGCCCTAAGGGACTCGGCATCAAGATTAAGGAAAGGGTGACTTTTGGATCTATATGCCAACTTTTTCAAATTTGGAATTTTGATGTTCATCACTTTTTCTGACATATTGTATCCAAGTCGTTATTAGCTAGTTGTAAGTAGTGGAGGTAACCAGGGATAACCAAACTCCAAGTCACTGTCAAATTTCTCACAAGCCCTGGCCAGGATTTGAACCCAGGCAGTGGTGAGAGACGGTGTGCAGTCAGTGGCAGCGCCTTAGATCGTACGGCCATCAGAGCAGGCCCCGCTAGTGCGAAGAGTTCAATCAAAAATACAATCAATATATGGTCTTTACCGGTACCACATGTGAAGGTAAGGAAACATTTACATTTGTGGGGGGAGGTTGGGGAGGAACAGAATGCCAGAAACTAATGTCTACTGGCTTGCTCATTCTAACATTTTTCAAAAAATATGAGGTCCTTGCACATTTTTGGACAAATACGGTATGTAAAATGCACTTATTTGGACAAATAGGGTAAGTAAAATGCACTTATTTGGACAAATATGGTATGTAAATGCACTTATTTGGACAAACATGGTATGTAAACTGCACTTATTTGGGCAAATATGGTATGCAAACTGCACTTATTTGGACAAATATGGTATGTAAAATGCACTTATTTGGACAAATATGGTATGTAAAATGCACTTATTTTGACAAATGCAGTATGTAAAATGCACTTATTTGGAAAAATATGTTATGTAAACTGCACTTATTTTGACAAATACGGTATGTAAAATACACTTATTTGGGCAAAAAGGGTATGTAAAATGCACTTATATTGACACATACGGTATGTAAAAAACACTTATTTGGGCAAATAGGGTATGTAAAATGCACTTATTTGGGCAAAAAGGGTATGTAAAATGCACTTATTTGGGCAAATAGGGTATGTAAAATGCACTTATTTGGGCAAAAAGGGTATGTAAAATGCACTTATTAGGGCAAATAGGGTATGTAAAATGCACTTATTTGGTCAAATAGGGTATGTAAAATGCACTTATTTGGGCAAATAGGTTATGTAAAATGCACTTATTTGGGCAAATAGGGTTTGTAAAATGCAAACAGATGAAGATGTCTTACCTTGGGATTGTACTGGCTGCTGGGAGACACCAGGAAGGCTAGGTTTGTCATAGGTGGAGTTACCGGTCCTCAAGTCTATGTAAAATGTTCTGCCTATAGGTAGGGGTGATGAAATGAGTTTTAGGTCGAAGGGCATAACACAAGACAAGGATGACAATTAAACAACACATATTACAGTATTATTTTTACAACTACCAATTGCTTCCAGAAAGAACAACATTAGCTATAAGATACATCTATTGCTACTTTTTATCCAAAAATGATCGCATTAGCTTGAACATGGTCTTAGCCAGAAAGAAGTTTGTTCATAACTTGTAAGAGTATGCTTTTATCCAAAATAAAATGCTAGGTTAGTTTGACCTTGGTTTACTTTAAACTTTATATCTCTTTATGATTTGGTTTTATAATGATTTTTTTTGGTTCTTTTGTTTATTTCAATTTCTGGGTCCATGGGATTTCTTTGTATTTCTTTTGGAAATAAAAATTCTAAGAATGAGATTTTTACCTTGCGTGTCTATTCTGCAGGTCCAGTGCTGGCCGAGCTCCCCTGTTGTGGCCACTAGAGGGTGCTGTTTGCTGCACTGTACATTTCCTCTCTCAGTGATGGTGCTGCCACCTGGATTTCCATCAACATCACTAGCATACCTTTCTTCAATCTGTCCGTTAATGTCATTACTCTCCTCTACTTTTTCATTATTAGTAGTTGAACTGACCACTAGGTTGCGCATATTGGTATTTAGATCTTTTCCTGTAAGTTGTTTGACATTGTCTGTGCTATCCGATATGTTCGGGTTATTGACACAAGTGCTGCCCTCTTTTTTGCGGTTATTAGTTTTAGTGGCACCCTCTGTTTTCTGGTCACCAGTCATAATGCAACTCTTCAAAATCTGGTAATTAGTACTGACCTCTGTTTGCTGGTCATCAATTGTCGAGCGGCTTTTCTGAATGTAAGTATCAGTACTAATGCTGCCCTCTTTAGTCCGGTTGTCAGTTTTAGTGCTGCCCCCTATAGCCTGGTTATCAGAGCTAGTGCTGCCCTCTATAGTCTGGTTATCAGAGCTAGTGCTGCCCTCTATAGTCTGATAACAATGTTTAGTGCTGCCCTCATTATTCAGGATACCAGTGCTAGTTTTGCTCTCTTTATTTTCAATATCAGTACCTAAAATTTCCTTACTACTTTGGATATGAGCAAAAGCGCTGCTTTGTGGAGTTTTGTCAGTAGCAGTAAAACTTGCCAAAGTTTCCCTTTCCATTTCTGAAACATCAAGTGTTGGTTGCTTTTGTGCATACGACTTCTTTACACTCAGAGCAACTCTACCAGTGGCACAATTACTGGGTAGTTCATTTTTTTTATAAGTTCTATTTAACTTATGTGTGGGATTTATAACTGGCATAATGGATTGTTTGGAGGATTTACCAGACCTTGTGGGGTCAGTCATTGACCCTGAAGTATCTGCACTCAGTGACCCTTGTACCCTGTACAGGGCAGGGGCAGCAGTTGTCTCAGATGTGCCGAGAGCATTTTTACCGAAGATTCTTGGAATTTTGGGAGGGTTGGAGAAGTTTTGAGAAGCTCCTGTAGTCTCAGATGCGCTGAGAGCATTTTTACCACAGATCCTCGTAATTTCAGGGTTGGAGAAGTTTTGAGATGCTCTTGAAGTCTCAGATGTGCCAAGAGCATTTTTACCACAGATTCTCGGAATTTCAAGAGGGTTGGAGAAGTTTTGAGAAGCTCCTGTAGTCTCAGATGCGCCGAGAGCATTTTTACCACAGATCCTCGTAATTTCAGGGTTGGAGAAGTTTTGAGATGCTCCTATAGTTTCAGATGTGCCGGGAGCATTTTTATCACAAATTCTTGGAATTTTGGGAGGATTGGAGAAGTTTTGAGAAGCTCCTAAGTCAAAACCTTGGGTTGAGTGGAGGATATCAGGGAACCCCTGAGATGGTCCTTCAAGGCTGTGGCTGAAGCCTTGTGATTCTGTGTTTGTTCGCTTACATCCTTGCGCACCCCTTTCTGCCTGCTCCCCTCTCATTGCGCCCCCTAGTGTGACGATATTGGTATCAATAAATCGGTATGTATTGAATGGTTGAGTGGCTGAGACATGTGATGGGGAGTCCTTGTCCGATTGTACATTTCGAAAACTCACACTCTGCCTACGAAAAGGACCTACATCCTTGCCTATAGTGTCATTACAAGTGTCATCAACATCTTTTATTGTTACTGATGTAACAAATGAATTACTACCATCAATGACATCTGAATCTGCTACACTTACTGAATTGGCATCTTGACTTATATCTGAATCAGTTATTCCGAGGGAATAAGTGTCTGTAATAAGATTCGACATTGGTTTGGTGATAATACTAGAGTTGGGAAGCTCTGATTCACTGCAGACATGACCACTTCTTTGGTAAATCGTGAATGGTGTATCAGGGATGGGAGAAACAACATCCCTTTCTGTGATTTTCAAAGAGAGTAAGTTTTTATCGACAGTCCATTCAGAATTGCTAGTTCCCAAGGCAGGAGGATTATTCAAAATGTTTGGGATTCTTTCAGAATCACGCTTTTCCCATGGGGTGGGTGCATTATGAGATTTTTGAACCATAATTGAACACTGGTTATCTTTGGCGCATGACTGGTTGAATATAATCTTGTTAATAGCATCATCACTAGCAACATTCTCCCTTGGCGAGGTTAGTTCACCTTGATGACCACTAGGGGGAGCAGTAACCGATTTTGATTCTTCGCTGTCTTCACTTTGTTTGGCACATACCTCAGGAAGGCTACTACAGTTCCTTGTATCAATCTCCAGAAGATTTTCAATGCTGGCCTGTCCAGAATCAGAAGTATCACACGACTGGTTCCTTGCCCCACTTTCAATACTTTCCTGTGTTGTTTGTAACTTCGGAAGTCCATAAAATTGGTAGAAGTCCTGGCTTTGCGATTGGAGTCCTGAGGAATCCTTTGGAGTCTTTTGTGTTAGGCTACCCATGTGTTCCGCACTCGCTCCGTAATCTCGAATCTCAAGAAATCCTTGGCTCGCTGCCAATAAAATATCGTTGCTGCTTGTAAATGTACGACCTTCAGAAACATCACTCTCTTTCGCTTTCTCACCATGTTTTGTAACTAAATGATTTTTCTCAGCATTGACAGAACCAGAGGACATACAAGCTTTGTTGCCATCAAACTGATTACCAGTCGCACTTCTCATCCCCTTTTCCATTTCACAACTTGAAACATTTCTCACTGACTGATCCAAACTATATCTGCTGTATTTCTCTTGCGCATTTGAACTTGAGCCAAATAGAGAACTCATAGGTTTGCTGCAACTGCGTAACGACTGACCATCTTTGAATGCTTGTAAATTTCGATTTTTCTCCACTTTATCATGGCAATATGGTGGATCATACTTAAACCCACTTATCAGTTCTTCAGCGGATGGGGTAAGGTTTAATTGTGATCCCGTTTTTCT
Organism: Maea johnstoni; assembly: GCA_963942565.1. Taxonomy (NCBI): domain Eukaryota; kingdom Metazoa; phylum Annelida; class Polychaeta; order Spionida; family Magelonidae; genus Maea; species Maea johnstoni. The sequence goes on along the minus strand of OZ012686.1, from coordinate 7,134,508 downwards.
TTCATCCGTAGAATGCCCCTGGCTGCTTTGATTGGATCCACAGGACTCTTGACTGTTACTCAGGCTCCGAAAAACCTCTTCAAAGTCTACCGATTGAGCAGTCTGCAGCATACTTTCACTAGTCAAGAACTGCCTTGTGGGTAGAGTATGGGGTTGTGAGTCTTTCTCTTGAACCGCACAATTAATTACTTTTCTTTGAGAAAATATCTGTGCTTGCAATGAAGAATCCAGAGACGGAAACAGATCTTCGGACCCTAAGCTCAGGGTCTTCTGCGATAATTTAGCTTGCTTCGAACCGCTTTGCGGCTCTGGTGCTTTTCTTTGAGAAAATGCCTGTGCTTGCAATGAAGAATCGAGAGACGGAAACAGATCTCCAGATACAAATCTCAGGTTCTTCTCCGATAATCTAGCTTGCTTTGAAAGACTTTGTGGTTCTGGTGTATCCCCGTGTCTCTTACGGTGGACCTCGAATAGGGATAACGAGTGGGCACTGGATGCGGGTACCCAATCACACTGAAACATCTCCCAGTCTTGACTGGAACTGGTGGCGCCCTCTTTATGCGAATCCTCAGTGTCTGGTAGATGAGGTGCTCCCAATCTGCTATCACTATCCACACTATTACCATGATCCAGTGTAGATGACTCTACAACAAGAGCATTATCAAGTCTACTATTATATATATTGCATGAATCATCTGCATCCATATTCTGCATGTTATTCCTGTGTGAATCATCTGTATCCATACTCAGCCCGGTATTTCTGCATGAATCTTCTGTATCTGTACTCCGCCTGGTGTTTCTGTGCAAATCTTCTGTAACCATATTCAGCTTGATATTTCTGCATGAATCATCTGTATCCATATTCAGCTTGATATTTCTGCATGAATCATTTGTATCCATATTCAGCTTGATATTTCTGCATGAATCATTTGTATCCATATTCAGCTTGGTATTTCTGCGTGAATCATCTGTATCCAATCTATGTCTAATATCTCTGCATGAATCTTCTGTATCCATACTATTCCCAATATTTCTGCGCGATTCTTCTGTATCCATATTATTCCTGATATTTCTGCTCGATTTTTCTGTACCCATACTCATCCTGGTATTTCTGCATGAATCTCCTGTATCCGTACTCTGTCTGGTATCTATACATGAATCTTCTGTATCCATACTCTGTGTGGTATTCCTATCACCAATCCAGACTTTGGGTTTACTGACCATAGGTGTGGTAGGAGTGGACGGTCGCTTCAAAACTTGTGCGAGGGGGGTAGATTGATCCAAAGGGTTGCCGTAGTCCGCATGGAGCTCCCCACTTATTACCCTTCTTTTCCCCCCTGCTCCACCCCTTCTTAGCATGTTCTTCAGCCTATCCAAGGAGCTCCCGGCTAAGATACTCCCACTGGAACCACTTTTCACACTGACACCGCTATTTGCACCGACACCACTATTCATGTTAACACCACTATTCACATTGATATCGCTTTTCACACTGATGCCACTATTTACAACAAGACCGCTATTCACATTGACACTACTATTCGCACGGACACTGCTATTCGCATCAATCGCACTAACGCAATCCTTTGCACTGGCGCTACTTTTCCCACTGACGTTACTTTTCACTCCGTCACAATTTCTTGGTGCTTTAAACTTCTGAAGAGAACTTGCTATACTTTCCTGCGAGCGCACAGGCTGCTGTGCTCGTGCTAACTTCGCCTTTATCCTGTGCAGCTGACGCAGGCTAGAAATCACCTCGTTGGAATTTGTTTGCCGAGACGATTCTCCATCATTCCCACTCTTTTCGGCGCTGATTTTGCAAAAGTCTGTCCCTTCAGATTTCTCTGTGGTAAAAAGAACAGGACTACTTGAAGCCAGCGAATTATGACACACATCTTTCCCAGTTTGCTGGTTAGTAAAGTCATTTTGGTTGGTATTTTGTTCGCACTGCTCATCTAAGGCAAGTCCGGAATCACTTTCCACTTTAGAATCGGTGCCGCTAGAACTGTTAGGGGTCAATATATTTATTGAGGTGTCATTTTTGGTCTGAGTTCCGCTATCGTCATAGATGTTGACGGAAGACTCTATTTGATGTTCTGGATTACTGCAATCTTGTGTTTCGAAAGATTGAATAGAATCCTCTTCTTCCTCTTGCGATGAAACTGCATCGTTCTGAAATAAAAATAAATGCATGAGAGGTACAATTTATCAGATAAATCGCACAATGACACACTGAATACGGCTTTAATTTGGAGTGCTAAACATTTTGTTTTACAGCCCTGCTGGAGGGTATTTGTGCTACTTTAAATTCACACATTCAAGCACTCAAACAAAGCAGATACAAAGCAGGATATTTATTTGCAGGGTGTTATCTTGCAAAAATAGCGAAAAATAAATGCCTGTAACTAATACCATTTATATAGTAATACATTTTTCCATAAATCACTCAATCGCTCATTAATTATGCACAGTTTATTAAATGTGGACTCCGGGGTTGCGCAAAGTATACATTAATTAAACTGCTACTAACACTGTATACAGTATATGCAATATTGCACTAGTCTATAGTACTTACTATGTCAGTGGCTGGGAGCAAACGCCTGACTATTTTGGACTGTAGGCTGTTCGTGGTGTTGAATGAAGATATATCTGAGCCATATTTTGCATCACCAGGGATCCTGTAATAAGAGTATGTACACACATCTAAGAACAAACTATGTCAATTTTACACATATTTTATATATGTGACCTATTTCAATAATTTCAAATTTCACCATTCAACTCATAATTGTAATCACTCTATTGATCTGCTTTGAATGTCCACAACTTTAAAGTGCCCTCTTCAACAACTTCTAACAAAATAAATGCCTCGTTTTAATCCTAACTGGCACCTAGCTCTTTAACATTACATTTCTGAGACAATCAAAACATTCTTTAATTTTATTTTACTTTTTTTCATTTTAAAGTTTCAGTATAACTGATGAGGTTTTAATAAAGCCAAATCTGTTCATGAGATCATGTTTTAGGGAAGACCACCTGTATCCAGTGACTGGTCAAAAATTTATCTAAATGAAAAATGAATTATTTTCACCTAATGGTAAAAAGAGCCTCTTTCTACCTAACACTGGTTGTTTTCACCCATAAATGCTCACAGTTGCCAATACAGCCTGCACATTTTGATGAAAACCTTTGAGGGAAAAGCCTAGTTGAGAAAATATTTGAGGGAAAATGTTGATCAGAAGACAACCAATAACTCGCCAATAACCCAAGCAATAACTAATTAGAAATCATTCTCATTACCAAACTTATTGTCAACAATTTAATAGATTCGGACAAATATTTCTACCGGAACCCTTAACCCTTTCAAAGCTGAGGCTACCTTCACCCAAAGCACAAGGATGAAAAGATTTTTGAAAACCATCTAAACCCTGTCATGTTGGCATTCATCAGATGAGTACCCACGTGCCAGGTTTTCAGTCATTTTTCATGTGTTTTGCATAAATTTGTTTTGGTCAAATTAGATACCAGCAGCATAGGGTTAAGCATGAATGGGTTTAGCAGGCAGGCTGAACTGCATGTGTTGTCTCACCTTTGGTCTTTTTGCAGACATTGTGTAGAAGTTTCCCCGACTTGGTTGCCATCGCCACTTCCAAAAAAACCTTCCTCACCTCCCCTTTTCTCACTCATGTCCAACTTCATTGTGAGGTTTTCCTTCCGGATGAAATGGACGACGCCCATTTCAACACAATTCAGCACACCGGCCCAGTCCTGGAATTCCACCAATGTCTTAGCGGGATCGAAGGTGATGTCATACTCAGTTAAGGGGCACGTAATACCAAGAATATACATGCCATGTCTATCCGGTAGCTTTGAGGGACTGCTTGTTACGTTGGGGTCCGTGGAAATCTTCCTAGGACTCCCTGGAGTGTTCGGCCCAGTCCTTCTCCTAGAATTTATCAGAGACTTGGATATCAAATAGTTCACTAGTTTGTGCAGTTTCGTCTTTAAAACTAGGCGGTTGTTGAGGTATATGAACTGTAAGGTTTTGTTATGATGCCCTTCTTTTCCTATGTAGCCATGAAGCTGAAATTGACGATATTCTTGACTGACCTCAGACATAACAGAAGCCTTAGAACCTCCAAACAGATGCGTGAAGGCCCCAAGCATAGAATTACTCTTGTGCGTTTGAAGAAGAATGCTCCCGATATTATCATTTCGCAGAGAGAACGAGATTGATGGGTAGACGATCGCGATACTCTCCAGCCGGTGGCGAATTCTTTCTAACTCGAGCGCTTCATTCATGGATTTCCGTCTCACTGGGAGGTTATAGAATATATCATGTATTGTGATTGTCATGCCTGCACAGGGGCGGTGGGATTTTGACTGCCCGACTTTCAGGGCCTCGCCGTGTTTGAAGGTTTTGGTGTAGGTGTCTGAGGAGACACGAGGGCGGGATTGGATTTCTACGATTCCCGAGACGTCGACGATACTGGCAAGAGCTTCCCCGCGATAACCAAAGAAGCGTAAGTTTTCCAAATCTTTGACAGTGTGGCACTTACTGGTGGCATACCTGAAATAGCAAAAGCAGCGAAAATGACACATTGAACAAAACATTTGTTATGAAAGAAATATATGAACTAACTCCATATAGAAATAAGCTCCTATTATGTCTTTATTCTTATTTCCTTGATACTTATAATTTTAAGTTTTAAAACTAAATAATTTAAAGTTTAGAAATATAGAAATCTAAGACAATTATTCCTGTATCTTACTGCTAACTCTTCATATTAACCCTTGTCATGCTAGACCCCCATTTGGAAGAACCTACCCCCTGGGACCAGGGATATTGTGGGTCTACACACCGAATCAGAAGGATTTCATAGATTTCTATTACTGTTTCAATAATGTGCTTCACTAACTGAAATAGAAACATAGTAAAAGGTAAAATCTTGATATCTAGTATAATTCAATACCTCTTAATCGACCTATGTAGTTTTGGTACAAGGGTAAGTGCAAGGGTACCCAAGTACAGGCAAGATATGTAGCACCGGATATATCCGGTGTTAGCAAGAGCAGGGTTAAAGCGACACTAATCTAGAGCAGACATATTCTGAAACATTATGGAGTTACCTTGATACCTAAGTAACATTTTGAGAATTATTTGAAGGGTATCTTTGTTCCTGATGGGTTTCATAATTCCTCCATAACTTTTTTCAAACATTACTGTTTTTGGAGAGCTGTAGTAAAAGTGCAAGATCATGTGGAGGACTACATTTATGTATGGTATTTCAACCCATGTGCTTTTAAATACATGGGTCAAAAACCAACATGGTCTCTCTGTCTCTAATATGTTTCATTATATGTATGCCCCTGAAATATATATTTATATCCATCCAAAGTTAACATTTTCTTATGAAATCATATTGCTTTTTACTACCAAATTAAGAATTGTAGATGTTAAAATATGGTGTGTAAAATGCAACTAGATAAAACCTTATTTTCCATACAATATGAGTAATTGTAAAAGTTATAACTGACCGGCAAAATAATTTGTACATACCTTTGCCCTATGATGTGTAGTTGCTCCTCAGTCAGTCCACAGCCATTGTCCACTACCTGCACCTTAAAGCAGGGCAGGTCTATCCTCACAGCGACACACAGGGCACCCGCGTCCACGGAATTCAGTACCAGCTCCTCCACGCATTGTGCCACGCTGCTCACGGCGACGCCAGATCGGAGCCGCGATCGCAGCTCGGGCGCAATCAACTTGATCATTCTGATCACAGGAATGTCAACCGGAGTCTGTGTCACACATTCCACAATAGTTCAATTTCATCTGAACATTGAATAATTCATTGGGGAGTTGAGGACCCATTTTCTGATACAAGGAATGACGTTGTCAACTAGAGTCTGTGTCCCGCATTCCACAATAGTTCAATATCATCTGAACATTGAATAATTTATCAAGGAATTTCAGGAACCATTTTCAGGTGTTTTTTATGTATACTAGTATGCAATATACTATCCATTTGATTATGTGGTGCAGTGGGTTGACATTTTAAACCATAAGTACTTCTCTAGATTAGATAACAGTTCAATTTCATCTGGAAATTGTATGGATTATCAAAGATTTGCAGAATCTTACTCAGGTAGGTGTAATCATGAAACAGTTCTAAATCAATTCAATCAATACATGTATTTGTTAACCTTTTACACGGTCCAACAAGGCTGGATCACTGTTCCAATACAAATAGTGACTAGAAGTATTCAAGAAAGTACATGTAGCACATATATCTTATGTGAATATGTTGATGCATCCTTTAGGAACTACTTTTTCATCATGACCAGTGTGAGCATCAATTTAAAGGTGAGGTTTCACCTAAACCAGATCATCTTCTTTCCTTGGGCAGGATCTGGAAAAACAAAATACAAGGTATGAAGCCATGTCATTTGAGATTGAATGAATGTAGTTATGTACAATTTAACAAGGTTAATACATTTGTGATTACTGATACAATGTACATTACATTATGTTTTTTAATCACCGTTCACCTTCAGTAGCAAATCTAGCAGAACTTGAAATCTAGCAGAAATGAAACATCCTAGACATGTTCATGTTACCTTACAATTCAGTCGTTGCTCTTTCTCTCCCAGAATCAAGTGAACTCGCAACCAAGTTCAAACGCTCTTAGCTCACCTCTGAACTATCTTGGTAAAAAAATGTATTCGACATGCAGCACAACAAACATAATCTCTACATTGTATAATATGAGAAAGTAGGGCTTCAAGGGCGAGCGAAGCTAGGTGACAGTGCGTGGGAATTTACCGACAATTCACTTTCCTTCATGTACCCGAAATATTTCACCCAATAGGGGCAGTTTTGTTATATTACTGCTGCCATGTCGTGGCCGCTACTATATCCACGTTAAAACTGAATTTCTTGCCCGTCCGTGGGTCAATTCTAATGAAGTTTAGATCGTTAGAATCGCCAGAATTCATTCTACTGGCCATTGAATTATCTTTAAAATCGGTTCGCTTCCTGGCCATGCCACGCCATGGCCGCTACTATATCCATGTTAAAACTGAATTTCTCGCCGGTTCGTGGGTCGATTTTAATGCGGTTTAGATTGTTAGAACCGCCAGAATTCATTCTACTGGCCATCGAATTCCCTTTAAAATCTGTTGCCAAATGTATATTTTGCGACAGTTTGAAATCATAACAATTTGTATGCCATTAATGTTCTGTCAATCAATGCTTTGTTTTGGTCAGAAGTAAAAAATTAAAAAAAACATCCAAAGCTTCGCTCGCTTTCTGGCCATGCCAGCATCATATTACAATTCTGGGACGTACCAGAATTGTCCGTGAATTATTTTCCTATTGCTTGATGAATGACGCCGTAAGTTAAGTACTTCGCCGCTAATATTCATTTCTCCCAGAACTACTCGATACATTACGACAAAGTATGTGACCAACGGCACCATTTAGTCGGCAGGTAAAAAATTCTCGGACAATTCTAGTACGTCCTAGTATTGCCTGAATCATTAATTCTGGTACACTTATAACACCAGAATTGTTCTAACAATTCTGGTACGTTCTAGAATTGTTTGCAGGGAAAAATTCTGGTAGTACTAGAATTGCAAAATTATCTTAACAATTCTGGTACGTACCAGAATTGAGGTCGCAAAGTACAACATGACCCGTTCATTCATGCACGTGAATCATTTCACGTTTCATCAAATGGAGGCGTTTCTGTTATTGTACTGTACATTACGTCATTGTCGACCAATGAAATCGGTCGTTACTTAAACTACATACAAAAACGGAAGTCAGCCGCGCGTGGTTTCACTCACAACTTTCTGGGTCCCTGTGTGGATTTCTTGATTACGTAGGTAGTTAGGTAATGATCGGCAACCGCTTTGGCTCGCGGGCTCACCCCACTACAGGGGAGCTACCGAGGGGTCCCCTTTCCCAGATCTCTATCTACTGGGCCCCTGATCTAGGGGTGGCGCCCGACCCCCCTCCCCCTGTTTAGTGGTTATATAAACCCTTCTCTCATTCCTCTCTTTCTTACTCATTCCCCAAGCATTCATTCCGTCACAGTATTGTGACTCCATTCACACATAGCGTTAGTGGTGATACCCCTTTCCTGCTATACAGATATGGTGTTAGTTATTAACATGGAAATCAACAGTGTAACAATAACAATAAAGTAACATGTGTATGTACAGATCAATATATACATATATTTTCACGCACCCCTCTACTTGTACTCCCATTTACACACTATCTCATGTTTCTTATATGTCCTCATCTGCCACATTTGATCTTATTCCTATTACCGTCTTCATTGTCTTGATGCCAGTATTTTCTTCCCAGCTGCCCCAACTATTTTGGCCAGCTGTTCGCATCCTTCCTCATTCATTCCTACTAGGCTCTCAAATTTTTCTACCGTCTCTCTCCTATTCCATTCATACACTCACGCTATATTGCATGACTGCGAGGTTTCGCGAAAGGCCTGAGGCCTTTACAAGCTTCGCTCTCTTTTAAATATGGGTAGGCCTTATTCTATAAAAACTTTCCTTTTCAAAAACAAATTGTTTTAGCACATCGCACATTCTTTTTTTGAAATAGGGACCAAGCAGACATCTTTTTGTAAATCAGTGTTGGAGATTCCGCTTGGACTTTTCGCTTCTTCATTCGAGCAACTAGCATTTGGTTTTGAGGCCCCCGCATATGAGCGATAAATGGGAAGTTTGCCAATCTGTGTACAAACGCCGAACGTAAAATCATCACATCGAACTTAACAACAATCGAAGAAATTCAAATACCATTTCAAATCATTTCCGTGGACCATTTTTATCCTTGCTCACCGCTTCTTAAGTTATGTCAAGATTTCTTAGTGGATGTATCAGCAAATATCAGTGAGTTGAATTTTCATTCATTCATCCTGCTTTGACATGTTTTGTTCTCGTTCGACCTCTCGCCTCTCGAGACTGCTCCGCGATGATACGAGATTTCATTATTTACTTGCTGCTCAGCGACGGAATTGGGTCATATCAATACGCTGAACTTCATATTCTTATTGAGTAATAACTGTCGGTTGAATTGCCAGAAACATAATTCAATTTGTAAGGAGTTTGTTTTGATTCCTTATTTGAAGTTGTTCAGTGATGAAAAAGTCATAAATGCTAGCTCAGAATAAGAACTATTTTCTCTATGAGTACCAAGTCAACGGGCACCCTATGTGCAATTAGGTTCAACAACATTTCAATGTTTGGAAATAAGGTGTGATTAAATGGTTATTTAAAGGCGTAATGCAAATTAGCAAGCTGTTTTTGTAGGAGATGGATACTCCACTGATATTGGCACAGCATTTGGTAAGGTTATGACTTATCATCAGAGGTTCTAAACCTGTGAAATATTAAGATTATTCAGTTCATTTTTACAATTGAAATTGCATTTACATATATATAAGGAATACCGGTCATAAGGGTACAACTACCATAAGGGTAGCTCACGTGAGCGTTTATGGGCGCCATCTATAGTCGGATGTTCATAGCTGCCCATTCAACGCTCACAACTTAACCTTCACAAACATGAGTAGAAGAAAGTAGAAATGTCTGTGCGCTCGATTCTAGTGAGGGCGCTGCGACTTTACTTGCATCTTGGCTCCTGTACCAACAATCCGCATCAATCGGCAGCAAAGATAATTTAGATTTCAGGCTTAACACTTTATTGTGCCAGGTTGAAAATTCGAAGCGGAGTGTCTGCTAGCTCCGCCATTTTGACGGACATCGTTTTATTTTGGTCATGAATTTTTCTCATTGGCTAGCTCCGATCATGTGATCAATGACATCACTACAATGTCCACCATTTTCCCAATGTTCTCTCTCGCCTCAGACTTTAAATTCACGAAATAAGACTTAATTTCCACTGATTTTGAAAAGAATTAACACCAGCCCGTAGTGAAATATGTCCGAGAAGCCAAGATATCATTGCATGTAAGTTTTGGACAGCGCATCTGTGCGCCGCCGGGTTGGTAATATACACAACCAAGACCCCAATACGGGGAAGTCAGGGCGTTGATGTCATTAGTAACAACAGCATAAGAGGAAGACATCGTCGCACTCACAGGGCTACCATAAGGGTACAACCATAAGGGTACAGATCTGGGACCATAAGGGTACAGATTTATGACCATAAGGGTACAGGTATATATATTGTATTTTATATGTGAAATAACTCTTTTTAATGAAAATCTGGCTGATCAATACACAACATAGATAACTTAGGAGGGTACTCACATGATTTCTTTGTGTAAAATGTTGACTTTGTAGAGCTCCAGTACAGGAAAGAAAGGGTACATCGCAGCCAGTATTCCAGTGTTCCTAATGATATATTCCAGTATGTGTATGGGTTTTTACTATTCATTTAACTGTTTTATACCCTTTTAAAATGAAAGAATGATCTGCAGTCCCCAGCAGCATCATGCATACATCTCACTCCTAGCTTGCAAAAAGTTAGACTAATTTGGATTTGTTGTCTGGGGGTTTGAAAGAGCAGGTGGGTGCTGGATTCAATTGCAGTTCTGTGTAAGTTTATTTCACAACTTACTGAGTGGCAGGCGGATTATATTATTTATATAATCTCTTTCTCTCTGATCTCAGTGAGTGTTGACCCAACAGATGACATTGATTTCATAAGGTATCAGTGTCTGACCCATTTCTTACTTTCCTCTTTTCATATTTAGGACTTTCTATGTGTCTTGTCAGTTACCTTCACACCAGTTAGATTTCAAGAAAAAATAGGTTATGGGTAATTAGGTTATTTGTAAAAGATTTAGGCAAACTATATAGATGAATTACCCTATTACTTATCAGTGAATTTTATTCACATACATCCATGCTTTGAAATATTAAATAATTGCCTGAAAACTCTTTGTTTGTTTTTGATCCAGTATAAAAATTACCACAAGTGAGTGACTGGTGGATTATGTATAAACCATTCCCTCATCCCAGTAAATCATTCCCATAGAAATCACAAACACATGGATTGACTTAGACAAATGTTATAATTTATTCTGGATGCCTCAATAAATTACAATACAACAAAATATCAATAACTGATTTGTCATTCCTCTTCTTCCTTCCTTTACTTGAATAGCATAACCCTGTAAATTTTCTGTCAGTTCAAACTCCAATTTAGTATTTTTGAACAAGAGAGATGCAGTTGCATCTTTTAAGCAGATATCCCTTAAATTATAGATATACAGATATACCAATTCAGCATATAAAACAGCATATAATATAGAATATATATATATATATTTCATCTTTGAAATTTTCTTGAGTGTTACTAGTCACGGTACCACCTTATATCATTCTCTTTAGTAGTTAACAACAGGCCCATACAGATAAGCGCAGGCTCGTAGTAACTGCATGGGGGACAAGTCCTTGGCACGACGCTTATCCCAAAGTTCATACAACTTTGCCTGCATCTTTCTGTACTTGCTCTTGTTTATTTTTCATAATACATCTATTTGATCTTGTATGTATACGATAAACATTTCTTGATATGAGAGATAATTGCATTTGGAACTCTTTTTTAGAAAAAAGATCCATGCAGATTGCAATACAATATGATGAAAGTCTACATCATCATTTTTTATTGTATGATATTTCTATGATGGGTTAACAGCAATATACTTCTTGTATGAAGGTTGGCACTGGTGGGAACTTGGGTTTAAGTAGAGAATACCATAATAAACTATTTGGGCCTCTGTTTTATACATGCTGGAATTGTCCTTTAAGTTCACAGAACATTACTCAAAAGGAATAACCTATTAGGCTATTACCTATTTTTTGTGTTAAAAGCAGGACTTCATTTTAACTGATGTGAAGGTTATTGACATAAATATGAGAAGAGGAAAGTAAGAAATGGGTCAGACACTGATACTGTATGTACTTATAAAATTTTATTGTGAAATTACAATAAGTCAAATGTCATCTGTTGGGTCAACACTCACGGAGATCAGAGAGAAAGAGATTATAAATAATCCACCTGCCACTCAGTAAGTTGTGAAATAAACCTACACAGAACTGCAATTGAATCCAGCACCCAACAGCTCAGTGCTCTGTCATACCCCCAGACAACAGATCCAAATTAGTCTATCTCTTTGCAAGCTAGGAGTAAGATGTATGATACTGCTGGGGACTGCAGATCATTCTTTCATTTTAAAAGGGTATAAAACAGTTAAATGAATAGTAAAAACCCATACACATACTGGAATATATCATTAGGAACACTGGAATACTGGCTGCGATGTACCCTTTCTTTCTGTACTGGAGCTCTACAAAGTCAACATTTTACACAAAGAAATCATGTGAGTACCCTCCTAAGTTATCTATGTTGTATATTGATTGGCCAGATTTCCATTAAAAAGAGTTATTTCACATATAAAATACAATATATATACCTGTACCCTTATGGTCATAAATCTGTACCCTTATGGTCCCAGATCTGTACCCTTATGGTTGTACCCTTATGGTAGTTGTACCCTTATGACCGGGTACCTATATAAGAATGTATCTACCAATAGATGTACAGTCACAGTGAGTGTGATCATAATGACATTTATTTTTTTAATTATGTCTATTTAAGAGTGGTTGAAGGAATACGTTAATTGCAGTTATCTTATCTAAAGGGATGTCATATCTTTCAATGGAGACCTCAAATTATTCAGCCATTTAAACATGCATAGTCTGAGATAATGTAGACACTGTTTTAGTAGTGTAGCTCTAGCACTAATTTATCCCATTCTCAATCTTAAGTTTTGCCGAGAGTTTGATCATGTTGTACTTTGCGACCCCAAATTCTGGTACGTACCGGGATTGTTTATCACATGTAGCAATTCTAGAAAATACAGGAATTGTGCAATTCCTGTACGTACCAGAATTGTCTGACTATACATTTCTGGTACACGTTTTCTTCCAGAATTGTTACAACAATTCTGGGACATACCAGAATTGTATGTGAATTATTTTCCTATTGTTTGATGAATGACGCCGTAAATAAAGTTCTTTGCCGCTAATATTCATTTTTTCCAGAACTACATGTACACTTGATACATTACGACAAAGTATGTGACCAAAGGCACCATTTTGCCGGCAAGTAAAAAATTCTCGGACAATTCTGGTACGTCCTAGTATTGCCTGAATCAACAATTCTGGTACACTTGTAATACCAGAATTGTTCTGACAATTCTGGTACGTTCTAGAATTGTTTGCAGGGAACAATTGTGGTACATACTAGAATTGCAAAATTATCTCAACAATTCTTGGACGTACCAGAATTGAGGTCGCAAAGTACAACATGACCGAGAGTTTATATACATTCACATTTATCTTTGACGGTGGAGAATAAAATATGTCTTACTTAATGATTTGTCGAATAATCCAATTTCATTCCATCACTGACACAGACACTGCGGTTCATAGACAGATCTAATTGGCACATGTTATTTGGACCTGACTAAGTAGTCAGTAGTACTGTAGAACACACATGTGACGCGTGTCCCAAATATAGCGAATTGGGGAGTTTTCGCATCGTAGTGTATCTTTATGTTAGCGACGGTAGCCGCCGCTGACAGCGCCAGTACAGTAAGAAAGAAGTACAGCATTTTTATATATTGCGAAGCGGAACCACACGCTATGTACGCAATAAACAGACGCGTACATGGTGTGTTCTACAGTATTCCAGAGAGATGACATGATTACTTTTATTATTATTATCCATGAGATTTTTATGGCCACCCTAAACAACTGGCTCACATCAGCACCAGCCAGCATGTAGACTTGTAATTAATGGATTATCTATTTTCTAATGGGCCTTTTTATTTCGATGATCAATTAATTAAGATTTGAGATTCTACTCTAGACACATACTCAGTGGACCAAATCAATGAAATCATCAATTGGATAAGTAGAGAAACCATATGAGAATTGAAAACTTTTGTTTCTAATCTTTCTTACGCCATCTTCAAAATTTGGAAAAAACTTTTCTATTAAAATCCTATCATTTACACAGAAATTGATTTGTGGTCTATTTGATTGAAACCAACATGCCAAGGACATTCTTTGTATAACATTTGAGTGGCCGATGTGTGGGATTTTAATGGGTCTTATTAACTAAAGAAATGCTCCCTGACTTAAGTATTGTGACAGATTGCCATGTCTACAGCCCAAACTGATGCATGCTGAAACTAATCTATAATCTCCATACAGGAATGTGTATGCAAAGTAAATTTGCCATTGTTACATAAAATCGATACCAAGATATAATAGGATTGAAAGCTTTGATCTTTGCAGATTAAAGTAAATTTATTATTATAAAGTACATTTCTAGTTATTGTTAATGCTCTTACAACTACCTATGAATGAATAAAAGGGTAATTAAATTGAATGACTGCCGCCTTTGATTTCTTTCTGGTCATTTAACATTATTAGAAAATCTGCTTACTGAAATCTAATTAACTTCTAAAAGTTTAAAACGCTTTATAAATCTCTTTTTCAGTAACAAACATGCTAATATATTCAGGATCTTAGCTATATTACAATACTTTTCTGAAACAGCAATACACAGCCCTTTGCTGTATAGCTACTCCAAATACTAACTTCACATGTATTGATCAACAAGTTTGAAATGATGTCAAATGGGTAGATTACTTCTTCTAGAAGTTTGTTTTAGGGGGAAAATGTTCAATAGCTAATATTATAATTGTTGTTATTATTATTATTATCATTATTATTATTATAATCATCATTATTAATTATTAATATCATTATTATATTTTCATCATGATCATTTATTTATTAAATTATCAGGTGAAGGCTACTCTGATCACTGTTTATGTACTTCTGCAATCGTTAAAAGTCCTTGTGTAGTTTTCAATGTATATTGCACATTGTAGTTTTGAATGTTTTTTTACTCTTTCCCTTAGGTATGCAGCATTTGAGGGTGTAGAGAAAGACAGACAGACAGACTTCCAGTGAGTTCTTCCAGGGATATGATGGAAAGACGATCGAAGCTTCCCGTTCATAATGGGAAACCATTTGCTCAGAGTCATGGTTCTTCCCCCAAAGAATCCTCAGGGCAGCCGTCCAAGTTGCTTATGCTACAAGAACAGTATCGCAATAGACTTCTCAAGGAAAAGGAGGAAAAAATCCTCCAGAGATGCGAAGATAACCAAAAACGTGCTCTGGAAAAGGTCGTCCAGCGAAACAACTCAGGGGTCAGTGTACGGGAGTTTTTTAAGGAGCGACGAGCACTTGGTAAACAAAACGACTATATGCCTCCGATAAATCATCACTACCAACAGAAAAGGGTGGATGACAGAAAACCTCCTATGGGGTACAGCCGTACGCCGCCTACAGGATCGAAAAAGAACAGTGCCGGCCGTGATCGCGCCAATCCACTTGCCCCGATAGAGAGAAATCAACTATCCCGGGAAAGCGGGAGTGAAAGTGATCCAAGTGTGGCGTCCAAGCAGGGTAGTGCCAAGGTACGTGCCCACAAGCGCCGCCCCAGCGCCAAAAGGGGTATTCGATCAGGAAATGAGAGCGACGGGTACACGAGCGCCCCAGAACCTACCGAACAGGCCAAGAAAGATATGGAGAGAACTTACACTATAAAGAAGGGTATGTCGGGTAGTGCCGATACGATTAATCATTCGAAGGATCAACCGGTGAACATGGCAAAGATAAAATTATCTCAGCAAAAACAGAAAAGCAGGGAACGAAGAAATTCAAGAGATTCAAGCGATGACGATTCCCGAAACAACAAGCTGACCGATTTCCAAAAATGGCAACAGGAACAAGATAGAGCAAAGCAGGCCCGCTTAGAAAGACACCGGCAAGAGACGAGAAAAAATCAACCGCCCTCCCCATCCCCAAACGAACCGACAGATGAGGAAGAGGAAGATGATGATGAGGATTATCAAAGTCCAAATATGGATGAGTTTCGAAGGAAGGAGCAAGAGCTCATGGCTTTAATCGAGAGACAACAGGTAGAACTGGAGAGACTTCAGAAAACAAGGGCTCGTGAAGATGAAGAGGTAAGCATGTACAAATTGGTTTAACCCATTCATGCCAGTTGGCATCCCCCCAAAAAACTTCTTCACTCATTTGCTAATATCTTTTTAACCAAAGCATTTTTCAGAAGAATTTTGAAGGAGAAATGAGGTTCAGAACCGAACCCACAACTCTCCTTCAAATATTATGTCAATTTATGCTTCATTTTTAAGTTATTTTTAAAAGTACCAGACGTCACTTTTCCGAAGATCTATGGACAAGCTAGCTGCCTCGATAGCTGAGTGGTCTTAGGCACAGTGCACCCTGACTCCCTGTCCAAAAGACAGGCTTGATAGGTCCTGGCTAAGTCCCTGCCTCCTGGCAACGGTCTGGGCTAGTACTCTACATAGCGCTCTACTCAGAGACTCCTGAAAACCTCCTTTTTGGACAGGCATAATTTTCTGCAAAGAATTTTCAAATTTGACCTTTTGGGGGTAACAATCAAATATTTTTTATAACATAACAGCTTTTAAGACACTTCTGAAGTGTAAATTGTCCTTTTGACCCAATAGGTTTACAAATTTATTTGGTATAAGGATTTGAAGTATATGAGTAGCTAAATCTGGACAGGCTGAAATTTTGGAATTGCTGTTTTTGACAGGCATTTTTTGAAATCATGGCTAAGACTGTGTCTCTCTACTCATGTATCGACTTAGTGTTTACACTAAATTTATGTCATGTTTTGAAATATGATGAAGATAATATTATTTAAAAACCTATGTCATGTTTTGAAATATGAAAGATAATATTATTTAAAAACCTACATTACTAGCACCACGTTTCATTTATCAATGCTATTCATTGAAAGGTGTTGAGAAAATTATTTTGATTTTGTTGCATCTTTCAGCATAGAAGGGAGGAAGAAAAAAGGAGAAAACGGGAAGCAGCATCTGTAGCACGTCGCAACAGTCTCAAAGCATTCCAACAGCGGAGACAAAGCTCTTTCGAGAGTGAGGAGGATGAAATTCCTATGTCACAAAGACCACAGAAACGGAAAGAGAACAGTAATAATAACGCATCCGAAAATCAAGAGAGAAAACATCGCGAATCCCCCGCCCAACAACATAAGCCCCACCCCCCTGCTAAAAAACCTGAAACTCCACCGTTTAGTAGAAAAGCCCGGCCGCACAAGAAAGCAGTGGCGAAACGTAGTCCGTCTCCGACACCCTCCCCGCAGGACCCTGAAGAACAGCGCCCTCGGGAGGATCCGGCGGCATTCTATGCGGAACAAGTGGCATTTAATGCTGATGCTGATGGTCCCAGTAACTTAGATCTTGTGCCTTGTGGTATTTGTGGCCGTAAATTCGCCGAAGAACGCTTAGCGAAACATACCGTAATCTGTCAGAAGTCAAGTAGTAAGAAACGGAAAGTTTTTGATATGACCAAAAAACGGACAGAAAATGCATTGACTGCCAAGGACATTAAGAAGATGCCCGATCCTACTGTCAAGGTAAGACAACTTTCTTGTTTGGTTTTATTTTAACCCATTCACTCTCAGAGTTCCTATAGAAAGTATCGTCTGCTGCTCTCATACTTTTGAAAATAACTTGGAAATAAAGCGAAGTTTCACAAAATAGTTGAAGGAGAGTTGTTGTATGGCATCTGATCAACATTTCTCCTTCAAATGTTTTCCAGAAAAAGCTTTAGTATGGAAAATATTTCCAAAACTGTCAGGCCTGTGTAAATGGGTTAATAGACAAATTTTTCTTTAATGCTAGCGCTGGGCCTCTGCCCTGCCTCTTTCAGGGTAGGACACATTTAACTAATTAATTTGTTATTGTTAGGAATGCAAAGGGAGAACAATGGACTTTCTAGCATTCAGAAAGTCCATTATCACTTTGCTCACTCCTGTGAAATAAAATGGTCCACTCCTAAGTTAAAATACTTACCTGGCCCCTGGTGGCCAGGTTGGGAACTAAAGAAAATGAAGCGAATGAGACTCCAACAGCGAACCACGTAAAATCTCCTGATTTATGAAGGTAGAATGTTAACAGGTATGCTGACCGCAATTGCAGCATATGCTTTATACTTATAGCCTATGAATGCAACCATCCCTTCATACCAGATATTTCTTGTGATTCATTTGTCTCCGCATTTGTCTTGCGGGATCTACTCCCTATAGGGAGGACCTTGGGAGAGCTCCCCCTACCACCCCCCCCCCCCCCCCCCTCGTAGCTCCTGTGCCTTTGTCCCTATCCCCCAACACTTTTAGTCATGCTTCCTGCATCAGGTTTATCCCATCCCCAATCCTCCCGTCACTACACATACAGACCTAGATGATCAATTGTTATATTTAGGATTCTTTTTGAGCTACTTTATTTTTTTCTGAATGCCTTTCACGTGTAAAAAATATATGCTTATGTGTCAGACTAGTGATCAGTAGGTCGCTGGTTCAATTCCCGGCCGGGGCACTTTGGTCTGTCCCTGGGCAAGACAGTTTATTCCATATTGCCCCAGTCTACCCAGCTGCAAAATGGGTACCTAGCATAAATAAGCCAGTGCTTAGAGCTTGTGCGCTATATGCTGCCAACTGCTCTGGAATATCCCTCGGTGGATCGAAATGGTTTCTTTGTGTACACTGCTAGGGGAAGAAGATTGTGTGAGCACTTCGGTGGATACAAGACTATAAACCGAATACCTTTATGCTGGTTCAAGCTGCAGGCAAGGTCTTAGCCAGGATTTCAAAAATGCCTGTCCAAATCAGCAATTTCAAAAATTTTGCCCGTCCAGATTTAGCTACTTATCTACTTCACATCCTTATACCAGCTACATTTAATAGCCTAGTGTGTCAAAAAGGGCAATTTACACTTCAGCTATGTCCTAGGAGATGGTTTGTTAGGAAAATATATGGTTATTACACCCCAGAAGTCTTTCTGAAAAATAACCATAGAAATTTTTGCCTGTCCAAACATGAGGTTTTTAGGAAACTACCTGTCCAAAAGACAGGTAGGACGGGTCCTGCCTAAGTCCCTGGCTGCAGGTGATTCTTGTATTAATTGGTAGGAGATGGTAACTTTAGGGGTGTCCACATATAAAAATTCTGGCCTATGACAACAACACAGCAACAAATGCTTCCCAAACCTTCAAACATCGATCAAATCAATACATAACATCATTAAAATGATTGAGTTCACATTATACAAATATGCCATGCCAGTGGGGGTAACATGATGGAATGTTTCCCCGAGGGAGGATGGTTTTCCCGAGGGCGGAGCCCGAGGGAAAACCATCCTCCCGAGGGGAGACATTCCATCATGTTACCCACACTGGCATGGCATATTTGTTTTATTATACTGAACAAACCCCATTTGTAATTTAAACAAAGCAAGGTCACAGATGACTGGTGATTCACACGTTCCCCGCTAGGTGTCGCTAGTGGCAACGGGCAACATGAAGCCCTCACTGATGGCATCAGGCAACATGATGATTGTTCACTGTTAAGTCAGCCAATCACGGCTTACGATCTTCAAGTGAGGTATAATAAATTCAAATGAAATCTGCATAAAATGATTCTTTTGAGAACATACAAAAGTATTATATTTTTGATTTTTTTTTAAAGAAATTGATACAAAAAGTATAATTTTTTGTATAATTTGCCTAGGCCATTCCAATTTATTTACTTGTCTTACGAGCTCAGGAGGTAGGAAATGAGCCATTTTGGAATTTTAAAAAAAGTTGAAAAATGTGACTTTTTTATCAATTTTTTTTTTTAGAGTCTGCCGACTAGGACTGGTATCGATACGTTTCTACCAGCCTATTCTCAACTAAATAAAATCAATCAATCAATTAATCCCTGTAACCTGAAGGGTGGGAGGTATACCTCCTCAAGTCTGAGGCTCTACTACAGCAATGATAGCTTCCTGTAGTTGATTGAATCACCCTTACAAAGAATATTCTTAAAACTTGCACTTTTTTTTGAGTCTGACAGAAAATTTCAAAACCACTTTTGTCCGTAAGACACCAAAGGTGTCTTTTTTTTTCTTTTTTTTTGGAGTCTGACAGGATATTTTTTCCAAAAAAAGCTCGTAAGACAAGTAATTAAATTGGAGTGGCCCTATATAGTTTAATAGTCCTCAGATTTGGCCTGTCACACAGGGTCTTAGCCAGGATTTAGAAACTGGGTGCTCAAAATTGGCAATTGCAAAACTTTGGGGCATCCAGATTTTTAGGGGGGACCACGAATACTCAGATTTCAACCATGAACATGTATAGATTTATCAAAATAAGGCATGAAATCCTTATAAAATGTCATGGGAAGTATATGGAGATGAAAAAAAAAATCAAGTTATATGCTTGAGATCGACAATTTAAGAAATTCCTCAAAAAAATATGGGTGTCCTAAGGGGTGCTTTTTAAGGGTTTGGGCGTCCAAAAAGACACCCAGATCTAATACCATGCTGTCACACATTTCTAAGCCTCTGTTGCACACTGGTGCAAGAATGTGTGACAGTTGGACATCCCTCTGGTCTTATTACAGTCCAAAGCTGCATGTTTCATGCTCATATTGCCTATAGTGAGCACTGTACTAGCATGCCATCTATTTGTAGTTTCATAAACTAACAATGATATGTGACAATGATACACTGCATTCACACTTTTGACCTAATTTTGGTGACCTCATCATAGAATCTAAAAAAGTACAATCTGTGAACCAATTCACATTTTGATTGTACCTAAAAGTTGTTTTTTGTCCGAATGAAAAGTAATTAGTTAAAAGTTAGAATGATTCATAAATAATGGGTTTCACACTATATCAATAAGGATACCTTAAAGTAGTTTCTTGTTCAAATGAAAAGTAATTAGTTAAAAGTAAGTACGATTCACAATTAATGGGATTCACATTATATCAATAGGAATATTAATGAGTTAACCTTGATGCTTCATTTGTTAGTACATCTAACCTTTGGGTCTTATAGGTGCACTAATGAATGGCATCAGGCAAGTTTTATGAAGGTGTTGGATAACTATGGCAACTAAATGTCCCCTTTAATGGGCTTTTATCTAATGTGATCTATTATATACATTTGATGTACCTGACGCAGTATATTGAAAATGATTTCTTAAAAGTGATTTATTAAAAGCAATTTATTGATAATTTATTGATGAGATGAAAGCTTATACATAATACTCTCAATTCGTATCAGATATTTTCATGAGTATATGTATACGGTATAATGTGTTCTTACGCTTAAAGGTAGGTTTTTAGGTCAATGAGTCCGAGACCTGATTTTGAACTATCCCAAAGTATTATGTTGAATATTTAACAAGAACCTGGGGATATGTAGCATTGTGGTTTTAGATATTTATATGATAAAGGATTGTTTGATTAACTCCCATTTGCTTTTTAAGCCACTCCAATTTATTCACTTGTCTTACATGCTCAGGAGGCAGGAAATGAGCCATTTTGGAATAAAAAAAACACTGAAAAATGTGACTTTTATTTATTTCATTTTTTTTAGAGTCTGACGACTAGGACTGGTAGGGATATGTTTCTACCAGCCTATTCTCAACCAAATAAAATCAATCAATCTATTAATCCCTGTAACCTGAAGGGTGGGAGGTATACCTCCTCAAGTCTGAGGCTCTACTACAGCAATTATAGCTTACTGTAGTTGATTTAATCACACTTACAAAGAATATTCTTAAAACTTGCACTTTTTTTTTTTTTTTTTGGAGTCTGACAGAAAATTTCAAAACCACTTTCGTCCGTAAGACACCAAAGATGACTTTTTTTTCTTTTTTTTTGGAGTCTGACAGGATTTTTTTTTCAAAAAAAGCTTGTAAGACAAGTTATTAAATTGGAGTGGCCTTAGAGCTTTTAGGTAAAATTCTACCCAACTCAACTGATAACATATCTCTGCACTAATCAACTAATGGTAAATTATGCAAATTGGTCAAATACAATAATCATCAAATATCATAATTATCCTGCATTGCAGTTTATGATCTGCATAATACTTGAATATTAAACTCATTTTGTTCAAGGATACACTCAATTGTCATCTATTTATAAATCAGATATTGATGAATGCTATTGTTTTATTAAGCTTAATATACCACATTTGCATCTATATACAGACTAATTTTTCAAGATCACACACCAAGTGCTTTCCTGTATCGAAGATTTTGATGAACGTCATTGTTTTATTAAAGCTTAATGTACCAAATTTGCATCTTTATACAGAGTGAGACTAATCTTTCAAGATCACACGCCAAGTGCTTTCCTTATTATCAAAATTAATAAAAGATCGATTTTTTATGCCTGCAATTTTTTTAAGATCACACACAAGTGTTTTTCCATATTGAAGATATTGATGAATGTCATTGTTTTATTAAGCCTATCATATTAAAGATCCTGTAATAAGCTTCTTGGTGCTAATTAATTTGGTATAACATGCCACGTCTATTCACCAAATTCTTTCAGCTTGATTGATTTATTTTTGGTGCCTGATTAGGCGATTGTTTGTGCTGGGCGGATGAGAAAAATTAGAGTGTTGGCCGCATTATTGCAAGATCTTACTCCCTGCGATCGTTGTTACTAATTAACCCCTCTAATGCTGAGGCTACTTTTGCTCAAAGTACAAGGATGCAAAGATTGTTGAAAATCATCTGAACCCTGTCATGTTGGTATTAATTGGATAGCTCTCGCTTAGTACTCTCAGATAAGTGTCATTAGGTCATTTTTTATGTTTTTGCATCGATTCCTAATTTGGCCAAATTAGCCAGCAGCATAAGGGTTAATTAAGCATTGATGGGTTCAATTTTGTTGATCTTTTACACATACAATTCTCATTGCCAGGGTTTCATCCATTTTTCTGGGGTTTTGTTTTGGCCGAATAAGCCACCAGCCGCATAAGGGTTAAGCACCGATTAAGGGTTTAAACTGTTTAATCAGCTTTAGTGCTGCCCTCTTGTGTGTTAGTGCTCTGAGATGAGTACCCATATGCCAGGGTTTCAGTCATTTTCCAGGTTTTTTGCATCATTTTGTAATGGCCAAATTAGCCACCAGCAGCATAAGGGTTAAATCCACTTGAATCACTCGGCTACATGCTCTATAATAAATGATGCGCGCCATGTCAGTTTCTCGAGTGAGATGTGACTCACCCAATTCCTGCTGGGGTGTTAGATTTCAATTTCAATTAAAAGCACAGGGATTTTTATCTGATGATATTGATTCATGATGTGGCAACTATCGCAGGCATTTTCACCGCGGGCGCCACGTGCCTTGGCAAGCCTCTCTCAGTCGGCCGGAGCTTGTCACTCACGCGAACAACGATTCATTTAAATCTCGACGATACCACCACCTGTAGTCCGTTAGACTCTCTCTCCGGCTCATTCAATCATTAATCACCCACGGCAGCCTTGACCTAGATCTCAGCCAATGACAAAGCAGGCAGCTTGAATTACATCGCATGCCACTCAAAAATAAATCCCTAATCAGAGTGGCTTATCACAAATTCACTTTTCTTTTGCAAATTAATGCAAGAAATGAAAAATTACTTTCCCACTGATTTAAGTGTTAGGTTATTGAAATGTAAAGCTGGTTATTTTAATGCAGCTGCTGCTTTATATGTTTGTATGCATACAAAAATGTATGTATTATCCTTATTATATTCTATGTAATGGAATATACTTGTATTATTACACTGAAATTTTTTAGAATTTATTGAATCAAAGATATTCAAAATATTTGATGCAGTAACTTGATCGTTATATTTAGTTGCTGGGCAGGAGAGAGAGAGAGAGAGAGAGAGAGAGAGAGAGAGAGAGAGAGAGAGAGAGAGAGAGAGAGAGAGAGAGAGAGAGAGAGAGAGAGAATAACAGACACAGAGTGAGAGAGAGATAACGATAGAGGAAGGGAGGGAGGGACATGAGAGAGAGAGGGAGAGAGAGATGAAAGGAGAGAGGGAAAGAGAGAGGGAGTGATTGAGAGAGAGAGAAGAGAGAGAAGATTGAACGATGGAATAAATAGGGGTTTGGGAAATAAGAGACAAAGGGAAATGCTATCTTCCGTTTTCAGCTTGATTGAATGCTTTGTGTTATCCTGAATTGTATAATTGCCATTGTGTTTGAAACTGTGTGACAATAACAGAAACAGCTGTGTGCATTAATAAATATAATAAATTACTTATTGTCTTGTGACAATTGAAAGGAACTAGTTTCTCAAGATTCTTTGTACCTCTTGTGTGATGTAACATCGATTAGGGAATTCTTTTTAATTACATGTCATTAAAAGAATTCATTTAGTATCAATAAAAAACATACACCACAAATAATTCATAAACCATCTGGAGATGATAAAAAGCTTCAATTATTAATGAATTACAAAGCTAACTCTTGTATAATAAAGAGGCCTGTAAAAGTGTCTTAATTCTTTCTCTTCGCCTGTGTTGCTCAGGGCATTTTTGAGAAACCTACCTGCAAACATGGACATAGTAACACAGTATGGATAGATGTATTGCTTATTATTATTATTATTATTATTATTATTATAACTATCAGGGCTCGACGCTAAGGGTGAACCTATGGCCCCAGGCCAGTAAAAATTCCCAAAAACAGCTTTGGGCCAGTAAAAAAAGACCTCAACTGGTCCTACAGGGCCAGTAAACATTTGGAGACATTCTTGTTAAAAAGTTTCCCCATGAGAATGTTCCCAAATGTTTTTTGAAATAAATGAAGATAAAATTTGTATAGATAAGTGTTGTGGTGAATCTTATGCAATGTTCTTTCTTGTTATGTTAAAGAAAAAATGTAGGACCAGTAAACATTTTGCAGGACCAGTAGATAGTAGGTGTTACTGGTCCTACAGGGCCAGTATCATTTCGAGTTAGCGTTGAGGCCTGACTATTATTTTTTTTTTGGGGGGGGGGTCTTATGATTCTAGTATTGAAGAGGAATGGGTGTTAAAGCTTTTTTTTGGGGGGGGGGGGAGGGAGGGGGGTCTTATGATTCTAGTATTGAAGAGGAATGGGTGTCAAGACTTTTTTTTGGAGGGGGGGGGTTGACCCAGGTTGAGGGGGATAGGACTTTGTATTAGATATGGTCTAAAACCCTATAATCTACCCCCCCCCCCCCACAACTCCCTCCCCTGCTCCTTGCCCCCAATATTTTGTAAAATACTAGTTTTTCTTATTTCTCAAGTTATTGTCAAAAGTAGCATGGATCTAGACGACAACTAGAGTTACTGATCCTCAGCATGAAAGGGTTAACCCTTGTGATGCTGAGACTACTTTTTTGTCCTAGAAGAAAAAAATTGCAAAAACATTTTACAATTATCTAAACCCTGTCATGTTGGTATTCATTGGGAAGCCCTCGCTGAGTACTATCAGATGAGTACCCATTTGCCAGGGTTCCAGTCGTTTCAATTTATTTTGTCCAAATCAGTCACCAGCAGCGCAAGGGTTAACCCTTATGCTGCTGTTGGCTAGTTTGGCCAATGCACAATGATACAAAAAACCTTAAAGTGATTGAAACCCATGAACATAGGTACTTAGTGAGAGCTATCCAATTAATACCAGCATGATAGGGTTTAAATGGTTTTCAAAAAAATATTTGTGTTCTTGTGCTTTGGACAAAAAACCTCAGCATTGGAAGGGTTAACCACCAGAGACCTATTATTCATTTACAAGTGACTGAGTCTCCTGCCATGAAAAGATGAATAGACGTCATTGTTACGGAACATAAGAAGGAAAGCAAACACAAAACACATTTGGATGGCTCATCAAACAAGAGAATAATACAAGTCGATATGAATATTTCATAAAGCAGGTTATTTTTCATTTTTTAAGTCATTCAACTGCTCATATACTGACAAAGGATTTAGTGAACCAGTTTCTTCACACTTCCCTGGTTCTCCTTAAAGTAGTCATTTGTGTGCATTAATAAGAAATGCAGAGGCAAAGTTTAACCTATTCATGCCTGGGTGCAGATCTACTTCATGAATGTCGTCTGGACCTGTCATACTTTTGAAAATAACTCTGGAATGAGGTATTAATTCACAAACTATTTGAAGAAGAGTTGTAGATAGAGTTTCAAGGAACAACTCTCCTTCAAATATTTTTTAGATGATGCTTTTGTTAAAGAGATTTCACCAAAATAGTCAGACGGTTTTGGCTGCTACAGGCATGAATGGGTTACAGGTACTTTAACTTTAACAGGTGTTTCAACAATAGTTCATCACATATGAAATATCTTTAGTCAGGCATATTTGATGGTACTTAAATCTTTATTTGGCGAAAAATAAATCTGTCTCCACAAGTGATGCAATCTGTCAATGAATTCTCTCGGGATTTTGAAGCTCATTATAAAGGGGTTTAATATATGGATTTGAGTTTGATTTCATTTTCGATTATCATCACTTTTTCTGATATATTTAGGCTAATTTGTGACTAGCTAGCTGTAAATAGTGGAGGAAACGTAAATGGCAAAAACCACCACCTAACAGCAAGTCACTGGCAACTTTCCCCCATGCCCCAACTGGGATTCGAAAACGGACATTGGTGAGACACAGCGAGAATTATTAACTAGAACACTTCCTACAACTCTCCTTCAAATATTTTGTAAAATCATCCTCATTTTCAAAATTATTGTCGAAAGTGTTCATTATCCAGAAGACAATTTCTAGATGCTGTCTTTTAAGCATTCATGGGTTAATACCATCCTGATACTTAGTGGAGAGATTTATGGCACAGCGTGCCTGTATTAGTTGTGGTTAACCCATTCACACTCAGAGCGACAAAAAAAGGCCTGACGATTTTGGATATAATTTTCTAATAAAAGCATTTTATGGAAAATATTTGTAGGAGAAATGTTAAATGGAAGCCAAACATCAACTCTCCTTCAAATATTTTGTGAAATTTTATTTTATTCCCAAGTTATTTTCATAAGTATGAGAGTAGCAGACAACACTTTCTAGAGGAACTCTGAGCACAGTGAAGGGGTTAATACAATAGCTGGATTTGCACATGTAATAAGGCAATTTGTTTGCTTGCCACTGCCAATCCGGTGCCAATATATTTAAATGATAATTTCATTATTGCATGCTGTTTATCCAGGAACTACTTCTAATGATGGATTAACGGCTTTCAAGTACACAAAGCATAATTTAATACTGCTGGTTTTTCTGCGCTGAAAATAACATGAGATTTTGATGTATTTCTAATTCCTTCTATCAGGCAATTGAACCATTACGCGCCACAATTTGTTCTCTCTCTACTGGCTTTAGTTGTAAATCAGAATCATGTGTTAGTGGAGCATCATCGCACTAAGTGTAAATTTACACTTACATTAACCCACTCATGCAGAAATTGTCGTCTGCATCTGTGATACTTTTCGCAATAACTTTGGAATGGAGAATTATTTTACAAAATTTTTGAAGAAGAGTTGTAGGCAGCGTATTGATAAATATTTCTGTGTGTTATTAGGGCATCATCTCACCAATTGTAAATTTACACTTACATTAACCCACTCATGCTTAGAGAGATATCCCCGCTGGAAATTGTTGTCTGGATTTGTGTTACTTTTCGCAATAACTTTGGAATGAAGAATATTTTGACAAATTTTTTGAAGAAGTGTTGTAGGTGGTGTATTGTTTAACATTTCTCCTTCAAATATTTTCCCAACTCAGTTTTCAGCTGAAATATTTCATCAAAATTGTCTGGATGTTTTTTGGCCGCACTGAGCATTAATGGGTTAAGGCTTATTACAATGGAAATAGCACTTTATATTCTATGATATTGATTTAATAACGAGTTGTCTTCTTCAAAAAAACGAACCCCTTACATTCAAACCACTAAAGAGTGTATGTCTCTTTATGAAGTTATATACACAGGATGATGAATATATTGAACTTATTGGAATTCATTCTCTCCTTCTTTAATGTTCTAAGGTTACATGTGCATTTCCAGGTCACCAATATAGTCAGGCAGACTGGTGCTGCCATCTTTTAGAAAATAGGCGTAACCAATTCAGAATAACTTTTTCAAAATTTGTATTGATTTAGATGCTATAATCTAATGAACAGAGATGCATAAAGGCATGGAAATCTCATTGTATCCATTTTTCTTGCAAAGAGGGAAGCAGATTGAATTGAATGAAAAACATTATATTTTTATTCAATAACTACTTATAAAAAATATATTGGTTGTGCATGGGTTCATATTGTTGGCTTTCAGATATTTTGTAAATATGGTCATGCAGGGTTGTATTTTCATGATTCATGAATAAATTCTAAATGTGGCAAAATTTGGATTTATCTTTAGTATCTTGAAGGAATTTGAAGGTTTTACCAAATTCGCTCTCTGTGAAAAAACAAATTGAAGGCCCTCAGCTAGGAAATTGAAATTGTAAATTTGTATATCATTTTTATCAAATGGAAGTAAAAGATAGTTGATATCAATAATAAGCATTTTTCTTAGAATCAAGAAATTGAATTTTATCTTTAGATTATGTCAGGTAGCATCTGTATTAACCCCTGCACATCTGAAGTATACTCATGGTCTGCTACGTATGAAAATATCTTTATCATAAAGGAATATTTTGAGAAATATTTGACTGAAATATGTTGCTCGTGTTTGGTTTAACAACCCTCCCTCAAATATTTTTCAAAAATTACTGTAATTAATGATTTATGTTCAAAGTTGTCAGACCATGTGTGCACTCCAGATGTTAAAGGGTTAAAATGATACTTATCAGGCCATATTAACATATTTCATATAAAAACAACGAGAGATATGTTGATGCATTTGATAAGCAAATTTACACAGTGCATTCAGTGCAATCGTTGAATACATTTTTACGATAAAACGTTTTTTTTTTATTTATAGCATATTTTTGCATATAATTGTAGATAGGAAAAACATTTGTCAAATATATTGCATAAGTGAAAAAAATGTGTACGTACTGAACTCTAGGTGTAAATTTCTAGGAAACTATGTGACTGCTAGTGCTATAGCCAAATGTCCTGGAAATGCTAGGGTATTTAGTTCTTAGCTACAAAAAGCTAGGAAGAATTCACTAGGAAGAGTCCATCTAAGTTGGCCACCTTTAAAACAGGATTTCAAAAGTAGTGGACTTTACAATAAAATGTACAAAAGTGGAAGTAAAATAAGAAAGTTGCAGGAAAAATGTACTTGGATGAAAAATAAAAAAATTGCAGGGACCCAAATGAGCTAGCTTACATACTATACATAGACAACCTTTAAACCCCATTATGCGTAAATCCCCCTTTTGAAATATATTTTCTGATATGATACTTTTGAAAGTGGCTTGAAAATAGAGCAAAATTTTGAGAATCGTGTGAGGGAGAGTTATATTCAAATTTCTTATTTACATTTCATAAATCTGCTATGGTGATGAATAGATTACCAAAAATGTGCCAGGCCTTTTTATAGCATAGCAGACATGAATGGCACAAAGTTATTGTAGAGAATTACTATACTTATCACAGATTCTCCAAGTCATACTATTGATCTAATTAAACTGTATGCTTATCAGTGAGATCAATTTGTGATAATAACAAATTCATTAACATATCAGCCAAAAACGCCTTTACCACTTTGGTATTTATCTTCGTGCAAAAAGCAGACGACACTGGTTTAAAAAGATCTCCACGCATGAATGGGTTGAAGTTGTGTTTCAGTTTTGCACGATACTTTCCATGATAATTCTTAATTGGTTCCATGCACATCTATATCTGCAAAATTATTTTTAGTTCCGTCAGTGTTGATATTTTATGGTAAAATGTATATATATATATATATATATATATATATATATATATATATATATATATATATATATATATATATATATATATATATATATATATGTATATATATATATATATATATATATATATATATATATATATATATATATATATATATATATATATATATATATATATATACACATATACATATATATATATATATATATATATATATATATATATATATATATATATATATATATATATATATATATATATATATATATATATATATATATGCATTGTATAATATTGCATTGGATCTATAGGCTATCGGCCAAACCCCAAAAGTGGTCGGGTACCCCAACCCGTCTTATAACAAAACACAACATGTTTTTTTGGAAAGATATATGTGTCTGATGAAAGAAAATCCATGTTGTGGTGAAAAAATTTGGTGGCAGCTATGTTTTCGGAGAAAAACGTGCATCGATATTGCAAATTTCACAAAAAAATGACTTTTTTTTAAACGGTGCAGGACAACCACAAATATCTATCAAATTGATTCAGACTTGGTATGGAGTTTGATATTATGAAGCTTGATATTCATAAAATGAATTATCCTGGCTGAACAACTCTTATTGTGAAATAATGCACTTTTTATGTCAAAAACGGCCATTTTTTTTGCATTTAAAAAAAAATCTTTATTGATGTTTAATTTTTGTAGAATTTTCCTTACACAAACTTATCAAAATGATACACCAAAATTATTGCTAGACATTCCCCTTTCAAATGAGGCTTTATTCATATAATTTGGTTGGCTACAGGATCTCTTATGGGGAATTCATTTCCCCTACCCCTATTTTTCGAAAAATCCTCAAAAATGCTGAAAAATAGAAGATTTTTTTTATAAAATTGTTCTTTCCAATATTCCTCATACAAATTACTCTTGATTATTAGTAAGGTCCTTTTCTAGTGAAAAAGAAGTAAAATGAAGTGTTTAAGTTGTGTTTGCACTGATTGACCTCACATTTAGGGTAAATATGCAGAAACGGGTAAATTGAGTATTTTTGGACATTTTAGTTTTAATAAAAGGCATATAAGAAGTTCTTCAGGCAGGCAATCTAGATATCTTTAGAACAAAGACACTACAGGCTCTCATTTGATATATCATTAGACCCCCCTTGCACATTTTTGTGTTAAAAATATGACTTCATACATAGTAGATGTAGTGAGGGCTATATACAGCAACTTGGTGAAAACTCACCTAATGGACATCATTTTCTTGTTTTGTGGCTTCTTAGCATTATTCTTCGCTCAAATTACATTTAACAGTTAATAAGGTCCTTGTGTAGTGAAATTGGCGAAGAGAAATGTTAGAGATGTGTTTGTACAGAGTGACCCTCACATTTAGGGTAAGTATGCAGAAACAGGAAAAAACATAATTATTTTTGTATTATTTTGTTTTGATAAAAGGTATATATGAGATTGTGCAGGCAAGCAATATATATCTTCAGAAAGAAGAAGTTATGACCTTCCATTTGATTATCATTAATCCCCTTACATGTTTTTGTATACGGCATCATACAAAGTAGATGTAGTGAGGGCTGAAAACAACAACTTGGTAAATACGCACCTTATGACAATCTCACTCTACTTTTGTGGCTTCTTAGCATTAATTCTCAAATAACCCTTGACCATTTATTATATCCTTGCTCAATGAAAGTTGTGTTTGCATTGAGTGACCCCATGTTTAGAGTATATATGCAAAGAAGGTGTAAATTTGATATTGTATTTTGTTGTTATAATAATAGACATTAGTTTTAATAAGGCAACCAATGGATGCAATCTAGAAAGTAGACCCGCTTCCATTTTATGTATTATTCACCATATCATATTACTTAGTGTAAATATGGCTCCACATAATAGTTTCAGAACTAGTCATAATCAGATTTTTTACAAACGTAACCTAATTGTTTTATTCATTTATTGTTATGTATTAGGGTTATCTAATCCTGTGATAGTCTAAAATGACTTGCGCTTTTGTTGGATAAAAAGAATTACCAAAAGTTGGCCAGTGCATTTGGCCTCATTGACCTCTAGCTTTAGGATATGTGTGAATAATCCAGGTAAAGACCTTGATTTCCTTAGTGTTGTCAGTTACAAAAGGTAGGATCATAATGCCAGATGTGTCTACAACACTATCCTGAGGTATGCTGTTAACTAAATGGACAATACAGAGGACTTGAAATGTGCCTAGTTTAATGACTTATCTAAGGTGTCATTTGTATTTCTGATATCTATCTATCTATATCTATCTATATATATATATATGTATATATATATATATCTATATATCTATATATATATATATATATATATATATATATATATATCTATATCTATATCTATATATATATATATATATATATATATATATATATATATATATGTATATATATATATGTATATATATACATGTGTTTTACGTTGATTGGGAGTTGGGAGGGCAAAAAAATCCTTAGGGTAGGGATTTTTTTGAATAAAATGTTGTTAGGGTAGGGTTACAGGAAACAAACAATTTTTTTAGGCCTTTATATATATATATATATATATATATATATATATATATATATATATATATATATATATATATATATATTTAAATGGCTATTTTGAGGTTATTTCCCTAATAAAAGCATATTTGAAGGACAATTTTTAATTGCAGCATAATCCAGCTTTGCTGTATACCTAAGTTATTTTCAAGAGTATCGAGACTCTCCGATTAGAAATGCATGAATAGGATAAGGTAGCTTGTGAGATAAATTTTTCAGTCCCAATTTTTCCCTCTACCCTGCTTTAATTTGATTAGTTCGCCTTTACAAAGTATGAAGTCCTTAAAAGGTCTTCTGATGAGGAACACATTAAACTTCACAAATGTATACCATCCCAGCAGGGTGAAAAAATTTCAGGGGGAAATATTGAGGAAACATGCATTGTGTTATCAAACGGAGCTCCTCTCTATAATAATAGGATGGACCATCAAACTTCATAAGTATGTGGAAAAATATCCATTAGGAAAAGGGTTTTTAAACGTCTAGATTGCTTAACTTTAAGAAAATTGAAGAAACATTTCCCTTCAAGATACTCTCAGGTCTATACATACCACACAAGCAAATCCAATAACATGTGAAACCCAAATACTTGTTTAAAGCACCCATATTTTTGGTTCAATTTAGTATAGAGAAAAAAGACCAAATATTTCCTTTCTGTGTGCAGGCCTATGTGAGCTTCTGAGAAAGAAGTGTCTTATTCTGCTCAGTGATGACATAGACAGTCACAGTTGGTCTAATGATAAGAATAAGGGTGGGCTAAAATTTTTCGAAAATCTCAAAATGCCTCTCCATTCCCAGATTATACCCCATAAACCACCATCTAAATATCTAGTTGTTTGACCAGGATTCCCCTCTGTTTCTGCTGGTATTGAGGGGGGAATAGATGTCAACATGTTTTGTAATCTCAGTGATTCATTGGTAAGGGGGTGACTTGTATCAACCAATTTATGCCGACCTGTGTTGAGTAATATTATATACCACTGACAGGGTCTTGAACTCTCTGCTCTGGTTTAACATCATACTGCCTGTAGCCAACTTAAGTATGTGATTAAAGTACCATATAAAAGAGGAAGTCATTTGACTAAATTGCTACATGATTTTGCTAAGTTTGTGTACAGTACATATCACAGAAACAAGAGAGCAATACAAATATCCTCAAAAATGCCTGTTTTGACATAAAAAGTGCTTTTTATCACACTCTAAGTGGCTTAGTCAGATTAATTCTTTTTGTGCATAGCAAGCCTCATAAAATCAAACTTTCTGCAAAATATAGGTGATTTAGAAAAATAATTGGCTGCGTCTAGCACTGTTCAAAAGATTTTTAGTTTTTCTGGTAATTTTTCAATAACCACATTGTTTCACTCTGCCATATTTTCAATACAAGTATGTGCGAGGGGTCTAAAAGTAATCAAAAGAAAGCTCATAGTGTTTACTTTCTGAAAATATCTATCGTTTGCCTGCACAATTTCATATATGCCTTTTATCAAAACAAAAAAATTCCAAAGATACAATGTTTTCCCCATTTCTGCATACTTACCCTAAATGTGGGGGTCACTCTGTACAAACACATCTCTAACATTTCTCTTCACCAATTTCACTAAACAAGGACCTTATTAACTGTTAAATGTGATTTGAGTGAAGAATAATGCTAAGAAGCCACAAAACAAGAAAATGATGGCCATTAGGTGAGTTTTCACCAAGTTGCTGGATATATAGCCCTCACTACAGCTACTATGTATGAAGTCATATTTTTAACACAAAAATGTGCAAGGGGGGGTCTAATGATGTATCAAATGAAAGCCTTCAGTGTCTTTTTTCTAAAGATATCTAGATTGCCTGCCTGAAGAACTTCTTATATGCCTTTTATTAAAACTAAAATGTCCAAAAATACTCAATTTACCCGTTTCTGCATATTTACCCTAAATGTGAGGTCAATCAGTGCAAACACAACTTAAACACTTCATTTTACTTCTTTTTCACTAGAGAAGGCCCTTACTAATAATCAAGAGTAATTTATATGAGGAATATTGGAAAGAACAATTTTATAAAAATTTACTTCTATTTTTCAGCATTTTTGAGGATTTTTCGAAAATAGGGGTAGGGGAAATGAATTCCCCATAAGAGATCCTGTAGCCAACCAAATTATATGAATAAAGCCTCATTTGAAAGGGGAATGTCTAGCAATAATTTTGGTGTATCATTTTGATAAGTTTGTGTAAGGAAAATTCTACAAAAATTAAACATCAATAAAGATTTTTTTTTTAAATGGAAAAAATGGCCGTTTTTGACATAAAAAGTGCATTATTTCACAATAAGAGTTGTTCGGCCAGGATAATTCATTTTATGCATATCAAGCTTCATAATATCAAACTCCATACCAAGTCTGAATCAATTTGATAGATATTTGTGGTTGTCCTGCACCGTTTAAAAAAAAAGTCATTTTTTTGTGAAATTTGCAATATCGATGCACGTTTTTCTCCGTAAAATATAGCTGCCACCAAATTTTTTCACCACAACATGGATTTTCTTTCATAAGACACATATATCTTTCCAAAAAAACATGTTGTGTTTTGTTATAAGACGGGTTGGGGTTACTCCTTAACGGAGGCTCTTTTCAGGATTGGCCGATAGCCTACTAGGGCTATTTACAAGATGCTTGCATTATTTGATGCTCTTCCTAAAATCAATTTGAAAACAGATTTGTTAATCAATTCTGATATATTTCTCAATACTTCTCAATATAATAAAATCCCTGTCTTGCGACATATGGTATGGTAATAAAATTTTATTAGGAATCTTTATAAAGAACTTCACATGGTTTATTAGAAATCTTTATCAAGAACTATACATGGTTTTGTATTATATTGCAATGTTGCTCTGAATGGGTCCCTATAGTTTACAGTGCCTTGGGGACCATGTGCTTTGGGAATTTATCTGCCCAAATGTCTGTCTACCATGCATATTCCTTTGGATTATTATTGACCAGTATTGCACATGTGGGCAGAATCAGGCCATGAATGTCATGCCATCTCGCATTTATGGCTACATTTATCATCAGATAATTGCCCGTATTTGTATATAATCTGTTGATTGCCAAAGTAATGGCCGACAGTTGTGGTTAGATGAAAAATATCACAAAAAGCAAGGTCTTAGCCAGGATTTTGAAAGTGGGTGATCAAAATTGGAAATTATTGAATTTTTGGGCATCATATTTTTCAATGGAGACCACAATATATTCATACTACAACTATAAAAATGTATTTACTGATTGAAATAAAGTTTAGTATCCTTATATGATATCATGGGAATATCAGCGTGGAAAAATTCAATTATATGATTGAAATAGATAGTTTTAAAAATTCCTCACAAAAAGATTTTGGGTGTCCTGAGGGGTGATTTTTTTAGCCAAAACTGCTATCTTGACTTTATACAGTACACAACCAACTTTATCCACCTTTGTGACGCCCTCTTAACAAAGACAACCTGTTTACAAAGACCACAGGTCTCCAATGACCTATTCAAGAATCCACGCTGATGAAAAATACATTCCATATTACCTGATAGTGCCGAATATCTGTATTCAAAGAGCACATTCTAGACGACTCCCATCAGGTCTTTATTTATAGGTTTGACTGTACAGTTACATGTTAACCCTTCCAATACTGCGCCTACTTTCATCCAAAGATTTTTTAAAACCATCTAAACCCTGTCATGTTGGTATTCATTGGATAGCTCTTGCTGAGTACTATCAGATGAGTACCCATGTGTCAGGGTTTCAGTCATTTTTCAGATTATTTTGCATCGTTTTGTATTGCCAAAATTAGCAATCAGCAGCATATGGGTTAATTACGAACCCAAGAGATAGTGGAGAAGCGAAGCTGATTGCTCCAATGAGATCTAGTTGCCGATCTCGGCAGCAAGATGGAAGCGGCAATATCGGTCTTTATGATTTCGTAATTAAAAGAAGCCAGCGCGTAGAGGGTCTGGGTCTGACATGGTAATCATAGATCCATGAATGGCAGCACTAAAGTAATATGCTGGACAGAAAACTAATGAATACAGCCATAAAAGTTACTCTAGCTGAAGATTACGGAGCACAAATAATCTCTTAAGTTGGGGATATGTCAGTTTTAGCAGACTAAAAGGCCATTTGGCCTATAATAAAGACTCATAGAACCGAAGCCAGGAAGGCAGAATTTCTCAAGCAGAGAAATGCTACTCATTTTCAGTGGGGAAATATTCCGAGAGTGTTTTCATTCCAAGTTGTCAATAAAGAGCACTAGGGCATGAAAGGTTGATCCTTAAGTTGTATCGGGAACCAGGGTCAGGCACTCTGTCTAAAGCACAAGGACGCAAATTTTTTGAACACCATCTAAACCCTGTCATGTTGGTATTCATTGGATAGCTCTCGCCAAGTACTCTCAGATGAGTACCCATTTGCCAGGGTTTCAATCATTTTCCATAAATTTTGCAGCCATTTGTATTGGCCAAATTCAAGTCACCAGTAGCATAAGGGTTAACCCATTGTTGCCTGGGTTTATAACACTTAAAAATAAACCAGAAATTCCCCATCCAAATGTAGCTGGGAATTGCCTGGAATTCCTAAGATATTGCAAAGAAAATGCCAGGGTTTCCTTGAAATTCTTGGATACATTTTTTAAGGGTAAAGCATGATTCGACAAAATATTTGAAGGAGAGTTTTTTTTATTATTTCTGAATAACTTTTTTTTCCATCAGATATTTACTTTTACTTCATTTTACTTAGGAACATTTATACGTTCCATTTTATCCTATTTTCCCTGTACAACACCATCTAGTATTTCAAGTTGATTGAAATCCCCTCTCAGAATGGATTAAAGGAAGGTAATGCAATAAGTTTGCCCTTGAGTAAACTATGAACTTTAAAGGACTGCACAACTGAGAGTTTGCAATCCCCAGTTTGTTTTAACCCTTCCAATGCTGAGGCCTTTTTCTTGGCTGCAACTGGCATTATCAGGCTAACCCTTTCATGGCCATTTTCTTACTTGCCCCAGCTGGGATTCAAACCCAGGCAGTGGTGATAGACAGCTAGCAGTCAGTAGCAATGCCTTAGACAGCACAGCCTTCAGGGCAGATCCATTTACCAGTTGCCAGTGACTTGGGGTTAGATGTTGTTTTTTACCAGGTACCCCAGTCACGACTTAAGGCCCGTTCCCACATCTGCGATCTAGTGTAGCGACGGCGCAGCGAATTATGAATCGCTGCGGTCGCTGTGCCGCCGCTACGTAGATCGGTGTGGTCCGTTGCGCCATCGTTGCGGTCGCTACGCATCCGCAGCAGATCGCTGTGGCCGAGCATCTGTTGCGATTTTTTTGAACATGCTTAAAAAAATCGCTGTTGAAAAAGTAGGGCACTGGATCGCTAATGGTCCGGAGTGCAGTCGCTGTGCAGTTGTTGTGGTCGTTATGAGGTCGCTGTGCCATCGATGAGGTTGCTGTGCCATCTTAATAATCGTTATGCTATCGTCTCACTCATTAATATATCGTTACCCTAACGACCTATGGAAAGTTCAGTTAAGCCCCGTTCCCACATCTGCGATCTAGTGTAGCGACCGCACAGCAACCGCAGCGAATTATAAATCGCTGCGGTCGCTACACTAGATCGCAGATGTGGGAACGGGCTCAACGATCTGGTCGCTACAAACATTAATTGGGTCAATCTACAGCGACCACGCAGCGATTTATAATTCGCTGCGGTCGCTACACTAGATCGCAGATGTGGGAACGGGCCTTAGCCGCAATGTGGCAGAAAAAGTGACGGAAACCCAAATTCCAAAACTCAGGCAAATTCATACATTCCATTTCATGGTAGTTTTGCAAGTTTGCCAGTACAACACCATCTAGTATTGTGTTCTGCACATGTGTGTGAGCAACCTCCTCTATAATGTAAACAAATATGGGAGCCCTCATTGGTCTTTGCACTAAGTGAAATCACACTGAGACTAGATTTGGCAAATTAGGTGTGTCCAGGGCTTCACTAAAGGCCATATATGGTATTTGGTCTGTGGCCACCAATCCATTGTTTTATTCATCTAAGAATAAACTGCGAACTTTAAAGGACTGCACGGCTGAGAATTTGCAATCCCCTGTTAGTTTTAAACTGATTTAGGGTTTAAACTGTTTAATCAGCTTTAGTGCTCGCCTCTTGTGGTTGCTAGGCAACTCCCTATGGAAACACATATTCCAAGAAATAGTAGAAATGTAATTATACAGAAATCTAACATATAAAGAAGTTTAAAGAAAGAAGTGACTGCCCAACTATGACTAAAGCATCCCATGTTAACTAAAGTATTTACCATAATTTGGATTTAACCCTTCTGAGGTCACTTCGTTAAAGCACAAGGACACAAAGATTTTAAAAACCATCTAGACCCTTTAACCCATCAATGCTCAGAGAGGCCAAAAGCAGCCTGACAATTTTAATGCTATTTTGTAGGCAAAAGCAAAGCCAGGAAAATATTTTATGGAGAAATGTTAATGAGAACATTACCAACAATTCTCCTTCAAATATTTTGTGAAATTATAATTAATTTAAAAGTTATTGCCTTAAGTATCATTGATCCAGACAGAGAAATACATAACCTTGATCCGCAACCCCTTAGGTACTGCTTGCTAGCATCTACGCCATCTGCACCTCAGGTTACGCGGTGGATCGAGCCTGGGGTTGTGTATTGGTCACGTGATCTGTGCAGTAAGCATGCAGCACTGCAGAGAGACTGGCTGGCTGGGGGATGTCATCCTATCTAGGTCAGATAGGTTGCCAAGGAGATGGGGTGAGCAGGCAGCCAGGCTGGGGTACATGTAGGTTATCTATGACTCATAGTGAGAGGCAGCGAAAATTGATGATGCATGCCCAGTGCCCACTCCCTGTCTACTACTCTCAGATACAGACAACAATTTCTAGAGGAGCTCTTAAGCATTAATGGGTAAATGTTGGTACTCATTGGATAGTCTAATCCTGGGAGCCTAAGTTCAGGGTTTAGTGAGTTATATATACAAGTATTCCCCCAATAATGTTAGAACGTAATGAAATCATGAACTTAAAGGACTACTACCGCGAATATACAATCTCTTGTGACACACGGTGATAATGGTGATAAAATTAAATTAGTCATACTTGAGGTTCTGTAGAAAATTCAATTATATCTCTCAACTTTTGTTTGTCAGATGAGACTGGTATTTACAGAGCATACAGGTCAGATTTACCTCAAAAGACAATGGTGCTTTGAAGTTGTGCTGCTTTGTTTTTGTTTTAGATGCCCTTTATGTAACCCTAAAAAATGATTGTTTCCTTTAACCTGACCCAGCAAGTTTTTACTCCAAAAAATCCCTACCCATAAGTTTTTTCTGCCCTTCCAACTCCCAATGAACATAAAACATGCATGAAACACTTTTTTATAAAAAAAATAATCAAAACTTTTTTTACCTACCTACCTACCATATTTTTCTTTTGGACCGTTACAGGAAACAAGCAATTCAAGGTTTATCGGAATCTTAAGCCGTTTTTATCCAGTCTTTGCTAGAAATGTTTGCTCTTCATCCAGGGTCTTGGCCAGGATTTTTAGAATGCCTTTCCAAAACAGCAATTCCAAAATTTCTGCCCGTCCATATTTAGTTATGTATCCACTTCAAATCCTTCTACCTTGGACTACCTATAAGGATTACTAGGAAAGAAGATACCAGGATTTCCTAGGAAATCTCAGCAGCATTTGGTATGTCAGGGCTCGACGCTAAGGGTAACCCTATGGCCCCAGGCCAGTAAAAATTCCCCAAAACAGCTTCGGGCCAGTAAAAAAAGACCTCAACTGGTCCTACAGGGCCAGTAAACATTTGGAGACATTCTCATTAAAAAGTTTCCCCCTGAGAATGTCCCCAATTGTTTTTGAAATAAATGAAGATAAAATTTATAAAGATTAATGTTGTGGTGAATCTTATGCAATGTTCTTTCTTGTTATGTTAAAGAAAAAAATGTAGGGCCAGTAAACATTTTGCAGGACCAGTAGATGCTATGTGTTACTGGTCCTACAGGGCCAGTATTATTTTGAGTTAGCGTTGAGGCCTGTATGTGGAGGCTCCCTTACTGAATATAGCGCAGACTTCCTAGAAAACATAGTTATTTAAAAAAAAAAGGATTTTCTTGGTTTTCCATTAGTTTTATTTGTTATAAAAGGCTGCTTAAAAGGACCACTTTAGGTCATGCCATTAGTGGTGTCTGTGACAAGATTCATTTTTTTTCGTACAGTTGACGATAAAAGTCAAAAAGTTGAATGCCCCTGATGCAGAAAATGAGCCTTTTATCACTAGGCCCTCCAGAAGCTTATGTCCAGATGATGGTGTTAGATATTAACCCCTCCAATGCTGAGGCTACTTATGTCCAAAGCACAAGAACACAAAGATTTTTGAAAACCATGTAAACCCTGTCATCCTGGTATTCATTAGAAAGCTCTCACTGAGTACTCTCAGATGAGTACCCATTTGCCAGGGTTTCAATCATTATTCAGTTTTTTTTGCATCATTTTGGCCAAAGAAGCCACCAGCTGCGTAAGAGTTAAAGGCTGCCTAAAAGGACCACTTTAGGTCATGCCGTCAGTGGTGTGTGTGACAACATTAAAAAAAATTCCGTAC
The DNA here is from genome assembly GCA_963942565.1 of Maea johnstoni. NCBI lineage: Eukaryota > Metazoa > Annelida > Polychaeta > Spionida > Magelonidae > Maea > Maea johnstoni. The sequence continues at coordinate 7,093,394 of OZ012686.1, read as the reverse complement.
ATTTGACGATAAAAGTTAAATAAGTTGACAAAGACCCCTGATGCAGTGAATGTGCCTTTTATCACTAAGCCCTCCAGAAGCTTATGTCCAGATGATGGTGTTAGATATTAACCCTTCCAATGCTGAGGCTACATTTGTCCAAAGCACAAGGACACAAAGATTTTTGAAAACCATGTAAACCCTGTCATCCTGGTATTCATTGGAAAGCTCTCGCTAAGCACTCTCAGATGAGGACCCATTTGCCAGGGTTTCAATCATTATTCAGTTTTTTTTTGCATCATTTTGTATTGGCGAAATTACCCACCACCAGCATAAGGGTTATGACATGCAAGATCGAATGACGGGATATGTGATATTTATCAGGAAATCCACTTCCTATGCATTTGCTGATAGCATTAATATCGCATTCAGGTATGACATATTGTCAGGATGTCTCGTTGATTGCCTCACCTGGGGGAGGTCAGAGAGTGGAGATTTTAACCTTTTTTGGGCGAGATTTCCTCATAAAATGTGTCGTTTGCATTTTTGAAAACAACTTCACAATAAAGCATGGATTCAAACATTTCAATTACACTTGTCAAAGAGATCCCTGGGCATGTATGAGTCAAACCTTGTGATGCTGAGTCTACTTTTGTCCTAGGCACAATATTGCAAAAATATTTGACAAATACCTTAGACCCTTTCATATTGGTATTCATTAGATAGCTCTCACTGAGTACTCTCAGATGAGTACTTATATACCATGGTTTCAGTTATATTTCAGGTTTTTTGCATCATTTTGTATTGGCCAAATTAGCCACCAGCAGCAAAAAGGTTAATGTCAGGCTGATCCAGCATCTGATACGCCGCACAGTCATTGTTCTGACAGCTGCTAGGTTTCCATACTGCAAAAAGCTTTTACACATTAGCTTCCTTCCCTTTTCTGAAGGGCTACAATTATGCTGCAAAATCAAATTGCATGGTTCGTGTTCGCAACAGATTAACTCCTCAGAAAACCCACGTAATTCTAGGAATTCTGTATCACATTTATAATGCAGTACTGGAGAAAAAAAAGGTCTCCATTATAACGTACGTCTGGGGCCGAGATTCTGCACAAAGCAGTCCCTTTAGGAATTACTCTTGTACGTATGTTCCATTATGGTCTACCCCCATGGCTGGGTTGTCTAATGCCTGGCTCACACAACCCTTACCAAATGTACCTGGGAATACCAATCCCAGAATTTCCTAGGAAGTCCAAGGTATGTTTGGTAAGGGTAGGGATCCGCCGTGGCATAGTTGTTACGATGCCAGGCTCTCAAGCGTGAGGACGCAGGTTCGAGTCTCTGCTGGATCCCGATTAGCAGGTTGGCCTGGTTGCTATATATATATATATATATATATATATATATATATATATATATATATATATATATACATATATATAAATTTGCGGCATTGTGGAGGACTGTCTATGATGCAACTGTCAAAGACCTCTTGGAACTATATGTAAAGAGAACAAAATTCATTCCCAGTTCCAGCCTTCCAGTTTCTATCTCATCGCAATATGACCTAAGCTGTTGAAAGCGACATAAAAACCAATTCCTTCCATCCTTTTAGACTTCTAACAGACTTAATTATGCAAGGGATGCAAGACGTACTTGAGGCTTGCGAGAAACATGCCAGTGACTTTGGGTTAATTGATGTTTTTTCCTGGGTACTCTGGTTTAAGTCAGGGCTACAGGACCTGCTTGAGGCTTGCGAGGAAGATTCCAGTGACTGAGTCTTAGTTGTTTTGCCTTTGACAAATCAAAAATTTTGAAACTTTAAAGAGTATGTACCACCATCAGTAGATGGAGGGTGGCCAAGATTTCCCAATAATCATTTTGTAAAATAGTTATAGTGGCCCATATTCCTACGGAGGCCAATATTTCCAAGAATGTACAGTATTCACTTGTTATTTTTCTATGACAGGTTTCTTTATATATTGGTATGACAAAAGGATTAAAACTTTTTATTTTTGAATAGTTTTTTGTTCATTTTCCATCATGTCAAGAACAGTTATATTTCAGTAGTTCAACATATACACAAACAATGCTAAGTTGATCATTTGAATTTGTAAGAATGTGAAAAAAAATAATAACTGACAAAATTTTCCATATTCTCTTGTGTAAACCGTTAAATGTCAGTGCATGTAATGCAATCGTTATTAAGCCAAGGTTATTTGGTGCATTATAAGCATAAACAGAATGATTGACTTTCGCATCTGATCTGCGATATTGTTGACAACATCTGTGGTTGATCTAACTTTCCACCTGATCTGGCGCTGAAGAGACAATAAGCATATACATTATCTTTACTACCACAACAGCAGGTGCGGCCATCAGCTCACTGCTCATATGTGTGCAGCCCTGGATTTTAACCTACCTGCTGCATTATTTTAACCCTTATGCTGCTGGTCGCTAATTTTGCCAATACAAAATTATGCAAAAACATGAAAAAATTACTGAAACCCCTGCAAATGCGTACTCATCTGAGAGTACTCGGCGTGAGCTTTCCAATGAATACCAACATGACATGATTACGCTGATTTTCATGATTTTATGCTTTTTTGTGCTTTGGGCGATAGCAGCCGTAACATTGGAAGGGATGAGACACCCTGTAACTTCTGTCATACCAACATGACAGGGTTTAGATGGTATTCAAAAATATTTGCGTCTTTGTGCTTTGTACAAAAGTAGCCTCAGCATTGGAAGGGTTAACCCTTCCAATGCTAACTTTCGTTCGAAGCAATCATCTTGATAAGAATGGAGTTACCATATGAACCCTTATGCTGCTGGTACATAATTTGGGCAATACAAATTGCGCAATACAAAATGATGCAAAAAACCTGAAAAATGACTGAAATATGTGTACTCATCTGAGAGTACTCAGCGAGATCTATACAATGAATACCAACATGACAGGGTTGAGATTGTGCTTGTTTGTGCTTTGGACGAAAGTAGCCTCAGCATTAGAAGGGTTAATGCAGTAGATATGATGATTAGGAGGAGGAGGAGGGAGAGGATGAGGAGGTGAAATTTGTTGTAAATAAGCCCAATCAAGATTCTTGAAAATATTAGCTTATCTATTAAAAAAAGTCAATTTATTCATGCAGTGTTGGATAGCAATGTAGATGCAGTAGATTTGTTGATGATGGTGAGGAGGAGAATGATGAGGAGGAGGAAAAGGATGATGATGAGGAGGATGGGGAGGAGGAGGAAGATGAGGATGTGCTATGTATTGTCAATAAGCCCCATCAAGATTCTAGTCAGGTGGGGGCCCTGACAGGTGTTGATGAAGAGGTGGAGGATGATGATGAGGAGGAGGATGAGAACGTATTGTCAATAAGCACCAATGTGGAGCCCTGATATGATGATGATGATGAGGAGGATGATGATGAGGAGAAGGATGATGATGAGGAGGAAGAGGGTGATGAGGATGAGGAGGGTGATGATAATGATGATGAGGAGGATGATGATGAGGAGGAGAAGTATGAGGGTGATGATGATGATGAGGAGGAGGAGGAAGAGAAGTATGAGGATGATGATAATGCTGAGGAGTAGGAGGAGGAGGAGGAGGGTAGTGAGGAGGAGGGTGATGATGAGGAGGAGGATGACAACGTATTGTCAATAAGCCCCATCAGGAGTCTAGTCAGGTGGGGGCCGTGACAGGTGCGTGTAGAGAGAGAGGAGGAGGGTGAGGATAATGATGAAGAGGTGGATGATGATAAAGAGGGTGAGGAGGAGAATGATGATGAGGAGGAGGAGGCGCGATGTATTGTCAATAAGCCCCATCAGGAGTCTAGTCAGGTGGGGGCCGTGACAGGTGCGTGCAGAGAGGGGACAATTATTCAGCAACCAGAGAAACTAATAGCCGCGAAAGTGTTTTCTAGGGAGCCATCACAGGGCGGTAAAGCCTGACCTCGCTCCCACACACCTGGTGGCGCTCACCCCGTCACATCCTTGTCACGTTGTCACGTTCTCGGTCTCGTGACGGGCTGTGTTTACCTACATGCCTGCAAATAAACACATCCCCATGCATGCATCCTGGGGGTAAAAACGTTAGCTACACTCCTCTTGCAAAAAAGTAGTCCATATTCATATTATGTGTAGAATTTTTACCAACAAATACACACATACCCACACATCCTTTGGGTAAAAACTTAAGCTAAGCTATCTTGCACAAAAAGAATCATTATTCATGTATGTGTAGAGCTTTTACCATCAAATAGGCACATACCCACACATTCAATGCAGGCCTCAACGCTAACTCAAAATGATACTAGCTCTGTAGGACCAGTAACACCTAGCATCTACTGGTCCTGCAAAATGTTTACTGGCCCTACATTTTTCCTTTAACATATGAAGAAAGAACATTGCATAATATTCACCACAACACTTAATCTTTATAAATTCTATCTTCATTTATTTCAAAAATAATTGGGGACATTCTCAGGGGGAAACTTTTTAACAAGAATGTCTCCAAATGTTTACTGGCCCTGTAGGACCAGTTGAGGTCTTTTTTTACTGGCCCGAAGTTGTTTTTGGGAATTTTTACTGGCCTGGATCCATAGGTTCACCCTTAGCGTCGAGCCCTGCAATGGGCAACTTTTTTAGCTAGTAAACGCTCCCTTCATTTACCAATATTTTCCAAAGCATGCTTTAGTCGGAGTTATCACCGAAATTGTCAGGTCATGAATAGTATGTGGGAACTCAAAAAAAGCTTCATATCCTTTTGTTACCGGTTCTAATGTGGATAAAAAATCTTGCTATGAAGTTGCACATCAACCGGCTTTTGTAATGTGTAGTATTACAGAGTAGAGATGGATTTCTTTTGTCACATATCGTACTGTCCTAAATGCTGGCTTTATACACTGATTGATTGAGTGCAGTACACTTGTCTATTAACCCTTCTTAATGCTAAGGCTATCTTCGTCCAAAGCACAAGGATGCAAAGATTTCATAGAAATCAACTTATGCCTTTTGCAGACATTTTATATTTCACCCAACTCTCTGCATGTGTGAGAAGTTTGGAATCGATAAGTATGCAACACCACATCAAAACAACGCTGTAAATTTCAAATAAAATGTGAAAGCGACATATTGCTGTGATACATTACTTAATATATAGCTTATCAAATTGTATCTGAACATATAAAAATGCACTTAAAGGTCTATTTAAATGATCAGTGGCGTCAAACATAAAGACATTGACACTGATGCCTATTTTTTACTAATGATCTGATGATGAATTCTCCTTCAAATATTTTCCTAAATATGCTTTTTGCTGATAGATTTAAAAAAAAGATCCAGCTTGCTTTTGGCTGCTATTAGGATAAGTACTCTCTGGATTTGTCTCTCTGGTTACCCATTTCATGATTAACCTTTCCAATGCTGATGCTACTTTCATCCAAAGTACAAGGACGCAAAGATTTTTGAAAACCATCTAAACCCTGTCATATTGATATTCAATGGAAAGCTCTCGCTGTGCACCCATTTGCCTGTTTCAGCCATTTTTCAGTTTTTTTTTGCATCACTTTGTATTGGCAAAATCAGCCAGGTTAAGGGTTAACCCATCAATGCTCACATCAGCAAAAGCAGCCTCACAATTTTTATGATATTTTGCAGGAAAAAATAAAGCCAGGAAAATATTTGATGCAGAAATGTCAATCAGAACATTACCTACAACTCTCCTTCAAATATTTTATAAATCCATTCTCTCTTTCAAAGTTATTGCCAAAAGTATCATAGATCCAGACGACAATTTTTAGAGGTACTTTAAAACACTAATGGGTTAAATTTCATGTGACAATAAATCTCCTGACAAAATGATAATGATGAGTGCAAATCATGTTTATAGACTTGGCTGTCAATTTAGTAAACCTGTGACATGATTCATGCGAACATATCATGGTGGTGACACACGTCATGTAGAATATAGGGCAATTGGTCTAGGGAATACTATACTGGTTTGGGAGTTTCATTTTCTGTCAATTTTTACTATCATAATATGGCTAACCCTTATGCTACTGGTAGCTAATTTAGCCAATGCAAAATGAGGCAAAACACCTGAAAGATGATTGAAACCCTAGCACATGGGTACTCATCTGAGAGTACTCAGCAAGAGCTTTCCAATGAATACCAACATGACAGGGTTTAGATGGTTTTCAAAAATCTTTGCATCATTGAGCTTTGGATAAAAGTAGCCTCAGCATTGGAAGGGTTTAATTGTGAATAGCCAGTTGTTAGTTGTAGAGGAAACCAGAGTCTCCAGACATAACCACAGCCAATCCTCAAGTTACTGGCAACTTCCTCACATGCCTCGAGCCAAAGTCAAACCCAGGAGGAGTTCAGAACCTCAAGATTTAATGCTGAACCCATTCATGCCTGGAGATCTCCTTGACAAGTGTCTTCTGGACATTTCTCCTACAAATGTCTTCTGAAAATTGCTTTTTTTTGAGAGATATCACCGAAATAGTCAGACAGTTTTAGCTGATACGGGAATGAATGGGTTAAGATTTAGCAATGGAGAGAGAGAGAGAGAGCAAGCAGTCAGTGGCAATGCATTAGACCACGAGGCTCTTGAGGCAGCCCTCAAAAGTACTGGTACACAGCACTAAACCAAATAACTTGTAAGTATAGAAATATTGTATCATGATTATTTGTGATTCTGGTTTTGTATAAGTCATATTTTGACGATATATATCTATAAATGTATGCAAAACCATGAGAATCATAAAAAATCATGATACAACATTTCTTCTCTTACAAGCTTGTTATTTCGCACAGTGTTTTTAAGGTGTTTTGGGGCTTACACAGGCAAAAATTGGTTTAAGCAGCCGCAAGGTCATAATCTAAATATAAAGGTCTCATGTTGGGATAGTAGAGTTAACATGGATAAATAGCTATTGGTGCCTTTAAAACGTTTACGATGCGGTGCAAAATTGATATTTGCTTAACAATACAATACCTTAGCGATATCTTTAACAATACTACCTACCCTCCAGGTACCCAATTTTATTGAATTTAGCACTCTCAGCTACGGAAATTTTGCTAATAGATAGCGAACTGTCTTCATGCTGAGATGCCACATTGCAATAATGTCAATTTTATATATATATATATATATCAAATTTTAGCCCTTTAGCTGCTGGCAGCTGATATGATAAATACAAAATAATGTGAAAAAGTTGAAAAAGACCTTGGCATATGGGTACTCATCTGATAGTACTCGGCAAGAGCTTTTTTAATGAATACCAACATGGCAGGGTTTAGATGGTTTTCAAAAATCTTTATGTTCTTGTGCTTAGGTAGAAAGTAGCCTCAGCATTGGAAGGGTTAAATGATACAATACAGTATTCAATTTTTTTCCATGCAGTACTTCTCCCTATTAGATATCCATATTTGGTATTGTATCGAGTACCGGTACTTATAGCTATGGTTAAACAATTGCAGCATTAGGCTGAAGGCTGATATAATCTGAGTGTATTCATGAGCTACACACAAGGACGGAATATTTTTGCAGCAATCTTTTTACGTCCGGATCTTTATTTCTTCTCCAGCACTAATCAGGAGTCTTCTTCTGTCAAGTATGGTCCGTAATTGGCGCTATTTATTCCCGAGATATGACATATGCCACCCGTAATGCCGTGCTTCTCGGTGACACGTCGCTCTATCGATCTCGCTCTTTATTACGTTCTCGGAGAAAATGTGCTCCGTTTCCTTCTTTCATATTATCTCCTATAATACTCCCCAAGCTGCTCGCCAAAAGCCTTTTTTCGTGGCTTGCCGACGACTTATCAGTGCGGTTCCTGCCATTTTTCACGGCAGCACTCTTATCGGCGAACAAGGGAAGTCATGAAGAGATTAACCTTTTATTTCCGAAGCAGTCGAAATTGACTAGAGAATTCATGGATCTATTTTAAAACTCAAAGATATCCATGAGAATTTGAGGATATCCTTTAGAATTTCAGGATATCCTTGAGAATTTGAGGGTATCATTAAGAATTTGATTATATTAATATTGAAAATTTAAGGATATCATAAAGAATTAGAGGATATACTTATTTAACCCATTAATGCTCACAGCCAATACAGCCTGACAATTTTGATGTAATCTTTCGAACAAAAGCACAGTTGAGATAATATTTGAAGGAGAAATGTTAATCAGAACATCATGCACCTACAACTCTCCTTCAAATATTTTGCAAGATCTCTTGCAATTCAAAAGTTATTGTCAAAAGTATTATAGATCCAGACGACAATTTTTAGAGGACCTCTTAAGCATTAATGGGTTAAGAAGTTTTTGATATCTTTGAGAATTTGAGGGTATCTTTGAAGGAGAAATGTTTATCAAAATCCAATTTACAACTCTCCTTCAAATATTTTGTGAATTTATCGCTAATCAAAAAGTTATTTCCATAAGTATCACAGGTCCAGACGACACTTGTCAAGGAGATCTCCAGGCATGAATGGGTTAAACTTCTCTTCTTTGTGTTGTTGGGAGAGTGTAACAAATGGTGCTTTTGTGGATATTACATGGGAATAACACTGGTGCTGCAGGTCTATTTGTTAGGGAATACAGCATCATTGTCTACTGGTATGTAATTTGGGATGCTGGCCCATGGTAAGACACTGCCTGTGATTGGTGCTTCTTGTGTGATGAGATCTTTTCACTTGTTATTGAGGACTGAGTCCCTTTACCTATTTGTCTTAGGGCTATTCCATTAAAAAATACATGGGGGGGGGGGGGGTGGAACGCCCACAATTTCAACCCCCCCCCCCCCCCCCCAATGATTTTTTTTTCATGTAAACCCCCAAATTTTTCATCTTGACCCCCTCCCCCCATGATTTTTTAATAGGTGAGCGTTCCAACCCCCCCCCCCCCCCCCCCCCATGTATATTCAAATTGAATAGCCCTTAGAAGTTTTCAGTGTTGGAACTCCTAATCTTGGCATGACCCTGATCCATCAGTGAGTCCAGGGTCTTAGCCAGGATTGAGAAACTGGATGCCACAAATGCCAAATTTTTGAGTGCCTCCGGTATAGTTTTCAAGGGAGCCCATAATATACTCAGATTACAACCATAAACAAGTATTTACTTTAAATAAGTATCCTCACAGGCAAAAGCATTCACATTAATTAGGTGTAAAAAGATACAAATGGGACCGGGAAATTGTTTTCACAAGAGGAGGTGTTCACATCTCAGAGGTCTTTTCTTAATGTCAAAGATACAAAAGGGACCTGGAAATTGTGTTCACATAAGGAGATGTCCACATCTCCAGGGCAGGGTGTTCATAATGAGAGGTTTCACTATATATATATGTATATATATATATATATATATATATATATATATATATATATATATATATATATATATATTAGGACTGTCATTGCAGGGCACGACATTAACTTTTGCAACAACTTGCCCAGTAGGGCAAGTGAGATTCATCTTTCACTTGCCCTACTCCAACTTACACTTGCCCCTGTAAAAGTGTATGTTTTATAATACTTCATTTAAAACTAAGTAGAATGATTAAGGTGCTGGCCTGTGAAAGCATATTTTCTAGGGCAAGCTTGGACACCCTACTACAAAACTTGCACTCCTCAAAAGTAAACCTGAAATATATACATCAAACTTGCCCAGTGGGGCAAGCAAGATGCAGTTTTTACTTGCCCAACAGCTATAATTTACAAATTCTACTTGCCCGGGGCAACGGGGCAAGCACCAATGTCGAGCCCTGCATTGACATCCATTTTTTTTCGATTCGATCATTGACATTTTATTTTTCGATTCCGATTATTTCGATTCGATTTTAAAGAACTGCAGTAATAGAATATTTTCAAATGTTCCACACTATTTTTGTGGCTAGGATCCTAAGATTCCCACGATGCAAAGACAATGAAGGTTTTCTCAACACTTTTTGATTGAATACTTGAGTTTCTCTTCAAAATTCTTAATAGCGTTGGCTAAAAATGGAGTAAAAGGCTGAAAAAATGTGTTTCGATTAATTGACATATCAATTGACATAATATTTTTTTCGATTAATTGGAAAAATTATTTCGATCGAACGATACTTCAATGACAGTCCTTATACATATATATATATATATATATATATATATATATATATATATATATATACATGTATATATATATTATATATATATATATATATATATATATATATATATATATATATATATATATATATATATATATATATATATATATATATATATATATATATACATACATATATATTGTCATAATAGTAGTACACATATGAACTCTGCACGTGTAAGATGCTGAGGAAAGTGGTGAGATTGTTTGGTGGGTGACGTGATTACAGTTGACAGGTTAGTAGTCTGGTTGCAGGAAGTGCTGGAGAGCCAGATGGCTCGCGACGCCATTCGCCTCTTCTCTCGCTCGCGAGAAACCCCAGGCCACGCGCCACCTTTCCTAGCACCCCCCCTTCCTCGCCCCCTGGCTGCAGAGTTTAACCCATTAATACTTAAGCGTTCCTTCAGAAATTGTCGTCTGGATCTAAGATACTTTTGACTGAAACTTTTGAATTGAGGATAATTTTACTAAATATTTGAAGGAAAGTTGTTGGTAATGTTATGATCAGCATTTCTCCTTCAAATATTTTGCCAATCATGCTTTAAGAAGAAAGATTTTATCAAAATTGTCAGGCTGGTTTTGGCCGCTGTGAGCATTAATTGGTTAAGGTGTTCATGCCTCTCTCAAGTGGACCGATCATTTATTATTTATTTAACCCATTTACACCCACAGCAACTAAAACAAACATGACAATTTTAGAAATATTTTACTTACTCTATATCTAAGCAAAAATTCTCTATAAACCCATTTACACTCAGGGCGGCCAAAACTGGCCTGACATTTTAGGAGCATTTTACTTACTCTATTATGTTTTAGCAAAAATTCTCTATTAACCCATTTACTCTCAGAGCAGCCAAAACTGGTCTTACGATTTCAGAAATATTTTATTTACAAAAGCATTTTTTTGGAAAAACGTTTGAAGGAGAAATGTTGATCAGATGCCACACATCAACTCTCGTTTAGATATTTTGTGAACTTTTGCTTTATTCCCAAGTTATTTTCAAAAGTATGAGAGTAGCAGACGAAACCTTCTAGAGAACTCTGAGTGTGTATGGGTTAACACATTCATGCCCACAGAAGCCAGAAGGAGCTTAACTCATTTACACCCAGCGCAGCAAAAACTGTCCTGACAATTTTAGAAATATTTTACTTACAAAAGCATTTTTCTAGAAAATGTTTGAAGGAGAAATGTTGATCAGATGCCAAACAACAACTCTCCTTCAAATATTTTGTGAAATTTTGCTTTATTCACAAGTTATTTTCAAAAGTATGAGAGTAGCAGACGATACTTTCTAGAGAACTCTGAGTGTATGGGTTAACACATTCATGCCCACAGAAGCCAGTGAAGGGGCTTAACTATGTTAGCAACACAGGACCTGGCTGTGGTGTTTGAGGAGGTCATAAAGAATTGCCTCCTATAGAGCCAGTGAACTGGTATAATTGTGGTACGACTCATTCATGACCACATTCTAAGCTTTATCCAAGCTGAATACCATGCAACCTACTTTCAGCTCTTAACCCTTATGCTGCTGGTGGCTAATTTGGCCAATACAAAATGATGCAAAAAATCTGAAAAATGACCGAAACCCTAGCAAATGGGTTCTCATATGAGAGTGCTCAGCGAGAGCTCTCTAATGAGTACCAACATGACAGGGTTTGGATGTTTTTCAAAAATCTTTGCATCTGTGTGCTTTGGCGGAAAGTAGCCTTAGCATTGGAAGGGTTAACCCAAGTAGTCAAAGATTGTTCGAGGTAATCCCGGGTACCTTGGATAAGTTGAAAAATCCAAGGTCCTTGGACAGAATCCAAGTTATTCTAAGCTTTGTTCAAGCCAAATACCGTGCTGAAGACCTACTTCCAGCACTATACTTAGATATTCCTTGGTTTCTGAGATTACACTGTCCAAGGTAATCCAAGGTACCTTGGATAAGTTGAAAAATCCCAGTATAAAAGGGTTAACCTATTCATGCCTGGAGATCTACTTGACCAGTGTTGTCTGGGCCTGTCAAACTTTTAGGAATAACTTTGTAACGAAGCATAAATTTGCAAAATATTTGAAGGAGAATTGTAGGTACATGTAACATGTCTGATTAACATTCCCCTTCAAATTTTTTCTTAATATTGCTTTTGTTATAGAGATCTCCCGAAAATTGACAGACAGTCATGGCTGCTACAGACGTGAAAGGGTTAAAAAGCATTATGCTAATTCAAGTCAGATATTTAGCAGGCGGCACACTTACAGCGACTCACTTGTTGGCATTTAGATGGCGAATCATGTTTGTTATTGCTTTTTTGTGCCTATGTCAATATTTTATGCTGTCGTGGCGTTTAAAATGAACTCTTCGTAGTGTGCCCTGGAGGTATAAATGTCCTATGTGATGAAGAGCGAAGAGGTTGTTGATTCTTGTTCGCTTAACCCATTCAACGCTGTGGCTATTTCCATCCTAAGCACAAGAACGCAAATATTTCGAAGACCATCGAAACCCTGTTATGTTGGTATTCATTGGATAGCTCTCACTGATCACTCTCAGATGAGTACCCATATACCAGGGTTTCAGTCATTTTTCAGGTATTTTGTATCGGCAAAATTAGCCACCAGCAGCAGAAGGGTTAACCCATTCACACTCAGAGTTTCCCTAGAAAGTATCGTCTCATACTTTTGAAAATAACTTGGGAATAAAGCAAAATTTCACAAAATATTTGAACGAGGGTTGTTGTGTAGAATCAGATTAACATTTCTCCTTCAAATGTTTTCCAGGATAAGCTTTTGTAAGTAAAATATTTCAAAAATTGTCAGGCCAGTTTTGGCCGCTCTGCGTGTAAATGGGTTAAACCCTTGATGCCTGGAGAGCTCAAGGACATACAGGAAGCTGCCGCGAGAGATTTCGCAGGCTTGATTTCCTCGTCTGTAAACAGTTTTCGCGTGAATAATTGATTCTCGTACTGATCTAGGAGATCATATGTAGACATTCGCAGCATAGAGTGACATTAATAGTGATGAATATTCTTTTTCATTTTATCATAATTAATAACTGTATGGGCACTGTCATGCAGACATGTCTAAAAAAGAAAGGTTTTAAAATTTAACAGGTGCAAAATATATCATATTTCACCCATTACCTTTACCAGATGTGGCTCAGACTTTCTTGGAAATCCTGGGATATTCCATGGATAATCATAGGAATTCCCTGTTATTCCCAGGTTCATTTGGTTAAGGATTATATAAGCGGTAGTGAAGTTTTCCTTTACCAAAGGTACCTGGGAATACCAAGGAATTCCTAGGATTATCCTTGGAAAATCCCAGGATTTCCTAGGAAGGCCTAGGTAGGTTTTGGTACCTGGGAATACCAAGGAATTCCTAGGATTATCCTTGGAAAATCCCAGGATTTCCTAGGAAGGCCTAGGTATGTTTGGTAAGGGTAAGTGGTTTCTCCTAACGAGTTTGACTAGAAATGTTTACTTTTCAGACATGTTACCTCTATATGCAATGTTGAGAAAAAAAATTGTCTTCTCCCCTGTTAGATACTAATAACCCCATCTAAATATAGCTAGAAAGTCCAAGGAATTGGTAGGATAATGCTTAGAAAATGCCATGATTTCCTTGGAATTCTTGGATACATTTGGTATGAGTAGTGTGTAATGTGGATCTCTATGTGTTTCTTCTGCTTTCAGAAGAAAACATTATTCCATTGTCTTTCAGATAGAAAACCTTTAAATAGTATAGTGTCTATAATAAATGCAGATTGAAATTTTTATCATATTTTTCTTCTCCTTTCATAAAACGTCTGATTATAAAAATTTATAGTGTGAAATGAAAAAAATAGATTGATTTTTAGTCTTCATTTGTATTCTTTCAGATAGAAAATAATTAAATAGTATAGTGTGTATAATAATGATTGAAATTCTTATCACACTTTTCTTCTCCTTTCAGAACAAAAAATCTGATTGGCGAACCAAGCACGAAAACTTCGTCCAGACGATCCGATACGCTAAGAAAGTCACCGAGATTGAAGCCCAGGGGGGTAATGTGGCCGCCCTGCCACCCCCGCCCCCTAGTGACAACCCTGATTACCAGCAGTGCCCCCACTGTTCTCGGAAGTTCAACCAGGCAGCTGCGGAGCGGCACATCCCGAAGTGTAAGGATACGAAATCCAGACCTGCTCCGCCTCCCAAACGGCGACGCTAAGACCAAAACAACGCGATTCCCAGCAGCCAATGATCAAAATACAAATATTCTGCTTTTTCTGTAGCTCTGTCAATTGCATTCTTAACCCCATTCATACTGAGAGTAACTCTAGCAAGTATCGTCTGCTACTTTCATACTTTTGAAAATAACTTGGGAATAAAGCAAAAGTTCTCAAAATATTTGAAGGAGAGTTGTTGTGTGATCTCTGGTTAATATTTCTCCTTCAAATATTTTCCAAAAATGCTTTTGTTAGAAAAATATCTCCAAAATTGTCAGGCCTGTTTTGGCCGCTGTGAGCATTAATGGGTTAACCCCATTCATACCATAATGAAACATACACTTATGGGAATTTTTGAAAATCACCAATTGAATAATAAACTTTAAAAAGAATTTCTGTGTGGGATTTAAGACTTTAATGAACCCCATTCATACCATTGTGAAACATACACTTATGGAAATATTCAAAAATCACCAAATGAATGGTATACTTTAACAAAATAAATTCAGCCCATGATCAAAATACAAATATTTAGCTTTTTTGTAGCTCTGTCAATTGCATTCTTAACCCCATTCATACTGTAATGAAACATATATAGGAAAATATTCGAAAATCATCAAGTGAATGGTATACTTTTACCTTTTTTTGTGTGTGGGTTTCAAGACTTAAATGAATCTCATTCATACCATAATGAAATATACACATATGAAAATATTCAAAAATCACCAAATGAATGATATGCTTGAACATAATTTTTTCTGTGTGGGATTCAAAACTTTGATGTTTTCCGAAATTGGCAATTTTTTATTTCTATTTTGTATTTTTTTGATATTTTCAAAAATCACCAAATGAATGATATACTTTGACATTTGTTTGTGTGAGTGGGATGCAAGACTTAGATATTTTCTGAAATTGGCAATTTTAAAAATATATATATATTTTTTTTGGATATTTGCTCATATCTCCAACCATCTTGGCATTAATGAGGTTAATACATCTCTCATAACACAGTAGCCAGGCATTTCCTTAAATGCGAATGTATGAAATGGACTTTATTTGCACAATATTAGCATATTTATTGAATATTAGCATATCCTACCAATAGGGTATTGTGTCGAGTATCATTCTCAAGGATAAGCTGTTGTTGTACGTATGATTGATGTGGTATTGACCGACGCCCCGGAGGTGTGGTTCGGCGGGTTCAGAAACCCCCTGTGTGTGCGATAAGACCTTGGCCTGCCTAGGCACCCCATAATTCATACACTTGCATCTACAACTCATGGGCCTTGAAAGCTTAGAGCCGTACTGGTATGAAATGGTGATAACTTTGATTAAGTGTAGCCATTAGTTTTAACTCTATCATGCCTGTATAGCAATCAAAAAGAACCCCTATTATTTTATATATATATATATATATATATATATATATATATATATATATATATATATATATATATATATGTATAAGTATGTATACATATATATATATAAACAATATTTTGTTAACTATGGTCTTTTGTGAAAAGAAACTCATTCAGTCACAAATCATTTTATGACAAACTTCATTGTTTTTTATGCAGTTGCTCTTATTTGACATATTATTTGCATTCTTTGTATCCAACATTGGCAATGCTTTCATTGTTATCATGAAACATTGCATATTTCCATTGTAAACAGCATTTATTCTGTTCATGTATATTCCTATTTGTATAAGCAGTCTACGGTGTTTTGTATATTCTCCATGTTAAATCTCTTTAAGACATTGGCTACACACAGCAGTATTGACAAGGCAAGCATAAAAGTACCATAGGATGTTTTTACAATTATTTTTCTGGAACCTTTAAAGCATGCATTTTGTGATTGATATCAAATCTGATATCTTGAGATATTATATGTCTCATTCTTTTGAACATTTTGGTTTTACAACATTCAACATTTTATGAAAAATACAATTTGACCATTTTTTTATCAGTTAATCTTTAAATAGCAACCCACATTCAAACAACTTAGATAGGTACAAATATTTTTCAAGGGATGCTTTATTCAGAACATCATATGATACAGTTCTAATGCCAGGAATTTCTTCATCTATGCCGGCACAGTGTACTCAGACGAAATGAACATTTTTAAAAGAAATTTTGGTTTTATTCATGAAATGAACAGTTTCCACCTGCATTCCCATTTAGAGCAACTCAAGTATAGAATTATATTTTTGAAAAGGTGTGGTTTAGTCACAGAGATACAATCAGAATAGTTGGATCCTTTGGAGTTGCTGCTGGATCTAATGGTCAAGATTAACCCCTATGCTGCTGGTGGCTAATTTTGCCAATTCAAAATGATGCAAAAAAGCTGGAAAATGACTGAAACCCTGGCATATGTGTACTCACTCATCTGAGAGTACTCAGATGAATACCAACATGACATGGTTTAGAAGGTTTTCAAAAATGTTTGCATCCTTGTGCTTTTGACGAAAGTAGCCTTATCATTGGAAGGGTTAAATGATAAAAACTGTGAGAGGGAACTTGCTTTAATCCAAGCAACTTTTGTAAAATCTGACAAATCAATTGGAGAATAATTTTGTTCTGCCTAAGGGACTATATATTTTGCAGGGTTAACAATTTCCACAGGCTACATGCAAAATCTTTCCTGGTGTATCAAGTTTTTTTTTGGCTTCAAGGTGAATTATGAGATGGCTTAGTGATGCGTATGTTCTGTATATAGGAAACGCTGTCTTCCAGACTGCCTGGTCTGGTATGCCTGGGGCACCCCCCCCCCCCCTGGGTCTGGGGTACTGGGTCAACACCTTCCTTACAGTCAGATCCTCTTTAACCCATTAATGCTTAAAGCAGTGAAAAAACAGCTTGATGATTTTTTTGATGAAATCTTGCAGATAAGTGAAGTGAATATTTGATGGCAAAATGTTACTTAGAGCACTACCAACAACTCTCCTTCAAATATTTTTTGAAAAAGTACTTCATTTCCTAGATATTGTTAAAATATTAAAGATTCAGATGCCATTTTCTCGAGGAACTCCTAAGCATTAATGGGTTGACCTATTCATACCCAGCGTGTCATGATGATATATTAGAGACTATTTGAATACATGGTAAGTTAGCTTTATTGTCAGGCGCTCAAGCACAGCTAAAGTGTTACTCTCTTCTTACCAATGGAGGAATAAGTTAAGTTGGGCTTTGGATATGATTGACTTTTTTAAACGAAGAGAGTACATACCTTCATTCAGCACAAATAGCCATGACTGATTTGATGATGTCTTTCCCACCTAAGCATCTTTTGGGAAATATTTGAAGGAGGAATGTTAATCACAATCCATCCAACAATTCTCCTCCAACTATTGACATAATGGACATAATTTATTCATAAAATCTTTCCAAAAATATCCTATACCTCAGTAACTCTAACCCTTACCGAGTGAATCTTGGAATACCAAGGAATTCAGAATGACCAAAGACCAAGTCTATGCTGCATTTAGTAAGGAAGGGCACGGATGGGATCTGATATGTATGGTTGTCAAAAAAGTAATGTATAGTTTTACCACATAATGAAGAAAAAATATAATTAAAATGAGCTTAGATTTGATTGTATGTGAAAATTGAAATTGATTCCATTCTCATCGTTATGTAAGGTGAGTTGGAATTTGTTCTATTAATTATCTTAGAAAATAATGTTGATGTTACCTTTTATAAAAAAGGATATATACCGGTATTACTGTTGTGTGTGTGTGTGTGTCTTACGTTACTAAGACATATTTTTAAAGCTTTAAGTATTAATTGTATTGCAAAAGTGTGGATATCTGGTCAGTTAATATAGGCATTATGTGTGTGTAAGGAAGTATTAATGTATCTCTATTGTAAATACAATGATTGATTGAAGTCTGTTGAAATAAATAACACCATATTCTAATGTTAGCATGGTCTTTACCTACTTGCATTATGATAGAGTGCTCATTTAGTCTGAGAAATATGACCATAATGCAGAATTTGAAATTACTATTATCATCACTCTTTCTGCCATATCAGCCTAATCTGTGACTAGCCTGTTGTAACTGGTGGAGAAAACCAGACTACCCGGGGAAAGCGACCGCCTGACCCTAAGTCACTGGCAACTTTCTCACATGCCCATGCTGTGATTCGAACCCCAGAACTTTGTGGTGACAGCGAGCAATCAGTGGCAACACCTTAGACCACTCTGCCATTAGTGCAGGCCCCATTAATACATCAAATAGAGTTATATTTTAAAAGAGATTGTTGATCCCAACAGAAAAGCCTTCAGTCAAAAATTTCTCAAGAAATTGCTCTGTAATCAAAATATTGCTATATATGTCGTTGTGTCAGACCATGTGTATGCCCCAGATATGAATGGCTTTATAAATTCAGTCATTACAATTCCCAGCACATCAGCTGTCAGTTTTCTACATATAGACAATGCAAAAGCCTTCCTACTCTTTATTATGCTGTGTGAACCATATACTACTACCACTACTACTACCACTACCACTACTACTACTACAACTACTAATGATAATAATGATGATAATAATGTTATTGCGACTACCACTACTACTGCTACTACTACTACTGCTAGTCTACTGCTACTGCTACTACTACTACTACTACTACTACTACTACTACTGCTGCTACTACTACTACTACTACTACTACTACTACTACTACTACTACTACTACTACTACTACTACTACTACTACTACTACTACTACTACTAGTGCGACTAATACTAATACTACTACTACTACTACTACTACTATTACTACTTCTACTACTACTACTACTACTACCACCACCACTTCTACTACTACTACTACTACCACCACTTCTACTACTACTATTTCTTGTTTGGTGTAGGCAAGAATGGGTTAAGTAGCAAGTGTTAAGTTGATACTGTAACACTATTTGGCAGATGAAGCTCCTTTGGTCTGCATGTGTGTGGTACAAATGGCGCTGCAGGATTCTTCAGGAGTTGCAGGAATTTTCAAATCTTGGAAACAGGAGGGGATACCCTTGCTCAGTAGAATATGGTACATGGAATGTAATAAGGCATTCAATCTATCTTAATTAAATATATCTTCAAAGCTGAGCAAGCAAAATATGTCTTTGAAGCAGGGAGCTGTAGGATTTTAAAAAGCATTAGAATATTTTTCATTTTGATTGAGAAATTTTCTATAAAGCATTAGGATATGCACAATGATATATTATAACATCTAACTTTGATACAAATGCAGCTTGGATCAGTGATATATATATATATAAATATTATATGCAAGTAAAATGTTTTTGAACTGAAGGAAAGTTCAGGAAAGTGCAAAATTGTTCTTTGTTTTTGATGGAATATATTTTCGATGAAGCATTAGAACATGCACAATGATAAAACCTAACATATATTTGAACACATATGCAGCTAGTTGTTTTGACATGATGTTAAAATGCCTCCTATTTTCAAGCTGTTATGTAC
>OZ012686.1:7061080-7068580 GCA_963942565.1 Maea johnstoni | reverse complement strand
GCACATAAAAGAAAGAAATGCCAACAATACGATGATTTGTCATTTTTTTTCTAATTTATAGTGTTGTTTTGATGAAGTGTAGAATGGTTATATATTGATTTTAAACTCCTCACACACAGGATAATTTGAATGTAAAATGTTTGCAATAGGCAAAAAAGTTACTCTTCATGCATTTATATACTTGAAATGAAACGTGTTTTTTTGCAATGAATTTTCTATTCTTTTACTTTCTTCCCAATGTCCTTATTATATAGGTTGTTTCTCAGAATAAGTTTAATTCTGTAATTCATCAGGGTGTGCAGACAATTTCCAACCCAGGTCTCATTGCTCCATTTTGAGGTTACCGACCGAACTAGACTTAAGGTGATGGGTACCATTGCAAGCCAGTTAAATGCCCTGTCCCAAAACACACTTCAAAGCAGCATAATCCTATAACTAGGTGTATCTCCAGGTTCCTGAGTGTTATCAGGTAGAGAATATCATCGCCACCTGTCATTATTCAATCCATATTCTGTTTTATTTCAAAATTTGCAACTTTTTTTTCGAATGACATATTCTCATTAATTACGCAGTTGATGGTTACTGTAGGTTCACAGATACCTTAGGGATGTCATTGACTATGCCCAATAAAAAGTATTTTTTTGATTTTTTACTGCTGAAGACTATAAAACGGGCCATAACATTTGAAAATTTTAGTGAGATATCTTGTGTGCGGAGCCTATAATCCAGTGGTGGTTTTAGCTAGGACAGGCGACGCTGATCCCATGGGGCTAGGAACAAAAGACAATTGTTCAAAGACACACCTCGATGGTCGCGCGTCACAGTCAAACAATGCCTAGAGTTGGGCATGCTATAAATAGTTGAGAAGCTCGAACTTAATGCACTTGGCGTCAAAACTTCTCACTAAAATTTTCAATGTAATGGCCCGTAAAATTCTTCAGCAGTAAAAAATCAAAAAAATACAGGCAAATTTTACAATGGGACCTAATGAGCAAAATCAACATTTTGCAGAGTTGAGACAAAAAGTATGTTTATACATACACGCGGTAGTGCTATGAAGAGGTTTGCCAAGTTTGAATGGCAAAAACGAGCTTTTTGTGGGAAAAAAAGGAAAAAGCTGTTAGCCCAACCAAGTCAGACAGACTATAGAAAGCAACTAAAATGTCTTACACTATATAGATCTTCGCCCCTGGTTGTGGCAGGGAGGGGTAATACAGATAATTTCTGTCTGACAAATAACCATCTTCTATAGATCACATACAAAAATGACAAAACACTGCTAGAAATTAGAAGCACTTGTTAGAAATATGCCAGCCGAGCACGTGGCTGACAGGTGTAGAAATAGGTCAATGATCTATAGTCCCTTTTTCTGGCAAAACGACTCACTCTTGATACGAAGAGAAGTTGAGGAATTATAGCGCTCAACATAGTGAAAGCTAGTGGCCCAGTTTGTGCTTGGATTGGTGCTAAAAGAATTCCTGCGGCCTTGTTGTTTATGGCGGGAACGTTCTTGCAATGCCTGCATTGCCGCCAGAGGTGTTGTTGAATAGCAGGGGGAATAATTATAGGCAGACCAAACCAATTACATAGTTAAACTCGACAAGAAACACGTTTCCGTAAGGTGAACGCCTTTGGCGGCAAGGGCACGCCAAATAGCTATACCACTCTTGAGAGAGAGAGAGAGAGAGAGAGAGAGAGAGAGAGAGAGAGAGAGAGAGAGAGAGAGAAGAGCAAGAAGATGATGTCTAGTTCTAATATACATTTAGCAATAACTTGGAAATTTAGAAAGATCTTACAAACATTTTGAAGGAGTGTTGTTGGTAATAGTCCAATCAAAATGTCTCCTTTAAATACTAGTATGGTTTCACCTGCAAGATTTCATCAAAATTGTCGGGCTGCTTTTAGCTGCTGTAAGCATCAATAGGTTGACTATTCAGGTGTAGTCGAAAACCCTACAACATACAGTATAGACATTTGATTCCTGCACCATTCGAACGGACATCTGCCAGTGCCTGTTTGTACAAACACATATGTCAAAACTAAGCCAAGCACATCAATGACCAACGTACCTTGCGAATCAAAGCTTCGTTCAGTTGTAAGATCATCAATGCATCCATGTCCAGTAAACTGGGTGTCGACTGGGCGTGTGGTCGTGTTTATGCCCGGGCTACCAATGTATTTAGAGCAGGAATTAAATGTCGGCACTGTATGTGCATTGTTGATATGAAAGTGTTTGTGACACGTTATGATCGGTTATTTCATGTTAGGTTACTTGTTATTTAAATTTCGCGTCAGTCCACTGACCTGTATGTGCTGGACATGTAATCTGCTGCCATGTCCATAGTGGTCACCTCGATCAGTCATGCCTTCTTGTTGCTGTTAATTACTGCTTTTACGAAGTATGTTGTGAAACGACGACTGACTGCAAATGTCACTGCTGAAATCAAGAATTGGGGGTCGAGCTTAGCAGCTTTGTCCAATATGTAAATTACGATGGCCACCCGAGGAGTGAACACTATCCGTCTACTTCATGCCTCCTTTAACTTTCCCCTTTAACCCTTGTGATGCTGAGTCTACTTTTGTATAATATCGCAACATATTTGCAAACCATCTACACCCTGTCATGTTGGTATTCATTGGATAGCTCTCGCCGAGTACCCTCAGATAACCTGATGAGGACCTGTGTGCCAGGGTTTCAGTGATTTTTTGCATCATTTTGTATTGGCCAAATTAGCCACCAGCAGCATAAAGGGTTAAATGTGGCGTTCTTTATTTATGCTTCTCTTTATGCATGTTGTATTTTGCTTTGTTTTCCTTAGTATTCGTATATTTTTGTAGTTTGTAATACAGTCAAAAAACTATACTATACTACAATATATTCACATGTGATAGATAGATAGACCAGAAGTGTTACGAGGCGAAGCCGAGTAACCACAACGATATCACATACCCCACAGTTTCTGAGGGGCCTATGTAGCTTGTACCACAGTTGACTGCCTTTCACCAATCACGGGCCAAGAAAAGTTTGGCTGAGCACTCTTGCTCAATACCCTTGGGTAACACCTGGGTTTAGAGAACAAAGGCTTAAAAAGTGTGGGGTTTGTCACATACATTCAGAGGTCTGTCATTGGTGGAAGGCAGACAAATGGGGCAAAAACCTAGGTCTGAATGCACTCATACCCTAATCTCTCTAATTGGTTGAACAATAATTCAAATAAGATAACACAATAGTTACAGGCATGATAAAATGGATGCACATGTCTGTGATGGTACAAGTGCTACAGAAAAATTACCACCTGCAGAAAATGAAAACTGCAAAACTGCCAAAAAGGGAATACGCATTTGAGAACATGTGAAAACTTTCAAAAAGTGATGCCACATCGATTTCGGGTTTGGGCGGTGGTTTTCGCCGAGTACTACCGTTTCTTCCAGCCATGTGTGTTTCTTGGGGTTAGACGTTAGTTCGGGGAGTCGCCAGGTACTCACGTTCCCCACCACTTACATTTAGCTAGTTAAGAATTAACCTAAACATGGCAGAAACAGTGATGATAATCGAAATTCAAAATAACTATCCATGTGTGTTCCATGGTGCTCGAGATGCAATTGGGTTACGTCTTCACCCCCAGGGGCAAAGGAGTTGTAAAATCTCTCTCTCTCTCTCTCTCTCTCTCTCTCTCTCTCTCTCTCTCTCTCTCTCTCTCTCTCTCTCTCTCTCTCTCTCCTCACCTATTGTCTTGTACAAAACAGGAATCATATTATGCCCACATGCTCTAAAATATACAAAGCCCAACACGCATATATAGTGTTCATGGCACTACGGGTCCCTTTTTTGCATACTTGTAAGATCTAGGCCAAGCCCAACATAAAAAGATGAAGTTGCAAGTTATTTAAGGGTAAGAGCGTACATAAAGTGGGCGGAATGGAAAGTCTACATCGCCCAATGCACATTGCCCACATATACTGCCAACTTTATGTAGTGGAAAATATGTTCGAATGTGCCAGTCGCGAGCTGCGTGCGTTATGAGGGAAAACGGACATGGCACAATTAATCGCAAGTACAATCACTGGCTGGAAAGATATTTTTATCAAGGCAGTTTCCTGAAGGGAAATTGTGAAAACGTGTAATAGGAAGGTCATAAATGGCTGTTAAGGACAGCCACTCAGTCGCTGAAGCAGTTTATGGCATTGTCTTTCCTTTAAACAACATGCCGCTTTACTCACGTGCTATTGAACACCAGGCGACAGCAGTTGGTTTGGCTAAACTCGTTTGGGGTTCCCCTCACGGCCAAGTGGTCTAACGTATATTGGACGCAACACAGTCACTGGAGCAGTTTATGGCATTGTCTCTGCTTTAAACAACATGTCGCATTACTCGCATGCAATTAAACACCAGGCGACAGAAGTTGGTTTGGCTAAGCTCGTTTGGGGTTTCCCCAATGGCCAAGTGGTCTGAAGTACAGCGGAAGCCATCCAGTCACTAGAGCAGTTTATAGCATTGTCTCTCCATTAAAAAACCTGTCGCGTTACTCACGTGCTATTGAACACCAGGCGACAGCAGTTGGTTTGGCTAAACTCGTTTGGGGTTTCCCCCATAGCCAAGTGGTCTAAAGTGCATGGGAAGCCACTCAGTCACTGGAGCAGTTTATGGTATTGTCTTGTCTTTAACCCA
This sequence comes from Maea johnstoni, assembly GCA_963942565.1. Taxonomy (NCBI): domain Eukaryota; kingdom Metazoa; phylum Annelida; class Polychaeta; order Spionida; family Magelonidae; genus Maea; species Maea johnstoni. The sequence goes on along the minus strand of OZ012686.1, from coordinate 7,063,911 downwards.
ATAATGCTCACAGCGGCCAAAACAGCCAAGTCATTTTGATGAAATCCTGATGGAAAAGACATACTAGTAGTTAGGAAAATATTTGACTGAGAGATGTCAGTTAGAACATCACCAACAACTCCCCTTCAAATATTTTGTAAAAGCATTTTCAATTTCAAAGTTATTGTCAAAAGAATTATCGATCCAGACGACAATATCTGGAGGAAATCTTTAAGCATTAATGGGCCAAACAACATGGCGCTTTACTCACGTGCTATTGAACACCATGCAGCGGCAATTGGTTTGGTTTAGCCAATGATTCTTAAGATTTCCTCCAGAAATTGTCGTCTGGATATAAGATACTTTTGACAAAAACTTTGAAATTGATAATGTTTTTACAAAATATTTGAAGGAGAGTTGTTGGTAATGTTCTGAATGTTATTTCTCCTTCAGATGTTTTCGCAACTTTGCTTTTGCCTCAAAGATTTCATCAAAATTGTCAGGCTATTTTGGCCGCAACGAACATCAAAGGGTTAAACTCGTTGGGGGTTTCCCCATGGCCAAGTGGTCTAATACACAGAACAAGCCACTCAGTAAATGACGGTATTGTCTCGGATCTAGAAACATGTCATCTTACTGAAACTGAACATCACGTTAGATCTATTTGAACTTCTTTGGGGCTGTCCCCAACTGCCAAGTGGTCTATTGCTCAACGCAAGCAACTCAGCCACTTAAGAAGTTGATGGTATATTCTCCGATCTAAACAGCATGTCACCTTACTTACGTATATCTGAACACCACACAAATGCAGTTGTTTTGGTTTAAACTTGTTTCGGGTTCCCCAATGGCCAAGTGGTCCAAAGAACAGCAAAAGCCACTCATATAATTAAGCAGTAGCTTTGAACTATTTTTTGTCATTTTAGTAGTGTCATCAAAAAATTCTTTGCAATCTTATACGTCCAAAATGGAACCCAAGTTTACCACTCAAACACCAACTTCTATATTAATCAACATCTAGCTGAAAACAAGTTAAAGTCAAAGGAAGTACTATTTGACCTCCATTATAGTCTCATTCGGTACCTAGACTAAGAGTGCTTTTGTTATCGCTGTTGCATGCATTGCCATAAACTTACCTACGCACTGTTACGGTTAGAGCACACTTCATGGCCAGTGGCTATTACATAATATATATATATATATATATATATATATATATATATATATATATATATATATATATATATATATATATATATATATATATATATATATATACATATGTGTGTGTGCGTGTGTGTGTGTATAAGAAGTACCTTTTGACTCCATTATAGTTTTTTATCACTGTTGCATGCATTGCCATAAACTTACTTACGCACTGTCACGGTTGGAGCACACTTCATGGCCAGTAGCTATTACATAATAGTGATTACTGCAGCAGTCACAATAAACAGGTAGACTAGGAGGAAGTCAACTTGACGATTATTCCTTACAGTTCGTGCAGAAACATTTTATCTTATTTTTGTTCAAATGCTTCATCGATCAACTGCACAGTGATTGCTTAGAGTGTTTGCCAAAAGGTCATTTGATTTGAATAGCGGTCGAACAGGCATTTGGGTGTGATTGCATTATTCAGACATTCACGACATAACTTTCAAGTTGCCTTAGTAGACGAAAGATCCATTCAAAATGATCTGTTTGACACACACACACACACATATATATATATATATATATATATATATATATATATATATATATATATATATATATATATATATATATATATATATATATATATATATATATATATATATATACACACACACACATATATATATATATATATATATATATATATATATATATATATATATATTTATATATATATATATATATATATATATATATATATATATATATATATATATATATATATATATATATATACTAGTATATATACATATATATATATATATATATATATATATATATATATATATATATATATATATATATATATATATATACGAATAGGTTCATTTAAGGTTTGGGAGATTAAGAATAGAAACAACGTACGAAGCAATGTTCATGCCATTGCCAATTAAATGACTAATTGGTTAATTATAGTCACTTCTTTCATCCATAGTTGGGCTATTCGTGACTAGCCAGTTGTAAGTGTTGGGGGAACCGGAGTAGCCGGTGAAAACCATCACATAACCATAAGTCACTGGCAATTTAAGTGCATGCCCCAGCGGGATTCGAACACAGACAGTGGTGAGAGACAGAAAGCAGTCAGCGGCCACGACCTAGACCATTAGGCCATCAGGGCAGGCCTCTAAACATCTCTGCCACTGACAACTAGAAATCGGTGCATGGTTTGATTTATTGGAACGTACGTGTCTGAAATCTGATGTTGGGCAAACAATGCGTCAGCCGGGGAGTAATTACAGACTTGTCTGAAAACAAAAACGCAAACAACGAGTATTCCAACAATACTAAGAAATAGGTTCAATTCCTTCCAGCCAGATATCAATTACTATGGCTGAACTGTAACCGTGCTTCTATTAACCCTTCCAATGATAAGGCTACTTTCGTCCAAAGCACAAGGACGCGAAAATATTTGAAAAAAATCTAAACCCTGTCATGTTTGTACTCATTGTATAGAGCTCTTGCTGAGTACCCATGTGCCAGGGTTTCAGTCATTTCTTAGGCTTTTTGCATCATTTTGCATTGGCCAAATTAGCCACCAGCTGCACAAGAGTTACTATAACTCTGCAAATATCTACAGGTACGCCACTTTGACTGGACGGGGCCGCCTCTGTGGTCGAACAATATAACGGCCTGCACAAAGA
>OZ012686.1:7006882-7060880 GCA_963942565.1 Maea johnstoni | reverse complement strand
TCTCTCTCTCTCTCTCTCTCTCTCTCTTTCTCTCTCTATCTCTCTCTCCCCCTCTCTCTCTCTCTCTCTCCCACCCTCTCTCTCTCTCTCTCTCTCTCTCTCTCTCTCTCTCTCTCTCTCTCTCTCTCTCTCTCTCTCTCTCTCTCTCTCTCTCTCTCTCTCTCTCTCTCCCAGCTGACTCAGGGATGGGATGCAGGGTCAAAGATTCAGGGCTTGGATGCAGAACCGTGATGTGGGGGCCTGGATGTTGGAGGAGGTTTTGGGGAAGGGAAGAGACCTGCCAATCGTGGACCACCCGCTCTCTCACACATGATTCTCTCGCTCTCTCGGCTGGCTGGTCTCAGTCAGCCGATGACTCGTGGAGGCCCACAAATCTAACGCGAAAGCAACCATGCGGTGTGTCTGTTTACACTGCTGCTTCCTCTACCACTGTGCCGGCCAACGCCGCACAGCGCAGTGAACATGCACATGCCATGTGATCTGTAGGGAGAGAAATCGACTATTTACAGACACACAATAGAAGCTTACCAAGGAGAATTGTATGTGTAAAAAAATCCCAAAGTTTAACCCAGTAGTGGCTTAATTAACCTTTATGCTACTTTTAGCTAATTTGGCAAAATTAGAAAACGATGCAAAAAACCTAAAAAATGACCTATTGGCACCTATCTGAGAGCTATCCAATGAATACCAACATGACAGGGTTAGATGGTTTTTAAAAGTCTTTGAGTTCTTGTGCTTTGGACGAAAGTAGCCTAAGCACTGGAAGGTTAAGAGCTCCCCTTGAAATTGACGTCTGGATCTAAGATACTTATGAGAATAACTTGGAAATTAAGAATGATTCTATGAAATATTTGAAGAGGAGTTGTTGTTAATGTCCTGTTTAGGATTTCTCCTTCAAATATTTTCCCAACTATGCTTTTGCCTGAAAGATTTCACCAAAATGTTCAGACTTTTTTACTACGAGTATGACACTTACTTGGAAATAAAGAATTATTCTAAGAAATACATTAAGAAGAGTTGTTGGTAATGTCCTGTTTAAGATTTCACCTTCAGTTATTTTCCCAACTATGCTTTTGCCTGAAGGATTTCACCAAAATTGTCAGGCTGCTTTGGTCGCTACGAGCATCGATGGGTTAATTCTCTCATGTCAGATGTTCTAAAATACACTTGTGGATATTGAACCTTTTAAATTATGGATGAAATATGCCTCAATTAACTCTCTTTATATTCTTAACATGCCTCAGCCAAGTATTATTAAGTAAGGTCTAGGTAGGATTTTTAAAATGCCTGTCAAAAGCAATTTCAAAATTGCTGCCTGTCCAAAATTAGCTACTAATCTACTTCAAATCTATATACCAAATACATTTAATAGCCTATTGTGTCAAAAAGGGCAATTTACACTTCAGCCATTGTCCGAGAAGATGGTTTGTTAGGAAAAATATGATTATTACCCACAAAAAGTTAAATTGCATGCCTGTCAAAAACAGCCATTCCAAAATTACTGCCTGTCCAGATTTAGCTACTAATCTACTTCTAAATCCAAATACCAACTACATTTAATAGCCTATTGTGTCAAAAAGGGCAATTTACACTTCATCCTATGTCCCAGAAGATGGATTGTTAGAAAACGTTATGGTTATTATCAAAATTGAAATTTCTACATAGAACTTTTTGCCTGTCCGAAAAGGAGGTTTTCAGGAAACTGCCTGTCCAAAGGACTGGATGGACCTTGGCTTAACCCATGTACACTTATAGCAGTCAAAACCGGCCTGACAATTTAGGAAATATTTTACTTACTAATACATTTTTTGGAAAACATTTGAAGGAGAAATGTTGATCAGAAGCCGCCGCAGTGTGACACAACATCTCCTGTTCAAATATTATGCAAAATTTTGCGTATTTCCCAATTTATTTTCAAAAGTATGAGAGTAGCAGACGATACTTTTTAAAGGAACTCTGAGTGTGAATGGGTTAAAGTACCTGCCCTCTAGTGACTTGAAAGAGAGTAAGAGTAAGACTAAGTTAATCTGAATAATATTTCCTCACCAAAGTGTTTTAAAGATTTCATTCTCAAGTTATTTGTTTTAAAAAAAATGCAAGTATCAGAGACTTCACCAAAGTGTTTTAAAGAATTCATTCTCAAGTTATTTGTTTTAAAAATGCAAGTATCAGAGAATTTTGTCGGAATATTTTGACTACAAATGGGTTAATGATGCAATCGATTTATTTGGGAGTCAAACTGTCTTTCTGGCTAATCCTGAAGTTAGGGCAAAGACCTGTCAGTTTCCTGCTATGAAGGTAAGAAAGGTTACAGGAATTAGATCCAGGAATCTCATCATTGTCACCATGGTAACAAAAATATCCTCGGCGAAGCTGAAACCCTTCATTTTCTCAGTATCAACAAGATACTTTCATCCTGTTGTAGCCTAAAAAACACATTAAAGAACACGTGCCACCTGCTGAAAGCTATCAATTTGCACAAAAATATTGTATTCAAAATAAAAATGTTCTTTTTAATTGGCATCATCAAAAAGAACTTTAGGAGATTCTTTTTATCTGAAGAGCTTTGAGATATTACTTGTTGGATGTTTCCGCTTTATTTCTGAGAATGAAAGATAAAACCGTCAAATTACTTCCTATACAATGATGGCTTTAACTGTCAGATCTGTATCTTTATTCATGGAATTATTTTGTTCATTAAGTCAGGAAATGCTAACGTATTGTATGAGTTGAAACAATCTCAGTTTCAAACTAATGATAGATCTTTAGAAATTGTTTCTTTTTCTTTTGAAAAGTAACTTTAAATACATTTATGTATAATAGCTGCTCTTTATATATTAACCCATTAATGCTTGAGAGATCCTCTAGATAGGATATTTTCCCAACTATTCCTTTGTTTTAAAGATTAGATCAAAGTTGTCAGGCTGCTTTTGGCCAATGTGAGTGTTAATGGGAATTTATATTTTTTGTCATTTTTTCTGCGATATTGCGGCTAAGTCATCACTAGCCAGTTGTGGTGGAGGAAACCGGAGTGTCCGCAAAATACCACCACCTTAATCCCAAAGTCACTGGCAACTTTCTCACATGCCCCAGCCAGGCTTCGCATCCGGGCAGTGGTGAGAGACAACTATCAGTCAGTGGCTATTATCTATTTACAAAAGTATTAACCCATTAACACTCAGTGCGGCCAAAAGCAGCCTGACAATTTTAGATAAATCTTGCAAGTGAAAGCCTAGTTTGGAAAATATTTGAAGGAGAAATGTTAATCAGAACATTATCAACAACCCTCCTTGAAATATTTTGTGAAATAATTCTTGATTTCCTGGTTATTGTCAAAAGTATCACAGATCCAGAAGACAATTTCTAGAAAACCTCTTAAGTATTAATGGGTTAAAGATCTCGACGACTCATGTCAAGGAGATCTCCAGGCATGAATGGGTTAAAACGGTAGGTCTGATGCATGTCATTGTGGCAGTGAGGTTACACAGGTTATAGCTTTTTTCGGCCTACTCAAACTTAATAACAGAATGAATAAAGGCAACTTTCAGACATACCTAAATGGGTTCATCATATGCACTGCAGAAATGCACCATCCAATAACATTTTGCATGCGATGCAGAGAAATATATCATACATCATGTAACCATTACAGCACCTATTATAACCCTTTTAACCTAGCATTACCCAGAATAATGCATGCTTTTGAAAATGATTTAGGCCACTCCAATTTATTTACTTGTCTTACGTGCTCAGGAGGTAGGAAATGAGCCATTTTGGAATAAAAAAAAAAGTTGAAAAATTGACTTTTTTAATTTTTTTAAATTTTTTTAGAGTCTGCCGACTAGGACTGGTAGCAATATGTTTCTACCAGCCTATTCTCAACTAAATAAAATCAATCAATCTATTAATCCCTGTAACCTAAAGGGTGGGAGGTACACCTCCTCAAGTCTGAGGCTCTACTACAGCAATGATAGCTTCCTGTAGTTGATTGAATCACACTTACAAAGAATATTCTTGAAACTTGCACTTTTTTTTTTTTTTTTAGGAGTCTGACAGAAATTTTCAAAACCACTTTCGTCCGTAAGACACCAAAGATGACTTTTTTTTTCTTTTTTTTTGGAGTCTGACAGGATTTTTTTTCCAAAAAAAAGCTCGTAAGACAAGTAATTAAATTGGTGTGGCCTTAGAAACTAAAAAAAATAAAATAATAATAGTTCTGTGTAACAATTTTCCCACAAAGGGCAGGGTGCACCTCAGTGGCTGAGCAATAAGTCGTCAATGGACTGCAAACCTACGTTTTGCAGTTTGAATTCAAATCTAAAGTTTAGGATAAACAGCAGAAATGAATACTTTATTCCTATAATAATGAAACCTCTTGGATGTGAACCACATGAGACATAATTAGGTTTAGGGTGTTCCCCTCACATGATCATATTTTAGGGGGAATTCTACAATGTATGAAAATAAAATCAGACAGGAAACAGTTTCCAACATCATAGACACTAATATTTGTAATTTACCATTGTTCTATAAAAACACCTCTGTCATTTTTTCCATATGATTGTGTGTTTTTTTGTTTATTTTGTAAGAAATATATTACCAAAATTGTGGTACTGCAGGGGTTGATGGGATAAGAGGAAACAAAGGGTCAACACTGATGCTATTAATGATGTGACTCGAAACCCTTTTAATCAACTAATGCTCACAGTGGCCAAACGCAGCCTGACAATTTTGATGAAATCTTGCAGCCAAAAGCATATCTAGGAGAACATTTGAAGGAGAAATGTTAAAGAGGACATTACCAACAACTCTCCTTAAAATATTTTGTTGTATCATTCTCAATACAAAAGTTATTGTCAAAAGTATCATAGATCCAGAAGATCATTTTGCTGGAGGAACTCTAAAGCATTAATGGTTTAACCCTCATGCTGGTGGTGGCCAATTTGGCCATTACAAAATCATGCAAAAAAAACGAAATATGGCTAAACCCCTGGTACTCATCTGAGAGTGCTCAGCGAGAGCTATCCAATGAATACCAACATGACAGGGATTAGATGTTTTTCAAAAATCTTTGCATCCTTGTTCTTTGGACGAAAGTAGCCTCAGCATTGTAAGGGTTAAAATAATCTACTTTCTGCAGGTAGTATTCTGGTGATGTTGTCCTCACAATTAACTCTCACTGTCATGAGCCATTAGTGCACCAATCTTGACAATCGCACTCCTGTGGTATATAACCTTATGTAACTCTCTAGATTGGGAGGCAAAACGATATGGCACATTAATCCTTATGATGTTGGTGGCTAATTTGTCCAATACAAAATGAGGTAAAAAACTTGAAAAATGACTGAAACCCTGGCATGTTGGTATTTATCTGAGAGTACTCCGCGAGAGCTATCCCATGAATACCAACATGACAAGGTTTCCAAAATCTTTGCGATTAGTGCACCAAATCTTTTTTTTATTTTTCAATAACTCTTTTATTCAGTTCTTGCAGAAAGAAAACAGGTGTAACATACATAGTAATCGCAACATATTTTTTTAAAAATTATTGTGAAAAGAAATAAAATACAAATGCAAATAGATATATAAGGTATTTGAAAGAGCTTGATAATTGTGCTATATATATCAAGTAAGAAAAAGGCTTTATGCCCAATTGAAGAGTATGTTGTACTACTTTATGATTTGTACTTAAAGAAGTTGAGTAATAAAGACCAATTACGTTCAAATAATACTTGTTTGTCATTTATGATGCTCTTATAATATTCATGCTTATAGACTTGTCTCAGATTGAGTTGCACGTGTAATAGGGTAGGTTTTTTACAATCCAACTTGGCTTTGTAAATTGTCTTTTTGACATTTAACAAAATAATGTTTATTTGCCAGCTATTTTCCAAATCACCCAGGATTTTTTTCCTATCTGTTAGGTGATAATCAACCATACCCAATGACTGAATCCATCTTTCTACATTGGTCCATAGCTCTCGTACTTTGACACAGTCTATAAGCATGTGGTAATTGCTGTCCTTTTCTAGTTTACATAGTGAGCAGGTGTCATCAGCTAAGATTTTACATTTAACTAAAACATCATTAGTGAAAAACCTATAGTGTAACGTTCTGAAATGAATGTATTGTAAGTAAATGTCATCGATTAATCTGTTTGTTAGAATAAAAGAGTTTCTAACTTCATATGCACTTAGGATGGTGTCGGCTTTGTCATACCATTTTTGACATATGTTGGTAGTTATATCGTTTCTCTTTCCTAGAAGCGATTTATACAGTCTTGATAGGCCTTTTGAGTCTCTACAAAGAATAGAGTTTAATAGACAATTCGCTGGCCTTGTGACATTAAATGAAGGTTTTTCTCTAACATCAAGAAAAAGTTTCAAGGTCAGAGTGAAGCCACCGTATTCAAGAAAGTTAGAAATGATACCATATTTTTCTTGAAATTCCTCAAGAGAGAGGGATAAACAGTTTTCATTCAGAACGTCACTTATAGTTGTAATACCATTTTTTAGCCATCTTGGTTTGATAGGTAATCTTAATGAATTATTGTACCATAAGGGTGTTAAACAAACAACAGATAATTCGTTACAAACGGAACTTTTATATAGTATTTGTAATCCTGTTAACACATCTTGCCAAAAAGGCAAATCAATTATTTCAACCATTCGTTCAACATAATCAGGACCATAATTGAATATCTCATGGAAATCTTCAATGTCTAAGAAGACCTTCCACTTCCCATTAGAAGTGAGATATCTCCTCAGCCATCCAAGTTTCAGAGCTTTGTCAAACAGTGTAAGATTATGTAATTTTAAACCTCCTTCAGCTATATCCGCTTCAAGGATATGCTTACTAAATTTAGCAGGCTTGTCACTCCATATGAAGGAATTAAAAATACTCTCTATCATTTTAATCTTAGAAGGTTTGGGACTTGGTAGGGACAGGAGGATATGTGTTATTTTTGATAAAAGAAGCGATTTGACAATAGTAACTTTGCCATAGGGTGTTAATTGTCTGGAACTCCAAGTTCTTATGAGCTTCTTAATTTTTTCAATTTTGAAGTCAAGGTTAATTTCAGTTAGGTCTTTCAATCTAAACACATCATAATATATTCCTAAAACCTCAAAAGTGTGTGTCCAGTTCAGGCCAAATTGACCCTCCCAAGGTATCCTCCTGTCCCGTGTCGCCCCAATTTTAATGACCTTAGTTTTGTCTTTATTGATAGCAAGCCCGGATAACATATTGAACCATCGCAACACGTCCATTACACATTTTAAGGAATTTTTGTCTTTGTCTAAGAATATGGTTGTGTCGTCGGCGTATTGCGATAGCTTAATTTCTGTTTCTCCGATTTTTATACCTTTAATGTCGGGATTTTCTCTTATGACATGCGAAAGAACCTCTGCACAAATAACGAAGAGATATGGAGAGATGGGGTCCCCTTGTCTACAGCCTCTAGATAAAGAAATATTTTCAGAAAAGTGGCCATTCTGTTCGATTCTGGAAAATGAATTTTTTTGAAGTAATTTTACAGAGTCTACTATGAAGTTGCTGAATCCAAAAAGTTTTAAACAGTTTTCAATGAAATGCCATTCTATAGTGTCAAAAGCTTTAGCGTAATCAACTACTATTAAAAGGCCATCTATAGAATTGGATTCACAATATTCAAGAGTATCAGCTAATAGTCGAGTATTTTCACCCAAAAATCTACCAGAAATGAAGCCAGTCTGATCGGGGTTTATAATTTGGCTTAGTAATGGTTTGATTCTATTCGCTATAATAGATGAGAAATATTTATAAGTAGAATTTAACAGAGTCAAAGGCCTCCAGTTTTTTAAGACGTTTCTTTCTTTTCCAGCTTTGGGAATGCAGGTAATCGTGCCTTCTATAATGGGTCCTGTGAAACTTTTAGTAATAATTGCTTCTTTGAAGGATCTCCAAATCCAATATTTTAATTCTCTATGAAAAAACTTTAAAAATTCATTGGAGAAACCGTCTGGCCCAGGGGCTTTATTATTTTTACCTTGTTTAATGGCTTCTTCTACTTCTGCTAAAGAAATGGGTAGATTCAAGAGTTGCTTAGAGTTGTCGTTCAATTTTGGTAAGTTATCTAGAAAGTGTGAATATCTAGAGTCGCTGTCACTGTTGACATGTCTGCTCAAGAAAAGGTCTGAATAAACCAATGCACCAAATCTTGACAGACAGCCCACAACCCGTACTACAGTATATAACCTTATGCAACTCTCTAGATTAGGAGGCAAAAAGATATGGCGCATTAACCTTACTAGAATCACCTCTAGTTGGAGAATAAATCAGCGGGCCTTATGGCAAATGGATAAGATAGACCTGTCAGTGCTTGACCACGCTGCTTTTAAGGGTCTGCCCCCATGGCTAAGCAGTCTAGTGTGTTGTGCACTCTACCTGACCCACCTCTGCACAGAGTCTGTGGTTTATAAGAGAGATCAGTAAGTGCTTGACCAACTATGCTGGGTAAGGGCTGCCCCCATGGCTAAGTAGTTTAGTGTGTTGTGCACAGACTCTAGCTGACTCACCTCTGCACAGAGTCTGTGGTTTATAAGAGAGATCAGTCAGTGCTTGACCAACTATGCTGGGTAAGGGCTGCCCCCATGGCTAAGCAGTCTAGTGTTTTGAGCACATACTCTAGCTGACTCACCTCTGTACAGGGTCTGTGGTTTATAAGAGAGATCAGTTAGTGCTTGACCAACTATGCTGGGTAAGGGCTGCCCCCATGGCTAAGAAGTTTAGTGTGTTGTGCACAGACTCTAGCTGACTCACCTCTGCACAGAGTCTGTGGTTTATAAGAGAGATCAGTCAGTGCTTGACCAACTATGCTGGGTAAGGGCTGCCCCCATGGCTAAGTAGTTTAGTGTTTTGTGCACAGACTCTAGCGGACTCACCTCTGCACAGTGTCTAGGGTTTATGAGAGAGATCAGTCAGTGCTTTACCAACTATGGTGCTTAGGGCCTGCCCCCATGGCTAAGTAGTCTAGTGATTTGTGCACAGACTCTAGCGGACTCACCTCTGCACAGTGTCTAGGGTTTATAAGAGAGATCAGTCAGTGCTTTACCAACTATGGTGCTTAGGGCCTGCCCCCATGGCTAAGTAGTCTAGTGATTTGTGCACAGACTCTAACAAACTCACCTCTGTACAGGATCTGTGGTCTATAAGAGAGATCAGTAAGTGCTTGACCAACTATGCTGCTTAGGGCCTGCCCCCATGGCTAAGCAGTCTAGTGTTTAGTGCACAGATTCTAGCTGACTCACCTCTGCACAGTGTCTAGGGTTTATAAGAGAGATCAGTAAGTGCTTTACCAACTATGCTGCTTAGGGCCTGCCCCCATGGCTAAGCAGTCTAGTGTTTTGTGCACTCTAGCTGACCCACCTCTGTACAGGGTCTGTGGTTTATAAGAGAGATCAGTCAGCGCTTGACCAACTATGCTGGGTAAGGGCCTGCCCCCATGGCTAAGTAGTCTAGTGTTTAGTGCACAGAATCTAGCTGACTCACCTCTGCACAGAGTCTGTGGTTTATGAGAGAGATCAGTCAGTGCTTGACCAACTATGCTGCTTAGGGTCTGCCCCCATGGCTAAGTAGTCTAGTGTTTTGTGCACATACTCTAGCTGACTCACCTCTGTACAGGGTCTGTGGTTTATAAGAGAGACCAGTCAGTGCTTGACCAACTATGCTGGGTAAGGGCTGCCCCCATGGCTAAGTAGTCTAGTGTTTTGTGCACATACTCTAGCTGACTCACCTCTGTACAGGGTCTGTGGTTTATAAGAGAGATCAGTCAGTGCTTGACCAACTAGGCTGCTTAGGGCCTGCCCCCATGGCTAAGCAGTCTAGTGTTTAGTGCACAGCTTCTAGCTGACTCACCTCTGCACAGTGTCTAGGGTTTATAAGAGAGATCAGTCAGTGCTTTACCAACTATGCTGCTTATACGTATAGGGCCTGCCCCCATGGCTAAGTAGTCTAGTGTTTTGTGCACAGACTTTAACGGACTCACCTCTGTACAGGGTTTGTGGTTTGTAAGAGAGATCAGTCAGTGGTTGACCAACTATGCTGCTTAGGGCCTGCCCCCATGGCTAAGTAGTCTTACTAGTGTTTTGTGCACAGACTCTAGCAGACTCACCTCTGTACAGGGTCTGTGGTTTATAAGAGAGATCAGTCAGTGCTTGACCAACTATGCTGGGTAAGGGCTGCCCCCATGTCTAAGCAGTCTAGTGTGTTGTGCACAGACTCTAGCGGACACACCTCTGTACAGGGTCTGTGGTTTATAAGAGAGATCAGTAAGTGCTTGAGCAACTATGCTGGGTAAGGGCTGCCCCCATGGCTAAGCAGTCTAGTGTTTTGTGCACAGACTCTAGCGGACTCACCTCTGTACAGGGTCTGTGGTTTATAAGAGAGATCAGTAAGTGCTTGAGCAACTATGCTGGGTAAGGGCTGCCCCCATGGCTAAGCAGTCTAGTGTTTTGTGCACAGACTCTAGCGGACTCACCTCTGTACAGGGTCTAGGGTTTATAAGAGAGATCAGTCAGTGCTTGACCAACTATGCTGGGTAAGGGCCTAACCCCATGGCTAAGCAGTCTAGTGTGTTGTGCACAGCTGACTCTAGCAGATTCACCTATGTACAGGGTCTGGGGTTTACTAGAGAGATCAGTCAGTGTTTGACTATGCTGCTCAGGGGCTGTTCCCTGGGCCAAGCAGTCTAGTGTGTCCAAAATATTGCTTTCGTCAATAAATGTTCACCAAAGTAAAGAGAGTGGTCATCTCACGTTTTCATATTTTAAGGGGGAATGTATAGGAATGAAATTGGCAATGTGTACCTCATGAAATTGGCAGGATGTGTACCTCATGAAATTGGCAGGATGTGTACCTCATGAAATTGGCAGGATGTGTACATCATGAAATTGGCAGGACGTGTACCTCATGAAATTGGCAGGACGTGTACCTCATGAAATTGGCAGGACGTGTACCTCATGAAATTGGCAGGATGTGTTCCTCATGAAATTGGCAGGATGTGTACCTCATGAAATTGGCAGGATGTGTACCTCAGGAAATTGGCAGGATGTGTACCTCATGAAATTGGCAGGATGTGTACCTCATGAAATTGGCAGGATGTGTACCTCATGAAGTTGGCAGGATGTGTACCTCATGAAATTGGCAGGATGTGTACCTCATGAAATTGGCAGGATGTGTACCTCATGAAATTGGCAGGATGCGTACCTCATGCATGATTGGGTTAAGGTATTCCAACCATCCCCAAATGAATGAATGAATGAATGAATGAGTGAATGAATGAGTGAATGAATGAGTGAATGAATGAGTGAATAAATGAATGAATTAATGAATTGATTAATAAATAAATAAATAAATAAATGAATGAATGAATGAATGAATGAATGAATAAATAAATAGATAAATAACTTAACTACCCAAGATACCGCAATCTCCCTGGAAAAAGTTAGTCAAAGGATGTAAGGTATTCCAACCCCCTACTCTCAAAAATTAAAAAAACAAAAGCTCCCCAACAATACCTGATCGCCCCTCCCCCCCCCCCCCCCCCCTCACAGGGTAAAAAGTTAGTCACCCCCTTAGTTTACATACTAACTGTGTAAGGTAAGGCAGCAGGATGTTAGGTATTCCAACCCCCTAACCCCCCATTCTAAATAAAATAAAGCTCCGCAACATTCCGTGATCCCCCCCTTCTAGGGTAAAAAGTTACTATCACCCCCTTAGTCTCTAGACTAATTGTGTAAGGTGAGGTAGGCTGAGGATGTGAAGTATGCGTGAGTTACGTCGACCGTAAACTAGCGGGGTTCTCGGCAGGTAATTAGGTGCCACCCTGATAGTCGGCCCACCCTGGGTACCACACGATGATAGGATGACTCTCCGGCAGAGTTAGCAAGGTTAAATTCCTGCGGCGTCACAAAAAAGGTCCGACGTTTTTTTGGCTAATTTTTCACCCAGCGTGGCATCTTTAAGAAAATTGACACAGGGGATGCTAATTAAAGACGAACTTACAAATTTCCTTCAAATACATTCTGTGTAATCACAAGTTAAAGTTGAAAGAACAATTGCTTTTCAGGTTACTATATAAGAGAATTTTCTTAGCATGATTGGTGTAAAACAATGTACCGTAAATCCTTGGAAATTTGGGCCACTATGATTTTTTTGCAAAATAATTAATGGGAAATCTGGGCAACCCTCACTCTATTGCCAGTTGCCAATTTTCACAAAATATGTATCCAGTACCTGTAAATCTTGCTAAGGTAAATTCAGAATACATGGGCCACCTTGAACCCATACAAATCATAGTTATTAAAACATGTCCCAAATTACTGAGAATTTACGGTAACCTACTACTTCATGAATTTTATAAATTTACTAACTTCATATTTAAGATTCATTTTGACACTTGCCAAAATATATTTCCATACATGATTTGAAACTGCATAAAACAAAACTTTCAATCAGTAAACATCAAAAACTTGGACCTGCTAAAGTGTCACAACCCTGCCATTGAAATCATCTCCTTTCCAATTTCACAAGTATAAAAACTATAATGAGAATCGCTGTCACAATCATCTTTGAAATCATCCTCTTTTCAATTTCACAAGTAAAAAAGATTGATTGGAATCTCTAAAACTCTTCAGAAAAATATCACAACCTAGCCATTGAAATCATCTTCATTTCTATTTCACAAGTAAAAAAATACTCTAGAAGAATCTCAGAAACTCTTTGGAAGCCAAAACTTCAATCATCATGCAGGCTTATCCATCATAAAGACAATGAACAGGAGAACAATGAACTGACATCTCTATTTGTTAATCTGTAAGACGATACGTCGAAGGATAATAACCCTTATGCTGCTGGTGACTAATTTGCCCAATACAAATGATGGAAAAACCTGTAAAATGACTGAAACAATGGGTACTCATCTGAGAGTACTCATCGAGAGCTATCCAATGAATACCAACAAGACAGGGTTTTGATGGTTTTCAAAAATTTTGCGTTCTTGTGTTTTCGTTGAAAGTAGCCTCAGCATTGGAAGGGTTATTAAGATGCTTGGCTTGTGTGCTTTGGTGCCTAGACAGAGCTCATCAATGATCGAAACAAGAGAAATCCCTCGACAGCGCCAAAAACACCCCACTTGGCGCACCCAAAGTTTTCGTGAGATTGTATGTGTGTATGTGCCCGCTGCCAAAACAGAGCTCATCAACGGTCGAAACAAGAGAAATCCCTTGACAGCGCCACCTACAAAAACACCCCACTGGTTAGCACTGTATCCCACATCCGAAGGATTGGTGAGATTGTTGAACCATCAGGTTGTCGAGAGAGAACTCAGCTCGCCAGGTTTTGTTTAATGGCTTTCCCCACTACACAAACAAACCCATGTATTATTTTCAAACACGGCAAAGAGCTGCGGACAGACTGACGGTTCCCAGGCATTTGTCAGCGTTTACAAGTGCATCTCGTCACTACTATTTTTCCATCCACCCATATTAACCCTTGCAATGCTACAGCTTCTTTCGTCCGAAGCAAAAGGATGCAAAGATTTCTAAATAACATCTAAAGTGCATCTCGCCACTACCATTTTCCTATCCACCCATATTAACCCTTCCAATGCCACAGCTTCTTTCGTCCAAAGCACAATTTTTCAGGATGCAAAGATTTCTGAAAACCTTCTAAACCCTGTCATGTTGGTATTCATTGGAAAGCTCTCACTGAGTACTCTCTGATGAGAACCTATGTGCCAGGCATTTGTCAGCGTTTACAAGTGCATCTCGCCACTACTATTTTCCCATCCACCCAATTATCAACCCTTCCAATGCCACAGCTTTTTTCGTCCTAAGCACAAGACGCAAAGATTTCTGAGAAGCATTTAAACCCTGTCATGTTGGTATTCATTGGAAAGCTCTCGCTGAATACTCTCATATGAGTACCCATTTGCCAGGATTTCAATCATTTTTCAGGTTTTTTGCCTCATTTTGTAATGGCCAAATTAGCAGCATTATAGGTAAAAATCGGATTGATCCATAATCACACCTATTAGGATTATAAAAAACTGGTACTCGATATAATAAGATACTTAATACCAATAAGATGGGATAGAGTATCAAAAAAGTGAAGTATTGTATCATAAATTTAATGTTTAGATTTGAAATATTTATAGAATTGACATAATTGCTTCTGTTCGTGGCACCGCTTGAACCCCTCTGTATCCGCACTGGTTCTCATACCAATTTATTTTTAGAAAGTCTCACGGCATTCAGACATTTTCAATGAGAGCTGTGATACTAACGGGTTAAATGGCATACCGAGGGTATTTTATGTGCAATGTACAGAGGTCACACAAGTACATCCCCCTTAAGTCACTCTTAACTAATTTTTCCAGACACTAGATAACTTTAATCTAGCAGAAATGTTCTAGGTTAATTCATGGGCCGGGACCTAACTTGACACACATAAGATTACATGTTAATCCTAATCTAGGGTTGAGCCATAACAAGCTAGTCAGATTAAAGGGGATTAAGGTTAAGTCACCGTGGCCATGATAGGAGAATGGGGTGGCAGGGGTGGGTCGGTAATGATAATCTCAATACCTCATTATCATTCAAGGTCCTCAACTAGAAATCCATTGGACAGATTTCTTTCAACGGGACCGACAAGAGAACTGTTTTAAGTGTGGGTAAGTGTGGGAATGCTTTAGTTTCGGTCGAAAATGGAGCTTAAAAGGATAGAGCCAAGTGTACGACTGATAACAATGACAAATCACTCAAAGTCTGCAGATATATGGAGCATTAGAAAAAATGGTACAGAACACTAATTTCGGTTCCCTAGATATGCATGATACATCGACTCACTCAAGCCTGGAGACCTTGGAAATCATAGTTGGGATCTATAATACATTTATTTAAATGAATTTAGCATGTATTTAAAAAAAATATTTATAGGAGAATCATTTGTTGGGTTCAGATCAAAAATTTTCATAGAATTTTTTTTTCCTGAAAATGCTCTTATCAGAGAGATTATTACTTAAGTATTCAGAATGACCGGTAAATCTTAAGACGCGCTTATGGGGGGCCTCCATAACCCAAAATTGTGCATTTTTGTAAAAACAATAATTGGTGCGTAGCGAAAAATATTGCATGAAACTCTCCACATTTTTTGTACATTTTCCTCAATATTATCTTAAATTAATAGAAAAAAAATAAAATGTGAATATATTAATAATATTAATATTATCCCATAAGGTAAAACATATCCCAAAATAAAAAAATATTCTCTGGACAAGAATAAACATGGTGCAGGCATCCTTAAGTCATTTGTTTCAATCCTGTTTAATTATTTTCCTTTCCTTTGAAAGTCAGTACCAGAAGGAGGATGAATGTTTGTCTCTATGTTTAGTTACATAAGAAAGGTCTTTGTAATTAAGCGCTAGGTAATTGAATCTGCCCATCAATCTTTTCTAGTGGTGGCAACACAATGCCAGTGTCTGGGCACGTCTGGGCCAGAATTCTCCTTTGGCAATTTCACAGTCAATATTTCTTCCATTATCAGGGCGATATCTTACGAAATCCGTTGCTCAACTCCTTACTCGTTGCAAAGCAATTATTTCCCGCAATTACATCTCTGCTCATTTTTCTCGCCGAACGTCGCTAATGATCGTACCACGCCGCGTAGAGCCACGCTCAATCATCGCAAACTAAGAAAAGGTCTCCGATACACACTCTTCTTCATAATGGATAAACTATTCGTTTACGTTCAACTGGCACTCTCCTTCCCTGACGGCATCTAAAAAGCTTTAATCTCGGCTTTGATTTGACGTAAGGCCGTTTTTAGAATGCTGAGTGAGGGACAAGAAAGCGGTTTTGGGAAGCAGGGGTCATAGTTTCCCCGCCGCAATTGGTGTCTTGTGTATATAACTCAAGATGGAAGGACATTGCTTAAGTCGCATTGTGGGCAGAATTAGTAAGCTATCTTTAACACTAAGGCTGGTATATGTGGTGGACGTGATGTCAATATATTACCTTGTAAGACCTCATCAGAAAAGCCCAAGACATTGCTCCGTTTAATCCATTAATGCTTAAAAGTTTCTCCATAAATTGTCGTGTGGACCTAGAATACTTTCGACGATAACTTTAGAATTGAGAATGATTTTACAAAATATTTCAAGGAAAGTTGTTGGTCATGTTCTGATTAACATTTCTCCACCAAATACTTTCCTAAATATTCTTTCACCCACAAGATTTCATCAAAATTGCGGTTGCTTTTGGCCAGCGTTAGCATTAATGGGTTAATTCTACCCATTTGCATCCGGAGTGTGCAATTGCATCATGGTATATCTTAGACCACAACGGGTACTTATAAACCACATTCAAAAAGTATTTGAAGGCAGATTGTTAAGTAAGGCCTAAAAAAGAAAGTTGTTTGTTTCCTGTAACCCTACCCTAACAAGTTTTTATTCAAAAAAATCCCTACCTAAAGTTTTTTCTGCCCTCCCAACTCTCAATCAACGTAAAACATGCATAAAACCCACATTTTTGACAAAAAAATAATACAAAAAATTTTTTTTTACCGACCTACCTACCCTATTATTTTTCAGACCGTTACAGGAAACAAACAATTTCTTTTTTTAGGCCTTAGCCTAACAGGAGCATTAGTTTTTAAACAAATATCTCCCAAAAGGTTGCTTTGTTATTAACCCATTGATGCTCGCCATGGCTGAAAGCAGCCTTACAGTACTGATGAAGTCCTGCAGGCAAAAGCAAAGTTAGGAACATATTTGATGGGGAAATGTAAATAAGAACATTACCTACAAATCTCCTTCAAATATTTTGTAAAATCATTCTTAATTTCAAAGTTGTTGTCAAAAGTATTCTAGATCCAGACGACAATTTCGAGATGAACTCAATCATTAATGGGTTAATATTTATTCCTGTGTGTCAGACCATGTGCACACATTAGGAGGGAAAGGGTTAACCACAGTTTAAAATGGACCATGTTTTCAACCATGTTTCAAAATGGTGAAGTAACATTTTTTGAACGAAAATGTCTATAAAAGAATTTGGTCAACATACCCCCCCCCCCTCCCCCTCAAATGATTTCCAAGGGACCCCCTTGTCACAAAAAATACCATCAAAATAACCTGGGCTTTTTTTTGGCAATTTGGGCATGTAAGAGTTAAATGCCTACTTTGGATGACTCCCTCCAAATAAAAAAAAAGATCTGAGAAAACATTCAGTGACTCAGAGAGTCAACGTTTTCTAATAAGATAAAATGAAATTTCTTGATCATTCAAACATGGCTGAATATGTGCGAAAACGTTCATTCCATTACAATTGACCAAAGCCGTCCATAAAATACCTCTTAATGCCATGTTGTTTAATCTTAAGGCTATGTGCACATGAGCACCTAATTATGTTAAAGGAAAAAGGAGTCCATCAAGGAAAAATCACATCACCAAAATAACCATCACTAATTTTTCTTTCATATCTCCATCGGAAGAAGACCATGATTAACTCGAAATATCCAACGCAAATGTAGACGAACCATTTGAACGTTCATGTGCGAAAACCACATCAATAATTAACTACAGTTTCCTAAATGGCTGTCTACTAGACAAGTGGAAAACTCGAAATGACAGACTGCGAGGCACACTGATTTTTTCATTGTGGTTTCCCATTACCTAATTCAGTTTAGCCTTAGGCTACGTGTGAAGCTCTGCTAATGCTATTTGAAGTCAAAAGTTCAGACAAAAGGCCACCTCGTTGAGAGATAGTAAAAATCAACTCAGTGTGAATATTTTCAATTTCTATTCAATACAAATTTACTGGACCAAACATTAAAGGGGATGATGATGACTTTTTAGATGAAAAGTCAGTAATTATGAATAGGAGTGATTTTAGATATGAACATAATCAAGCCCATTCAGTTAAGCTTGGTACATCAGCAAATATGCAGTTTAAACAGTAAATAACAGTTATTCAGCACAAATATTTAAAGACAATTTTAATCTTTTCAGTTCATTCACCAAAGAATATCAACAAATTTGTAAAACTTTTTTTTAATCTTTTAGGCCACTCCAATTTATTTACTTGTCTTACGAGCTCAGGAGGTAGGAAATGAGCCATTTTGGAATAAAAAAAAAGTTGAAAAATGTGACTTTTTAAATTTATTTTATTCTTTTTAGAGTCTGCC
This sequence comes from Maea johnstoni, assembly GCA_963942565.1. Lineage (NCBI taxonomy): Eukaryota > Metazoa > Annelida > Polychaeta > Spionida > Magelonidae > Maea > Maea johnstoni. The sequence goes on along the minus strand of OZ012686.1, from coordinate 7,042,658 downwards.
GACTAGGACTGGTAGCGATATGTTTCTACCAGCCTATTCTCAACTATATAAAATCAATCAATCAATTAATCCCTGTAACCTGAAGGGTGTGAGGTATACCTCCTCTAGTCTGAGGCTCTACTACAGCAATGATAGCTAATCCTATAGTTGATTGAATCACCCTTATACAAAGAATATTCTTAAAACTTGCACTTTTTTTTTTTTTTTTTGGAGTCTAACAGAAAATTTCAAAACCACTTTTGTCAGTAAGACACCAAAGGTGACTTTTTTTTTGTCTGACAGGATTTTTTTTCCAAAAAAAGCTCGAGTGGAGTGGCCTTATCTGATAATCCACTTGCATTGTTCTGTGTGTGTATGTTTGTGTATGTGCATGCATATAAAGTGTGTGGGGCGTGCATGTGATTGTGTGTGTGTGTGCCGTGCCTGTGATTGTGTGTGTGACTGTGCTTAGATGAATAAAAGAATGGATATGTAGCGAAAGACCAATTACTCTATGCCCTATACTGAAGACCTGGCTATCCAAGGAGTCTCAAATCTGGCCTCAGGGTAACGTAACTAGGAAACAAAGACCAATAAGGACTCGTATCGTTTACATTACAGAGAATGCTGCGCATCAACATGTGCTGAGAAGGTAACTTTTGGGCTATTCACCGCAGCCTGGTCGTTACCGGCTGGTTGGTTTCATATCCACTTGTTTTTATTCATCTAAGGTGTGTGTGAGGGAGAGAGAGAGGAGCGTTGACCTGCTTCATAAATAAAATGTTTTATGTATAATTGGAAATATGTACCTGAAACCACAGCATTATGACCACTAATGGGTCAAATAAAGACTCGGCCGATGGTCTCTAAAATTAATAAACGCTCCGCAGTGTGTGTCATCATCACCATCATCATTATTCTATGAGGTTTTTCAACCAATGACACGCTAAGCCTTTTAAGTCACTCCAAGGAGCCAAGACGCGCCCTACTTACGATTAATTGCCATATCTTGTCGATGCGCTATTCTCGTAAAGCCTACTCATAACCAACACATTCCTCATCCTAACCCTTCCAATGCTGAGGCCACTTTCATCCGAAGCACACAGACACAAATATTTTTGAAAAACATCTAAACCCTGTCTTGTTGGTATTCATTGGGAAGCTCTCACTGAGTACTCTCAGATGAGTACCCATTTGACAGGGTTTCAGTAATTTATCGGGTTTTTTGCATCATTTTGTATTGGCCAAATTAGCCACCAGCAGGATGAGGGCTAACGGAGAAACTAATGATGGTATTTGGAATGTGAACTTTCAATTAGCATCACTTTTTCTGCCATATCAGCCTTATTCGTGACCAGCTTATTGTAAGTGGTGGAGGAATAGGAAGTGCCCGACAAAACCACTGCCTAACCCCAAGTCACTGGCAACTTTCTCACTTTTTCTGCCGAATATAGGCATGACTAGCCTGTTGTAAGTGGGGAAGAAACCAGATTAGCTGGCGAAAACCACGACCTAACCCCAAGTCACTGGCAACTTTCCCACATACTCTGGCTGGGATTTTAACCCAGGCAATGGACTGAGAGACAGTGAGCAATATGTGGCAACACCTTAGACCACTCGGCCACCACTGGGCAGGCCCGCCAATAAAGGCATATAAGAAAAGCTGTAAGGTATATATTCCGAAATATATGAAAATAAAAATCACCAAAGTTGAAAAACCAATGTTGTTCATCTTTTTTGATATCATTAAATTAGTACATCATTTAAAAAAATTATTTTCTTTAATAAGAGTTTGCGAAAGGGTTTGTGAAAGTCAGGCAATCTATTCAACAGAGTTTCATGAAAAGATCTAACTCTTCTGCTTAGGAGGTAGAATCTGCTGGCTTCTGGGTCATGTCTTTGTTTTCCCAGACTGCCATATAGACCTCCTATTTAAAGCCCCATTTGGCTTGTGTTTATACCTTAGCTCCCTGCGAATATCACTATAAACAGAACAGCAACGATCTCGCACGGTATTTCCCGATGTTGTTTGCACAAAGAGGAGATAAAATCTGCCCTCTAGGTGTGCCCCTAATGGCGACTACTAAGACACAAGTGTTTTGTGGCTACCGGCTACATGTGCAATGCTCGTTTTTCTACGCTTACGCACAAATAGACTGCCATCACCCATACGCAGCACCCTTCCATCACAAAAAGCTTTCCTACGCTCGCCGCAAGCATAGATGAATAAAAACAAGTGGATATGAAACCAGCCTGTCAATCAGAACACGCTAGCCTCAACCAATAGCCCAAAAGTGGTGCTCTGCACATGCTCAGATGATGCTGGTGCACAGGTTTCTCTGTAAGGTAAATGATACGAGAGCCCTGATTGGTCCTTGTTATCTTGTGACATGACGCTGATTGCCAGATCAGAAACCCCCCGTCGAGTCCAGCCCTTCACTATACCGCATATTGTAATTGGTCTCTCGCTACATATCCATGCTTTTCTTCATCTAAGCCGCAAGTGCGTCCTGTGAGCGGTGTCCACTAACGCGAAGATATGACCTCTCCAAATTTAATGAGTGTGGCACTCAGAAAGCAATCTCGGATAGTGCCAATAACGCTACCTAAAAAATGAATGAAACCCTGGCACATGGGTACTCATCTGAGTGTTAGTGACCAAGAACTATCTTATGAATACCAACATGACAGGGTTTAGATGGTTTTCAAATATCTTTGCGTCATTGTGCTTTGGACGAGTGTAGCCTCAGCATTGGAAGGGTTAAAAGCATCATATCACAAAAATGAGCTAACCGTTTATTATCTTTGCCTCTGCTTATATGGATTTGTAAGAACACATGCAGCGAACAAACAACAAGGTGTATGTAATATATTGAATACATTTTCTTGGATGCACTCACTACACTGTAATCTAAATATTTTACGGCAGTCTCCTGCAATAAAGAGTGATGCAATGAACTACAGAGCTCTAAACTTGCCACAAAATACTCCTTTCCATGGTAGATTACTTACACTGCATTGTAAAATACTGTGCTAGCACACCAATATACTGTACTGAAATAAATACACTTTACAATACTTAACTTAGCAGTACATCATAATGAACTTAACCCTTCCAATGCTGAGGCTACCCACGAAAGTAAAGGACCCAAAGATTATGAAAACCATCCAAACCCTGTCATGTTGGTATTCATTGGATAGCTGATTTCAGTGCACATTCTCAGATGAGTACCTACGTGCCAGGGTTTCAGTCATTTTTCAGGTTTTTTGCATCATTTTGTATTTAACCCATTTATGCGTGGAACTCTTCCTTACACATGTTGTCTGGACCTAAGACACACGTTTGAAAATAACCTTGAAATTGAGCATGAAGTCACAAAATATTAAAAGGAGAGTAAATGTGAGTTTGGTTCTAAACAACATTTCTCTTTCAAATATTTTCAGCAAAATGATCTTATTGTAAAGATTTTACTAAAATTGTGAGGGCATATTTGTGTACTACAGGCATGAATGGGTTAACGGTTTCAGTTATTCATTTAAACATTTTAGGTGGAAAGGGCGCTATATCAAATATCAATTATTATTATTAGTATTATCATTATTATTATTATTATTATTATTATTATTATTATTATTATCCTTTTTATCATTATTACTATTATTATCATCATTATTACTATTATTATTATCATTATTATAATAATTATTATTATCATCATTATTATTATTATTATTATTATGATTATCATTACTATTACTATTTTCATCATTATCATTATTATTATTATTATTATTATTATTATTATTATTATCATCATTATTACTTTCATTATTATCATCATCACTATCATTAATACTATAAGGCACTGTACTGTATTGGGCTTTACTGTTACACAAAAGCATATACCACAATGAGCTGAAGAAATCAGTGAGGGTGCCACAGTGGGAATAAAATTTATCAATACCTCACATGGAGATACTCTTATCCTATTCCCATGTAAACTGATGCTTATGACCTAAAGAAAACTTGCATCCAATATTAAGGTTCGACGTGCATACAAATGTTGTACGATTATTGTACGATAATCGCAAGTCAAGATGTTGTCATACAAATATTGTATGATGATCGCAAGTCAAGAAATTTACTTGCGACTTCTGAAAATTGGTACTAATTTGCGAACAAGAACGCAAAACAGTACCAACTTTTCTAGATGGTTCCGATTCCATTTTTGGGATCAAAAAGACGGATACGACTATTGCACGATCAGTAAAATTATCAGTTCCGACATGCCAATTTTGGAATCGTGCGATAGTCAGAATCTCTTGTATACATTATTGATCGCTCTTGCTCACCTCAAAATTACAACTAATTCCACCCGTATTAAAGCAGCCCCTAGGTTTATGATGATAAATAGTAATGTTTCCTACAAATTCCATTTTAATTCCATTTTCAAGCCCATTTTTTAACCCTTATGCTGCTGGTGGCTATTTTGGCCAATATAAAATGAGGCAAAAAACTGAAAAATTACTGACTGAAACTTTGGCATATGTGTACTGATCTGAGAAAACTCAGCGAGAGTTGTTCAATGAATACCAACATGACAGAATTTAGATGGTTTTCAAAATATTTGCGTTCTTGTGCTTTTGACAAAACTAGCCTCAGCATTGGAAGGGTTAAGATAGGAGATTGACACCTCTTATTGAATGCATCTGAGATTTCCAAGGAAATCCAAGCATTTTCCCAGCATTATTCTATGGAAGTTTTTCCGTATTCATAGCTACATTTAGTATTTAAGGGCATATCCTTAACTCCCATTTGTTAAGATAGAAGATCTACACCTCTTTAATTGGCTCTTATTAAATGTAGCTGAGATTTCGAAGGAAATCCAAGCATTTTCTCAGCATTATTCTATGGTAGTTCTTTGGTATTCATGGCTACATTCTGTAAAGGAATTAGTCCCGAATTACCCTTACCCCCTATACACATTTGCCAATTCTTATTCATTTTTACATGTTTTTCATGAAATGTACGTTTACAATTGAAGGTTCTCATTATTTACATTGGTTTTCTTATGTCCATTCCTATACACATAACCAATGCTTACTTAATTTTACATGTTTTTCATGAAATGTATGTTTACAATCTAAGGTTCTCTTTGTTTACATTGGTTTTCTTATGTCAACTCTAATTCGGAAGAAATATAATAGGAATTCCCAGCTACATTTGGTAAGGGATTAATTAATCCATACCTCCCACAAACATAACAAATGCTTACTTATTTTTACATGTTTTTCATGAAATGTATGTTTACAATGTAAGGTTCTCATTATTTACATGGGTTTTCTTATGTCAACTCTAATATAATTCCGAAGAAATATCTCCATGGTTTGCCAGAAGGATGAATGTTTATTCTACGCTTATTTGTATGTTTCAATGATTTTTACATGTTTTTCATGAAATGTACGTTTACAATATAAGGTTCTCATTATTCACATTGGTTTTTTTATGTCCACTCTAATATAATTCCGAAGAAATATCTTCTTTGTTTGGAATAAAGATTAATGTTTATTCTACGTTTATTTGTATGTATCAATTATTTTTACACGTTTTTCATGAAATTTACGTTTACAATGTAAGGTTCTCATTATTTACATTTGTTTTCTTACGTCCACTCTAATATAATTCCGAAGAAATATCTCCATGGTTTGGCAGAAGGATTAATGTTTATTCTACGCTTATTTGTATGTTTCCGCAAGGGAGGACAGGAAACGTCCATTTCCCTTTCGGGCAGCGATACATCAACATCGAAAAAAGACGGCAATTGTGCTTTAAGGGTCTTATTGCCGATGCCTAAATACGGTGGACGAGCCGTTCCCCCTCGTATTTCTCTGACAGGATGCTCGACATTAGAAAACCATTTATTACCATTGTGCTCTCCATTCCTTGGAGGTAAAATCTGCATCATCGTGTCAACGCTCTCGTTTTCGGAGTGAATTAGTTCTCTTTCAATGAAGATCTAGATGCAGTCGGAGTCTGGGAGTGATGAGAAGGAATGAAGAATGATAGCGGTCGTTAGCGATCAAATAAAGGAATTCCCGGCTTTCTTATGACCCGAGTGGTCACCTTAAACCTACTTAGATTATCGCCATTTTTAATCATTGTCTGCTTAGCAAGTGTTGTCTGAATGCTGAATGCTAAAACAATTGTGAAAATAACTTGCGAATCAATCAATAACTGGTAGTAAACCATTAGAAATAGAGTTGTTTGTTAGATTTCAATAACAAGATATCTCTTTTCATTTTTCTATAAAATATATCTCCTAATTTTTCTATAAGATATAACTCTTTTAATTTTGCTATGAAATACATCATTTTTTTTTTTTTAATGAAAATACTTTTTACAGGAAAATGATTTGTTCCAGCTATTATATATCTCTCTTGATTTTTCTATGAAAATACTTTAGTTATAAAAATTTCTTTGATGGATTCTGATAACAACATATTTCTTTTAATTTCTCTATGTAGCTTTATTTCAGCTTTATTTTCAATAATTGGTTAACTATTAGAAACAGAGTTGTTTGTTGGATTTCAGTAACAAAATTATCAATATATCTTTTATAATTTTTCTGTAAAGATACTTTTGGAATGAAAATATAACAAAGCAACTTTCCCACATGCCAGAGCCGGGATTTGAATCTGGGCAGTGATGACAGACATACAGCAGTCAGTGGCATTATGCCTTAGACCACATGGCCATCAGGGCAGTCCCTGGAATAAGCCTTTAGGCAAAACAGAACAAAACTCCAGCTGAGGTTAACTCTCAATAGGTCAGATCAGGGAGAGATACTTATAACCTATTAATGCTCACAGTGGCCAAAACCAGCCTGACAATTTTGATGAAATCTTGAAAACTTAAGCATATGTAGCAAAAAATTTGAAGGAGAAATGCTGACCAGAATATTACCAACCTCTCCTCCAAATAGTTTGTAAAATCAAACTCAATTCCAAAGTTAAGGTCAAAAGTATCTTCGATTCAGACAACAATTTCTGGAGGAATTCTTAATTAAGTACTGATGGGTTAACATAGACTTGTAGATAAGCCAAGTTGTTGTTAAGAGGAATTGTGCAAGTTTTAGGGTAATTGGACAAAATGATGCAATTGTTGCTGCTGCAGCTGTCCCCTATCTAGATATGGCTGAGCGCCCCCTCCCCCTCCCTCTACCCCCTTTCTGTAACCCCCTCTCTGTAACCACCACCCTCTGTAACCCCTTTCTGTATCCCCCCTCTCTGAACCCCTCTCTGTACCCTCTTTCTGAACCTCCTCCCAGAACCCCCTCTCTGTACCCACCCGCCTCTGTAACCCCCCACCGCATTCTCTGAACCCCCTCTCTGTACCCCACTCTCTGTACCCCCCCCCCCCCCCCTCATGGACATGACAGGTGGCCATTTGGTTCCAAGCAGAGATAGCCCACACACCATTAAATCACGCAACAGTAATCACACAGACTTTATCTGATATCTGGCCTGACCACGGCATGCTCTGTCTTAACAGGAATCTGGGTTAATCTTATTTACTTTAGGAGAGCTCATTAAGGTCACTCACAAACCCTTATGCTACTGGTGGCTAATTCGCTACTACAAAATTATGCAAAAAATCTGAAAAATGACTGAAACCCTGGCACATGGGTACTCATCTGATAGTACTCAATGAGAGCTCTCCTATGAATACCCATATGACTAGGTTAGGATGATTTTCAAATTTTTTTGCATTCTTGTGCATTGGACGAAAGTGACCTGACAGCATCAGTAGGGTTAACATGTATCTGGGGTAATCTTATTTACTTTAGGAGAGCTCATTAAGGTCACTCATTAACCATTCCAATGCTGAGGCTACTTTCATCCAAAGCATGAGGATGCATAGATTTATGAAAACAAACTAAACCCTGGCATGTTGGTATTCATTGGATAGCTCTCGCTGAGTACTCTCAGATGACTACCCATGTGCCAGGGTTCAATCCCTTTTTAGTTTTTTTTGTGATATTTTGTATTGGCCAAATTAGCCACCAACAGCATATTAGCGATAAGGGTTAATGATGATTCGTTATGGTGGTAATCTTAAAGTGGGTGCAAACTGTTACTGTGGTTGGTTTAAATCTACTCCTATTACTCCACCTTCTGGCCAAAACAAGAACTAAACCATTATAAACACATTCTACAAACAGGAATCTGGGTTAATATTATTTACTTTAGGGGAGCAAATTAAGGTCACTCACTAAGGATTCATAAGTCATTGGCAAGGAAGGAAGGAAGGAATTTGATTAAAAGACGCTTTCAACAGCTTAGGTCATACCACAACGAGAAGAAAACCCCGGAAACCAGAAAATATTTCATTCTCTTTCTGAAGTTCCAAGAGGTCTTTCAGTTATCTATCTAGCGACCAGGCTAACCCACTAATAGGGATCGGGCAGCGGAGACTCATACAATAAAGGAGCTAGGCATCTTATCCACTCGGTAATGGCAGATCCCTCCATTATGTCGGCCACTGAGAATCAGTGATCTCGATCTGAGAGTAGTAGACAGGGAGTGGGCACTGTGCATGCATCATCAAATTTCGCTGCCTCCCACATATGAGTCATAGATAACCTGTGTACCCCAGCCTGGCTGCCTGCTGACCCCATCTCCTTGGCAACCTATCTGACCTAGATAGAGGCAGCGAAAAGAGATAAGGCTCTGGATTGCCAACTCCCTGTCTACTACTCTCAGCCTCTTTCTGAAAAAAATCACGTGACCAATACTTCCCCAGGCTACATCGCGTAACCCGAGGCGCACATACCCTAGTTACTAGCATGCTGTGCCTATGGGGCTGCGGATCAAGGGGATGTATTTCTCTGTCTCGATGTAAAGCGAAAGTGATCATTTCCAAGCGAAAGTGATCATTTCCAAGAATGAGTCCACCAAAAAAAAAAAGATTGATCATGACGATTTATCTCTCTAATTCGGCATAATATTCATACATGTTAAGCAATAGGTACAGTTCTTCTCAGAACTCCATACCAACTCAACGAGGGGCTTAGCTTCAGTTAGTTCTCTGACTGCTCACCAGGAGGCCACAAGTCTTTATTCGTTTAATTTCAGCTCATTTTGGTGAGAGCCCCCAACGTAAGTTCTTTGATTGCTCACCAGGTGGCTACAAAAGTGATCCACTTTAAATTTCAGCTCATGTTCGTAAATGCCCCCAGCGCCATCTATATTGATCTTAAGAAACTACCACATGGAATTATCCCATAGACTAAATTTGGCAAAGAGGAATTTTATTCAGAATATCACTAACAACTCTACCTCAAATAATTGTGCTGCTGGTGTCTAATATTTGGTTAATATAACATGATGCGAAAAAAGCTGGGAAATGACTGAAACCCCTATCTGGTAGTATTCAGCGAGAGCTATCCAATGAATACCAACATGACAGTGTTTGGTTGGTTTTCAAAGGGTTCTGCGTTCTTGTGCCTTAGATGAAGGCAACCTCAGCATTAAGAGGGTTAAGATTGGATGAAATACCTTTTTTTAAAGGGTTTTCGTCACCCTTTTTTAAGGGTGGCTGAGACATGTAAGAAGGAAAGCTTTTTTGTATATGCAGACGACACAGATAGCATGAACGATGATATGAAACTCTTCAAAGTAATCTCTCCCAATAATTGGGCGACAGACAATAAAGAGTAAGAAATGAAGGTTTTCGGTGGTTGCCCCAGTTTATAGAGGAATTGAACCCCTACTCGCCCCGGCCTGGGATTGAACTCTGGACCCCTTGCCTCCCAGCACTCAGGCCAGCAATCTTGCCACTGTACCGTTGAGTCTGGACTGGATGAAATACTTGTATTAGGTTAAAATCATCATGCCACATGTTTTAGCAGCAAACAGGTCTACAGGATCTCTATAAACTGTGCTCTAGTAAGGAATTTGTATTCGCCAGGTCTACAAGATAATCCATAAAATCACGTTATCACATTGTCTTGGAATTTTATTGTCTTCCGTCCCATCATCATATACTATTGTTCCTCCCATTATCAGATGATTGATATTACAGTCCTAAGCACATGATGAGAGAATAAAGGAAATAAAGGTAGTCCTACTAAACCTGAGGCCAAGGACACTGCTCATGGCAAAGAAGAGGCAAGGGTAGAGGTGGGGTATGCATAACGGTATGATTTTTGATGATATGCAATGATGATGATGATGATGATGATGACGATAATAAAAATGATGAAGATAATAAAAATAATAATGATGATACTACTACTACTTCTATTACTACCACACTACTACTACTACTACTACTACTACTACTACTACTACTACTACTAACAGTAGAGTAGTAGTAGTTGTAGTAGTAGTAGTAGTAGTAGTAGTAGTAGTAGTAGTAGTAGTAGTAGTAGTAGTAGTAGTAGTCAAGTATAGTAGTAGTAGTAGTAGTAGTAGTAGTAGTAGTAGTAGTAGTAGTAGTAGTAGTAGTAGTAGTAGTAGTAGTAATAGTAGTAGTAGTAGTAGTAGTAGTAGTAGTAGTAGTAGTAGTAGTAGTAGTAGTAGTAATAGTAGTAGAGTAGTAGTAGTAGTAGTAGTAGTAGTAGTAGTAGTAGTAGTAGTAGTAGTAGTACTACTACTACTACTACTACTACTACTACTACTACTAAATCAACTTTAAATAATTTATCAACCCAATTCCAGAGATCTTTAAGTTGACAAACAAAACAAGCCTGTCTAATGGCAGGCCTGTTCATCCCGAGTGAGGTTCCGTCTTAGGGTTTCCATAATAAACATGCCACCCCCCCCCCCCCCCCCCCCCTCTCACTGGTAACTGGTAAGTGTCGCAAATGAAGGTTAATTTCAACATTCCTGTGACTACCTATCCATGCTACACCCCCCCTCTCACTGGTAAGGGTTGCAAATACAGGTTAATCCAAGCATTTCTGTGACTCCCTCTCCTTGCCACCCCCCCTACCCCCTACCCCCCTCTCACTGGTAAGGGTCATAACTGAAGATTAACCCCTGTGCAGCTGCAGGTGGCTAATTTGACCATTACAAACTGATGGAAAAAACTAAAAATGAAACCCTTTGCATCCTTGCGCTTTGGACAAAAGAAGCCTTAGCATTGGAAGGGTTAATCCCCACATTCCTGTGACCCCCTCTCCTGAACCAATAACGCAATTAATTGGTTATCAGTGGGGACAGTAAAGCTGGGGCCTAAACCCTGCTTGCTCCACGTAGGCCTGGTTAGCTACACCCCCTACCCCCCAACTACCCCCCTCTAACTGATAATAGTGGGTAACTGAAGTTTAATCCCAGTATTCCTGGCACTGAATACCTCTCCAGAACCAATAAAGCAATTAATTGGCTATCAGTGGGCCGGTAAAGCTGGGGCCTTAGCCATACTTGCTCCATGCAGGCCTTAAGTCAGCTACACCCTCCTACCCCCAACTACCCCCCTCTCGAAGATAATAGTAGCAACTGAAGGTTAATCTCAACATTCCTGTGACTCTCTCTCCAGAACCAATAAAGCAATTAATTGGCCATCAGTGGGGACAGTAAAGCTGGGGCCTCTAAAGCCCTGCTTGCTCTGTGTAGGCTTGGTTAGCTAAGAGGATGTGCAGGTTTTACTAATTGTGCCATGTTACACCCAATACTGGATGGCTGATGATCACATGACATGCCCCCATGATCTTCACACCACGTACAACAAACAGGGAAATTCGCAGAGATATATTCTAAGCATGCAGGGCGTCTGGGTGACATCTTGACACCAAAAACCCTCAAAAATACCCCCTCAGGACACCCTAAACATTTTGTGATTAATTTTTTAAATGCCATTTTCAAGCATATCATCAATTTCTTTCATTCTTAATATGATTCCCATGACATTGTATAAGGATATTCTGCCTTATTCCATTCAGAGTATATACAGGTTTATGGGTGTAATCCGACTATATACTGTGAAAATTATAAGATGGTCCAAAATTTTACAATGGCCAATTTTGCAGCATGCCTCCATGTTGATATACTGGCAAACTTGGACCTGAGACTAGTAAACCTGTCTAATGAGATCACATCAATTGCCCTATGGTCAAAAATATTGAGATTTTTGGTAGTTGACACATCCTCAATTAAGGGATTGATGAGAGACCCATGTTAGCACAAGCACAGTATCGAGGAACAATATGATACATTTCCTGCTTTGAACTTATAAAGATCTGATGTTGATGTCATGTTGATGAAGGTGATGATGGTAATGATTATAATGGATGGGATGACTGTTATAGAGTTGGTGATAATGATGATAATCACAATGATGACGTCACTGATGATGAATTTGATACATCCTTGATGATAGTGTCAATTATAATGATATTGACCATTGTAGTATTACATTCAAGTCTGCGTAAAAGACCACCTGTTAACTGAGACATTAGTTCCTGCTAATATAGTTAACAATCAAATATTGATATTAGCCAGATATTCCAACATTCATGACTACCAACGATTCAACATTTTCCTGATAATAGAACCAAGAAGAAGGAGCTATTATGGGCTAAGTAAGGTAACCTTGCTTACCTCAAACTTGCCTAACCTCACATTTTCACATATCTCGGACAAAAGCACTGATTCCAAATCATTGCTATCTACCTAAAAGTACCTAACAACCAGACAACAATTTTATGGGTAACATTAACCCTTCCAATGCTGAGCCTACTTCCGTCCAAACGCAAGGATGTAAGGATTTTTGAGAACCATCTAAACCCTATCATTGTTGGTATTCATTGGAAAGCTCTCGCTGAGTACTCTCAGATAAGTACCCATGTTCCAGGGTTTCAGTCATTTTCAGCTTAAATTTTGCATCATATTGTATCAGCCACGTTAGCCACAAGCAGCATAATCTAATAAGGGTTTAACCTGATTGGAATCGGGGACCACTACTCTGAGACAACATAGAAGATATGCTGTTTCGATTATTATTTCCTGAAGGAGACTGTTGCTGGCTTAAGGATGTATTTGGTTTGTATTAGACCCCAAAGCCAGTCCAGGACTGCATTTGTTGTTGGAAGCATCATGAAAAATAAACATATTGATGATTGCCCACTACAGGCTGCTATATATGAATGGCGTGGATTCTTGCAGTAGCCAGTTATGTGTGTAAGTGTGGGCATCTCTGTGATACTGAAGTAAACAAACTACTCTTACTGACACTAAGAGCCTGTCATTCAGGGGAGTCAGAAGAGGGGGGGGGGGGGGGGGGGGGGGGGGTCCACTGCAACTTTTTAAATAAGGGCCAGTCTGTCTGAGGCCTCTATGCTAGGGAACTTACGGCATATTTAGGGACACAAAAATTGGATCTTCTAGGTTCCTACAAGGATCCTGGGGGAACCTCTCTCAACCAGAGGAATCCTACTTTTGATAACTTTAACGACAAAATCAAGTGGCCACTCAATATAAAAACATTAACATTAAAATTCTCACTCAAAAAATTTAACAATTAAAAAAATCCAAAAAAACATTAATTGAATTGAAATTTAAAATATTAACAAAAACAATTAAATTCTCACTCAGGGTTTTAAACTAAACTTCTAGGGCCAGGGCAATTTTAGAAGCAAAAGCCCCAAGAATAGCTGTGTCGTCAAACACTAGGAGGAGGGGGTAGGTTAAGATATTTGAAACAATAGCAATTCTTGCAATGTATACTTGATTGCCTTAATACTTAAGGCAGCAAAGGAAGTTTTGGGCTTCTACATTAGGGCTTGACATTTAATAAAGTGATGGGGGCATCAGAAAATAATTCAGAATGTGGAAGGTCCTTCATATTGATATTCAATATTTTAAAAGGAACAGCCCTAAATTAGCCTGAAGGGATAATTATGATTTGCTCTTAAAATAGTTATTTCAATGTTATGATGATTTTTGGCACCTGAACATCAATATATTGGTAAAAGATTTTGATGGACAGTTGTTGGCTTAGTTTTAATCTATATTTCTCCTTTGCTTTTATGTAAAAATGTCAGCAAAGTGGTCAGACTAATTTTTAAGGCAACTGTTTGAAAAAAAACAAGAAAACTGGTTGAAGAAATGTTAAGATCTTGGTTTTTAAAATTGTGGGTTTTTGATACATGAATTCAAACACCATTTCGAGTGGAGAGGAGTATTCCTTTAAGACAATGCTGAGCTCTCAACAAAACAATTAGCAGCAGCAACTACGTGATTTGAATTCACAATGACTTCACGTGTGACCTGACAGGTCCTTTACCTTCTGTGCACGCGATGACATGTATTTCCCATAATGCACCGTTTACGAGCAGGGCTAACTAAACAGTCTGTATTGTAACACCTGCTTTAGCTAGCACTGCGAGGCCCTTATCAAATATTCATACACACGTTCACACAAGGCTCCTACCAGGCTTCTTAACCCTTTCCATGCTGAGGCTGATTTCGTCCATGAGAAAAAAATGCAAAAAGTTCTGAGAAACATCTGAACCATGTCATGTTGGTACTCATTAGAAAGCTCTCACTGAGTACTCTTAGATGAGTACCCATATGCCAGGGTTTCGGTCATTTTGCAGATTTTTTGCATCATTGCGCATTGGCAAAATTATCCACCAGCAGCATAAGGGTTAATATCTCCATTACCAGGAACCGCTGCTCTATTGTGAAGAGACCAGAATAAATTTTCCTAATTTGGAAAAATGGCGCGACCAATGACCTTGTGCTTAACCCATTAATGCTCCCAGCAGCCAAAAAAGAGCCTGACAATTTTGAGGAAATTGTGTAGGAAAACACATAGTTTAGAAAAATGTGATGAAGAAATGTTAACCCTCATGGCGCTTGTGGCTAATTTGGCCAATATAAAATGAAGCAAAAAACCCTAGAAAATTACTGAAACCCTGGTATATGGGTACTCATCTTAAAGTATTAAGAGGTATCCAATGAATAACAATATGACAGGGTTTAGAATGGTTTTCCTAAATCTTTGCGTCCTTGTGCTTTGGACGAAAGTAGCCTAAGTAGCATTGGGAGGGTTAAGAAAAATATGATAAAGAAATGTTAATTAGAACATAACTAACAACTTTCCTTCAAAGACTTTGTAAAATCCTTCTCAATTCCTAAGTTACTGTCAAATGTTTCTTAGATCCAAACGATTTCTGTAAAAACTCTAAAGCATGATTCGGTAAAGCCATTCATTACTCAGAACTTTCCCCTTTAAAGCTCTCATTTGCTGCTAATATATGATAGTAAATTCCTCTTTTTACCAGAAGCTTGTACTCAGTTGAAACCAGAATATATTAGTCTAATTGGTAGAAAAGGCAGACCAACTACTTTGTGCTCATTATACTTACCACATTAATTCTTAGAGTGGCCAAAACCAGCTGCTCAGGCAGCTTCCCAATTTAGGTAAAATCTCTAAGGTGAAAGTATACTTGGAAAAATATTTGAAGGAGAAATATTATTCAGAACACCACCAACAACTCTCCTTCAAAACATTTCTAAGGCATTCTTAATTTCTAAGTAAGTGTCTAAAAAGTACCAACGATCCTGATGACAATATAAAGAGTAACTCTTGAGAATTGGTTAACCCATTCATGCCTTGAGATTCACTCGACCAGTGTTGTATGGACCTATCATACTTTTGAAAATAGTTTTAGAATGAAGCATACATTTGCAAAATATTTGAAAGAGAATTGTAGATTGAGATCTGATGAATGATTCTCCTTCAAATATTTTCTAAATATTGCTTTTGTTAGAGAGATATCACACAAATCATCAGGTGATATTGGCTGCTACAGGCATAAATCGGTTAACCCTTATGCTGGTGGTGGCTTCTTTGGCCAATACAAAATGGTGCAAAAAAAACTGAAAGATGACTGAAACCCTGACACATTGGTACTCATATGAGAGTACTCAGTGCTTACTTATGCTTAGGACGAACATAGCCTCTGCATTGAAAGGGTTAAGGACCATTTCTGCAACAAGATATTAAGCCATGTAAGTTCCTGGGAACCCATCCCCTTTCCCTGAAACCTTTTAAGGATGGATTACTTTAAGATTGTTATGATCTCATCCTATCTGCTTTGATAAACTTATATTACTTTAAAAGGATTGGTGTCCTAAGAATATTCTTAAAATGTAGTCCGGCTCCTTTTTTATCTAAGGTACATCAATATGTGGCAAAAGCAATTTAAAACTTTAAAAGTTTCAGTCTGGTGAAAGTTTTGGCAGCATAATGGTTATACTTTGAGTTGTTTTTTTTATATAGGTATGCATAACTGGTAGGGATAGGTACCTGTACTTGATGCGATACCAAATACCAGTATCAAATGGGAAAATTATTGTATTGAAAAAATTTAAGTTTAAAATGTATATAAAGTTGACTTAATTGCTACCTGGAAGTCTCCAGGCGAAGGAAGTTCACTATATATCAGCAAAATTTACAAAGCTGACAGCCCCTACCATTTGTAACTTGGATAAGCTTGATTTATCGCACCTTCTACTGGCATTAGCTTGTACAAAAAAGTTGTGATTTTCTTAAATTTTTGCTTGGACAAGCCTATAGAGCATCAACTAGGTCACACGGTAATTCGGCCAGGATAAGGCAGGAAAAGTTGCGCCTCAAAGCCAAGGAAATCACAGCTGCTGGTATATCCAAGCCAGCTAGTATATATCCAAGCTTCTAGTATAAGCTGGTACTTCCCTGACTCAAAAATTGATAAAAGAATGTGTGGCAGCAAGGGGGTTTGAACCAGGATCTCCTGCGTCATGAGCAGCTGTGCTAACCATCACACTACTGAGATCTTCTTGCTTATCTGAGACTCAAATTAAGTATAGGTTTAAAACTTGTACATACTAAGCAGCAAATAATGTCAAAATAGCATCTAATGTGATACATGAATGAATTACCTGATTTAACATGAAGGATTTCCACAACTTAAATTTATACTATACAAATCCCATTTGGCATCAAAACCATTTAATTTGTACAAAATAGTACTGGTCTTGAGTATGAGACAAACACATTACACTTTTGGGGGGTCTTTAACTATTTAAACTAGTATGGCTAGTAAAAGTGGACGAAAAAACATTTTTGAATATTTATAATCAATAATGAATATTCATAATTCAATATTTATAATTAATTATGAATATTTATGAATGAATTACAAATATCCATAATTCATTAATGGATATTCATAATTCATTTTTGAATATTTATTATCTATTTTTGGATATTCAAAGTTGTAGATATTCAAAAATGAATTATGAATATTCAAAAATGAATTTTGAATATTCATAATCCGGTAGTATTTATGAATATTCAGAAATGAAATTTAGATATTCATAATTCATTTTTAAATATTCCTTATTCAATTTTGAATATTGATAATTCATTTACAAATATTCACAATTCATAAGGGAATATTCATAAGTAAACTAAATTACGGAACTTGCTCTGAAAATGTCTCCCTGACAAAGAATTTCTAATACTCCTACCTAGGAAAAGTAGGTATTAAATCTCATTCAAGATGAAAAAGTTAATCTCTAGCTGAGCTGAGTCCCCCATTGCAAAGTTAACACATCTTTTGGGAAATGTGTCCCTTGACCCAAACCTTGTGGTCAAGACAGCTAAACTTTAAACTTGTGTAAGATTTTTCAGTTCTCTTTCACAATTATATAGTCCTGGATTTTGCAGCGAACTTTTATCAGTATTTAAAATGTTAAAGTAAAAACCTTTTCTTACTACAATATTGATAGATATTAAAGTACTGGCTTTTACAATTTAATCTAGCCTAAACTAGAATCCAGAACTTCTCATTAAGTTCAGGCTTACCCCAGGTAATAGCAGCTTGCAACACAGCCAGTAGCAGCTAGTAGCAGCTATGACTTTTTGAAATACAATACTGATAGATATTAAAGTACTGGCTTTTACAGCTTAATCTAGCCTAAACTAGAATCCAGAACTTCTCATTAAGTTCAGGCTTACCCCAGGTAATAGCAGCTTGCAACACAGCCAGTAGCAGCTAGTAGCGCAGCTAGTAGCAGCTATGACTTTTTGAAATACAAGTATCAGGCAAGCGCAGCTTATTCCAGCCTTTTCATGTGTAAGGTAGCTTGGACAAGTTTGTACCTACTAGGTAGTATACGCTGAAGAAAAAACAAGCTTTATCCAAGATGAAAAGCTTTTACTCTAGCTGATACATCCTCACTTATACTAGTAAATATCAGAATCTGGCTTAGAGCTTGGATCTGGAATGGTAAGGGAGGTCTCTGGGAGGCAAAATAATATTGTCAGTGTATTGTATTGTTAAGGAAATATCGATATTGATATTGTATCAAATTAAAATATTTCAAAGGTGCCAAACCCTCCTAACTAGTATCAATTGTTCCTGCACAGTATTTGATGCACAATGGAGTTGTAACTGTATCTCTCTCAGTAGATCACCATTGAATTGATGCATATCAATATTGAATAAGCCCAATATAAAGGTCCCCTAATTTATATTGCGAGCTTCTACCCCACTTAATCAAAAGCATTTGTGTTAACATTGCCTTGATCAATAAGCAATGGCAATGCATTAATGATATCGCTTAAAATAGAAATCCCTACTCAGACATGCAAAAATATATCAATTGTACACGTTACAGAATTAACATGCAAGTCTAAGTGGAAATTTGTCCAAGGCAGGTCAAGATGACCGAAAATTTGAAAAACACATAAATCGAGTCAATTTATATCAAATATAGAAAACATGGTTTAATTTGAGTAACTGCTGAAACCAGAATTTTCTATTTCTCAGTCAGAATGCAATGTTGTTGAGCAAAACCTTCCCTTGATGTTTAGCCAAGAGTAATCACTCAGAAAAAGTTTAATGTAAATTGTTATCTTTAATGTAAATTAATGTAAAATTACATAAAATCATATGTCATAAGTCATAAGAGAAAATTTGAATTTGCTCTGTTATTTGTACATTAAAACAGGGAGTTTATAAAAAGTTATTAAGTTGTTAAGTCTACAAAAAAAAGTAAAAGTATAGTAGCATTTTGGTCAAAAAAGTTCATGTTTTATAAAAAAAAAATGGGAGTAGAAAGAGAGGGGAGTAGGATTTTTTAAACTAAATCCAGATTAGCCACTGATTTCCACGGTTGTATCTCTAATGCTATCTCCATGAACTTTTCACACTCCCCACCCCCCCCCCCCCCCCCCCCCTAAAAAAAGAAGAGAAAATGAGAGTAACAAATCACTTATAAATTAAGCACAGTACAGAGACTCAGACATAGCAGACAACAACTATGTCAGAATGTTGTTTTGTGTTCGTTTCTTTTTGTCGAAACAACATAGCCACGTATACCACCGCTACTAACTCACATTCTCATCTTGATTTGTTTGGGTGAAATATATCACTAGGAATTTGTCTATTACCGTGCAGAAAGGTTACCAGTGGCTATAAAGGTACACAAGTAATTACAAACAGCGAGATAGTGTACAAAGAAGTAGAATTATGTAACAGGGAAAGTAAGAAGATAAGGGGCAAAATGTCACTGTTAAATGAAAGAAGTTACAGGGTATCTTAAGGACAAGATAACCTGTTAAGACCCAAATAGAAAACGACAACATTTGTTTGGTAATTATGGAATTTGGAATTAGGATTTTTTTGTCACTATTTCTTCCATATTCTGGCTTAAAGCCATCAGTTGTATATGCAGAGTATCCGGAGTACTCGTTGAAAACCACCATCTAACTCAAAGTCACTGGCACCTTTCTCACATGGCAGGATTGAAACCCTGAGGCAGAGGTGAGAAACAGTGAGCTGGCAAGTGCCGACACACCTTAGACCAATCGACCATCGGGGCAGGCCTGTTTGGTATGGAGCACACTATGCAGGTATATTCTAGAATGAAATTTTTTTTTGTCTAATGCAGATTTAGGGGGAAAGGAAGATTCAGTATGAAGCCCACTAGTCATGTCTGAAATAGCTTTTATAGTCAAAAGAAATTTATCCGATTTGGGCTGAAAAGCCAACCCTAAACCATCAGACCAATCACATTTCCACCTAAAATGCCTTTCAAAATTGATCTGCCTTGAGATCCTCTCTCTCTCTCTCTCTCTCTCTCTCTCTCTCTCTCTCTCTCTCTCTCTCTCTCTCTCTCTCTCTCTCTCTCTCTCTCTCTCTCTCTCTCTCTGCTTCCAACTTTCTGCTTTCTGCAACGTTTACTGCCAACAGCCTCCCCTCAGGACAAAAGAAATATATTTCAGTCTATCATATCAACGCTACAACGTAACCTGACAAGGATAGACACAATATAACATGAATGGCAAATTGGATAGTATAATTATACAATATAACATGAATGGCAAATTGGATAGTATAATTATATAATATAACATGACTGAAATGGACACATTGTAATTAAACGGACACAATGTAACATGACAGACATGGAGACAGTGTAACAAGCGGAATGCCAAGATGTAGATTTCACTGAAATTAACAAGCATTCTTTCCTATATCTCAACCCATTTTGCAGGCAATCTTATCAAGAAGCTTAAGTAGAAAAATGATTTTCAAGAGAGTATCGCACTCCATCTTTCTAAGATCCGGAGAAAAATTGTGATAAATGCCAGACCTGTCACAGTCTGATATTGGGGAGATTTTCTTCATACCATTTTCTCCTGCTGAAGGCGCAGCGGAAATTAACAAGCTTTCTGCTTCCACTGTTTAGCAATTGATATGACGGCCGGCATGATGGATATCAAGGGGTCAATTTTACCGCTACGGGCAAAAACTCACACGCATGTCATCTATAACGAAAAGTGTGTCACCGGCAAAACTAATCATTCCTTATCACAAAAAACGCCTATCTTGCAATTTGTAGGAAGCAGGTCCCATTCAGGAGGATATTCAGCCATCGAAAGATCAAGGGCCGCGTTCATTGGTTCATCGACCTCCTTCTTTTCTCATCACGGGCGTACATGACCCCCGACAATACATTTCTATCAACTTGTTCATTTCGCTGTACGCGCTGTTTGTAAATCCGATCAGGGAAAGACATATCGCCAAGGTCTCTTCAAGAAACTGCACAAGATTACTACGATCTGAAACACACACACACACATATACACACACATTCATACACACTACATACAAACAGCATATACATATACCAAACAAAATATTCATTTACTCATTTTACTTAAATCCATATTTTTACTGAGATGAAGCGGTATAGATGAATCAAAGCATATTCATAACCGTGATATGGATGTATTATGTAATTATGTCTAACTTGAAAATTAACTATATGATATCAAAAATAATAATGAAAGCCAATTAATAAACTACAACGTCCCTGTGCAAGAAGGATAGCAATATATGACCGGTTAAGATAAATCTTGATCAAGATCAAGTCTTAAAACTAGCATTAAACTGGCTATAAACTAGTTTTATTTTGCAAGAGAGTTAAAATTTGGAATATTAACGTACATGGAAACTAAAATATGAAAATTTTTCCAAATCTCTATTCTCCAAGTTATATTTTACCTTATGTACATACAATTAGATAAAAAAAAACATAAAATGATATGACTAATTTCACTATAGATAACTCCACAGCTTATGAAACTAAGCTGAAAAATTCCAATTTGTCTTATTTACATCTAGAATTAGGATACCAAAAATTCTTCAAAACCTCGCTTCTCCAAGTTATTTTTCTTCATGAATATATGATAAGATAAAAACATGAAAATAATTTTGACTAATTTTACTATAGATATCAACTCCCCAGCTTTAATGAAACTGAGCCAAATACGCAATCAAAAATTCCAATTTGTCTCGCTGTTCCATTTGGTTTACATTTTGATGTCCCGTATCATCTCGCTGAAATCTGACACACGACCTAAAATTTCTCGAGATATGCCAGATAAGATTGGCTTTTTTCAGCTTGCGCGGGATTGTATAATTGGGTAAGGAAGTACACAGTGCAGTACTGTACCATCAATCATATATGCCACGGCAATGAAAGATCCTCGAGCGCAGGACGAAATTCCGCTCTTTCATCAACATATGTAGATGATTTTCTCCCGACTTGGTCCGCCTAAATGCGGGACAAGAAATACGGAAGTCGGAAAGGCAAATTGCGGAATTAGAATGCAATCTATCACCGACTGTCAGCCGGGTAAAAAAAGAACTTGTTCGAGCACAGTACTCATGCATAAAATCTAAGAGTACTGAGGCTACCTTTCATCTTCTGGCTTTTTGGTATCAGAGAGACGGAACCAAAGAGTAGAAGCAAAGCTTCGATCACAGTACTCGTGCTTAAAATCTGAGAGTACTGAGGCTACCTTTCATCTTCTTGTGATATGGCATCTGAGAGATGGAACCAGAGAGTAGAAGCCAAGCTGAGAGATGGAACCAGAGAGTAGAGACCAAGCTTCGAGCACAGTACTCATGCATAAAATCTAAGAGTACTGAGGCTACCTTTCATCTTCTTGTGATATGGCATCTGAGAGATGGAACCAGAGAGTAGAAGCCAAGCTGAGAGATGGAACCAGAGAGTAGAGACCAAGCTTCGAGCACAGTACTCACGCATAAAATCTAAGAGTACTGAGGCTACCTTTCATCTTCTGGTGATATGGCATCTGAGAGATGGAACCCAAGAGTAGAAGCCAAGCTGAGAGATGGAACCAGAGAGTAGAGACCAAGCTTCGAGCACAGTACTCACGCATAAAATCTAAGAGTACTGAGGCTATCTTTCATCTTCTGGTGATGTGGCATCAGAGAGATGGATCCAGAGAGCAGAGACCAAGAATTACTGTATTACTCCGAATTAGCGCACGTGCAGCTAACAAGTTAGGAAAAAATTTGCTAGAGGGGGTATTGGCAATCTCCCAATTAGCCGCACGCTCAGGCTTGCCTCTTCCAACATTTTTCAGGAAAAAGGGGTGGGCATATTTGGGGTCTGTGTGCTAAATCGGAGGAATACGGTACATCAAAAGAAGTACTGACTGTTGAAGGGACTACCCTCGTGGTCAAATGGTCTAGCACACTCATGTGTAATCATTGGTGGCTGTGTATCATTTATTGCAAAAGTTTTGGGGTTCATATATTCTTTGGGCATGTAAGATTGATTTCTGAATTAATGAATTCTGATTGTTGTCATTTCGTCTGCCATATTTAGGCTAATGCATAACTAGTCAGTTGTAAGTGGTGGAGGAAACCATGTACCCGGCAAAAAACACCATCTAACCTCAAGTCACTGGCAACTTTTACACAAGCCGTGGCAGGGATTCCAACGCACTTAGTGGTAAGAGACAGTGAGCATTAGGCAGCAATGCCTCAGACATTCATCTAATGGCACATTGTGTTCTTTAAAAGTTTCCAAGAATTGACAGGATTAATTAGACATATCATGAAACAAACAATTTTGATTAATCATTTCTTCGTATTTCCTATAGGAAAGGCAACTCTGGTAGGTATACTTATGACATGAATATATTAAGCTCAGCAGTGCTGGCCTTCAACTGTAACATTAAACCATAGGCAATTATTGCATGCTGCTTTATTGCTTGCACTGCCTGGATTTCACCCATTATTGCTGGAGAAATTGTCGTCTGGATTAATGATAATTTTGACAATAACTCTGAAATTGAGAATCATTTTGCAAAATATTTGAAGAAGAGTTATTAGTTATGTCCTGATTAACATTTCTCCATCAAATATTTCCTCCACTTCACTTTTGCCTGCAAGATTTCATCAAAATTGTAAAATGGCTTTTGGCCGCTGTGAGCACAAGGGTTAAATTAATTGCAGAGATTTGGTGTCTCGTTACGTCATCGGCTTTTTAGAAGATTTCCTAGAAAGAGACTTGGGGAAAATCCAATTTAGTACAAGAGTAAAGTATGCCACTTCGCCTGCTTACTGGCTAATTAAATCACCTGGACATCACCTTCTTGCCGAACATGTTGAATCTATTTTTAGCAACAGCATCAACATGTTTCTATTTTTAGCCCCCTTAACCCATTAATGCACACAGTGACCAAAAACATTCTGATTATTTCAGTAAACCCTTTAAGTCAATAGAATATAGGCACATTTTTGTCATATTTAGGCTAAATCTGGACATCACTCCTTCCTGCCAATCATTGAACTGTTCCTATTTTTAGCAACAGCAACAACATGTTTCTATTTTTAGCCCCTTTAACCCATTAATGCTCAGTGACCATAATTGTCCTGATTATTTTGGCAAAATCTTTCAGTCAAAAGCAGAGTTGGAAAAAATATTTCAAGGAGAAATGTAAATCAACGCAATATCTACTCACTGCAAACAAAAACGTCCTGATTATTTTGGCAAAATCTTTCTGTCAAAAGCAGAGTTGGAAAAAATATTTCACGGAGAAATGTAAATCAAAACAATACCTACAACTCTTTTTCACACATTTTGTGAAATTATATCTAATTCCCAAAGTATTGGCAAAAGTATCTAATAACCAGACGCCAATTTCTGGAGGAACTCTGATTATTGTCAATCTTTCTGTCATATTTAGGCTAAACTGTGAATAGCCAGTTGTAAGTGGGGAAGGAAACCAGTAAAGTACCCAGCGAAAACTATTGCCTAACCCCAAGTCATTGGCAACTTTCTCAAATTACCCTGGCATGATTTCAAACCTTGGCAGTGATAAGAGACAGTGAGCAGTCAATTGCTACACCCTAGACCACTCTGCCATCGGGGAAGGCCCCAGTTTTGGACAGGTAAGTAGCAAATGAAAGGTGAGAAACATTGATTGTTGGATGTCCATTAGGTATCAATGGTTGCATGAAAAAAAGAGATGAACAATCAATCACATTCAGTTGTGCTTTAACCCATTAAAGCTTGCTGCAACCAAAAGCAGCCTGATATTTTTGATGAAAACATGCAGGCAAACGCATGTTTGGAAAAATATTTGAAAGAGAAATCTTCATTAGGTTATAACCAACAACCCTTCATCAAATATTTTGTAAAATCAAACTTAATTTCCAATCTATTGTCAAAAGTATCAAAGATCCAGACGACAATTTCTTGAGAAACTCTTAAGCATTATTGGGTTAAAACAAAACAGACAGTGTGCTTTTTGATTGATCATAAATGATTGCTTGTATCTACCCTCACTTCTTCTGTATTTCTTATCATCCATTAGCACTTTCCAACATTATAAGTGGAAATCTGTCTTCATTAACATAGACTGAGTAGATTTTGCAACTCCTTTGAACATACATGATCCAAAACAATTGAATCAATTAATCAGAATCACTGACTCATCAATAAACCCATTAATTCCTGGAGATTGCCTTGATCTTTGTCATCTGGACCTGTGATACTTTTGAAAATAACTTTTGAAATTAGGCATATTTTGGGAAATATTTGAAGGGGGGGTGTCAGTTAGTTTCTGATCTACATTTCTCCTCCAAATATTTCCTGAAAATTACCTTTTCTTGAGAGATATTACTAAAATAATCAGGCAGTTCTGGGCATGAATTGGTTAAAACAAATGAGAGAACACTACAAGTAGGCCAGTGACCATCCTATTTTTTGTACTTTATAGAAACTGATAGTTTACAGTTTGCAACATACTATTTGCATAATAACAAAAAAAATACATTCTCCATTTTTCTCATTAATTATCAATTAATTAAGAGATGTGAAGTAAAATAAATATATTGTTTAACACATTCAACATTGGAGCATAAACATTAACTCTTCCAATGCTGAGGCTACTTTCGTCCAAAGCACAAGGATGCAAAGATTTCTGAAAACCATCTAAACCCTGTCATGTTTGTATTCACTGGATAACTCTTGCTGAGTACTCTCAGATGAGTACCCATGTGCAAGGGCTTCAGTCATTTTTTAAAAGTTTTTTTGCATCATTTTGTATTGGCCAAATTACTCACCAGCAGCATAAGGGTTAAGCTTACAAATTCGTAAACATCTTGATAGCAAAGCAATTTTTGACTAAAATTAGACTAACATTAGTTGTTGCTTCAGTTGGAATTAACGTTTCCTTTTCAAATGTTTTTTAAGTTTACTGTTCTGAGTTGTCGGATCATGTTTACAGTACTACAGATGCCTACAGGTTCAAAACCTGAAAGAGTGTAACCTTACAAGTGATTTACAACTTCTTTTCATGATAATTATGTGCAGATATTTAACGTCATTCATCTTATGGTAAACATAGCTGCCAATAAAAACTGAGGTCTGGTGGCGAAATTTGACGCTAATCTGAAAATTCATCCATCATTCAATTACACCGTTGACTAGCTGATAATATTTGACCCTTAGTTCTATTTTCATCCACCAGATGTCATGACAAGGAACTGGCACACATTCAAATGCTACGAACCATTTGCAAGGCACCAGAAGTGGTATTTTGATGGGTATAAATATGCTTGGGAGAGCAAGAACTATATGAGTATGGATATCGGTGAACTCAGGACAGCCATTATCGGCCAAACAGATCGAGTGCCAATTCAATGAATAGCACACAGTAAACTATGAGTCAGTTAAAAGATAATTGATCTATGAGTTTGTATTCAAGATTTATATTCATGTTATTGATTGTGTGGTGTGGCTACCACGGGTCAGCTACTGGTCATCGCATGGTCAAGAGAGAGAGAGAGAGAGAGAGAGAGAGAGAGAGAGAGAGAGAGAGAGAGAGAGAGAGAGAGAGAGAGAGAGAGAGAGAGGAGAGAGAGAGAGATGAGAGAGAGAGAGAGAGAGAGAGAGAGAGAGACAGAGTAAGAGAGTAAGAGAGAAAGAGAGAAATTCTGTGATGTGGATACCACGGGTCAGCTATTGGTCATCACAGGTCAGCACTGAGTAATTCTCACAATTGCCAATAGATGGCACTGTGTAGAGATAACCCTACTTATTGGAACTTATGGCATCGGCACAGAGGGATTGTAAATAACCATTAGCCCACCATCAGTCAAATGATTAGTTCCCGAAATAAAGGTATTTGGTTTATAGTCTAGTTTGTAGCCACAAGGTTCAGGTCAACCTGACTTCCCTTTTTAACAGATTTGCCGACAAAAATGCTCTTTAAATCACACCTTCAAGCAATTCAATTTTTAACGAAGGGGCCTAATTTCACACAAAAGCATACTCAGAGAGAGAGAGAGAGAGAGAGAGAGAGAGAGAGAGAGAGAGAGAGAGAGAGAGAGGAGAGAGAGAGAGAGAGAGAGAGAGAGAGAGAGAGAGAGAGAGAGAGAGAGAGAGAGAGAGAGAGAGAGAGAAAGAGAGAGCAGAGACAGAGAGGACACTTGTCAAGGAGATCTCCAGGCATGAAAGGGTTAATCTTCCAAAATATCAAGCAATGGACCCCAGTGGAATGATACAAATGCAAACGCTCCTGTGGAATGTTTGCACCAACATCTATTTCATAAGTGCAGGGGATCATCTGGTATGTGGATTATAATAACACCTGGAGTAAATCAAGTCAATCTTTTATCGTTTCTGATCTTTACCAAGGGACATTTCTGGAGTTTCTCTCTGCAGGATTAACCCTTCCAATGCTGAGGCTACTATCATCCAAAGCACAAAGACGTAAACGTTTTTTTGGAAACCATCTAAACCCTGTCATGTTGGCATTCATTGGAAAGCTCTCACTGAGTACTCTCGGATGAGTACCCATATGCCAGGGTTTCGGTCATTTTAAAGATTTTTTGCATCATTTTGTATTGGTCAAATTTAGTCACCAGCAGCGTAAGGGTTAAGAGTAGCTGTTTTTGTGAGGTTGGGGTTGATTTTACACAGATATTGGGTGGTTTTGTGGGGTAAGGTTGGAGGATTATTTTTCTGTTGTGGGTTGGTTTTTTAAAGATGGGTTTGTTTGGTATATGATATGAGGGATGGTTTTGTAAGGTAGAGGGTCTGTTAGGTTGGGAGATGGTTTTATAGGGTGCATTTGAATTTTGAACTATAACCACCACTTTTTTCTGCCATATTGCAGCTCAATTGTCATCTCTACTCTCATACTTTTGAAAATAACTTGGGAATAAAGCAAAAGTTAGCAAAATATTTGAAGGAGGGTTGTTTGTTTGGCTTCTGATCAACATTTCTCCTTCAAATGTTTCCAAAAAATGCTTTCAGTAGGTAAAAATATTTTCAAAATTGTCAGGCCTGTTTTGGCCGCTATAAGTGTAAATGGGTTAAAAAAAATAGCATCCTTTATTGACAGTATTGTATTGGTAAAGGTTAACTTTTCAGGGACCAGTCTCAGTCAGACCACAAAACCAGCTTGCTATATGAAGCACTTACTAACCTTCAAGAGTTAGGCTGACCGGAGCAAGGGGATTGACCGAGGGGCTTGACCAACCGATGGCTGCACTAAATAAAAGTGAGCTAATGAATTTACACTGGCCCGAACGACTATTAAAGCAATCTGATTCATGGCGGGCTGGCAGTTGCTGGCAGTAAATAAGCGCTGAGGAGAGTAACAGTCTTCAATGATTGGAGCGCCCCCTCGCTAACGCACACCCTTAAAGCCTCTAATTATAGACGTGTGTTTAGTTTTCATCTGGCTCTGCACTGATCCCTGTCAGAGTCAGACACAGTGCCCCCACCCCCCCCCCCCCCCCCCCATCAACTGTCAGCTCACAGGCTGAAAACCAGAAAACTCACAATGCAATCATTGGATGTATGGAGAATCCTGCAATGAGTTCAAGATTTGAGCACCAATCCCCTGTCAGACATTGTGCGCCCCCCTCCCCCCTCTCCCCCCCCCCCCCCCCCTTCAACCGTCAGCTCCCAGAAAACCAGAAAACTCACACTGCAATCATGTTGCAGGGAAAATCGGGCAATGGTTTCAAGATTTGAGTGAAGGAAGGGGAGAGGTCACTCCAAAAAAGGGGTACATGCCTTCTTTGATTAATATCAGATGAGGGCAATATCCTCCTTAACCCACTAGTGGTTGCAGCGACCAAAAGCAGCCTGAAATTTCGGCAAAATCTTACAGGCAAAAGCATTTGTGAAATGATTTGAAGGATAATTGTGAAGAGGAACACTACCAACAACTCTCTTTCAAATATTTTGTTAAATCATTCTTTATTCCAAACTTATTACCCTAAGCATCATTGATCCAGACTACAGACAACTCTTAAGCATAAACGGTTAAAATATACCTACTCCCTAGTCCCCTTGAAAAGTGGACATTAACCCTTACGCCGCTGGTGGCTAATTTGTCCAACAAATATTTTTCATGGAATAATTTGATGATAGATATTATCTACCTTCTCCCAAAGAAAGAATGAGGATGAAATGTTTAACACTTTCTTGCCCAATATCCTCTTTGTCTAGTAATTTTTCTGCTTTCTGCTATTCTATTAAATATCACTTTGAAATTGAGAATAGTTTTACAAAATATCTGAAGGAGAGTTGTAGGTAATGTTCTGCTTAGCATTTCCCCATCAAATATTTTCCTGAATTTGCTTTTGCCAGCAAAATATCTTAAAAATTGTGAGGCTGCTTCAGTCCCTGTGAGCATTAATGGGTTAACACAGACTTGACTAGCAAGCCAAGGTTAACCCTTATACTGCCGGTGGCTAACTTTGCCCATAAAAAATTGAAATATGACTGAAACCCTGGCACATTGGTACTCATATAATAGTATCCCAGCGAGAACTATCCAATGAATACCAACATGACAAGGTTTCGATGGTTTTTAAAAATCTTTGTGTCCTTGTGTTTTAGGCAAAAAGTTGCCCCTCAGCATTGGAAGAGTTAAGACCAGTGTTAGAACAGGTAGAACGCCAATATATTATACCCTGCATGTTATCTTATAATGAGGAAAAGATGAAAGGCTTTAAGGAGTCAGGTTTGGTTGAGTGATAATTATCTTTATTGCGATAGCTCTCCGATGTGGGCGGAGCCTAGATAAGGATGCATTCCATGGTATTCACCTCTTCAATGCTCAGAGTTCTTTTTTATAATCTTTATTTTCTATTTTTGTCTAAAAACCGCCTGATCATTTTGGTGATATTTCTCGTTCAAATGCAATATCTAGAAAATTACTTGAAAGAGAGTTGTTCATCAGATCTCTTTCTAGAATTCTCCATCAAATATTTTGCAAATTTATCCTCCATTCCATGGTTACTTTCAAAAGTATGATAGGTCCTGACGACACATCTTGAAAAACAAATGCATTTTTCCTGAGAAAATATCTATGAAATGGTGGGCATCAATCTTTGGGCAAACTTCAGGGGATAAATGTATTCAGATAAAATGTGCCAAAAGATATTCTGAAAAATATGCTTTTTCCAGAAAAACAGTTGCGTTCTTTTGGGCGACCTTCGGAGGGATGAGCGTAAATAGATAAAATGTGCAAGTGTGCATGTGACAACAGCTGAATATTTTTTTGAAAAATATGCTTTTTCCAGAAAAATGTCTGTGAAATATTTTGGGCTGATTTTTTCCTTTCTTTTTTTTTGGCAACATCCACAGGGGTTGAATGGGTCAATTTAGAAAAAATGTGGCAGTGTGTTAATTTAGAGTTGCGGTAAACAGTGGTCAGAAGCTACTTGCTCAGTGCTCTCCTGACCCGGTCAGCGCACTCATGGTCATTACTGACACCATGCCACTATATTAACCATTATGCTGCCGGAAGCTAATTTTACCAATACAAAATGACGCAAAACGCCTAAAAAATGACCGAAACCATGGCAAATGGGTAACTCATATGAAAGTTCTCAGTGAGAGCTATCCAATGAATACCAACATGATGGGGTTTAGATGCACGGTTTTGGATCTGTGTGCTTTGGACGAAAGTAGCCTCAGCATTGGAAGGGTTAGCACCACTGCCGACTTGCCGGAGCGGAGGGGAAATCAGACACCTCCGATAAGTCCCTAACAGATGCTCCGGCGATTTCCTTCACATTCCCCAGACCCGTATCAATTGTCCTCCGGAGCTTTTTATTTTGCCTTATCTGCATCCAGATAGACGTCCGCCACCTAACGTCTTCCTCCGGGTCCGCCGGGTCCGCCCGGGGTCTCGTGGAGACTGACACCTACACACGCTCGCCCGGGTCTCGTGGAGACTGACACCTACACACGCTCGCAACCCTATCCCCCAGAAAGAAATCACAGCTGAAACCACTGATGGGCGAATAAAAACAGTAAAGTATGCACCGGCTAATGTGGAGCAGATATTGTGCTCTGGGTCTCGACCTCCTGGGAAAGGTCACGGGGCTTGAAGTCGTCGAGTCCTGTGCGTGTTTCGTGCTTCGCAATCATTTCCTGGTCTTCCTCCTTTAGTGGCCTGACCTCCTTTCCTCCTCAAAGAAGGAAGGACATTAAGGAATGCTTATAAACCCTTCCAGTACTGAAACTTCTTTCGTCAAAAGCACAATTAAGGAGGCAAAGTTTTTTGAAAACCATCTAGACCCTGTCATGTTGGTATTCATTGGATTAAGCTCTCATGCACTGAGCGCTCTCAGATGAGTGCCAGGGTTAATTAAGAATCAGTTATTTTTTCAGGTTTTTTGCATCATTTTATAAAGGCAAAATTGGCCACCACCAGCATAAGGGTTAAGAGATCCAGAAGAAATTGTCATCTGCATCAATGGTACTTTTTGACAATAACCTGAAAATCAAGTATGATTTTACAAAATACATGAAGGAGAGTTCTGTTCTGATTATCATTTCTCCTTCAAATATTTTCTACTTTCACCTGAAAGATTCACCAAAATTTCAGGCCCCGTTTGGCTGTTATGAGCATTAATAGGTTAAAGAGACAGAGAGATCACATAGGGATGAGGTTGCTGGTGAGAATTCCTTTTAGCTGTTCAACCCATTAATTCTTAAGAGAAATTGTCATCTGGATTTATGATACTTTTGACAATAACTTGGAAATTAAGAAAATCTTACAAAATATTTGGAGGTAATGTTCTAATTAACATTTCTCCTTCAAATATTTTTAACAATATCCTTTTACTTGCAAGATTTCATCAACATTGTCAGGCTGCTTTGGGTAACTCACAGGTTAATCACACCAGTGGGAAAGCTGGCCAAGAAATGTGGTTCCATAGTACGTACTATATAGCCTGTGGGAGGCTCCAATCACAAATTACAGTGCTAGTCAGCTTGCGAATACTAGAGCTTCCCCAAAAGAAGATCTCTCTCTCTCTCTCTCTCTGACTCTCTCTCTCTCTGACTCTTAACTCTCTCTCTCTCTCTCTCTCTCTCTCTCTCTCTCTCTCTCTCTCTCTCTCTCTCTCTCTCTCTCTCTCTCTCCTCTCTCTCTCTCTCTCTCAGAAATTAAGTAACAATTCCCCTTTTAATCATTTTCCAAATAAATACATAATTTCAAAGTTATTTCCGAAAGTATTGAAGATCCAGATGACACTTTTTCAGTTGACCTCTTAACATGAAAGGGTTAAAAATGATGATGAATAAATGTTATTCAGAAACTAAGTAACAACTCCTCTTCAAATATTTTTCAAAATAATGCATAATTACAGAGTTATTTCAAAAAGTATCCGAGATCCAGACGACACTTTTTCAGTAAATTTCTAAACAAGAAAGGGTTAAAAAATAATGATGAAAAGATACCATAAAGAAATCTTAGAGCAGAGTTATATGCTATTAGTTAGTGGATTCATTGCATGTCTGATGTGGCCATAAAAACTGACCATTGCCGGGGAAAGACGTCCAGTTACGGGCTCTCACTAACCTCATTAACGAAACATGAAGGCCATCGGAATCAAAATCAGATTACGCGTCCTCTGAGAGCAGACTTTATTGGTCACAGAATCGCCTGTCATCAGACATTACAGAATTCCTGGCCAGATCCTGATGCCTCCCTCGAGAGGGCGCTGCTGGTGCCCACTGAGCAATTCTGCTTAACCCTCTAACGCCAAAAGCATCTGACGATTTTGGTGATATCTCTCTAATAAAAGCGATATATAGAAAATATTTGAAGGAGAATTGTTAATCAGAGGGTAACTTATAACTCCCCTTCAAATATTTTTCAAATTTATAGTTAATTTCAAAATTATTTTCAAAAGTATCATAATTATAAGTATTGGTGATATCTCTCTAATAAAAGTGATATATAGAAAATATTTGAAGGAGCATTGTTCATCCAAACTCTATCTACAAGTCTCCTTCAAATATTTGCAAATTTATGCTTCATTCCTTAAGTATTTTCAAAAGAATGGTAGGTCCCGACGACACTAAATAAGTTAAGATCTCATGAATGGGTTAGCCCAATTGTGTCAGGAGCACAATCAGAAAATTGTCATCTGGATCTGCCACAATTTCAAAGATATATTAGGAATGAATTATCATTACACAAAATATTTGAAGGAGAGTTGTAGATTGAGTTATATCCATCATCTCTCCTCGAAATATTTTTTACGAAGAAGGGATTGTCAGAGAGATACCACCAAAATAGACGTTTCAAGTGCTACAGACTTAAATGAATTTACCTATTCAGCACATTTTTCAATCCTGATGTGTCAGAACACATGTAAATTTAG
This sequence comes from Maea johnstoni, assembly GCA_963942565.1. NCBI lineage: Eukaryota > Metazoa > Annelida > Polychaeta > Spionida > Magelonidae > Maea > Maea johnstoni. The sequence goes on along the minus strand of OZ012686.1, from coordinate 7,009,146 downwards.
ATGTGAATGGGTTAAGTGTACTTAAACCCATTTGTGCCTGGAGATCTTCTTGACAAGTGTCGTCTGGTACTTTTGACAATAACTTTAAAATCAAGCATAAATTAGAAAAATATTTGAAGGGGAGTTGTTAGTTACCTTCTGATTTACATTCCCCCTTCAAATATTTTTGAAAATTGCCGACGCTGGAGAGATATTACCAAAAACGTCAGACTGTTTTGAACGCTAACAGGCATGAAAAGGTTAAGTATCCAGAGATAGCTGCAGTATCCATCCAACAGCAGTGAGAACATACATCACTTCCCTGCTGTTCTGCTGTAAACAACATTTAACATGCACAAGCGATAATCCCCGCTGCACTAACTAAACTTGGAGGCCAATTACAAACTCAGATGTTCCCCATTCATAGTCTTGAGTACCCCAGGGTTACGGAATCTCCTAGATCAGTGGACAATTACCTAGGGAGGTAGGATAGACCCGCGCCAAATGTATTTGAGACTTCTCCGGAAATCCTGGCAGGAAATCGAGGAAATTTCCTCACTTTATCCAAGAAATTCCTAGGTATTTCCTTCCCAGAGGGGCACTTACAAACGGTTAGTCATAAATTAGCCTAAATGTGATGGAAAAAGTGACAATAATCGGAATTCAATTTCATACTCAAACTTCCATTCCCAATAAGAAGATTATATAAACCCCAGAACTTGTGCAGTGGTGAGACACAGCTACCAATTGGTACACAGTGTGTTAGACCACTTGACCATGAGGGGAAGTCCCCTTAACCCTTCCAATGCTAAGGTTACATTCCTCCAAAATAGCACAAGGACACAACAATTGTTTTGAAAATCATCTAAACCCTGTCATGTTGGTATTCATTAGATAGCTCTCACTGATTACTCTTAGATGAGCACCTATTGTGCAAGGTTTTCCAGGTCATTTTTCAGGTTTTTTGCATCATTTTAATTTGGCAAAATTAACCACAAGCAGCATAAAGTTTCTTAACCGCAATATGGCAGAAAAATTTACGATTATCGAAATGCAAAATTCAAAATTTTCTTCTAGAATTGATAAGGATAATAAAGAAGCCGTTACTGTGTTTACCCTATTAAAAGTGAAGGCGCCACCTACACAAGGGCATCATAAGTGTATTCATTCCCTCCTCCACTCTACCCTAAGCTAAAACATGTGGGAAGGATCTCATATCACAATACTCTAGATCCCTGTCAATAACAGGAAAAAAAATCTTAGCAAAGTGATGAAATTATGGAGTGTAAGCATTTTTTGGCAAAACATTACTGACCTATATAATACTTAAAAACATAGTACCCAACAGGTAATTGCAGGGCTTGAAATTATAAAGAAAAATCATGGGAGCCAAATGGTTTCTAGGTAGAAATTTGGGGAAGCCTAAACCAATTTGCAGGAGTCCATCCCCAATGTCTGAAATGTATGACTGCAGCCGCATGAGCTGTGGTGAGTTGTATAATCACTGATTTGAGGACGCCAAACGGGTTCCAGGGTCCAATTTTAGGGAGTCCTGGGGAAATTTGTGGTGTCAGCCTAGTGTTTATTTTAACCAAAAGAGGGCTACATCTTCATTTTAGCCTGATGGCAAACAGTGGTGTCCAAATATTTTAGTCAGGGAGCACAGTCAATATGTCTTGGAGCATAGCATTTTTTGTAACCGTGGTTCGATAATAGCTATGAATATTGTCACCTGGTGGCATTACTATTTAGCCCTTATTGCAATAGTTAACCCAAGAACAATCAAAAGTCAGTATAACCAAATGGAGTTCATTGGTTTTTAAATGCAATTTTTATGAAAAATAACTCAAGCGAAATATTGGTAGATAGGCTTAATTGGTCATGTTTTGCAAAAATTTCCAAGTTAAACAGTTCTCTAGGTCTTTGGTTTGTCACATGTTTCGAAGCCCCTGTCGCACAACGGTGCGACATTGCGACAATCGGACACCCCTGGCAAAGTTAAGGATAATTATGGCTGATCCATCTTTCTGATAAATGGGTCCCCTTCTTGTTTTGATTTTCAAAGTATGCAGTATAAAGTCTTGCATTGTGCATTTGTATACAATTATAAACACTAATACATTTATATTCATTTATCAAAAGCCCCACTACAAAATATGCTTGACTAAATTTATAATATTCTCTGAACAAAACTTATAGGAAAATGTTAGAAATATCAATCAAAGGCTGACCAATTACCCCCCCCCCCCCTCAAAATTCTGATAGTATAACTAGATCTAGCTGCT
>OZ012686.1:6974310-6996810 GCA_963942565.1 Maea johnstoni | reverse complement strand
AAGTCCACTTAGGAAGCACAGCTGTCAGATCTGTCTGTTCGTCCCTAGGTTTTGTGATTACGGATTTGCCGAGGTTTTATTGACACTGGGACGCACAGACAGGTAGTATTCAGCGGGCTGTCATTACTGATTGCGTCAATACGCACAAAATGTCAACACATTTGAACCCGGTTTGTAAAGTGGACGGGGCCATTCTGAAACAACTCTCATCCATACACATGCTGGCTTCAGCTGCTAGATCAGTTCAAATTTATATAATCATCCTTATGTAAAGGGTAAGCTTTTTCAACACTAGAGCATCTTTGTGGTCGGAAAATTTAGGAGAGCCAAATTGTGCTAAAAGGAATAAATATTCTAGATAATTCATATTGAAACATGCTGACTGAATTTAGTTATATGATGGTGCAGGAGTGAAATTGGCAGAAAAAATTTAAGAAAAAAAAAATCTGCCATCTTCCAAAAACAGCAAATTTTCTTATTTTTTTTTTCGCTGTTTTTAAATAAACAGTGGAATTTAAAAAAAAATTCTGTCGTTTTCCAGAAAAACAGCGGAAAAGAAAAATTCAAAAAAAAAATTCTGCCGTTCACACCTGCACCATCGTATAGATAAGTTAAAATCTATAAAATCAAAAATCAAAAAAAAAATATTCAAATGGTGCATTCACTCAAAAAAACTCATACTAATGTTGACACTTTCCAGAAATGCAAAATTTTAAACTTCAAAAGACCACACACTTTAATAATATCATGGTACATATATAACTCAATTCCTAATGAGTATGATAAAAGCATATGGTATGATAATTTGTAAGATATTTTTTCATGCCATAAATCATTTGAGGAAAATATGTTATCAAAATCCTACTACAAATATCTTTTGATGCTATACTGCTAAACTTGACCCATTGGTCTTTATACTACCCAAAAATACCTGACTGTTTTGGTGCTTGCCCCTTCCAATTGGGGGGGGGGGGGGGGGTGCATTTATTTGGGGTCTATGCGGTTAAACAGAGAAATACGGTATATCATCCATCACTCAGATATACCTGCAGGAGTTGAAAAGTGGAGAAAGATATTCACAAACCCACAAGTCAACCTGTCTTATTTGACCGAAATTCCAAATGAAGCAGCTTATATATCTGTCACGTAAGATGTTATCAAGTATTAACACACCCAATCAGTGGCATCTCGACAAATTTATGTTGTGTCCTGTCACTTCAATCAAAGCACTCATCTTAGTATTCCGATGTTATTTACGATTGTGGACACGCTCACCTTGCACGACCCCCTTGCGAATTGTCTACAATACCAATATTCTTGCTTCTGTGTATACGTATTTCTGAGTTGTGAGATCACCTCCAAAACTAAAATGATAGTGGTCACTGAAGCATGGATGCTTTGTGAGATCGATCACACAATGTATTTACAAATTTCTTACTTGTTTTTGGTCTGATTAGGGTTAGGTTTAGGGTTAGGGTAATATCAGCTCAAAGCACACCCAAATAAAAATGGTTGATTCATAATGGGGAAGATTAAGGGAACAATCTCACAAATCAGAATTACATGACTTGGGAATTGTCTACAATGCCAATAGTCTTGCCTCAGTGTGTTTGTTTGTGTGTGTGTATGTGTGTGTGTGTATGTGTGTGTGTATGTGTGTGTGTGTATGTGTGTGTGTGTGTATGTGTGTGTGTGTGTGTGTTTATGCGGGTTTGTTTGTGCACCAACACAGGAGTGTTAAATTGTGTGCAACATTGCATGGTTTCTTTTGACAATTATATCGGAATTAAGAATTATTTAAAGATTCGTATTTGAAGGAGAGTTGGTTGTAATATTCTGATGAGCATTTCTCCTTGGGATTTTTTCTAACTAGTTTTATCTTTAGGGTTTCACCAAAATTGTCTGGCTGCTTGTGGCCACTGCGAGCATTAATAGGTTAAAACATCTTTTACCATCTCTAAGTTGTTAAGATATTCAAATATTCTATTGTTCTGGAATATGTTGGCATTCTGCTGTGTATTCAAGTCAAATGTATATTCAATTCACTCATTCTGATGGCAGAATATAATTGCCAAAGCCAACAATGGCTCCAACCAGTGCATGACCATGCAAACGATTTTGCATGCAGGAAGAAAGTCAATTGTTTGTTGAATGCATAATACCTTAGACCAATATCCGGGGAGCTTGCCCAGATGGCCGCATGGTGTAAGGCATTGCCACTGGCTGCTAACTGTCACTCACCATTTCCCGGGTTTGAATCCTGGCTGGGGCATGTGAGAAGGCTGCCAGTGACATGGGGTTAGGTGGTGGTTTTTGCCGGGTACTCCAGTTTCCTCCATCACCACTTATATTACAAGTGGCTTATAAGCAACTAGGCAAGTTCTATTTTCTTCAGGTTAGTCAAGTGCAGCCCTAATTACCCTGCAGGAGTGAAAACAATGGTAGTTTTCATTGATTTTATCTGAAAATAATTCACCATCATCTTGCAAATTTAGTAGCCAAAAATTCCATTTTTGTTGGCTGAAAATAAAATCATATATTTTCAAAACTCAAATGAAAACAATCACATCTAAATGTAATTTTTTTTTTTGAATAAAAGCAAACACTCTAAAATGCACAACCTAGCAGTGAAAATGTTTTTGATTATTGATTTTAACTAAAGAATGAATCTCCCTCTTATGACCACGCAGTATCCTCACAATTCCTATATTAATTTTCCTCTGGTCCATACAGACAGCCACATCTATCCAATACAATGAATTCAACCTATAATAAAAATGGGACAATAAAATTATTCGCTCAGGGGATTTATCTTTCTCTGATAAGAAACAGAAATGAATGTCAACTGATAGGAATTAGCTGGAAATCGATATATCTCATAACCGGAAATGAAGGCGTGATTGATTGGCAAATCAATGCGAAGAATTTCGTCGATTGCGGAATTGCTGTAAGTTTCGGCTGGAGTGCTAAGTCAACAGAGAAGATGAGTATTTCCAGTGGAAGGTTCGTGTAAACACTGTAACTTACAGCGACTCAGGAATGTCATTCCTGCGCCGAGAGTGGTCAGATTTCATCTTGTCACTTTATGTGGTTAGCAAATAGTTAACGCAAATAGCCTGAGATTAACGCATACAGTTCTTGTGTCCGAAACTCATGATGTCTCACTACACCAATCTTGGTATCAAATGAACCTCTTTGGTACTGAATCGTATTAACTCTTGACAGCTGTCACCTTGTATTGATTAAAATCTTGGACGCGGAAAGTGGTCGTTGACCTCACATTCAAATATAGTAATAAGATTCAATGTCACTGAAATGTATATACCGTAAACAGTGCCTGCTTTAACAATATATAATCAGTAGTATGAGTACTGTATACTGTGTTAACATTGTGGCAGTTTGATTAATGCATTTATTAACCCATTAATGCTCACAGCAGCCAAAACAGCCTGACAATTTTGATGAAACCTTTCAAACGAAAGCATAGTTGAAAAAATATTTGAAGGAGAAATGTTAATCAGAACAATACCTATAACTCTCCTTCAAATATTTAGCAAGATCTCTTTCAATTCAAAAGTTATTGTCAAAACTATTATAGGTCCAGACGACAATTTCCAGAGGATCTCTTAAGCATTAATGGGTTAAACTGTACACAGTATTCGGTTATCTGATCCCTATGCAAGTATTGTACAACACACTGACGTGATCGCTTGTCCAATACGCAATACCAATATGCAATAATAAAACTGCGCATCAAAGGCAGCAAGCTGCCTGCCAAGCACATTATATTATATGCACAAAATTAACAAGGTATACAATATATAATTCCCTTTTATAACAATATTATATGCATTTCCCTATTTTTTCCATCTTTTGATACAGTGTTTCATCTTAATGGGAAACATATATAACAATACATGGTAACATTAAGTTTAGATTATGTCATTAATGGATACATTTTAGGATGTATTCAATAGGTTAAATGTTAGTGAGAATTCAAAAATATTTTGAAAAATATTTCAAAACTCAAATTGACATAGCACCTCTGAATTTTTTTAGCAAGGATTGAGTTCAAGATTCTGCTTTTGACTTTCAAATGCATGCAAGGATGTGCCCCGTTATACTTGAGGGCATGCATTGTCAATCAAACAAGCCAATACAAGGACTATAAAGATCAAACACTAAGAACACATTACAGATACCAAACACTAATCTGAAAAGGTTTGGTGACAGAGCATTCTGTGCCTATGCACCACGCCTTTGGAATGAGCTTCCAGACAACATCAAGGCTACTAATAGTGTGCAAAACTTCAAGACACGGCTGAAAACATTGCTGTTTCAAAAGGAGTTTATTTGACTAAATATGGACCATATTTGTCTACTGACTATTCTTTAAAGGGCCTCATGAACATTAACAGTGGAAAGGAAGCTATATCAAATATTATTATTATTATTATTATTATTATTATTATTATTATTATTATTATTATTATTATTATCATTATCATTATCATTATTATTATTATTTTTACTGTTTCTTTCTCAATGAGGAAATGTAAACCAGTCATGCCCTGTACATTTGAATGAAAAATGCACTAGCAGATGAAACAACATGTTGCATTTGTTATAGTGATTGTGTTTAGATCTTCACCTCCAAGGACACCGAGAGAAATTAATCACTACCAGATTCCTTCGCGATTACGGCTCCGGAAAGCATCGTAGCTGATGTCTGCCAAGTGTCATGGCTGCCACGAACAGCTCCCCGCTTTACTTCCTGTTTCTCTCTCAGCGTCAATCAGAAGCCCGCAAACGGACACCCCGTTAACACTTGATGGTTCTCCGCTGACTTTTCCACAGGAAAAACCTTTCACTTTTTCTCTTCTTGATACGTGCATCCTTTTCCGTGTCATTGTAACTTTCACACTGACAGTTCCCTTCATATGGAGAATTCATTAACTGAATATTTCTTGTGGGGGGGGGGGGGGGGGGGGTAACTGAAGGAGAGGAAAAACCTTTCACTTTTTCTCTTCTTGATACGTGCATCCTTTTCCGTGTCAATGTAACTTTCACACTGACAGTTCCCTTCATATGGAGAATTCATTAACTGAATATTTCTGATGGGGGGGGGGGGGGGGGGTAACTGAAGGAGAGGAAAAACCTTTCGCTTTTTCTTTTCTTGATACGTGCATCCTTTTCTGTGTCATTGTAACTTTAAGTGCACTGACAGTTCCCTTCATATTGTGAATCCATCAACTGAATATTACTGATAGGGGGGGGGGGGGGTGGAGGGGGTTGTAACTAAAGGAAGACTTAGTAGGGAGTTTATTCATAAAAACACTTACCAAATGTGGCTTAGACTTCCTGGGAAATCCTGGGATTTTTCTAGGATTTTCCTAGGAATTCCTTGGTATTCCAAGGTTCACTTGGTAAGAAAAAAGGAATCTACTTCCAATCAGTTTTAAAGAAAAGCAGTATTTTCCTATGAAAATGTAGATTTTTATATAAAAAGATGAAGGTCAAAATATCAAACTCTTAAATTGCCTCATTTCCTCTAAATACGGCTATAAAAATGCAAATTTTCCATTTCACTGTCATCATTACCTTTCATTCTTATTTCTGTCCTCAATATTTATCATTTGACAAAATTTATACAAGAAAATTTCTAGTACACAATAGTGATTTCATCATAACGTCCACCAATATCTTGGAAATATAAAATATACCTATAATCCACAAATATTTGCATTATATATCAATCGTTCATTAATGTAAATCAACACAAGAACTTAATAATCTTTTAGAGTCAAAATTACTCCATAATAGGAAAATTCCCCACCTACACAAATTTATCAAGCAAGAAACCTTACAAAGCAATGACTGTATGAGTAATTAATCTCTATCTTTTGACAGCCTCGTTTGATCATGTGTTCGTTTCCATTCAGTGGGTTGACAATGAGAAATCTACGCATTCTTGAGAAATCTACACATTCTCGAGGAGACTAGCGATATGTAGAATTCCAGTTCCGAGGAATGTTATAAAGGGGCATTCATCAACTTCATAATGATAGATTGTAGTTATAAAGAACAGCCCACTCCTTGACAATGCTAATCTAGGCTATTTACACAAAACATGAAACGTACACGAAACGTACATGAAACTTACATAAGTAGCCATTCAGATGCCAATAGAGTGTTGCCAGTGAATGCAGAATGAGAATTATTAGGAGAAAATGGACATGAATGGATAAATCAATATGAAAATGTGTGTTGAGAAAAGTGTGGGTTTGTTAATTGTTGAATTGGAAACTTGCCAATTGAGGTTATCCATATATTTTTACTTTGAATGTTCATTTGAATTGCAAATATGAATATCTTCAGAATGCGAAAGTATAGAAAAAGCTTAGGAATTGGAGTTTTCTGAAATATTAATCCCTAGGTACACCTACAATATAACAATGTTTATTGAACAATGTCAAGATGCAAGATTTTAATTCAATTGACATTTTTTGTAAGTACTGAAAGTGATTCTTGGTCATTGTATGTCATAGTTTATGCATTGCTATAAATAGATATTCAACTCACGGTAGTAGTGGCAAATTTCAAAAGTATATTTTATGCATAGCATACCGTCAATTTTTCAATTTGATGATACTATAATTAGGAGGATCTTCTTTCAAGGTAAATTAAATGAGACCAAAGTGTAAAACATATATGATCAACATTATCTTTCCATTTCTTGATTACTTTTTATTTTATAAATTTGTTTTCTGTACATGAAAAAGTAACAATTGTTATGCTTAGGTTAAACATGACAAAACATGTATTTATTATCATATACCCTACAAACATACCATTTCCACTAGATTGGTTTTCAACAACCAAGAATGAATACAAATTCTCTGATCATTTGTGAATAAATAGTAAATTACATTGGTTCAAATATTACTCTTTAAAAATTTGAAAACATTTCAACCATAATGTATAGTAGTCTTGAGTATGATTAAAACAAGAGACCCGCAAATACTGTTAGTTATTGTTATGGAGATTGCCCTGACATGTTGGGGGAGAATATGCAAATTTTTCTCAAATAAGAGTACTTTTTCAAAATAAATTGAATAAACTTTAATTGTGATAAATCAAAATCAGCTTTCTTTCACTTTGAATGATTTATGTCATAATTAGTTATCGCTTTGTTGCAATTAACTGAAGACCAGGAAGTGATTAATGCAAGAAGGTTATCATAAACACTTGATTTTATGGAGGCCTTTCAAATAAATTCCCAAGTTCATTGTGTTTAGACATGATGTGAATCCTCTAGTAATTGTAGATCATTGATAAAATGATAATAGATAAAATGCAAATATTCAGATTAAGGAAAGTCAGCAAAAACACAAGTTTATTCTATTAAAATTATCATTGTCCTTCTTTAACTCTAGATATGTGTTAATTTGATAATTTATGATTCAATACAAATCAAAATAGATAAATAGTAGTATTAATTTCACTATTTAGTCTTTTGAAAGAAATTTCCTTGTTGAGAAATGATACAAATACAAATTTTGAAAATAAAGATTTTTTGTCAAAGAAATATGCTGCAAATTGCCTCAGAATTATTGAATTCGAGAAGCATATATTGAATGCATTAAACTTGAGAAGGATTTCCCATAAATCGAAGTGACAAGGAGTGAGCACTATCGCAATCGCAATCAGCATCATCGTAAACTTTCTACCCATAATTCCTTGAGGGTAGTGGAGTTCAGGGCAAGCTCTCGCCGCTAAGAAGGGCTGGAAATCGCTGATGCGTAAGATATGCCAACGAATCATTCCATAGGAGAATTTACGATAAGCCGGGCCCTCGAAGGGTCTGCGGGCGAGAGTCGCTCGAGAGTGGAGACCCATCTGCAGCCAAAGTCACCCTTGTGGGCGGGTAGCGAACTATTAGCAGGCACTAATACATTATCGCGGGCCCATCCATGTGAACCTCTGTGCCCCAAAAGTGGGCCCTATAAATCATAATCAGCCTGAGCCAATCTTGTGGGGTAAAATCTCCTCATGGGCTAGGAGCTTCAGGCCATAGCAAACCTGCTTTTTATACTGGCTGGTCTTTGTTGCATTATACATATGTACCTTAACCCTTTTAATGCTTAGGCTATTTTCGTCCAAAGAACAAAACACCCAAAATTTTCTAAGACCATCTAAACCCTATCATGTTGGTATTCATTGGATAGCTCTTGCTGAGTACATTTCCCAGGGTTTCGGTGATTTTATCAGATTTTTTGCCTCATTTTGTTTTGGCCAAATTAGCCACCAGCAGCGTAAGGGTTAAATAGTGTGGCTACTAAGGTATTTCGGAATTTTGATTTTTTGTCCCTTTTTTGTCCTACAACTCTCCTTCGAATATTGTGCAAATTTATACCTAATACTCCAAAGTAATTTATCACAGGTCCAGACATCAAAATTCAAGGAAATAATAATTCAGGCATGAATGGGTTAGACCATGAATGCCGATCACCGGATACACAACCAGCAGATCTCGCTCAACAGCCTCGGCACGACTCCCAGCCCAAGTATTGACAAGAACCACTCAAGTGGTGCATTCTGCACAGGTGTGTGAGACAGAGCAACCTCCTCTATAAAGTAAACAAATACAAGAGTCCTTTGTCTTTGTCTAGATTCGTAGAGATTAGGTGTGTCCACTAGCTGGGTTCATAATGGGTCCTATCACTCGTAAGGTAATTGGTCTGCGGCGGCCAATCCATGTTTTATTCATCTCAGGTTAGACATATGCAATGGAATCAATTGGCCTATTCTAGACTGGCAATCTAATTTGCAAGTGAGCATAGGTAAGATTTCATACATGTGGGATTTGAATTTAAAGCAATTGTGTTGCTCGTAAATGTGCAGGTAGCTTTTTAAGTACCACTATACCTTAGGGAGATCCTCTCTCGATATATATGCAGCTATCATTAATTTAGGTACACCCAAGGGGTTAAATGAACCCTACTTTCAGTGATTTAAAGTAAGGATTTTCTTGAAAGCCACCTATAGACCAATCTTCTTTAAATTAAACCCTTCCAATGCTGAGGCTTAACTTTCGTCCAAAGCACAAGGATGCAAAGATTTTTGAAAATCATCTAAACCCTATCATGTTGGTATTCATTGGATGGCTCACGCTGAGTACTCTCAGATGAGTGCATGTTTCAGTCATTTTTCAGGATTTTTTGCATTTTGTAATGGGCACACTAGCAACCAGCAGCATAAGAGTTAATACTGACTGCTTAGGAATAAGCCCCCTAACAGTTAAATTGTATCCATCTCTTAGTTACAAGAGGGGAGGATGCAATTAACCCATTTAATGTTAAAGCAGCCAGACAATTTTGATAAAATATCTGCTGCAAAGGCAATATAGGGGAAAAATTTGAAAAGAGAAATATCACTACGAACATTACCAACAACTCTCCTTGAAATATTTTGTAAAATCATTCTTAATTCTAAAGCTATTATCAAAAGAATCATAGACGAAAATTTGATAGAGGAACTTATAACCCTTCCAATGCTGCCGCTACTTTTGTTGAAAGCACAAGGACACAAATATTCTTGAAAACCATCTAAACCCTGTCATGTTGGTATTCATTGGAAAGCTCTCACTGAGTACTCTCAGTTAAGTACCATAAGTCACCAGGGTTGCAGTAATTTTTCATGTTTTTGCATCATTTTATTTAGACCAAATTAGCCACCGGCAGCATAAGGCTGAAATACACTTGCTATAAAAAGAAAAAAGCATTAGTATTGTCTATTTGAAAAACTTGGCTATTTTAAGCGTCGGGATTTGTGTGATTGTTTCCGGGCCAGGTAACGATTCATGACCTGCCGATTGTGAGGCACGAGCGAGAACCAGGAAGCTGTATTGTCTGCAACGCAATCGGAACCCCAACTTCCCTCATCTGTGACCTACACAATAAGGCGAAACGACACGCTTCTATTCACCTCCCCATAAACCATTACTTATCGCTCGAGAACCAGAAATGACGATTGGCCTTCCATTGTGACCTGGCGTGAATCGGTCCTATTCCTACACGGGCCCAGTCACTGTGGATCCTGCCCGAGCGAGCTTCGAGCTTCGCCCCGATAAATTAAGGGGTGACTTCCTGTTGTTTCGGGGTTACGGATTGATCACCAGTGGAGCGCGAAGAACACAGGTCACGCCAGCCTCTCGTAAGTTCATTAGGAACAGCACTCGCACAGGTAGAAATGACAGAACGGATAACGACAAGCGTTAGGAGTATCCAGTTCGCTGTCGCATTCCTCCTAATGACATATCACAAATATCACCCCCTGGCATGTTACATTTCCTGCTTGTAATATTGCATAAGTGGCAGAGGTCACCAACAACCGAGATCACAGTCGGCTAATCCTAGCTGTCATAGCCGGAAAGTTCCCGCAACAAGACAGGCTATAAAATAATCTACCGTAAATTCTCAGTAATTTTGGACACTTTTTGATAATTACAACTTTTATGGGTTTAGGGAGGTCCATGTCCATACCTTACAGCTAAGTCCACAAATGATATACCATAAATTCTCAGTAAGTTGGGACAATTTTCAATAATTACCATTCTTATGGGTTCAGGGTGGCCCATGTTTTCTGAAAAATACCTTACAGCTATGTCCATACTTTGTGAAATGGCAACTGGTGATAGATCAAAGGTTGCACAGATTTCCCATTAATTATTTTGCAAAATAATTATAGTGGCCAAAATTCCTACTTGACCAGTGTTGCTGGACCTTTTTGAAAATAACTTTGGAATGAAGCATAAATTCACAAACTATTTGAAGGAGAGTTGTATATATATTTCTGATGAACAACTCTCCTTCAAATTAGGGCTGTGCTCACCAAAAATTTTCAGCTCACGAGCATCACCAAAACCTAAACGATGCTCACGAGCTGCTCACGAGCTGCTCACGAGCATGAAAACGGCGGCCATTTTGTTTTCCAGTGTAGATTGCTGTCATTAGGAACAGCTTGATCGAAGTGTCGATACCGCTAGCCAGCGCCATATCAAGCTAGCGGTATAAACATGCAACTACACCTCGTGATTCTGAACCCGTTAGAGTGTGAAGTACGCTCTGACGGGTTAGCGTATATCGAACTAACGCATTTTGCGTAGTTCCGCTGTGAATCGACATCGATGTCGCCAACACGACGCCGGATTTTTTAGCTTCTCAAGCCTATTTAAAAAGGTCGTTGAAGTTTTTATTTTTTTGCGATGCTCATGAGTTTCATGTCATGCTCGATAATCGTAGCATGGCATGAAAATCGCGATCCATCGAGCATCGCGAGCGGCGAGCACAGCCCTACTTCAAATATTTTCTTGATATTGCTTTTGCAAAAAATATTTCACCAAAACTCTCAGGCGGATACCGAATGCCGTTAAATTAAATCCTCAGCAGGGCGCCATCTACGAGACAGCACCTTAACCAGAACTCTTATGCTATCCATAATGCTCATATTTCTGCATTGTCCAAACTTTTCCATCCATGGTAGTTAATGTAACATCAGGGTTTCACATTCTACAGCTGGTTATAGTTACATGTCCTGTCAAAAGATGGCAGAGCTGCTCTTGATCAATAAGACTCTGCCTATGAGCAAACAAAACTATGTCGAATGAATATAGACCTAGAGATGTCACTCACATTCAATATTTAAAACAAAAACACAAAAAAATGATGATGATAATAACGAGAGTATATGTAGTTCTTCTTAACCCATCAATGCTTGAGAGTTACTCTTTGGAATTTTGGTCTGAATCTTAGATACATTTGACAATAACTTGGGAATTTAGGATGACTTTACAAACTATTTGAAGAAGAGTTGTTGGCAATGATCCAATGAACATTTCTCCTATAAATATTTTCTAAAATATGCTATTGTCTGAATGATATCCCCAAAGTTGGCCGCTTTTTGCCGCTGTGAGCATTAATGGGTTAACTCATCCAAGCAGGGGTCTATTCAAAACACTAAAATGGTTACCTTTCCTTAACAGAGTTCAATTTAATACTGCTATTCTAATGTATAAATCTGTCAATGGACAGAGTCCAATATACCTGAAAAATATGTTTCAGTTCTGTTCAGATCAACATGGTCACCTTACAAGATCAAATACAACTCATAATTTGGTTCCTCCACTGATCAAAATCGAGCTATTTAAACACTCATTCACTTACCAAGGCATAGTATTATGGAATTCCTTATCTTTAAATATGAAATTGGCACCATCTCTCTCATCATTCAAGAAACTATACCTTGAAGAACAATTTTCAACTCTGTGGCCTGAAGAATTGAATGTATAATCCTTTAATCTGAGGGCCACAGCGAAAATCAAATCTTGTATTTGACTGTGTTACCCTCGTGAAATAAAAATTATTATTATTATTTTTATTATTATTATTATTATTATTAACCTTACCAAAAGGAGCATCAATACACCACTGTCATTTGGGTAAATGGGTAATGTCTGAAGACTGGAGAACATGTCAACTTTCTCATGATTGCTGAGAGCTGAGTTCCAACCCGGTCAGTGGTGAAATAATAATAATAATAATAATAATAATAATAATGATAATAATAATAATAATAATAATCTTTATTTCACGAGGGTAACATAGTCAAGTACAAGATTTGATTTTCACTGTGGCCCTCAGATTTAAGGATTATACATTCAATTCTTCAGGCCACAGAGTTGAAAATTGTTCTTCAAGGTATAGTTTCTTGAATGATGAGAGAGATGGTGCCATTTTCATATTTAAAGATAAGGAATTCCATAATACTATGCCTTGGTAAGTGAATGAGTGTTTAAATAGCTCGATTTTGATCGGTGGAGGAACCAAATTATGAGATGTATTTGATCTTGTAAGGTGAAAGACTGCGAGCAAGCAGTCAATGGAAATACCCTAGACCACTCGGCTATCGGGGCAGCCCCACAGGTGATAAAAAAGTCATTAACACAATGACACAGTTCAAAAGAGTCAGCGGAAGTCAGCTCATTATTCCTGCTGTCTACAAATCTGGCAGTTTCCACTCCCGTTGTAACGTAAATCCAGACGGGCATCAGGCGCCAAGGCTGCTTCAACATGGAGAGGCTATGCCATCAAAAACATGCAGGGAAAAACAGCATGTTCATCTGGAGTATGGAAACGATATGTTCAACAGGTCATACGTGTCAGGTCCAATAATTGTATATGTATGTATATATGCATATGTGTATATATATATAAATATATATATATATATATATATATATATATATATATATATATATATATATATATATATATATATATATATATATATATATATATATATATATATATATATATATATACATACATATATATATCTTAGGAGACCTGGTATAGTAATAGAGGTGATATCATTACATGGTGGCCTCAATAGGAAATTTGATCATGCCTTAATATTGCTGTTTTGATGTTTCCCAATATGTTCATTTATGATCTGTGTGCTATTTTTGCATTTAGAAAACATATAATACTGTATACTGTACGATTTTGCACCTCAGTACATTCATTAAACAAACTATACTACACTACTATTTCATGCAAACATTAACATAGAATTTAGGTTGTGTAATAATCCTTTTGCATTTGGAGTGTACTCAGGATAATAATAATAATAATAATAATAATAATAAATTATAATAATAATGATACTAATAATGATAATAATAATAATGATTATCTTTATGATCTGACGCATATGGAAATATTTTTGTCAAAAAGCATTATTTTAAAAAACATTTTATAGAAAGCTGTTGTTTATGTCGTATGTAACAATTCCATTTCAAATTTTTTTCAAATACAGCTCTTATTGATGAATTATCTTCAAAGTTGCAAGAAGACCATGTGACCGCTCCATATGCGAAAACAGGTGTGCTAACCCACACACGTACACACACACATACACACATGTGCAATATTTTTTTTCTCATACGCTCATTGCGGTCAGAGTAGCCATGTGGTTGTGTGGTAGTGGTGGGTTTTAAACACATGACCCGCAGGTCAGGGGGCGGCGGGCCTGCGGCTATAGAGCATGTTTTTAAAGGGGGCAAGTGATATTAATCACCCTTAAGCATGCTGCTAGGACTTGACCCTACTGAAAGGGAGAATAAAGGCACGCTTGGTTGCACATTCCAAAGATAAGGCTCAGTGCTCACTCTACATCACTCCCATGCACTTGTAATTGACAAAAATATTAGGGGTCTTGTGAAATCGACACATTTTTCTTGTGAAACTGACACATTTTTCTTTCAGGCTGCGTAGCTTTTTTATGAGCAAGTTGGCAGGCGGGATGGAAGTTAAACTTCTCCAGGGAGCACTACTGTAGGCATGACCCTTGGTTGTTGACATCTGTGCGGGGAGGGGGGGGATCAATGTTGGCCAATAAAAAATGTTGCAAAAATCCTAAAAAATGACTGAAACCCTGGCAAATGGGTACTCATCTGAAAGCACTCAGCAAGAGCTATCAGATGAATACCAACAAGACAGGTTTTAGATGGTTTTCAAAAATCTTTGCGTCCTTGTGTTTGGACGAAATTAGTCTCCGTATCGGAAGGGTTAAACTTCTCCAGGGAGCACTTGACTGCAGCCGAGACCCTTGGTTGTTGACATCGGTTCCAGGGGGTGATCATTGTGCTTTCACCCCGGGCGAACCCCGAGCAAAAACCCTACGGCCTTCAGCGACTCACAACACGTTCAACTAATTAGGAGAGAGTGTTATGATATTTGTAGTGTTTTTCTGTTGTTCTGAGTGAATATTATGGTCTGGTCTCGGTGGGGGGTCTACAGAGTGAGATAAACATCGTAATCATCATGGTCCATAAACTATGACAAAGGATTGATGTTTTAAGTCATTTTTATGTTCACCTATGGTATATAATGTCACCATGGTATATATCACACGGCGGAGGAAACAGAACTTAACCTATTGATGCTAGTGGCAGCCAAAAACAGCCTGACAGTTTTGGTGAAATCTTTCAGGCAAAAGCATACTAAGGGAAATATTTGAAGGAGAAATGTTTATCAGAACATTACCAATGACTCTCCTTCAAATATTTTGTAAAATCACTCTTTATTTCAAAGTTACTGTTAAAAATAACTTTGGAATAAATAAAGAATTCACAAAACATTCGAAGGAGAGTTGTGAGTTGGATTATGGTCAACATTTCTTTTTCAATTATTTTCTGAGAATTGCTATCATTGGAGATATATCACCAAAATAGTCAGGCGATTTTTGTTTTTTGGGCGCTACAGACAGAAATAATCACAAATTCACAAAATATTTAAAGGAGAATTGTAAGTTGGATTTTGGTCAACATTTCTTCTTCAAATATTTTCTGAAAATCACCATTATTAGAGAGATATCGCCAAAATTGTCCGGCGATTTTTGTTTTTTGGGCGCTACAGACAGAAATGATCACAAAACCACAAAATATTTGAAGGAGAGTTGTGAGTTAGATTTCCCTCAACATTTCTTCTCCAAATTTTTTCTGGAAATCACTATCGTTAGAGAGATATCGCCAAAATAGTCAGACAGTTTTTTGGCTCTAGAGGGTTATCATGGAACGTGTTGAGTAGTGCAGCAGTGGGCCATTGAGTGAGGAATGGAATGGCGTTTTTCGACGCTACAATACATACAGGAATAAATCACAAATCCACAAAATATTTGAAGGAGAGTTGTGAGTTGGACTTCCCTCAACATTTCTTCTTCAAAATTTTTCTGAAAATCACTATCATTAGAGAGATATTGCCAAAATAGTCAGGCGTTTTTTCGGCTCTAGAGGGTTATCACAGAACGTGTTGAGTAGTGCAGCAGTGGGCCATTGAGTGAAGAATGGAAACAGGTGGAGAAACAGAAACATCGTGTTCTTCCTCAGAAGCCAGCCTCTTTGACAGGCCGTCTGTCAGAGGTCTTGCTCCGTAACCTTCTCATCCCCGGAGAACCGGCGCGCTCCGACGAGCTCCGCAAGCTCCGACGAGTCAGCAAATCATTTCTACTCGGGAGTATTCCTTTCGCAAATATTTCATTGAACTTTCAGGAGTCGCGTAAAAAGATATGGATCAGTTTTTCTCTACTTAACCCTTCCAATTCTGAGGCTATTTTCGTTCAATTTAGCACAAGGAGACAAAGATTTTTGACAAACATCTAAACCCTGTCATGTTGGTATTCATTGGAGAGCTCTCGCTAAGTATTCTCATATTAGTACCCATTTGCCAGGGTTTCAGTTTCAGTAATTTTTCGGGTTTTTAGCATCATTTTGTATTGGCCAAATTAGTCACCACCAGCATAAGGGTTCATGTCAGTTTCTTCTGCCATTTTAGGCTAAAATCTGACTCGCCAGTAGACAATGTGTGAGAAAACTGGAGTACCCAGGAAAGATCACCACCTAACCCTATGTAAATCGTTTGCAACAACTTGAAACCATATTTGAACAAAAGGATGGTATGTTTGTTATCTGCTTACCTTTGCCACATGTAGCTCAGATGTCCAAGGAAATCCTGTTTTTTCAAAGGTCAATCCTAGGAATTCCTTGCTATTTCCAACTTCATTTGTTAAGGGTAATGTTATTTTTATGCTGAAGTAGTCAAAACCTTTAATAGACAGAAGCTGCAGGAAATTTATCCAGGTAAACTTGTGGAAAGTTGCCAGTTGATTTTGAGTACATCAACAACAACTTGGTCGCAATATGGCCGAAAAAGTGCCGAAAATCAAAATTTCAAGGAAAGCTGCAGGCATGAATGGGTTAAAGAAAAACCTCAACATACAATCTGGCCGCGGAACATGAGGATGTGTGCGTTACACATGAATGCAGTGTCCGTCATCGTAAGGCTGACAGCAGTGCCACCTGGTGGCAAGCATGAGATCGGTAGCACGAGGCTGAATTTAGCGGCGGCCTCCGTCAGATGCTGAGAGAATTTGGCAGGTTCTTTCCACCTGTCTTGCCGTGAGTTCACCTAGACCTCTGCTTCACACGTCCCCCACAGAGAGATGAACTCCCAACGGCAGACTTCCATAACTTCCATATTCCTAGCTTTCCTCATCATCATGCCTGCTATCACTGGGTCTGCCCCGATAGCTGGGCGGATCTCAAGAGGAATTGTTGCTTTAGTTATGACCAACATTTTCCTTACATCCCTTACCAAACGTAGTTCAGACTTTCTAGAAAATCCTTGGTTTTTCCTAGGATAATCCTAGGAATTCCTAGGTATTTCCAGCTCTATTTAGTAAGGGAATTTTTTTCCAAAAACATTTTTAATCATAAAGATGTCAGTAACGAGGCAGGCTGTTTTAGGCTGATATTCGAGAATTAGGTTAACAATTCCCTTATTAAAGCGTACCTACAATAGTGGCTGTGCTATGAGGGGCCTGCCCTGATGGCCGAGTGGTCTAAGGCATTGCCTCAGACTGCTCTCTGTCTCTTACCACTGAGGGGCTGCCCTGATGGCTGAGTGGTCTAAGGCATTGCCTCAGACTGCTCTTTGTCTCTTACCACTGCCCTGGTTTGAATATCGGCCCAGTACCTCAACCAAGTATAACTGGCTAGTCATAACTAAAGTGGCAGAAAAAGTGATGATAATCAAAATTGTGAAATTCTGCTATTCCTGCGATCTTAATCTTAATTTGAAATAAAGCCGTCTCCTAGCAAGGAACCCCCTTCATTTTAACTTTTATTGTTTTAATTCAATTCAATTATCTAGTTTGAAAAGGATACTATATTTGCACTTGGTATAAACATGGGTTATATTATGGTACCTGTATCCCTATCTGTAGGTGAATAAATTATAATGTCTGGAAAGGGTTAAGGAAGTAGATGCATAATTTCTGAGTTTTATGTCCCCAGTTTTATGTCCCCAGATGTCCATTGGTGGATGACAGAAAATGTCATAAACAATACGCTGATTATTCATGCACCATTCAAGGACATTCAGCGAGAGCCCTTATCGTGCTTCAGCTAGCAGACTACAAACCATATAGCACAGGGCACTGCAGAGCATATAGATAGGACTTATTAACCCTTATGTAGCCTAACTAGCAACCCTGCAGAAATTTGGAGAGCCGTAGTAGAATTCAAGGGAGCCCTCGGCATAATGGCATACAAATTATTACAATTTCAAACTGTCGCAAAATAAACATTTCGCAACCGATTTTGAAGAGAATTCAAAGGCCAGTAGAATGAATTCTGACGGTTCTAACGATCTAAACTGCATTAAAATTTACCCACGGACAACTCCAAGGCTTCACTGTGTTTTTACTTCATTATATATAAATGTATGCGGCATAATGCCTGCACCTACACTGCATACACTACACTACAATGATTGAACAAGTGACAAGCAGTGTGCGAAGCCTGTAGATGTTTTCAATTCACCAAAGAGAAATTCTTGAAGATACTACATGCTGTAGTGATCATTAATTGAAATATTTCTCACAATATTCTTTATTGCAACTCTATGCCTGTTCATTTCTCTTAGTTTGTGTCTTTGACCACCAGGGAGTGCTTCATGATTACAAGGGGCTGCCCCGAAGGCTGAGTGGAGAGAGCACAACTTGCTGTCAATCACCACTGTGCAGGGGGGGCTGCTTCAATGGACATATATGGAAATATCTTAACCCTTAATCCTGCCAATACAAAATGATGCAAAAAAACTAAGAAATGACTAAAACTCTTGCACATGGGTACTCATCTGGAAGTACTCAGCGAGAGCTATCCAATGAATACCAACATGACGGGGTTTAGATGTTTTTCATAAATCTTTGTTTCATTGTGCTCTGGATGAAAATTAAGCCTCGTCATTGGAAGAGCATTATTTGTGAATAGAATGTGAAATATTTTGATTCTGTACGGTTTAACAATCCTTCAGTAGGTATTGTTTTTCAAATATATCTAATGAGTTTGCTTTGAAGTTGTCAGACTTAATGTGGATGCTCAAGATGAACTTTTTTAATGATTCGATCGATGGGCCACCGCTTACCGTTCTCCGGCACGTCTCTATAAATAGACACAAATCATGCCATATATGGCGTGTGGTGTTAGTAGATTACCCGACCACTCTATTCTCTGTGCTCTCCTGTGGTCCCCACACCCCCAATGACAAATAATCATCACCAACACACTCCTGACCCCCAATTTAGCAGCTGCCAGGTAATTTCATTACCTTGCCCCCTAAATCTACCCCGCTCCCTAACGTAACATTAGAAGGGGCAACGATCGGGTTCCTGGTCACTAGGCTACCGTTTAGCTAACCTCCCATGATGTTATAACTTATTGCCGTGCTACCACATTCCTCCCGTTCTCGGAATGATAACCGAATATATGGTCACCCCTGACCACAGTGGCGCGCTCTAATTATATTTATAGTACAATCTATCCCATCGAGTCCTATAATGTTCCATTCTTCTATTAGGGACATTCATCAAATGTCCGCGAACAAAATATTTGTATGCGGGCGAAAACGGCAGCGCGATAACGATAAATCGTTCGCTCGAGAACTCCGGAGAGAAAACATCATCTTCATCGTAAGGTGATTTAGATCAAAGACCACATATGTTTCGGGCGCCGGGTCTATGGGGACCCGCCGTCAAATACCAATTGCTTTGGCCACTGAGACAACAAATATGGCATGACACCTTAGCAATTATGCTGCCTGCATATTACTCCATATTTCATTTCTAGTAGAAGCTGGGGAGTTTTCTCTCCGATCGGATCTACGCTAATCAAGAAGCCTGCAGGCGAAGTTGCGGCACACATTCTCCGTTCGGCGTTCGGAAACAGCAGGGGATATCAGCCTAACCAGTCGGATCTGCTACCCGCTCTACGATTATTATATAAGCAAAGGGTCCCAGTAGGTTCGGACCTGAATTATGCAGTAAGCAGCTCTCCCTCGAAACAGCTATCTAGTTTTAATATATTCCCCTTTGTTGTTACTAAACGTGATCGGAGTGTTCCGACCGAAATCACTCATCCAGATGGGCGTTCACGGAACAATCGGCATTCGCTTTCAAAGCGGCCCGTTTATGACTCTCAATAGTAATAGAGAGGGCTCAATGCAAGACCGCACGATACGCCAGCTGTGATTAAATTTGCTGCGGCGGCAATCACATTATTTACCCCGATAACGAGATTCATAAGCCAGGAATTACATAACGCTGCCTAATATCATATCACAGATCGGGAAATCTAGTCCTAAACCTCGCCGACAGAATGTAATTTCCACCTGGCCGAGAACTTCTGGTTCCTAGCCAACATTAATTAGACCTACGCATTCCTCATTGTCTCTAAGACATAAATCACCAGGGATTGGCAGCCAAACCTGGATACCGTATTCCTCTGAATAAGCGCACCTAGTAATGCACGTCCTCATTGTCTCACAGACATAAATCACAAGGGATTGGCAGCCAAACCTAGATACCGTATTCCTCTGAATAAGCGCACCTAGTAATGCACGTCCTAATTGTCTCACAGACATAAATCACAAGGGATTGGCAGCCAAACCTAGATACCGTATTCCTCTGAATAAGCGCACCTAGAAATGCACATCCTCATTGTCTCACAGACATAAATCACCAGGGATTGGCAGCCAAACCTAGATACCGTATTCCTCTGAATAAGCGCACCTAGAAATGCACATCCTCATTGTCTCACAGACATAAATCACAAGGGATTGGCAGCCAACCCTAGATACCGTATTCCTCCGAATAAGCGCAATAATAAGCGCATATTCCTCATTGTCTCGCAGACATAAATCCCCAGGGATTGGCAGCCAAACCTAGATACCGTATTCCCCTGAATAAGCGCATGTGCGGGTAACAAAGGGAAAAATGTCCATCTGACAATTTTGGTGATATCTCTCTAACAAAAACAATCTTTCGAAAATATATGAAAGAGAATTGTTCATCAGAACTCTATCTACAACTCTCCTTCAAATATTATGCTTATTTATGCTTCATTCCAAAGTTATTTTCAAAAATATGACAGGTCAAGATGACACTGGTCAAGTAGATCTCCTGAAGCATGTTGGTGAAGCTTGAGTGAGCTTCCAATCCCTCTATTTCCGGTCTCAGCATATTTATTGATTAGTTTGACACTTCCTCTATTGTCTCAATTATCATTGTTATCCCTGGGGGGGGGGGGGGGGGGGGGTGGCATGGGGTAGGAGGGAATGGAATTCGTAGGCCTGGGCTCATGGGACCATCACATCAGATTGCCACTACAATATGATTACACCCACAATCCAACACTGAAAATTGATCTATTATCGACCAAGGAGTTTCATAATAGATGCAGTTATTCCTAAATGAAATCACCAAAATCTATTACAGTTTCACTTACAGATATTACAAACATCATATGAATCCGCTACATATAGAGCTATTATATGTAGATACTCCAAATGACCATTATTTAGTAGGACTCAATTACTATGAATTACATACAGTTTACTGACAACAATTGGGTGACATTTTCTACATCTATATGCTGATTTAATCAATGCAATATCAATGAATTACCCTGTAACTTTTAGCTAATGCAAGGATAAAGTAAAATTAAGCTTAATAGTGATCTCTCATCCTATATTAAGCATTGAAAATAAGATGTCTATCATGAAAATAAGAATATATAGATAAATAGATGAACAAATACATAGATAAATGAATGAATAAATAAATGAATGAATGAATAAAACAGAAATATTTTGAAAATGAATTAATTCTATTTTTTTATTTTATATTTTGTTTTTTATATTCCAATAAGACAATGAATCAAAATGAATTCCCACCTACGTTTGGCATGCAGTAAATATAGGTGGGTTCTATGCACCTGATCTATTAGAAACCTAATGTTACCATGAACAACTAACTGCCTGATTTCAAGCCTTTCGTTTGTCAGAAATTATTTGTATTAGTTCCTGTATACCTAGACACTCATAGTTGGGATGAAAAGGGTTATAAGTACCGTAAGTGAAACAAATACAGACTTACTGTC
The DNA here is from genome assembly GCA_963942565.1 of Maea johnstoni. Taxonomy (NCBI): domain Eukaryota; kingdom Metazoa; phylum Annelida; class Polychaeta; order Spionida; family Magelonidae; genus Maea; species Maea johnstoni. The sequence continues at coordinate 6,974,753 of OZ012686.1, read as the reverse complement.
AAAACCAGAATCTTCCTCGCAGTACCAATATATAACTCCCATCCTGGGACCAAATAGTACTTACCTGAAATAAGAAAAGAAAACATGATATTATCATAGCATACATTCATTGTATTTTTGAATAAATTATTTCAGAGATCCACCTTAACTGCAACTGCTTCTTGATAAAAAGTGATTGAATATTTTGAATATCGGAAAAAGTATATATATATATATATATATATATATATATATATATATATATATATATATATATATATATATATATATATATATATATATATATAAAACCAAACCTAATCAGTTATCTCTATTACATCTTGTTAATTAGGTTGCAAAACAGCTTCATGCTCTTTTGGTTACCAGAATTAATAGGTCAAGGTCATCCAACAAAGGGTCAAGGTCAAGTCACCTTGTCAACATCAATACAGCCTCAATTAACA
>OZ012686.1:6941021-6974110 GCA_963942565.1 Maea johnstoni | reverse complement strand
AATAATATTGGCAAAAAAGTGAAGAAAATTGAAATACAAAACCTGCCTTGCTCAAGTAAACAGGCCATATCAATAATAGTCGTACGTCATGTAACCAGGCAACCACAAAGCAAAGCAATCATCAGCAGGAGAAAGCTATTCCCTAATTGACTGGAAGTGCAGGTGTGTGCTGGTATCAGTTTTCAAAGTTTTCAACTAATTAAAATTTCTAATTAAAAGAAAAAGGTCATCCTCATTACCATTATTACCATCATATATATCATGTTCTCATCCTTATTAATTTTCACCAACAATTTTAGACCCATCATAATCACCATCATCATCACCATCCAGATCATAATCATCATTATCAAAATCATCACTAACATCATCACTATCATTATCATCATCATCCTCATCATCATCATCATCACAATCATCATCATCATCATCATCAAAATAACAATACCCCGGTATTAAGATTAAGACTGGCAGTTTTTTGCCCCTGACCTGTACTAGCCAATGATTATTTTCATTTTTTTTGTGAGGAGGGAGGGGGAGAGGGTGGTTGATTACCTCGGCCAATACTGCCCCTTCAGTTGAACCTCAAGATCCCTGTCAGTATTTCAACTCAGACAATCAACAAAGAATCAGAGAACAAAAGGTTGATTATTGCTCATGGGCAAACTACATACTATCCCCCTTCCACCAAACTGGAAATAATGGTTCCTCTCTAACACAAGGGAGGTTAACCTCTAATTAAACAGAGGTAGTTTCCAATGTGTCATGGAAGAGAGAGAGAGAGAGAGAGAGAGAGAGAGAGAGAGAGAGAGAGAGAGAGAGAGAGAGAGAGAGAGAGAGAGAGAGAGAGAGAGAGAGAGAGAGAGAGAGAGAGAGAGAGAGAGAGAGAGAGAGAGAGAGAGAGAGAGAGAGAGAGAGAGAGAGAGAGAGAGAGAGAGAGAGAGAGAGAGAGAGAGAGAGAAAGAGAGAGAAAGAGAGAGAGAGGAAGAAAGAGAGAGAGAGAGAGTGTGTGTGTGAGAGAGAGAGAGAGAGAGAGATAGAGAGAGAGAGAGAGAGAGAGAGAGAGAGAGAGAGAGAGAGAGAGAGAGAGAGAGAGAGAGAGAGAGACAGAGAGAAAGAGAGAGAGAGAGGACTGAGAGACTGAGAGACAGAGAGACAGAGAGACTGAGAGACAGAGAGAGAGTACTATATTTTATCAGTGCTCCTCCCCACCCCTTTCATCTATCTGGTTTATCAAGGCCCCAGATTGCCTGCCACCCCAATAAAGGCATGCCCATGTTCCATTGCGTCAACACCACAGTTAATATTTACCCTAATAATGCTTTAATTTTCCCTGTTCTCCAAGGAGTGGCCGCCCTATCTCTAAATCAACACCTCTTTCATTAGAGACGCATCCCCCTTCCTTCTTCCTGCATGCCGCATCCACGCTACCACGGCAACCCTCGTCGTGGCAACCACTGCCCTCTTCATCCTAGCAATTCTGGCCACACAACTCTTACGAATGTACCTCGCATCCAATCTTGCAAAGGATTCTTAGGCCAAGGTTAGATCAGCTGAAGTCAATGAACGATACAGATAGTCTTATTTAAGTATGTACCTCGCATCCAATATTGCAGAGGATTTTCAGGCCAAGGTTCGACTACCTGCATGAAGTCAATGAACGGTACAGATAGTCTTAACATGCTCATCCCAAATAACAAAAAAAGGCCCAACAATTTCTTAGATACCTAATTTTAAAGAAAGTACCTCGCATTCAATCTTGCAAAGGATTTTAAGGCCAAGGTTAGACTAGCTGAAGTCATTATGAACGATACAGATAGTCTTAACCCTTCCAATGCTGAGTCTACTTTCATCAGAAGCAAAAGGATGCAAAGATTTTTGAAAATCATCTAAACCCTGCCATGTTGGTATTCATTGGATAGCTCTCGCTGAGTACTCTCAGATGAGTAACCAACATGCCAGGGTTTCAGACATTTATCAGGTTTTTTGCATAATTTTGTATTGGCAAAATCAGCCACCAACAGTTGAAGCTCCTCCCGAATAACAAAAAAAGGTCCAACAATTTCTAGTATATCTAATTCTAACAAAAGTAGCATTTGTTTTATATAACTGAGGGAGAATCATTACAATCAATAATTTTTTCCAAAAATGATTTTGAGATTTATGCTTTTTGCTGATCAAGATGACCATAAATTCTAAAGTAGATCTCTCAAGATATGCTTGAATGAGAAAAAGATGCAAAAATGGGGCAATTTTGCCTAATAATCTAAGAGGCAGAACTATCTTAACAAATTAATGCTCACAGCGGCCGAAAGCAGCCTGACTATTTTGATGAAATCTATCAGGTTATAGCAAATTGGGAAAATATTTGAAGGAGAATTTTCAAGCAGGACATTACCGATAAATCTCCTTCAAATGCTTGTATGAATCATTCTTAATGTTAAAGCTATTAGCAAAAGTTTCCAAGATCAAGACGACAATTTCCAAAGAGATCCTTAAGCATTAATGGGTTAAAGAATTCTGTTGCCCTCTTATATGAGGGCATTATTTACAGGTTTACTGCTAAAGGGATTTCACTTGACACTTTTATACCCCAGAGAAGGCGTTGTCTGCTTGCTCATATTCCTTTGGGGTTTTGGGGTTCTACAGCCATGACTGGATTGTTCGTAGTTTCCCTTAGGAGTGTTATTTGGACTTTGGATTTTTCATCACTTTTTCTGCCATATGTAGCGGCTAAGTCGTAACTAGCGGAGGAAACACTTATGAACATTTAACTCTTCCAATGTTTTCTAAAATATACTATGATTGGAAATATATCAGCAAAATTATGTCTGGGGCTTTTCACTGCTCAAGGCCTGACATTGTGCATACATAACTGCTGCCAACACAAACATGGTTTTTGCTCTATTGACTACACAACATGTAGCGGTCAATATGGTCAGTACATAAATGCCTGTGCCAACAAATAATACGGCCGAAACATCCTACGTCCTACGCAAGACCAGTGGTCAAAACAAAGTCTTGACCTGAGAAATGCCATTTTCCACTTACTGCTCTGACAAGGACCATGTGTAGGGGTAGCGGAGAAAAACAGCTTCTGGGGCATGCCAGCGTCCAGTGTGCCCCCCAATCGTCCACTCGGCCTCCGGCCCAATGTGCACTTAATAGTGATCCCGGCACAGAACCTGCCTCTCTGGTCTGCTCTATAAAATCAACAACTTCCCTTCCGCTTCCTGTTCCCAGACAACTTTCTGGAAAGTGTTCAGGATTGGTCAAAAGGGGGGAAATTTGGGGGTAGTGGAAGGGGGGGGGGGGGGGGGGGTTGGAAGATGTTGGAAAATGTTGTTGATATTGCTTAGAAGTGTCATTTTTCTTTAGTTTTGCCGATGAGGTAGATCTGATAATAATTAATAATAAGGATGATGATGATGATAATGATGATGATGATAATAATAATGATAATAGTAATAATAATAATAATAATAATAATAATGATAATAATAATAATGATAATAATAATAATAATAATAATAATGATAATAATAATAATGATATTACTACTACTACTATTCTACTACTACTACTACTACTACTACTACTACTAATAATAATAATAATAATAATAACACTATTTATCATATTAATAACAATATTGATGAGGATGATGATGAAGATGATTAAAAAAGCTGGGTCCACCTCTGCACTGGTGGTTATCATATTTGGCAGATACATGCGATAGGAAGGTTTTTTATAAAACAGTTACTGCTGATGTCTCTATGGATAAGAAAGTGATGATAAGCTTCTATATCCCAGGAGAAGGAGGAGGAAGAGGAGGAGGAGGAGGAGGAGGAGGACGAGAAGAACCACGCTGACCTGGAGTGCAACAGGTGTGCCTTGACAACTTCTGATGTAATGAAATATTTATGAGTCTCTGCTCTAGCAGCTTTGTGCCCAGTCCTTAATATTATGGTAAATGTAACCTTTAACTGAACTTGACAAGCTTAAAATATGCTCAGGCACAATGATAACTCATCTGAAAATGAGTAGTGAGGCTGCAGCTGTAACCTGTGGTCATGGTGATGATGATATGATATCAATAAGTAGGACGCTGATAATAAGGATGATGATGATGATGATGATGATGATGATGATGATGATGATGATGAGGACAATGCTATTTTCATCATCATCATCCTCAAGATTACTACCATTTCTTATATAATCATCATCATCACCATCAAAAATGCCATTGTCATCATCAACATCATCTTCACCATCACCATTAGAAATGCTATGGTCATCATCATCATCATCCTCATCCTCAAGATTACTAACATTTCTTATGTAATCATCATCATCATCACCATCACCATCATCATCAAAAAAGCTTTTGTCATCATCACCATCCTCATTCCAAGAGTACTACCATTTTTTATTTAATAATCATCATCACCATCCTCATCAAAAATGCTATTGACATCATCCTTATCCTCAAGATTACTACCATTTCTTATTACTATAATCATCATCATCACCATCATCATTTAAAATGCTATTGTCACCATCATCATCATCATCCTCAAGATTACTACCATTTCTTATATAATCATTGTCATCATCATTATCATCATCATTCTCGTCAAGATTACTCCCATTTCTTATACAATCATCAACATCATCATCACCACCATCATCAAAAATGATATTGTCATCATCATCATCACTATCATCATCATTATCATCATCATCATCATCACCATCATCATCATCATCATCATCATCACTCTCCTCCTCCTCTCAAACTGTAGCTGCACTGTGCTGCTGTCTTCATGGAGTCCAAAGGCTACATGCAGTGCGGACAGTAGCCAGTGCTCAACATGACATCTGTGCACTATGTACATGTGATCTGCTGGCTTGTATTGCTGCCGCTCGCTACTGCCGCTTCCCCCCGCTACCGCTACCGCTACCTACTTCCTCCACTGATCATCAGCGGCCTTGATACCTAATTGGTAGTTACAAGTATCTTGTCATTCCTCCAATGTACTGTTAGTACTAACCGTCACTCACTCATCAGATGTCGGTCAACACCTCCTGCCTATTCTCGTCCATGCCAATCTAGGCTGAGAATCGTCTGCTTCGCAGCAGTGAAGTCCAAACATCCTGATGTTTTTGTTAATATCTTTGTGACTATAGATCTTATTGAAAAATATTTGGAGGAGAAACGTTGACAAGGAATTAGTCCTCAATTCTCCTTCAAATATTTTGAGAATTTATGTTCAATTTTGAAGATTTTTTCAAAATTATCATAGATCCAGAAGACATCCTGATATTTTCGTTAATATATTTGTGGCTAAACATGTTTTTGAAAAATCTTTGGAGGAAAAATGTTGACCAGGACTCAATTCTGCGCCAAATATTTTGAGAATTTATGCTTTATTTTGAAGTTATTTCAAAAATAAATCCTATATCCAGAAGACATCCTGTCAAGGTGTCCATGGGTAATAACCCATTCAAGGGTGGAGGAAACTGGAATACCATGGGAAATTTTATTTGCCAAACCCCAGGTCACTGACAATTTTCTCACATGCCTTAGGCCCCATTCCGAGCCAGGCAGCTAGTTCAAGAGACAACAGCAGTCAATGGCAATACTTTAGACCACTCAGCTATATGGGCTGGCCCTTAATGAACAATGTGTTTAGCCCTTATGCTGGTGGAAGCTAATTTGGCCAATACAAATTAATGCAAAAAAACTAAAAAAGGACTGAAACCCTGGCACATGGGAACTCTTATGAGAGCACTCAGCGAGAGCTATCCAATGAATACCAACATGACAGGGTTTAGATGTTTTCCAAAAATCTTTGCATCCACCAGTGGCAATACTTTAGACCACTCAGCTATTGGGGTTGGCCCCTTAAATGACATGGGTTTAAAGGCAGTAACATGATATTGGAAACAACGTGTTTAGTACTTGGGTGACAGTAAACCTTGCTTGTGATTCACCAAAGAAACTTATCAACAAGCCTGGATGGTTTGATCACCCTTTTAGCGAGCAGGTCCGCAGTAAACCAGTGGCAGCGAGCGGCCAAGGTCATTCAAGGGCAAAGTCCTCGGAGACCTGTAACGGGGTAATGGCTATTTTTTGCAAAGGGTGGAGATAACTATGTCCAATTTTCGAGTTCCATTTGTCGACCGAGATACGGAATTGACAAACTATTCATCGACTGCCTCACTTGATGCATATCGCCACGGAAACCAGTTAGCCGGGAAGAGCTCTCCTTTCTTTGACCTGAGAAGAGGAGGGAATCTTGTGAGTACCGCCGCGGTCAGGATTCGATCAGAACATGGAAGAGCTATCAGGAATGGCATCCTTCCAGTTGCTTTTGCCGCAGTAGCCAAACGGCATGGGCTCAGCACGATACGATATACGTACACGGCCGGGAGATCTCCTGTTGATTGGGAGCTGCTCTCTAGTAGAGGAGGATGAAAAACAAGGCTCTTGCGTCTCTCAGTTCCCAGTATACCGTATGACTACGCTACGTGCCAACTCACAGCCACGAGCGATAAGGATCTCTCTGAAGCCAGAAACTTTATGGGCATCTCTCTCTCTACCTTTTCGGGGCCTTTACGGTTGCGTGCAATCTGGCGGCCATTTTGGATAGGTATTGATGAGGGACGAGCCCTCAATCTCATTTCATCTCGACCCCCAGCTTCTACGGCTTATGAAGGGGTTTGAAACGGTGATGAGAATGATGGATTTTATGACCACATCGCATGTTTTTTGTGTGCTTTATGTTTCTTAATATAAACTCTTTTTGTGTTATGCGGCCATTGACCTGTTCAATATCGACTTTCATACAAGGCAGTGACCATCGTGCGCTAAAGGCATACCTCGTTAACCCATTAATGCACGCAGCGACCAAAAATAGCCGTCTGACAATTTTGCCAAAATCTGTCTGGCGAAACATAGTTAGGAAAAATATTTGAAGGAGAAATGTTTATCGGAACTCTACCAACAACTCTTCTACAAATATTTCGTAAAATTATTCTTCATTTCCTAGTTTTTGTCCAAAGTACCAAATATCCAGACAACAATCAACTGGAACTCTATGGAATTAATTGGTTAACCCATTTGTGCCTGTAGCACCCCAAAAAGGCCTGACATTTTTAGTAACATATCTCTCCATCAGAAAGCATATACATTTTTGGAAAATATTAAAATAGAAGTTTCTTTCAGAACTCATTTTTCTAACAACAGTATTAAATATTCTAATGTTTAGGAATCATGAATCATTCTTTGATTATTTTTCAAAAACATTTTCAAAATTATGATATATCCATATAATATTTTCAAGGTAAAATCCTATCAATATTGAGTTAACTCATAAGGGGCTCTCTCCAGAAGAAATGTTGGGTCTAGGATAATTTTAAAAAACGTTGATACAATTAAAACATGGATTCATTACTATTTTAAGGAAAGTTGCTGGTTGTTATTTAATTAATAACATTTCTCCTTTACATATTTTCTAAATCTTTTTATAATAATATAGATATTATGAAATAGGCTGACCTTTTGTGATGAATTAACCCATTGAAGCCCTAAGGTGCAGGGGAATCTTAAAATCTTTGACCTGATACTCTTTATGGGTTAAAATCGGAAAAATATAATTTGAGAAAAAGTAACTCAAAATGCAAATGAAGTTGCCAAATTGTTAATAGAAATAAAATTATTTTTGCTTTAAAGGCGATTGATAAAATATGTACATGCATTATAGGACCTCCAACAAACTCTTTATTTGTTTTACCAAAAAAACACTTTCTTGATTACAAATTTGGGGACAACCATGTATGTGGTCTACTATTAAAATTCTGGTAAAGCACTTTACTACTGCATGGGTATGATTCACCAAAGTCAAAGGTCAAATACAATTACAGACGTGTTACATTAGTAACATACCGTATAACAATAAATAGTTTCCAAAATGAATATCAGATCGGTTTATCATGCGTTAAATATTCCTTACATTCTGTGACTCAGATCGGCATGCATCATGTCTTTCATTAGCAAAGGGGGCTTCCCAATAAATAAAAAATGAGAAAAAGAAATTTAACCCTTTCAGCACAAGATCAGAGACTAGTATTCCCAACAAATGCATATAATCTTCAATATGGCGATAAATTTCACTTAATACTTGAAATAAATTATTACATTAATCAATGGAAAATTAATAATTTTCGTTCAAGCAATTTTGTCAATAATACTTAATTTGTAAAATATTCGCATGTTTGTCCGACTGCAGCAAAATTCCACTCCAACAAGTTAATGCTGTACATATGTTTCCAATCCAGCCGACCCCGATATTCCGGCTCCATATAATTCACTTGATAACATAGTTGGCCTGACCCCGGACAGCAGAAGAGCAGCAAAAGTTTTTCTAGGATTTGATTTGTTGAAAAGGAAGTTATGCAATGGAAGATTTTTAGTACGGCTGTACCAACGTCCCATTAAATGGCTGAATTATTATCGGTATGAGTCAGAATGCATATCTCATTCTCATTGTAGGGGTATGGATTAACCCTTTCCTGACTAGAGATACGGACCCCTGATACTTTTTAGCCCTAATATATTAATGCTTCTGGTGGCTAATTTGGCCAATACAAATGATGCAAAAGTAAATTTAAATGACTGAAACCCTGGGACATGGGTACTCATCTGAGAGTACTCAGCGAGAGCTATCTAATGAATGCCAACATGACAGGTTTCAGATGGTATTCAGAAAACTTTGTATTCTTGTCCTTTGGTCAAAAGTAGCCTCAGGATTGGAAGGGTTAAAAGTAATTAACTCTTTCATGCCTGGAGATATTTGTGCCAATGTTGTCATTACCTATGATACCTTTGACAATTACTATGAAATTAAATATAAATTCACTAAATATGTGAAGGAGAGTTTAGTTCTGACCATTACCATTTCTTCTTCAATCTTTTTAAAAATGCTGTGGTCACTGAGATATTACTAATATTATAACCAAACTAGTCAGGGCGTTTTTTGGGGCAGGCAAGTATTGGGGCGCCATTTGTAACATCACGAATTCTGTTGACAGAATACAATTCTGTTGGACAGAATACAATTCTGTCTAACAGAATACAATTCTGTCTGACAGAATTACATTCTGTCGACAGAATGTAATTCTGTCCAACAGAATACGAATTCTGTTGACAGAATTGTATTCAGTCGACAGAATTGTATTCTGTCAACAGAATTTGTGATGTTACAAACGGCGCCCCATAGGCAAGAATAGGTTAATAAAGAATGACTTTAAAAATAGATTGAAGAGTAGTTTTTTCGGTGTGCTCTGATTATCAGTTCTCCATCAAATATTTTCGCTACTATTTTTTGTCTTACAGCTATAACCTAAATGGTCAAGCTGTTTTTGACCGCAACAGGCATGAATGGGTTTAAAGCACAAATTCTGTGGTATGTGAGAAAGTTGCCAGTGAGTTGGGGTTAGGCAGTGTTTTTTTTTCGATAGGTACTCCGATTTCCTCCACAAGTTACAAGTGGCTAGCCACATTAAGGCAGAAAAAATGACAAAAACAAAAATTCCAAGCATATATTAACAAAATATTTGAAAGGCACTTGTTGGTTGATTTTTCATCAACATGTTACTTTCAATATTTTTTCGAAAATTTTACGCAAAATAGTCTGGACATTTTTTAGGGTATGACTGGTATCAAAGTCTTACAAGCCTTTGCTGGTATGAACTATGATTATTAGGTCCCTAAATTGTCTCAGAATTATATTCTGGTGCATGAATCACGTTATCTTTAAACTGAAGATTGAATAAATAAATGATGGGCACAGGTTCTAGAGATCTTAAGTCCAATATGCAGCTACAGATGTTCGGCCTATTTCTCGAGAGCGTAGGGATAAATCATATCCAAAACCTAATAACACGGTTGTCCATAATAAACGAGAATCCTCCATCCTCCCTCATCGCGGGCCGAGAGTTGCCCGCGGTCGGGCCGCACTGATTTGTGACTTTCCGTCTTTCAGTCGCTGATAAATATGGTTATTACATCAGTAAAAACAAACCCCGATGATTGGCGGATTCCTGCGGATATCAAAGATGGCCTCCCGGTGTCCTCCTCGAAAGCTTCGCTGGAGACTGATTTGCGTTCCCTCGCTCCCGGAGACCCCCCATCGAGCTGAAGGGGCTCCAGTTCATTTTTGCGATAATGGGTATTTTGATTCATACCGGGGACCGCTGTGATGCCTGGCTACTTTAGCGAGTCCACATGGTAAAGGGTGACCGCCAAGATGACGAATGTCAACCGTGATGGGGCTTTTAATCATATTTATTACCGCTCCCGTGTGACGTGATATAGCATCTTGTATTCATAAAGTACCCAAGCCTACATTTATACCTTTCCGCCACCGTCATTGAAGTCTTAGACCACTTATAGCAAATGAGAGAGCAAAAGTCTATGGGCCCATGTATCAACGCCTAGGTTTCCGCCAAAAAGGAAAAAAAAATCATCTGACATCATTTATTCTGGACAAAAAAATTGCAGCTTAGGTCTTTAATGTACTGACTAACTCACCAAATGGCCACTAGGTGGAGTCTGTGCATCATGATGATTCTTCACAGTAGCATCAGAAGTTAATTTATCGGAGATTATAAATTTGACTTGAATTTATAAGGTGATTTTAATGTGGTCCAAATGATAAGATGTGTGCATTAAACTTAATAGGCTTTTCTGTCATTCCACATGAAAAAGGTTTTAATCTGTTCATGCTCAATATATATATATATATATATATATATATATATATATATATATATATATATATATATATATATATATATATATATATATATATATATATAAACATAAAGAGTTCTTATTTGACCTACATAAATCTGTTTCTTTTTTGTGTCAAATCCTTTATGTATAAAAGGTGTTTCCAGAAATGGATAGGAAAACACTCACTTTCTATAGACCATACTTTTTTTATGATTACTAATCAATAGAGACCATTAAGTGAGTCTATATGGATATTATGAATAAGGCATTACCCTTTCACCGAAGAACAAATTGCATCCACTAACACTAATAATATCCTAGACCCTTCTTGCTACAGAGAAACAAACAATAGCAGGTTCAATAAAGGGTTCACTGGGTATATGGGACCATATACCCTTTCACCGAGAAATAAATTGCATCCCTTAACACTAATAATCTACTAGACCCAACCTTCCTTCAGAGAAAAAACAATTATAGCAGTTTCAATAAAGGGTTCACTGGGTATATGGGACCATATACCCTTTCACCGAGAAATAAATTGCATCCCTTAACACTAATAATCTACTAGACTCTAAACTTCCTTCAGAGAAAAAACAATAGCAGTTTCAATAAAGGGTTCACTGGGTATATGGGACCATATACCCTTTCACCGAGAAACAAATTGCATCCCTTAACACTAATGATCTACTAGACCCTTTCTTGCTATAGCAAAAAACAATAGCAGTTTCAATAAAGGGTTTACTGGGTATATGGGACCATATACCCTTTCACCCCATATACCCTTTCACCGAGAAACAAATTGGATATCTTAACAGTTAACACTAATAATCTACTAGATCCCTTCTTGCTACAGAGAAAAGATGATCCCTTCTCTCATTTTTCAGGGTTTTTTGCATCTTTTTGTATTGATCCAATTTATTACCAGCAGCATAAGGGTTAACACTAATAACCTACTAGAACCTTCCTTGCTAAAAACAATAGCAGTTTCAATAAAGGGTTCAGTGGGTATATGGGACCATTATAATAGGGCTCGATCAAGCTGTGACGGAGTCACAAAATTGCAGTTGTCAGGAATTTTCCCCATTAAGCCATACAGCTAGCCAATCATACTATACATCATTATAAAGGTCTCCACTTGTACTTTCATATTATAGAAGAGATAATTTTACTTAAAAAGTTTTTAATGCCAAAAAGTGGAAATTTGTTGCCTGTGACGGAGTCACGGGAAATTAGCACCTAATTTTAGCCCTTTAATTCAAAACCCCATAACATGCTGTTCTTTTCAGAATTTTCAAAGTTTTCTTAGATGGTATGTTTTGTAATATTGTTTTCTATGAGAAAACTAAATATTTAGTAAAAATGATCTCCAATAATGATTTTATTGAGCAAAATGTCAGACAAAGTCTTGTGACGGAGTCACATCTGCCCACTGTGACGGAGTCACACTGATAGTGCAAATGATGGGTTTTCTTCTAATTTGTCATTAATTATCAACTTTTTTGGAAATTTATGTGTCTCATTGAAATTTAAAGTTTAAATGAACATTAACACTCAACAAAGATGAAACACATTTTGAAAAACACAACAATACAGATAGTATATTCTCTGAACAGTTTAGGTATTTTGCCATAGAAATTCTTTCCGTCTTGACTCTTGAGTTAGTTACATTGACAGAGGGTGAGAGGTTTGATATCTACTCATAGCCCCTTTACATCTTCTCACTTCCTAAAATACATAACTGAGAAACAAAAGCAGTGTAAGCATTGTGGCATGTGTTTATTGGGTTGATATCCTGTACTAATAGCTGAGGCTCCAGACAGGGATGTACTTACTGGTCAGAAGCCAAACGGCCCAGACCAGGGAATTGCAATTTGGCAGGTATATCCTGTACTGGCCCTGAAAGGTGTGGCACTGGAGTAAAGGCAATCCCCATCAGCAGATTAAGACAATACAATGAGACAGGAAAATATCATGTTTTGTCACTGCATCATGTATGAAGCTATGGACCTGCGTAACCATGGAATAAACTGACTAAAAGAACTTTGCTATATTAAGCCAATGCCACGAGTTAGGAGAACATCATGTTTTTTGGGACATCAAAGCTATGGTACTGTAAAGAACTGAAGAACAGGATAATTTAGAGCAATAGGTTAAGACAATGGGGTATGGATTTTGAAACTATCCTGTTGTAAGTTATGAAGATGTGAAAAACTGGGGAACAGAATTATTTACAGAAATGTACTTGCTAAGGCAATGCAAGGAAACACATAACTATCAAGAGTTTTGGATTAGCATCTTTTCTCAACCTATTCATACTTGTGACAACTAAAACAATTTGCCAACTTTTTGATATTTACATGTACTTTTATTTTTGAAAAAATTCAAGAAAAAAAATGCTATAGCCATTAATACAAAACCAACAGCTTTCTTTCAGTGATTTTCGAATGTTTTGTAGTTCCAGACAACACTTTTCAAGGAAATATCTATTGAAGCTATGGTACTGTATATGTATTATGTATATACAATTGAGAAATAGGCTTATTTACTGAGCACTATCATCTTGAAAATACATAGGGCAAGTCTCCTGTCAATTGGAACTGTCATCTTAATGCTATGGTATGGTACAGACCTCAGAGAAAGGTCATTTCCAGAGCTACTAACACAGAAAAGAGATGCATATTAAGAAATAAATTGATACCATATCTCATCCTACTAGCTTACAACTTTAGGGTTAAGCTATGAAAAAGTAACTAGACTTCACTCTGATCACATCTTCATGACAGCTATATCTCAGGTATGAAGTGATGTATACATCATGAGTACATCAGTACCTAGAAACACTTGTTCCCACTGAGAAGACCATTTTTGAGTCAAAGTAATGATCTCTATACTAGTTGATAACATCTTAGTAACTTAAAATTGTTATCATCAAACCATTAGAAGCCTTTTTATTGCAGAGGTTGATGTTTCCCTCATTTATTCTTCCTAATATCCTGCATGACATAAGCTGTGACTCCGTCACGTGACGGAGTCACTGATTTTTACCTAGTTCAAAAACTACCATGATAATGAAATTTTTCCAAAATAACTATTTCATCATTCATCACATCCAATTTACCTGTTTTTATTGAGTTTTGAGCATTTTAGTCCAATTTTCTATATGAGAAAAATTAAAAAAACATGTTTTTTGTGTGACGGAGTCACATGTGATGGAGTCACAAGTATCCCAATTTTCAACTTCCACAAAAAACACTTTTCAAGTTTCCAAATACAATTTTTTGTCAAGTGATTAGAGGAGGACTTCCAAAAACCTAGTTTAAGCCTAAATTTGAGTTGATTTTATCATTCAAAGGAAAGTATGGTGTTAATGAATCAGATAGCAAAAATGAATGCTGATGTCTCATTTTCATAAATTGTGGACACCATTAACTCAAACATCCATAACTTTTTTATTTGCGGACACAAATAAACAAAACAAAAATATTCTGAAACTAGAAATAAACTGCTTTCTAGCAATATAAGGCATGATGTGCTATGGATGAAAATAAAATTTGGCTTAGATGCTAACATGTGCTTGATCGAGCCCAATACCCTTTCACGAGGAAACAAATTGGAGTTTCTAACACTAATATTCTGCTAGACCCTTCCTAGCTACAGTTCAGGAAAAACAATAGCAGTTTCACTAAAGGGTTCATTGGGTATATGGGACCACTAATGTGACCAATGGCAACAGAGCTTCATCCCAATCAATGGAAATAGGGCACTGGGGTATATCGTCCCCCCCCCCCCCCCCCCCTCTTCATGTAATTTGATTACTTTCTTGTCCCTTCTTCCCTGTAAGTTTGATTAGCGAAAGTCAAAGGAGAGAATAATAAATTCTTTACACCACCCCTGAAGTTCCTCCTACCCTTGGTTTTTAACCAATTCACTCTCAGAGTTGCACTTGAAAACTGTTGTTATGATCTGAATATGACATCGTTAGAAATAAATTAGGTACAAAACATGTTTGTAAGAGTTGTTAAATATCAAAAAAAAAATCACTTGAAAACCATTTTTTATGACATGTTTAGGAATAAAATTGGTACAAAACATGTTTGTAAGTGTTGTTAAATAATTAAGAGGAGTTGCACTTGAAAACCATTTTTTAAAATCTAAATATGACATCTTTAGTAATAAATATAAGTTTGTTGAATATTAATAGGAGGCTCCTGGACCTGATTCTAAATAACATTTTTCCTCCAAATATTTGGTAAAAAAATGCATTTTTGAAAAAGATAACAATAACATGACCATTCTTTGTGGGGTCCTATGGAGACTTGTAAGAAAACTATGTTTTCTGATCACTAATTAAATAATTATTACACAATATAGATCTGCATAGCATTATTACTTATTTAATATAAATCTCTGATATATCATTTGACTTTTGTTTTTACCTACTTTTCAATGTGCATTACACAATAACATTCTTAGGTTCATCAACCTGAGACCCATAATAGTGATGCATAATCAACTGAACAATTGTGTAATAATCAAAGATATTTAGCCCAGATACTTACAAAGACATTAAGCATACCAGCCCCGCCCTTGTAATAACATATGTGTGTTGATTAATCAAAAAAGATTATGACAGGTTATGAGAATTAATTACAGAATGTCATATAAAGAGAATGGTTGTGTTATTATATAATCCCATATGATCACAGGACATTAGTTCAAAGAAAACTTTCATTGATTACCGTGACATCTGAGATAAAGATTTTGTGTTTGACATCTAAATACATGCATAAATATACTTGTACCGTGAATTACTTGTATCAGATCACTGTGATGATTAATCTCGTAATATTACAATGAGATATGAGAAATAATTAGGGCTCACTAGTTGTATAAAGGTATATGATAATGTTCTTATCATATAAAACCAATTCAAAGGAAAACATCATTGCTTGTAACCTGATATAAGTGTCCATGGGATATGAGAATCAATGAGAACAAGTTATGTAAAGGAATATAATAATTTTATGATCACATAAAGCCAATTCAAAGAAATGTAAGCTAAAATATGAGTCCAAGAGTCTGTCTTTGAAAATCAAATGAAAAGGACAATGCTTCATTGTAACTGGGGACATTGTTAATTAACCTGACAGGATTCTTAAGATCTCAGTATATAAGGACATATTACATATGATATACTGCAAACTTAATTAAAAAGTCTTCTGTACCTTCTACACCACATACTTTGATTAACACCCTTTATGTTTAACCCTTCCAATGCTAGGGCTACATTTGTCCAAAGCACAAGAAGGCAACAATTTATGAAAATCATCTAAACCCTGTCATGTTGGCATTCATTCGATAGCTCTCACTAAGTAACTCTCAGATGAGTACCCATATGCAAGGGCCTCAGTTATTTTCAGCTTTTTTTCATCATTTTGTATAGGAAAAATTTGCCACCACCAGCATAAGGGTTAATTTTTAAGAGCTGCAGTACTGAGACAAATAACAGGCTCTTCAGGTAAATACTTTATGAACGATACCAGGTACGCTATGGCTGAAGAAATATCATTAACCCCAACGCTGCTGGTGGCTTAATTTGGCCAATACAAAATGATGCAAACACCTAAAAATGACTGAAACCCTGGATCATGGGTATACATCTGAGAGTACTCAGCCAGAGCTACCCAATGAATACCAATATGACAAGGTTTCAATAATAGATCTTTTTCAGAAATCTTTGCATCCTTGTGCTTTGGACAAAAGTAGCCTCAGCATTGGAAGGGTTAAAAGATAGCAAATATAAAGTCAGTATATCTGAAGGTCTAAAATCTTGTTTACATCATGGGTATTTTTTCTTATCAGCAAACAGCAGCATGTAGTACTGACATAGAAAACAGACTCCAAGGTAAATAACATATGTTCATACCTATGGCTAAGATAATATCACTAAAGGATCGCAAATGTTAAGGTCCATAATCTTGTTTCTACTTCTTGGGTGTTTTTTCTCAGCAGTGGCAGCAGAATGCAGTACTGACATAAAAAACAGACTCCGAGGTAAATAATATATGTTCATACCTATGGCTAAGATCACTAAAGATTTGCAAATATAAAGTCAGTATATCTGAAGGTCTATAATCTTGTTTCTACTTCTTGTGTGTTTTTTTCTCAGCTAACCGCAGCATGCAGTACTGACATGAAAAACAGACTCCGAGGTAAATAATATATGTTCATACCTATGGCTAAGGAAATATCACTAAAGGATCCATCTGGGGACCTGTCCTCTGTCGTGCCCAGTGTCAGAGGGAGGGTCTTTTTATCTCCCTCCGTTCCCGCCGGGCTTATAAATGCCAGGGAAATGATGTCATGTCCGTCACTTATTTAATCTATAGCATGGTATTTGGCGTGTCTGTATGGAGAACGACTACTAAAGAGAAAGGCCTCTGTCATCCTACATGCAAGGATTCAGCGGGAGTGGAGATGTTATATTGCACTTAAAATTGTCGTCTGGATCTCGGCTACTTTTGACAATAACTTGTGAATCAGGAATCATTTTGCAAAATATTTGAAGGAGAATGCATGCTATATGGTGCTGTGAGTTAACACACACATATTTAACCCATTAATGCTTACGAGTTCCACTTGAAATGGTTGTCTGGATCCAAGATACTTTTTGGAAATAACTTGTTAATCAAGAAACATTTTCAAAATATTTGAAGGGGATTCGTTGGTAGTGTTCTAAGTTACATTTCTTACTCAAACTTTTTTCCAATTGAACTTTTGAATGAGAGATTTCATCAAAATTGTCAGGCAACTTTTGGCCACTTTGAGCATGAAGTGGTTAAAATATGTCCCTGTGCACCACGAGCCACTGGGAATGAAATATACAAAAGACATTCTCACTCTACAAATCATATAAATTACACATTTAGAGAGTTAGTTCTTGTTTTTCCTGGTAGAGCATGTAAAACCATGAGGAAACCACATTAACAGTATACGCTGACATTTTTGTGATGTGATGATGATTGTGGTAAATCATTTTGATACATTTTTAATAAAGCAGTTTTTAACTATAAATCATATCAATTGGTATTGCCTGTCTCTCCAATCTACTCCCTCTCTCTTTCCAGATTGCATCAAAGATTTTATTCATATGTGAGGCATATATCATCTCATAAAGTGCAGAACAAATCATCCTGACCCTCTCGTAAGTAGGCCAAATTGCCATAATGCACCTCACCTGAATTTTCATGGATCAGGGAGAGCTGGCTTATATATAACCTTATATATATATATATATATATATATATATATATATATATATATATATATATATATATATATATATATATATATATATATATATATATATATATATATATACATATATTATATATATATATATATATATATATATATATATATATATATATATATATATATATACATATATATATATATATATATATATATATATAACCTTTATATATATATATATATATATATATATATATGTATATATATATATATATATATATATATATATATATATATATATATATATATATATATATATATATATATATTATATATATATAACCTTATTGTTGAGAGCAGCAGACAATATTCTTCCTACAGTACGATCAATGTCACGAAGAAACTCAATACCTGTCAACCAAATGAGAGCTATTTGCAACAGCTTAATTACAATGCACCACTACAATTGCGAGCAGTGGAATACCTGTAACTACATCCTGTACTCAATCAGCAAACTCATTATTTGTGCGACCCAGATCTGAGCTCTATATAGTAATATCATACGGATTCATCCTGATGACGAACAACCCAGCAGGTAAATTCATCAATATCTCCCCGACGGCGTGTCATGCCAACCGCACCGACCTTGGCATTTTGCGTCAATTTCTATGGATGTTTTTTTTTTATCCAGGGTAGAGCATGCGAAATGCATATAAATTTTTGGCTTAACTAGGCAGTATCGGCTAGATAAGTATGGGATTATTTATCTTGCTGCAGTTAAGAGCCTCACCTTGGCATATCTCAGGGATCCGATGCTTCCTAATGCAAACAAAATATGCTGCCGCAGGAGCTGTAAATCTAATGTAAGAGGCAGGCAAGCAGGGGTGCTGCAGACTCAGTGGTAAAAGAACCTCTTCATAAAACAGTCAGCTCGGGGGTTTGTACCAACTGTGAATACCTCAACCCCTCATCACACCCTTTAGAAATTACTGAAAATTGCAAAATTGGGTGCAATTAAGGGTTTTGCCAAATTGTATTTCAAGTTGGAATTTTATTCCCACTGTGAATCCTCACTCGAGGACCAAAGTCAAGATCGATCAGAAAAATGACATTTTTTGATCTATATGAATGATAATCACCGTAAGAAAAGCAATTATGGGTATGAAATGTTGATAAGATATTAGTGCAGTACATCATGTATTTGGAATCAATAAGCGTTTTAGATACAAGCTGTGCTTCCTAGCTATGCGCTGAAATCACAGTACAGCAGTATACGTATAATAAGTGATGTGAATGATTGTCTGTGGATCTCTTACAGGTATATTGTATCTCACTGCATGTCATTCATATTATGTGTTATGATCATACATAACATATATACATTACACACACACAGGTTTATATGTGTATATAAATATATATATATATATATATATATATATATAATATATATATATATATATATATATATGTACATATATATATAATTATATATATATATATATATATATATATACATATATATACATATATGTATATATATACATATATTTATATATATATATATATATATATATATATATATATATATATATATATATATATATATATATATATATATATATATATATATATATATATATATAGTTTAGTCAACAATTGATTAGGCCACATCATTATCGTACCAAACACATAAAACCTATTAAATTGTATAATATATGAAGGTTTTTAAGTAAGAAAAAATCAAATATAATTAATTTCAATTAATTTCATTTAACTAATCCAATACTTTCATTCTATCTCATTATTCATAATAGAATTCCCCATTACATCCTCACTATGGGAAATTTCCATACAAATACATCAAGACAAATTAAGATCAATATTTTTTTTCTGCTAAATGAAACAATGGATTATCAGGCCAAAATGTATTGTTCTTATGCAATCTCTTCTATCCTCGCCAGGGGCACATACCCATTATACTGATTAAAAACCCAATACTTATGTTTTTCCACCCTAGGCATAGCCCCTGCGCGCCTAGATTGTGCCTTCTAATCTTCCCAATACATCACCAGAGATACAGTTGCAATTGAGATCCAGCTCCTAGTTGTATTACAAAATCATTGTCATATTCCTGCAAGTCAGAGGGAAAATAGCACTTAACCCTTATGCTGCTGGTGGCTAATTTGGCCAATACAAAATGATGTAAATACCTGAAAAATGGCTGAAACCCTGGCATACGGGTACTCATTTGAGAGTACTCAGCGAGAGCTATGAAATAAATACCAACAGGACAGGGTTTCAATGGTTTTCAAAAAATCTTATATTGTTTTACTAGTTAAGAAAAATTGTACCAGGAAATCCTATGAAAAGGATGCATCCAAGGACAAACGTTTTTGGTACAGGTTTTTTTGTCATTAAGTTTCCTAGCTAGCTATGAGAAATAGCATTTTATCTTGTTCAACATTTAATATGCTTAAAGTATTCATCATTATAAGACTTTTCCACTTTTCAGTGCTTGACTCAAGTAGCAAATTGGATGACTTTGGCTGTAGACCTTAATTGAATGGAATGAGTTGTAGTAGTAAGATACACCCTACTTCATTTATAGGTTAATTATGTTTGATCTGGCAGTGTTGTGGTATTCTGGAAGAGGGTGCTGGGCCAAAACCAACAGATAGAGATGTGCCTAATGACCCCACGCGGTGCACAGTGGGTGGGTGCCCATATCACATTCCCATCTGAAATATACATGCTCTGACACAAGTGAATATATCTCGATAAAAAATCAATTTTTAGAAAAATATTTCATTGAAAGTGGTTGTCCATGTTTGGTTTATCAATTCCTCTTCAAATATCTTTTTGAAAATCTCTGAATTGTGGAGTTGTACTAAAAGTTGTCAGATCATGTACCTTGATTACAAATCAAATTTTCAATAAATATTTTATGAAAAGCTGTTGTCCATGTTCGGTTTAACAATCCCGGACAGTGGTGAGAGACAGCTAGCAGTCAGTGGCAATTCCTTAGACCACGCAGCCATCAGGGCAGGCCCGTATTACTGCTGGACTGGTCACTGCCGGTCAATGCTAGCTTCAGCAGATGTTGGGAATTTCGGTGTGACATAAGCGCCGTGTTTATACAGTCTGATAAGGACCTCTTCATTATTTAACCTAATTTCCAGCTTGACACCTTACGTCTTCTCCTACATATGTTTGGCCAGCCAGGAATGCCTGCGCTTTCTTAATTTTGCCCCCCCCCCCCCCCCGCCCCCTACGTGTGCTTGGTAAGTTAGGAATTATATTGCCTTGTTGATATCCATGCCCCCTTTCTGGCCCCTTTCCCTTTCCCTTAATTTTGTGCCAGGATTTCCTTTGCTTACTTAAGTTAGACCCCCCCCCCTTTAGTTGAGAATTTCATTGCTGTCTTATTTTGTCCCCTCCCCCACCCTCCGTTCCCTTCCCTTTCTTTTAAGTGTGTAACCCATATGCCCCCTACATCAGTGCTTGGTCAGTTATAAATTCTACTGCTCTCTTAATTACCATGCCCCCCCCCCCCCCCCCCCTCTGGCCTCTTATTTCCCTACACCTCTGTATGCGTTTAACCATCTAGGAATTCCTTTGCATTAATCTTAATTTAGCCCCCTTCCTCTGGCCTCTTTACCTTTCTCTTAATTTTGCCCCCCCCCCCCTACCCCTACATGTGATTGGTAAGTTAGGAATTTCTGTGCTTTCTTTTGCCCCCCCCCTGCCCCCTACATGTGTTTGGTCAGATAGGAATTGTATTGCTTTCTTAAGGTCCATGCCCCCACTGTCCCTTTTCCCTTTATCTTGATTTAGCCCCCTCCCCAGACCCCTACAAGTGCATGGTCAGTTAGGAATTCATTTCTTAAATTTTTCCCTGCCCCACACTGCACAGTGCCCCCACTCATATGTGCTTGGTCAGTTAGCAATTATATCACATTCTTAAATTCCACCCCCCCCCTTTGGCCCCTTTCTCTACACCCCTATATGTGTTTGACCATTTAGGAGTTACTTTGCTCTATGTATTTTGTTTGTATATCCTTTTATGCCTAGGTAACCGTTACCTTTTGACCCAGTGGCCTGCCCTCTCTTAGCTTTCAATTTGTGAAAGAGGAAGGGCATTTAGAAATCAATTATGTTATATACTAACATACAATTTTCTATGGATATAAACCTTACTCACTTAGGATTGAGATGGAATCAATTTTTTTTCCAGCAAAATACCCTTTTCATCATTAAAAACCTTAACCATTATGCTGCATGTGGCTAATTAGGCCAATACAAAAAGAAGCCAAAAAATCTGAAAAATGACTGAAACCCTGGCACGTGGGTACTCATCTGAGAGTACTCTACGAGAGCTTCCAAAAATCTTTGCATCCTTGTGCTTTGGATGAAAGAAGTCTCTGCATTGGAAGGGTTGAAACCATTCACCTGTGTGAGAACACTGGACCCACTATTCTATGTGTTAATGGGATGGATATGAGATTGAATTATAGTTCATACCATTTTCTATGTCTATGAACCTCACCCTCTTAGGATTAATATGAGATAAACTTGGTTGTAGCAAAATATCCTTTTCGTCCCTATAAAACCTTAACACGTACTTTCCCCCACTGTCCACTGCAACACACTATTTGTAAATTGGATAGATGTTAGATTAAATTTGGTGTAGCCGGCCGTCTATCCTGATGTGCTCCTTTGAACCTTACCCCTTCCCCCCCCCCCCCCTTCCCCTGTTTAGTAATCTTATCATGCGAGGGGGATATCAAATAGCCGGATCCGTAGCCAAATAGTCTTGGCACTGTCCACACTGGGTTATATAATAGAATCCACTTGCTTTAACCCTTCCAATGCTGAGGCTACTTTTGTCCAACGTGTTAGAGGACAAAGATTTTTGAAAACCATCTAAACCCTGTCATGTTGGTACTCATTGGATAGCTCTCACTGAGTACTTTCAGATGAGTACCCATTTGCCAGGGCTTCAGTCATTTTTCAGGTTTTTCGCATCATTTTGTATTGGCCAAATTAGCCACCAGCAGCATAAGGGTTAATGGAGACTTGTGTCTCTTGTTTATATCAAATCCCCTTAATCCCGCAGGCTGCAGCCGATGCACCCCCCAAGTCTCTGTGTGAAGCCCCCTGTCCCTGGAGCCTAATAGTCGTCCCTCCATCATCGGACCATGACGGCCACGTCTGTCCGTCTGTCCCATCCTTCGTCTCCCAGCAGGGGGCGGGGCTGGCGCATGTCCGTCAATGGTCAACACTGTACTACATGTACATACAGTGGAGGGCATGCATGTAAATACTGAGTGAGAGGTCTCATGCTCAGAGATACTGAATGATTTTATTTTCATATTCTAACTATTGCTTCATTTCGTTCCCTTCCCTTCCCCTTGTTACAGTTTAAATACTGAGTTAGAAGTCTCATGCTCAGAGATACTGAATGAGATTCTTACTTTCATATTCTAGCTACTACAGACTTTACTTTCTTTTGTTGTAGGGCAGTGGTGAGAGACAGGAAGCAGTCAGTGGCAGTGGTAGCTCCTAGTCAGTTCTAAGTAGTGGACAAGAACCCAGGGAAAACTGTCGCCTTAGTAAAAGTCACTGACAACTTTCTCACATGCCCCAGCTGGGAATCGAACCAAGACAGTGGTGAGAGACAGCCAGCAGTAAGTGTCAGTGCGTTTAATCCAAAATCCTGGTGGTGGCTAATTTGGCTAATACAAAATGATGCAAAAAAGCTGAAAAATGACTGAAACCCTGGCGTATTGCTACTCATCTGAGTACTCAGTGAGAGTTATCCAATGAATACCTGAACATGACAGGGTTTAGATGTTTTTCAAAAAAAATTGCATCCTTGTCCTTTTGACAAAAGTAGCCTCAGCATTGGAAGGGTTAAGACCACTAGGCCATCAGGGCTGGCCTTGTAGTGATGAGGCAATGGGGTTTAATATGGACTGGTGTTGATGAAAAAGTTGGTATGCCAGCCTAGTACTGAGTGAGTGAGTGAGTGAGAGACGTAAGTGAGTGAGAGAGAGATAGTGAGCGAGAGGTTTCCTGCTCACGCCCAGCAATGTTGAATGATCCCACCAATCAGATTCCAGCTCACCCTCCCCCCCCCCCCCCCTACCTAGTCTCTCTCTCCTCACCCTCTTTTCAGTACTAACAAAGATGAGCCCATAGAGATAATGAGTGACTCAGGTGCTGAAAATAGTAGATTTCTAGTGTCTCTAATTACTGTTAATTTGGAGTTGTAAATGTATTTGGAATTTAGATCTTTAATTTTTGCCCTTTTTTCTGCCATATATAGGGTAAGAAGTTATCGCTGATGTCCATCAATTGTAAATTGTGAGTAAGGAGTTGCATTATAATTGGAATTTAGAATTTGGTGACATTTTTTGACATATTTAAGGTAAGTCGTTATTGCTAGTGTCTTTAAATTCTAAATTGTTAATTAGGAGTTGTATAATGTATTTGGAATTTGGGGTTTTGATTCTCGCCATTTTTTCTGCTATATTGCGGCAAAGTCATGACAATTTAAGCTAGTTATAAGAAGTGAAGGTAACCGCAGTACCTGATGAAAACCACCGCCTAAGTCCAAGTCACTGGTAGCTTTCCTACATGCCCAAGCCGGGATTCAAACCAGGGCAAGGATACTAGAGCCCTCATTGGTCTAATGTCTCCTAATGATGTCACACTGAGACTAGATTTGGTGAGATTAGGTGTAGCCAGGGTTTTGTAATGGGTCCTTTGGCGATTGGCCTGTGGCAAAAAATCCATGTGTCTATTCATCTAAGGTCATATGCACAAAAAAGTTTCATTTGTCACAGAATGCATAGAGTGGGGCAGTGTGTCCTTTCAGTTGAGTCATCGTGCCTTCAGAAGTACAAAACTGGGTCAGTCTGCCTTGAGATCTATTAGCCCTAAGGCCTTTAATAATAATCCAATTAAAGAAGGATGCATTATGAAAAAAGTAAGAATAATACAAAAAGACCCCGACTAACAAAGGTTCATGGCACTTTCTCTGAGAATCCATTTCTTCAGCCGAGCACGGTGTTAATATTTCAACAGATGTCTTTATGTAGGATTTTTATTGATTCTGATACCCATTCAACATTGCAGCTAGCTAAAATACCATTATCCTTCCTAGGGACTTCATGGAGATTCTGTTTTATGTCCTATACTAAAGCTATACTGAATGGTTGAATCTGTGCTCAAGTTTCATCCACTATGCTTAACCCTAATACTGCTGCTGGCTAATTTGACCAATACAAAATCATAAATGATGCAAAACATCTGAAAAAAATGGGTACTCATCTGAGAGTACTAAGCGGGAGCTATCCATTGAATACCAACATGACACGGTTAAAATGGTTTTCAAAAACCTTCGGCCCCTTGTACTTTGGATAAAAGTAGCCTTATGGTATCTTAATCGACGATAACTTGGAAATAAAATTTTAATTTGAAAAATATTTAAAGGGAAGTTGACAGAAGTGTCCTGATTAACATTTCTCCTTTAGATGGATTCCTAATATGCATTTAATTCCAGATGCCAATATTCAAAGGGATTTCCAGTCATGAATGAGTTGATCATGCTTGGAGATATGAAATGGTATATGTCAAACAGCTTGGGGCATTGGAACGAAATATTTGAATGAGAGTTAATCATAGTTGGGTAGTAAATGGTACATTCTTCCTGTGGGAAACATTCTCCGATTAAATAGTTAATCGTTTTTGTTTTGTTTTTAACCCATTCAGGCCCAGACTGGTGAGTTATGAGCTTAACCCTTCCAATGCTAAGGCTACAATTATCTAAAGCACAAAGATGCAAAGATTTTTGAAAATCATCTAAACCCTGTCATGTTGTTATTCAGTGGATAGCTCTCACTTAATACTTTGAGATGAGTACCCATGTGCCACGGTTTCAGTGATTTTTCAGCGTTTTTGCATCAATATGTATTGGCGCAATTAACCACCAGCAGCATAAGGGTTAAGTCCATTAACTCATTCATGCCAGGACATAATTCCTGACAAGTGCCATCTCCCGGCATCTCTACAGGCATAAAACAGTTAATTTCAACTGGTTAATGATTCACAATTTTGCATGATCACCAAGCACTGTAGGCTGTAATGGGTTAATAACAAATGGGGTGGGGGGGCTTCAAGCTCATTAATAATCTTGACATAAACAATAAGGAGCACAATGTAATGCGTGTAAAATTTGTTTACAGAACACTTTAAATGCTTGTAAACATTCTAATCAGAAACAAACACCGTACACTTGAGATACGAAAAATCACTACTTCATAAACATAACAGAAGTCTTTGTCCTTCAAGTACTAAGACATCAAACAAATTGATGCAGTCATTTTCGTCTTACTTCGTCCAAGCTTTGAGATAAAGCATGTTCCAGATAGAGTGTGTGTTGGTAATAAGTCATGTAGGCGGTGGAAGCGGTGGCGTAGGTGGTGGTGCAGGCGGTGCAGGCGGTGGTTGATCTCTGTTTCTCATTGTCCCTTATCCTTACATCAACCAGCCCTGTGACAACTCCTAAATCATCCGCACATTGCGGCACCGCTCATTCAAGTCTTGCCTTTCTGTAGCAGCTCAGATATCTGAAAGGCCTGACTATATAGCAACTATATCCGTCTTATATTAGATAAAAGATTTCTACTTGAAACATCATGCTAATTATGCCTTTGCTGGAAAGATTAACACATAAATCCTTAAACATTAATTAAATATTTGAAGAAAAAGTTGTGGGTAATGTTCTGATGCACGTTTCTAAGCCATCAGATATTTTCCCATTTATGTATACACATGAAAGATTTCATCTAAACTCAGGTTACTTTGGCCTGCGTTGAGTATTAGTGGGTATAAAAATGCTGTGCTTTGCAAGGGTGCCAAACTGTTGCATCAATTGAGTCATTAATCCTTCCAATGCGGAGGCTCGTTTTGTCTAAAGCACAAGGATGGACGCTTTTTGAAAATCATCTAAATCCTGTTGTGTTGGTATTCAAGCATGTTTCATTTATAGTAGGTTTCATTCATTCTTCAGATTTTTTGAATCATATTCTATTGCCAAAATTAGCCACCAGCAGCATAAATATAAAAACTTACACCAGGCCAAACTTTAAAGCACTGTTTCATTCTGTACCTGATCCCTGTCATTATTATTGATGATGGCTACTAGGGTAGCACTTCCTGGGGATATTTTTTTCAACCGCTTTTTTGCATGGTGGTCACCAGGAATTGCTCCAGTGCTCCAGGAGTTTTATACTTGCACACCCCTGCTATGTTTCACAACAACATCCCCCCCCCCCCATCTTATCTAGGCTCTCTTTGCTTGAAGCTACTTATATAATCTATAGACAGCCTTGACAGACTTACACTTGCCCCATATGTGTTTATTTGATGCCAATATGTAAGCGGCTCCCACGACGCATATATTGCACCACCAACCCAACGGCCATTACTGACTATTTCTGTTCAAAACAGATAAAAAAATACATATTTTGGAAGCAAAGGATTTGGAATTTTATATCATATATATGTATATATATATATATATATATATATATATATATATATATATATATATATATATATATATATATGTATATATGTATATATATATATATATATATATATATATATATATATATATATATATATATATATATATATATCAGCATCAGAGCAAATAGACAACATTTGCCATAATGATTGGAACAGATCTATGCATGAAAGGTCACTTTGGCCCAAGAGCTTGTATATATGTATAAGCCAATGACTGCAATCTGCTTAAGGCATACTGTGCCTTGGATATTAATCCTTGGCACCATTCACAGCACTGCTGGTATCTAAGTGTTATTAAAATCACATCATGAGAAAGGCGCTGTGCTGATATGATGAGAGCTGAGCGCTTCCATATGTCGCTAGAGTTGGTGGGAAGGTTCATCGTTCATACCGAGGGCTAGGAAGGTCCTGGTGGGTTTCCTCTCCCTGACCCCCCCCCCCCCCCCCCCCTGCATCACCATCATTCATACCCTGAGCAGGTTCAAAGTGTATCTCCTCCCTTCAGCTCCCCCACCCCCTGCTGCACGACAATTGGTGTTGGTGGGAAGGTTCATTGTTCAGGGAAGATCCTTACCATTGGATTAAGTTACCCTCTTTAAATAAAGATTATCATTATCATAATTATTATTATTATTATTATTATTATTATTATTATTATTATTATTATTATTTTTATTATTATAATTATTATTATTATACCCTAAGCCAGCGGTCCTAGTGTATTTTCTCCCTGACCCTGTGCCTGGCAGGAAGGTTCATACATATATCCTCATCCCCATGAGATAGCATTTTTTAAGTTTCGGTGTGTTTCCCTCCCCCTGTCTCCCCCCCTCCCCCCCCCCCCCCCTTCCCCCGACCCCAAATAATCCTCCCAATATAAAATTACCTGGCCCTGGAGTTACCAACATCACCATCACTCAGCAAAATTACAACATGACATAACCCAACCGCAAGAACCCACCATGTTTCTTGGCTGAATAGTCCTATGATATTACCATATGCAAACCTAATTGGCAACAACTGGGTGTTTATCTTGTCTGAAATTTCTGGCAACCTCCCTCCCCCCTATCCCCATCACAAAATTGAAACATGGATACCCAGCCATAAGAACCCACCATGTTTCTTGGCTGAATAGTCCGCAAATATATGAAATTACCACATGCATATCAAATTGGCAAAAATCCTGATGTTTCTTGGCTGATGAGTACTGACCCCCACCTCCCCCCCCTCACAAAATTGACACATGCATACCCAGTCAGTAAGACCACTATATGTTCTTTATCTCATGAGTTGTGTCCACCCCCCTCTTACCCCCAATTCTGTGGCAAACTGTCCCACCCCCCAACAAAACTGACTTGTGCATCCCCAGCCAGTTTAACCACTATGTGTTTCTTTTCACATGTCTCCCCCACCCCCAGTCCCAGTTTCCCCCAACTCTGTGTCAACATACCCCCCCCCCCCCCCCCCACAAAACTGACACGTGCATACCCAGCTAGACTAAGACCGCTATGTGTTTCTTTTCACTTGAGTTGTCCCCCCCCCCCCCCCCAAACCCTCTCCCAGTTTCCCCCCAACCCTGTGTCATCAACCTGTCCAAATAAACAGTTGCAATACCTTGCCAACCCAAACCCAAATTACCACTTGTCCGTGTCTCTGGGCTGTCAAACATTCCCCTCACAGCTGTCAATCATCCCATCATCTCACGGCCGCGTGTTAGGCATGTGGTGAACATGGCAGTCATTGAGTGGGGGCTACTAGCTCGGCCCAGAATCACAAACCTGCATAAGTGACCCACACACTAACCTAGCCTGCTTCGTTCACTAATCAAACCATTTCATGTATGCAAGAGCATTCCTCTTGAAACTGACGCCAACTTACATCTTAGATAAATAAAACAAGTGGATATGAAACCAGTCGGTTAACCTAAACAACCAGGTTGCGTCGAATCGCCCAAAAGTTGCGTTCTGCGCATGTTGGTGTGCAACTTTCTCTGTAATGTAAATGATACGAGAGCCCTTGTTGGTCTTTGTCTCCTAGTGAGGTCACGCTGAGGCCAGATTCTTCACCACTGCCTGGGATAGCCAGGTTTTCACTATAGCGCATATGGTAATTGTTTTCTTGCAACATATCCGTTCTTTTATTCATCTAAGGTTAAATGGTCCTATTTTTGAAAATAACTTAACCTTTATGCTGCTGTAGGCTAATTTGGCCAATACAAAATGATGCAAAAACCTGAGAAATGTCTAAAACCCTGGCACATGGGTACTCATCTGAGAGTACTCAGCAAGAACTATACGATGCATACCAACATGACAGGGTTTAGATGGTTTTCAAATATCTTTCCATCCGTGTGCTTTGGAAGGGTTCAATCAACCAATTCATATATGCAAGATAGTGCTGGGACGACCCCTGGGAAAGCACTTTTTAGAAAAAACAAAAAAAAACACACTTACCTACCTACCCTATTTCTTTCGGATCGTTTACAGTAAATAAACATTTTTTTAGGTCTCATAGAGAGAGGAATTTAACATAGTCTCATAGGATGTCAGTTGCAATCCGTGAAAACTGGCGTGACTTACTCACCGAATAGTCCTGACCCTAACGAAAGATAATACGTACCTGGAATCAGAAAAAACAACCATCAGTCATGAATTTAACACGTGTAAATATAAACATGCCAAAACAACATGTAATTCTAAGCACTGCCAATGGGTTTTTATTCACCGTTTCAAGTTTTTCAAGCAAATCTGTGAAAGCACGCTGACACTGCTGCCGGTCTGTTTACCGATAAAGCACAACTTAGTATAAACATTGGTCCATCATGATACGGTCATTTTTTTGACGAGGTTTTTGAACTTCTGGAAGATTGATAGCCTAGTAGATGACACACATGTTGCGCAATAACTCAGATTTATGTAAACCACAACATAGGCGGATAGACAATTACATCAATATTTTTCCTCAGGAGCGCAAACATGAAAAAAAGCAAATGAAAGATTTTATGACAAAATCGTTAAAGGGAACAGCCTTCCCAGGGCACGACGGTAACTTTTGCAGCGACTTGCCCCGTAGGGCAAGTGAGATTCAATTTTCACTTGCCCTTGAAAAATTGTATATAATAATTATATAATATTTCATTCATAACCTAACTAGAACATGGTTCTGGCATGTGAAAGCATATTTTCTAGGACAAGCTTGGATGGCAGACCACAAAACTTGCACACATTCTCAAAAGTAAACCTGAAATATACAAAAAGGTACTTTCCTAGTGGAGCAAGCAAGATGCAGTTTTCACTTGCCCCACAGCTATAATTTTCAAATTCTACTTGCCCGGGGCAATGGGGCAAGCACCAATGTCGAGCCCTGCTTCGTTGCCTATTTTTTTAAAATAAATTGTTTAAACAAATGTCTCTGTGCACATGTATCTCATGATTGTAATGCCAGTATAGCCACTGCCTGGGTTTGAATCCCGGCCAGGAAATGTGAGAATGTTGCCAGTGAATTAGGGTTAGGCAGTGGTTTTTGCCAGGTACTCATGAGCTATGGTTTTCCTCCACCAGTTACAACTGGCAAGTATGATGTCTTAGGCACAATGTGATGGAGAAAAAAGGGACAAAAATCGAAAATTAAAAAATTCCAATCCGGTTATCATTATTTGGAACTAGGAGAAGAAACAGCAGTCTACAGTAATGATAACCATTTACATATTCAGTCATTGGCAACTTCCTCACATTCCATAAGTAATGAAGACAAAAAAACACCCTTTTTGCAAAGTGGAAAGAGTCAGTAGTCGAGTGTCTGTGAGCAATGCACTAGAATGCTTAAGCTAGACTAGTTATAACCATTATTATTTTTACATAACAATTGCATAATCTTAATAGTGACATAATAACATATTTTATTACATTTATACTAATGAATAAGATTTTGTCTTAAAAGTATACAGATGCAAAAATATCAGGTTTAGGTAATTTATGAAATGTAAGCAATAAAACCGTCACTATTTCTTCTTATTTTTTGCAGACACAATCCATTTTTACTAGCTGGCATTTTCTTACTCTTAACCCTTATGTGGTTGGTTAATTTGGCTTATTCAAAATGATGCAAAAAACCTAGAAAAAATAACTGAAACCCTGGCATATGGGTACTCATCTGAGAATACTCAGCGAGAGCTATCTAATGAGTAACAACATTACACGGTTCAGATGATTTTCTAAAAAAAATTCTCAAAAATCTTTACATCCTTGTGCTTTGGATGAAAGTAGCCTCAGCATTTGAAAGGGTTA
The DNA here is from genome assembly GCA_963942565.1 of Maea johnstoni. NCBI lineage: Eukaryota > Metazoa > Annelida > Polychaeta > Spionida > Magelonidae > Maea > Maea johnstoni. The sequence continues at coordinate 6,942,166 of OZ012686.1, read as the reverse complement.
AAGGATGTATGTTGATAGGTAATGACCGGACACTGGCAGTGGAAGGGGGTCTGTGATGTCACTCAGTGCAAGCACTGTATATATACTAGCCCCACTATTATTTATATCACTTGTACTGTATGTCATACCCTATGACACTAACACCCTCCCTGAATGACCTGCGTCCACTGACACTGCCCCGAGGAGTGGCCAAAGATGTTACACAGCTGTTGTGCACTGGTCAACAGTATAATGACCCTTTCATCCCAGTTCTTTAAGAAATTGTCGTCTGCATTCAAGTTATTTTTGACAATAACTTGGAAATTGAGAATGATTTCAAAGAATATTTGAAGGAGAGTTGTTGTTAGTGGTCTGAATAATATTTCTCTTTCAAATATTTCACCAACTACGCTTTTTCATGTAAGTTTCACCTTCATCCCAGCAAAGCTGCTTAACCCTTCCAATGCTGAGGCTACTTTCGTCCAAAGCACAGGGGTGCAAGATTTTTGAAAACCATCTAATCCCTGTTGTGTTGGTATTCATTGGAGAGCTCACGTTGAGTACTCTCAGATGAGTACCCATATGGCAGGATTTCAGTCATTTTTATAGCTATTTGCATTTTTTTTGTGTAGGCCAAATTAGGTACCAACAGCATAAGGGTTAATGTTGTTGGTAATGTTCTGATTAACATTTCTCCTTTGAATATTTTCCAAACTATGCTTCTGCCTGAAGGATTCCACCAAAATTGTCAGAATGCTTTTGGCCGCTATGGGAATAAATGGGTTAATTGATTTTGGTAGTGTACATTTCCTCCAGAGCTTTTAGGAAAAAATTGCTGCTTATATACAGGTTTTTGTAATAGGAGAATAATTAAGTGGCCCAGTGGTATGTATATCTAACTGGTTCTGTAATGGGTAGATTGTGTGAAATGTGTTGATAACTGTTTGGATATGGGGATATCTTGGCTTCCATAAAACCAGTGTTTACTCCCACCGTACATACTCATATAGCGCTTGCCTGTGGACCACATCTTGCAGCTGGGAGACTATAGTATGCCTGAGTCCAATATAGCCAATATAGCCAAACATAGCATGTATTTATCACGTAGACTGATGGAAGATTTTTTTCAAAAAAAAAAGAATATTTTTTAAAAATTTAAATCTTTT
>OZ012686.1:6868044-6940821 GCA_963942565.1 Maea johnstoni | reverse complement strand
TATCATGTAGACTGATGAAGTTTTTTTCAAAAAAAAAAGAAAAATCTTTAAAGATTTAATTTTCTTTTCAGGAGTCCAAAATGATTAATCAACGTCATAAAAAGTCAGCTTTTCAACAAGATCATATGGATACTGTTTCTAACAAAAAAAAATAGCCAACATTAATGCACATTCTCTCAACTGGAGAGAATATAATTGTCAGCACGCAGCGAATGGGAGGCAGGCAACCAAGTCACAAAGTGTGTGCACTCCTTGGTGAGCACTGTTTCCAGAACACAGACCAACCATCAAGTCCCTTGGTTACTTTTATTAGGTTATGAATTAGGTAACTTTCATTATTACTATTACTATCATTATTATCATGATTTTTATTATTATCTTTTTTTATTATTATTATCATTGTTATTATCATTATTTTTTTTATCATTATTATTATAATCATTATCATTATTATTATCATTATTATCATTATTATTATCATTATTTTTATCATTATTATTATTATCATTATTAATGTTATCATTACTATTATTATCACTATTATCAATATCTTTATTACTATTATTATTATTATCTTTATTTCAATTAATATTACTATTAACATTATTATCATTATCATCATTATTATTTCTATTATCATCATTATCATTATTATTATTATCATTATTATTTTTATTTTTATTATAATCATTATCATTATTGTTATTATTATTATTATTATTATTTTTATTATTATTATTATTATTATTATTATTATTATTATTATTATTATCATTATAATTATACGTACTAATAATCATTTATCATCGTTACTTTTATCATTGTTTATATAGGGTGCTATGTCTGACCACAGTCCAGATAGTAAATAAGATGCTATGACAGCTTGGACGATGATAAAGATCAAAGACCCCTCTATCACCAGGACCCCCAGCAGAGAGTTGACCCGAGCTTATTATGCGCGATTATTATCTAATAGGACAACTCCGCAGGACCTGTAAACCAACTGCGGAGACAAGAGGATAAGTGTTCGCAGGCGAGACCTTGCCGGGGTCGGGTCTCAGAAATCGGGGAAAACAACACACAATCGTAGGAGTGCCGTTACGAAGGTGATACCCTTGTATTGACGCCTAGATAAACAGTCGGGATCTTCGCAGGCTCGGGACCTCTATCTTCCAATAACAAGGTTAAGCTAACCTGGCTAGCAGGGCTATACCCTATTTACTCGCACTAGACTCTATAGAACATGTGTAATACCTTAGATGAATAAAACAAGTGGATATGAAACCAGCCGGTCAACTTGAATAAGCTGGCTGCGTCGAATAGCCCCAAAGTCATGTTCTGCACATGTTGGTGTGCAGCTTTCTCTGCAATATAAATGAGATTCCTCATTGGTCTTTGTCTCCTGTGACGTCACACTGAGGCAGATCAAGACCCTGGTCTTCACTATAGCGAAATAGTAATTGGCTTCTTGCTACATATCCATTCTTTTATTCATCTAAGACCTATTTCCTCTCACTATACTCTATAGAACATGTGCTATAGTACCTAAGGGTGAATTCAACAGCCCTAAAGCACTAAATGATAACCAATATTTCTAGGCACATACCATACATATAATATAATAATACAATCTAGTTTCTCTCATTCCAATCCCCCCCCCCTATTTACTCTCACTATACTCTATAGAACATATGTTAACTACCTTAAAGGATGAGTGATCACTACCCTTGGTGCTACTTTATAGATTTTTGTTTTAAAGCACTAAATAAATAACCAATATTCCTAGGCACATACCATACATATACTATGGTAATGAATACCTTCTATCAATCCAACCCCCCCCCCCCCCCCACTCCAGCAAGGGATAAGTTAACCTAGCCTGAGGATGCTACCTTCTCTCATTACCTCTATGATATGTAATGCTAATATTTCTGGTTTCCTAGAACTAGACAGGATGCAAACCAATATGGTAAGGTACACTTCGTACGTCATGTAATAGAAATATAATACAATAATACAATCCCTTCTCTCCATCTCTCAGCCTCCATCACTCTGGGAGGAACAGGGTAACCTTAAGCCAGAGAACCATATATATATATATATATATATATATATATATATATATATATATATATATATATATATATATATATATATATATATATATATATATATATATATATTTATATACTCTCATAAGTCATAACTCTCTATATAAGATGTGATGCTAAGATTTCTTGTTTTCAAGCACCAGACAGGGTGCAAACCAATATTGTAATGTACGTCTTGTTATGTACTAGAAACATGATACAATAATCATAATAATACAATACCTTGTTTTCCGTTATCCTCCACCCCCAGCTTACCCTGCCAATATCTGAGAGGTAATAAGGTTGAGCTGACCAAACCTAGGTTCCCCTACACTCTTGACATTTCATAAATGTTGTATAATCTTCTTCATAATAGGATACTGATCAATTATCAACTATTATATTCCTCAGTGGTACAGTGTCTCTCTCTCTCTCTCTCTCTCTCTCTCATCTCCTCTCTCTCTCTCTCTCTCTCTCTCTCTCTCTCTCTCTCTCTCTCTCTCTCTCTCTTCTCTCTGTCACTCACTCTCTCTCTCTCTCTCTCTCTCTCTCTCTCTCTCTCTCTCTCTCTCTCTCTCTCTCTCTCTCTCTTTCTCTCTCTCTCTCTCTCTCTCTCTCTCTCTCTCTCTCTCTCTCTCTCTCTCCCCCTCTCTCTCTCTCGACTCTCTCTCTCTCTCTCTCTCTCTCTCTCTCTCTCTCTCTCTCTTTCTCTCTCTCTCTCTCTCTCTCTCTCTCTCTCTCTCTCTCTCTCTCTCTCTCTCTCTCTCTCTCTCTCTCTCTCTCTCTCTCTCTCTCTCTTAAGGCAATGCCCTAGACCACTCAGCCATCAGGGCTGGCCCCTTCATATTTTGGAGAGTGTCTTCTACCATCTCTCATGCATAAATGATTAATCCAATTATCTGATTAAACCGTATCAAGGGCCACCTTATTTCGTATTGCAGGTTGCTTAGAATTATTTGTGGTTGCCTAAGGCCAGGGTGCAATGATCTAACTTCTGCTCTGATATGGAATACACCTCCTTCTAAGAATAACAAGGTTAAGATAACCTAGCCTTCCCTACACTCTTAACACATTCATGCCTGGATAACAACATGACGAATGTCGTCTGGACTTTTCATACTTTTGAAAATAACTTGTAATAAAGATATAATTTGCAAACTATTTGAACAGGAGTTGTAGATGGAGTTTTTGTAAACAACTCTTCCTCAAATATTTTCTAAATACTGCTTTGGTTAGAGAGATATCACCAACATTGTCAGGAGGTTTTGGGCGCTACAGACATGAATGGGTTAACACTTAACACATTCTCATCTGGAGTCAGTCATTCTACTCATGGTCTGGCAAATATCGAAATAACTTGATAACAAAGCACTTTTAGGACATTTTAACCCTTCTAATACTGAGGCTACTTTCGTCCAAAGCACAAGGGCACAATTTTTTTTGAAAACCATCTAAAGCACCCAGGCAGTGGAGAAAGACAAAGCAGTCAGTGGCAATTCTTAATTCAGACCACATGGCTTATTATCAGGGCATGCTTTTCCATTAATAATAATAATAATAATAATAATAATAATAATAATAATAATAATAATAATAACAATAATAATAATAATAATAATAATAATAATAATAATAATAATAATAATAATAATAAACTTTATTTCATAAGGGTAACACAGTCAAATACAAGATTTGTTTTTCTAATCATTAAGAAAAGGGTTAACAAATCATAGTATATTCCTGTGCTGATGAGAGGGGAAAAAAGATGGGAGCAAATCACTACCGCCCCCCTTGCCTCCCCCCCCCCCCCGCCCCCAATTATCCACAGATAAAACACATAAAATACTGCCCCTTAAAAGGTTGAGCAGAATAACCAGAAAACATATGTTATCATCTATATCAATGTATTCTATAATCCATGTATTCTTGTTATCAAGTTATTTAACAAAATTTACAGTTTTCCACGTCCCTTTTAGAGCGACATGCAGAAATATTACCATAATCAAGATTTATCGCATGCACCTACATTCCACTCTTCAGGGTCAGGAGGAGGGAAATTAAGAGAGATGACCCACGAGGCTGTGCGCTAACGAGAACCAATCAGAAAGCTTTATTTCAACTCCCCACCAGAAATGAATTTAGCGACCTGCGTCTTGCGAGCGTCGGTAAAAGATATTCTTTCTATTCTAGCGAGTCAGGCAGAGATGGTTCGCATATGTTGTTCGGTGTATGTTTACCCTCCCCCCTTTTTTTCGGGAGCCCCCCTGAAGTCTCCCATGCCGTACCCCCTCCCCTACCCCATTAATCCTGTGGGGGGCCCACCCAGTACTGGGCCAGTCTGTCTATACATTCTAATTAGGATCGTAAGTCACCCTGACTTTTCCACACTGACAGGAAGGTGAAATATACGCTCTCTGTAATCTAAGGACATGCTGAGATAAATATTAACACCCAACACCTGGCTTTATTGAGAAGAGAGATTCAACTTTTCAGTGTTCAGACACACTATGCCGTTACTTACACAGTTAGTGGTTAATTTGGCCAATACAAAAAAATGCAAAAAATCTGTAAAATGACTGAAACCAGGGCAAATGGGTACTCATCTGAGAGCACTCTGTGAGAGCTATCCAATGAATACCAACATGACAGGGTTAAGTTGGTTTTCAAAAGACTTTGCGTCCTTGTGCTTTGGACAAAGGTATTAGTATTGGAAGGGTTAACACCCAACACCTGGCTTTATTGAGAAGAGAGATTTAACTTATCAGTGGGAAGAATTCAGACATAGTAACACAGCCCATTTCTAAGGACCACAGTATATTCCTATTGCATTATACTGTATTCTATTACAACCAAACCCAGAAAAATAGAATTTGGAATTTCATTTATCTTCATTTTTTTTTAGCATGAGACAATTGTTAATGGCAGAAAAAACTGACTTTCCCATCAAAATCACTGACTTAACTGGATACTTTTTCTCAAGCCTCGAGCCTGATCTAAATCGGGCCATTGTTAAGAGATAACAAGCAGTCAGTGGCAACACCTTAGACCACTCAGCTATTGGGGTGGGTCCTGTTTTAACTCATTAATGCCTAAGATCGCCTATAGAAATTGTCATCTGGATCTATGATACTTTTGGCAATATCTTATGAATTGAGAATGATTTTACCAAATTTCTGAAGGAGAGTTATTTCCAATGTCCTGATTAACATTTCTCCATCTAATATTTTCCAAATTATACTTTTGCCTGCAAGATTCAATTAAATTTGTCAGGCTGCTTTTTGCCGCTGTGAGAATTGATGAGTTAATCTGATGCACAGAGTTCTATGCTAATCATTTGTGGGAGATATATCTGTGGTGAATAGAGAGCCATCCTTTTGATACTGCAGGTCTTCCTGTCAAAACTTGACAACCATCATATCCGTTCATCACTAGTTCTAAAAAAAGCATCTAGGAGATGATATATCATGTTTGACAGGACTGACAATGGTGGAAATGGTGACTTATGGATTAGGCTTTTGACAATGGAACAATGTGTAACGCTCACTTGATAAATGATGATCAACAAAACACATGATGATGAGACGGCCTTTCAGGAAAATATGCCCGGTATGCATTTTTTTAAGAATTGGAATTATATTTGGATGAATACAAACTTCCCTCTTTCATAATCAACTGCGAAACTGGATTTTAACACTTCCAATGCTGAAGCTACTTCCATCCAAAGCACGAGGACGCAAAGATTTTTGAGAAACATCTAAACCCTGTCAAGTTGGTATTCATTGGATAGCTCTCGCTGAGTACTCTCAGATGAGTACCCATTTGCCAGGGGTTCAGTCATTTTTCAGGTTTTTTGCACCATTTTGTATTGACCAAATTAGCCACCAGCAGCTTAAGGGTTAAGAATTGGAATTATATTTAGATGAACATGAAATTCCCTCTTTCATAACCAACTGCGGAACTGAACCTTTCTATTTTTGTAAAAAAGAAACAGTGACTAAGAAATGGGAAAAAACATTCCTTTAATTTTCTTTCAAAATGATTTCCCTAAATTGAAATCTTCCAATTTCTCAAATGTCAAACTGAACTTCTCCATTCATTATTACAATGTTGTATTTTAAAAAGCCAGTGAATAGGAAATGAAAAAAAATGGATGATGACAAACTTCCTTCTTTCAAAATCAAAATGAACTCGACCCTACATTGTAATCTTTCTCCTTTCTCCTTCACTGTTCATACATAAAAAATCCCTGCTCACTTGGGAAATAAGGAGTACAGCCCGCCTATTCATTTTCCTGCCCCGAAATGGGTGAACACGACTACCATCGTCCGTCGAGCAATTTATGATTAAATAAGATCAATGACTGCTACATCGCGGCTCCGAGTAAAGGTCCGTGATGAGACGTTCCGTCGAACCAGTGATGAATACCCACGCACTGGTATCGATCAGCGAAAAAATAGCGTATGATAAATGACGGCGGAGACAGGAACTGACTTCCTGTCTGCTCCACATGTGGTTGTAGGGGGCAAAGCGGAGCCGTCGGAGCCCGGAGCCCGGAGCTCGGAGTCGGGAGTCGGAGCAGAGCACAGGAGGGGTGATCCATGACATGTGTTAGGCGAATATTTTAGTACAGAGGGGGACGTGAACTCGGGGGTCACCCAGAATCACGAGAAGTGGTGGTGACTCATTCTAAACAAGTGGGGATATGGCATTAACTCATTGTCCCATTAAACCTTTAATTCTCATTTTTCCTCATTGCATGTTCACTTAAAACTTAATTTCTAGATTCCCTTGTTCAGGTTACTTATGCTTTAATTCGCATTTTCCTTTTTGAAACCTTAAATTTTTAGCTCTTGTTTTAAAACCTTCATCTCAATTCTTCTAACAACAACAACACCTATGACAGAGTTTGATTTTTTGGGTCAACGGACAAGAATTCCCTATCACTTTTCACTGCTGCTGCTTCTTCTGCTACTACTACTACTACTACTACTACTACTTCTACTACTACCTCTACTACTGCTGCTGCTGCTGCTGCTACTACTACTAATACTACTACTACTACCACTACTGCTGCTGCTGCTACTACTACTACTATTACTACTACTACTACTACTACTACTACTACTACTACTACTACTACTACAGTTACTTGTGCAATTGCTGCTGCTCTAGATAAGTTATCCCATTCTCATCTATATACATGCATGGCATCACACATATAGAAATATCTTATAACTTTTTGTGAAATTTTTTACAGATTTTTATCTATTTGGTTTTACAATTCCTCCTCAAATACATTTTCTAAATACGCTTAAGAAAATGTGATAAATGTGCCTTCCTAATGTGAATGTGTTATTTTACCCAAACTCCTATATCATCCCCTGACTGGATGTATACACAAACTAATCCCAACAAACACATGTAAACATTTAATACATTTTGTTGAGGCAACTTGTTAAGAATAAACCTGCTACAAGTGACACGGACGCCCTTTCTCGGTGCTCGTTTGCACTTTGCCACAAATGTCAATTCCGTCTCGGAGAGCCCGCCCCGCATTGGCAGAGTAAGACAATCCTCGTTTTTCCATCATTTTCGCAGAGAAAATGCCCACGACCCCGCGTGGCTCCGAGCTGATACGCTCAACTGTCCCTATCAATTCGGGGCAGCTCGCAACGTGTCAACCTGCTTGTCGGCCTTAATATGCCGAGACAGATTCTCGACTGACTCAACGTTGATAAGAAAATGATCAGAATGTTTTAGGTTAGTATTACACGAGAAGCGGATACGTTAATGCTTTCTTCCTCTGCGGGCAGAATTCGTACATTTCGCCCGAACACCGATACGGTTCGCGTTACAATTCCTATAGTGATTACGCGACATAACAAAACATGTGATAAATGACTGAAATGAAAATAATATACAGAGAAGGGCAGATTTCATACAATGTCTCGAACACCGATACGGTTCGCGTTACAATTCCTGTAGTGATTACCCGACATGACAAAACATGTGATGAATGATTGAAGTGAAAATAATACACAAAGAAAGAAATGGCTATATCTCAGACTGTCACTGTTGACACTAGGAAAAATATGACTGTGTGACACAGCTTATTATCCCATTGTTATGGATAATGAGAAGTTTATACAATGTCCCATTGCATAGAGTCAAAATATCTATCAGTAAAGGCCAGAGACAAATCTCTGTGTCATATGGCTGATTGTTTGTTTTATCAAGAGAGATCGCGAGAGATCTTTTAACTTAACCCTTTCCCTGCTTTTGCTGCTTTCGTCCATTGCAGAAGAATGGAAAAAGTTTTGAAAACCATCTAAACCCTGTCATGTTGGTATTCATTGGAAATCTCTCACTGAATTCTCTCAGATGAGTACCCACTTGCCAGGGTTTCAATCATTTTTCAGATGTTTTGCATCATTTTTTAATAGTCAAATTAGCCACCAGTAGCATATGCCCTCAATGGTTAAAACAAAAATCTGGACACATGATCACTGGGTTGCGGATCACCGCAGGGTATCAACTGATGTACCCTGCTTATATCCAATAGGAATGTTCTTTTTTCTTCAGCCTTGTTTTTTATAACCCGAGTGCAGCAACAATTACACTGCAGGGGCTGAACAACAGCCGCAACCGTCACACTGCGCACTGGGCCAAATGTGATTGTATGGTTATCAACGACACCTGCTGCATCTCCCCAATATCTAGCTCTCAGGTTATACTATCAGTGCTAGGAAAGTCCAAATCTTTAATCCTTGCGATGCTGGGTCTACTTTTGTCCAAAGCACAATATCGCAAATATATTTGATAATTATCTAAACCCTGTCATATTGGTACTCATTGGAAAGCTCTTGCTGAGTATTATTAGATGAGTACCCATATGCCAAGGTTTCAGTGTTTGGATAATTTTCAAAGATCTTTGCATTTTTGTGATTGTGATGAAAGTAGCCTCAACATGTTAAGAGACCAGTAGAAGATATCAGTAACCTTTAGGTAACCCTCTAAAGGGTTAAACAGGTTAGATATAATTGAGTGGGGTTGAATGTAATAGCCCATAATATTCACACCCACCATTATCGCATCTTCCATATAACAATAGAAAACGTCCATTTTCCTGATAACAATAGAAAATGTCCATTTTCCTTATAACAATAGAAAGTGTCCAATATGGTGCCGCACCCATTATCTCATCATCTATAAGCCTGTGAACAACCATTACCCAATAGATGTCACTGTTTCTATAGCCTCTGATTTATTCCGTAACACAATACAGGCTTAGTACATCATTAACCTGCCAGAGCAGGAAATTACAGGTGATATTAGCTAAGAAAACTTTCTAAAAATAGCCATTATGTAGGTGTGAATATAATTATCTAGTAGATAATACCGGATTATTGATTCATTAGGGCATAGTACGAGTTATGTTGTTGTGTGACTTAAAAGAATTTATACTATCCTCTAATGGACTATAAATGTCTTATAGTTCCTTTGATATTGTATTTGGCTTCCACTCTCGGGATTTATCTCTTACCATACTAATTAGGGATTGGTATCAGTTCTAGATAGGATACCAAATATGCTGCCACATATAAAGATCCTTGTATGTCAGACTTGGCTTCCACTCTTTGGATCCATCTCTCACCTTCCCTATACAAGGTTATGCCCAGGGTCTTAGCCAGGATTTGGAAACTGGGTGCCTAAAATTTGCAATTGTAAAATTTTTGGGCGTCCAAATTTTTAAGGGGGACCACAATATACTCAGATTTCAACCAGTAACATGTATGAATTTATCAAAATAAGGCATAATATCCTTATACAATGTCATGGGAATTAATTGGAGATGAAAAAATTCAATTATATGCTTGAGAATGACATTTTAAGAAATTCTTCACAAAAACCTTTGGGTGTCCTGAGGGGTGCTTTTTAAGGGTTTGGGTGTCCAAAAAGACACCCAGACGCCCTGCTGACTAAGACCATGGTTATGCCAATCATGACTTGTGCTGCCAACTATAACATTTGTGTTCATATTCTTCCTGTAAACAAGTTTCAGTACTTTTATGCTTGTAGTCAGATTTTTCATGTTATATATCAGAGACTTATAACTTTGTACTGAGTTTGTTTTGAGGTCATCAATCAATCAATCTATAAAGATCCTTTGCTGTCCGATTTGGCTTCCACTCGCTGGATCCATCTCTCACCATACAAATGTAAGTATGACTCGTGCTGCCACCTATAAAGCTCCTTTGAGTAGCTTTCACTCCCTGGATCCATCTCCCATCTTACCCATGCAGGGTTCTCCCTAGGGACATGATAAACGATTGTTTTTTTCTCTATCCATATCCAATTTTTTTCAAACTATTTAAATACCATACAAATGGATCCATGATGGACAACGCCCCCCTTCCCCCCCAACACCACTCTCTGGATCCATCTCTCGACTTACCCACGTAGGGTTTTCCCCTCATATGACTCGTGCTGCCACCTCAGGGTTACACTATATGACTAGTGCTGCCACCTATAAAGCTTCTGCTGAATGGCTTCCACTCCCTGGATCCATCTCTCACCTTATCGATGCAGGGTAATAACTGCACAGACTGGTGCTGCCACCTACAATCAGATCCCCAATCTGATATGCTAATCATATTTTCTCAGGCTAATTGTTAGTGTGGTTTTGTTAATGAATAAAACAGGATCCAGTGATTGCCGGGCCACTGGATGTTTACTCGATGACTATAACACATTAGCTGCTCGCTAAAACCAAGACACGTTACATTAACAAAACAGGAGCCAATTAGTCAAATGTTAATGAGTCGTGCGCATTACATAAGCCTGTTTTATCACTGTAACTCATGGGTAACTGTTATGCAACGAGGGTGGATGAGGGTATTACACCCCCTATACCCCTCAACCCATTCATGCCTAAAGCGCCCAAACCTATCCTGACTGTTTCGGTGATATCTTTGTGACCGGAGCATTTTTCAGAAAATAATTGATGGAGAATTGTTGATCCACAACTCTCCCTGAAATATTTTTTGCGTTTAAGATTGAAACCAAAGTTATTTTTAATAAGTACCCACAATGGAAAAACTACCCCCCCCCCCCCCCCCGCCCCCCATGGCAATGATAAAATAAGTCCTTAAATATCCCAAAGCATGATAGAAACCAATTTGAAAAGTGTTAAGTATGGCTCATTAAAACCAAAGTGATAGCGCTCATGTAAAAACTAATTGATTATCTTGTGGCAGATCATTAGTAATACATATTACACGGCTGGGATTTCAAAGGGGGGCAGCTGGACCTGTATTCTGCTCATCAAGGGGGCAATCCCCTGGGGGTGGGGGCTGGGCCACTAATGACATTAATGAATATTCACGGCTTTCTGTGACTAACCATATATGTTCCACTAGCTTAAACTAGTCATGCCTGGAAGTCCCCTTAACCCTTCCAATTCTATGGCTACTTTCATCCTGAACGCACATTAGGATGCAAATATTTTCGGAACCCATCGAAACCATGTCATGTTGGTATTCATTAGATGGCTTTCCCCGAGTACTCTCAGATGAGTACCCATTTGCCAGGGTTTCAGTCATTTTTCAGTTTTTTGGGACCATTATGATAATTTTTTTATAATTCAAAAAATATCTGATGAAGAAATTTTATTAAGAACCTAACCAAAATATTTAGTGAATTCATGTTATATTTCACAGTTGTTTTTGAAATTCTCACAAAGTCAGGCGATACTTCTGAAGGGCACTCCCAGCATGAGAGGGTTAATCTATTCATGCCTTGAGATCAACTTGACCTGTTGTCTGGACCTGTCATACTTTTCAAAATAACTTTGAGATGAAACATAAATTTGCAAAATATTTGATGGAGAGTTTTAGATTGAGTTCTGATGAACACTTCTTCTTCAAATATTATCTATATATTGCTTTTTTTAGAGAGATATGACCAGAATTGTCAGGCGGTTTTGGCTGCTTCAGGCATGAAAGGGTTAACAGGACATGACAGAAAACTCAATGTCACGCATAAAAAATTGATCATTTATTACATACCTCAAACCGAAATTAACATCCCACGACTAAAGTATGTCTCGATGCTATCAGCCGATGCTTATCAGAATGTCGTAAAACAATAGACAATACATGCCACATCATGAGAACACAATAGCGGCCCAGGTACATGTACATGCCCGATTGAATTCCGTTGACAACCGAACAAGTCAACTCACTATGTATTCAATTGTCTGTTTTGTATTACCGAATCCCACTGCGGTATAAAAGGACAGATGTTTCAGGGAGTATTATGTGGATCTAAATGGATGACGATATCATCTGCCCTTATTAGTCTCTACGGATTGAATGGAGATGATCCGCTAAAAACAACCTGTCACTTTCGCTAGATTCAGTTTGATGGCATGTAATTGTCAGTATAAACAAGATAACCTAATGTTACCATACTCAAGGATGGCTAATTTCCCAAGAGAAATTCACAAAAGAAGATCAACGTATAAACAAGTCTTTGGCCCTCAGCATTGCTAGTGATTAATACCTCCAAGTCAATTTTTATAGAAGAAGAATTCAAAAACTTTATTCATTTGAGGAAAAAAAATAATCAACAAACATGTGGTTATATTTTATAAATGTATATGATTCTTGCATGCTGATGGGGATGATGAGGATGAAGATAACAATGATGATGATGATGACAATGACGATGATGATGATGATGATGATTGTAATGATGATGATAATGATTATAATGATGATGATGATGATCATAATGATGATTCTGATGATCATGATGATGAGGATGATAATGATGATGATGATGATGATGATGACAGTGATAAAGATGATGATCATCATCATCGTCATTACCTTTCACACTATCATCACTCATTATTGCTACCAATAATATCATTACTAAAATTCAAATTCTCTGATTTATCATGCTTCTGCAATGTACCTATACTTCAACCTAAATGTAAAAATTAACCAATTCATGCTTGGAGATTTCATTGCCAAGTGTTGTCTGGACCTATCATACTTATGAAAATAACTTTTAAAAATACTATAAATTCACAAAATAATTGAAGGAGAATTGTCAATATTGATCGAAACTGCATTTCTCCCTCAAATATTTCTGAGAAAAGCTCTGATCACAAAGTTATAATCAAAATGTGAAGGCATTTTATGTGCTACAGGCATAAAAGGGTTAAGGAAGAATTTCATAAAATCTCCTATACTGTACATCACTGTATACAACTTCATTGAAATGAGTATTCTGATTTTGAAAAGCCAAATAAAAATCCAAATAATAAGATATAAATCATTGGTGAAAGTGCAAAAGCAACATCATATTACACAGAGGCTGGAAATATTGAAAAATCTCTTTGGAATACTTAATTCTGATTAAAAAAAATATTTTTGGATCAATCCTATTTTAACAATGAAAAATATTCTTTCAATATACACCACATGTGCAAAGGCTGGATATATTGAAAAACCTGCACCGCATACTTAATTCCGATTAAAATTTATATTTTTGTCATCAATTCTATTCTAACAATTCAAAAAAATTTCAATATTCACCGCATGTTTGAATAGATCACAGTCAGACAATTCAGGGTAAAAAAAAACATATTACTCAAAGTCTGGAAATAATGAAAAACATTCTCAGAATACTTAATTCGAACTAAAATTCATATATTTCTCATCAATTCTATTTCAACAATGGAAAGAATTCTTTCAATATACACCACATGTTTGAATAGATCACAGCCAAGCCATTATGGTAAAAAAAAAACCATCATATTGCGCAAAGGATGGAAATATTGAAAAACCTACGCCGAATACTTAATTCGGACTAAAATTCATATTTTTCTCATCAATTCTATTTCAACAATGAAAAGAATTGTTTCAATATACACCACATGTTTGAATAGATCACAGTCCGGAGCCACTCATCCCTGCTGCGTTGTGACAATGGCACGGATTTGGCACCGTGCCAAGACAGCTGCTGTTTTATATGGCAGCACGGCTAACCGCTATGCATCAAAATCACAATTGTGCAATAAAGCCTCGAAGCTGCACAATACATCATCATCCTGTGTTTATGGCTTATAAACAGTGCCTAATAAAATCCACAATCCCTTTTTTCAGCAATTTTCACTGCCGGAGAATTCACCATTCCGCCATTGCAATTTCGCTTTAGGAGTCGCTAACAAGATTTTCACCACTTTTTCGGGACGGCACGAATGGGTCTTTAACGACACTAATTCTTCATGCGGAAAACCGAAAGTGTCAGTGACAGATTCCCGCAAATCTCATTCGGGGGTTTCATTTGAATGGATCTCCCGACTTCATCGAAGAGCCCGTCTTGAGGGGAAACAAAACCTTAATGGGATTTTGTCACAATACCCCAGCCGTAGACTTAGACGCGACGTCTTGCGGTTAAAAAGAAAAACCTAATGTAATAATACTCGTTGATTGTCCGTCGAATGCGACAGGCTCCGAGGATGCGATGCCATTGGACGTTTTAACAAAACATGTCACGAGTGATTAGGCGTTTCTCAATCATTGCTTAATAATTCATTCATATCTCTACCCATCGTTTCGTCACCTGTGTCAGGAGATTTTCATTCCCGGGGATTCATCAGGACTTGTCATTCAGTTTTTAATACGGTTCTTTCCGGTGGGATTATTTCGACAGACCCAGAGCGACCTGATCAGCACATGATAGATTTTTACCCACAATGCATTATTATTGAAAGGCGATGACATTCTCCTCGAGAGTCGAATAATGATTTTTTTTACTGTAATCTAGCTAGAGATGATAATTAAAGGATATGAGTTAAACAGTGGGACCAGAAACAGCACGAGTTTGGCTCCTCACTGAGGGTTAACACATCTTACCAATTTATATTTAGCACTCACAAACATCCTAACTATTTTAGTGATATACATGTAGTTTCAACTAGAATATCTGAAGGAGAAATGTTTGTCAGAATCAAAGCAATTTTTTTTTAATCAATCGTAAGATATATCCCCCCCCCCCCCCCCATGTGGTAATGGTGCTGTTGCGTGGCAGCCATGTACTGGCTGGACATTGCGAACAACTCTCCTTCAAATATTTTGTAAAATCATTGTCAATTCCATAGATCCAGACGATTTTGGGAGGGTGGAGGGAAAGCTTAAAGCTTTGGTCAAGAAAGTGTTAATTTACCCTCAAATACAAAAGAATATTCCCCCCCCCCCCCCCCACACTAAGTATAGATCAGAGGAAAAAAATATTTTCAGACATTTTATCTTTCTTGTTTGTGAGAGGGGAGAGCATGGTGTGCAATATCCTGAAACGGTCAGGAAAGTGTTAATATCTCTGCAGCTTGGCGAGCTTCCATTTCCAGACTGGTTGAGGATTGCACAGAAATAATACCCTAGGATTTTCTGATGAGGGATTACTTTTCTAACCGCCAGACTTTTTAGCCCCTTCATGCTAAGACCTATCATTGATAAGTATTCTCTGTATGCTCTGATTGTTTTTGAAAAAAAAGATTGAAAAAAGAAATGAAAAAAAAAATTGAAAAGAAAAAACAAAAAAAAGTTGATCAGTTAGGCTACTAATTAACATTTCTCATTCAGATAATTTTCAAAGGATTCATTTATCAGATAGAGAAAGGTAGTCCACAAGAGTCAGTCCTTTCTGGGCTGCCCCTTAATACTACTACTAATAATTGATATTTGATATAGCGCCCTTTCCACCTATGTTCAAAAGCGCTTTAAAGAATAGTCAGTGGACAGATGTTTATGATCCATATAGTCAAATAAACTCCTTTCGGAATAGCAATATTTTCAGCTGTGTCTTGAAGTTTTGCACACTATCAGCCCTGAGCCTTGCAGCTATAGGTATGGTTTTGAAGGGAAGCTCTTACCATATGCAGCTTAGACTTCCTGGGAAATCCTGGGAATTTCCTAGGATATTACTCAGATTCTCCTAGGATATTCCTAGGAATCCCTTGGTATTCCATGGTTCACTAGTTAAGGGGCTCTAAGGATATAGATGGCTTTGAGCAACATTTCAGTGGCTGACTGGGAAAGTGTTAATATTCTCCGGCTCAGTGTAGGCTTCCCCTCCCAGAGAACAGCCGGCTGGATCAGGAATAGAATGAGGGCCGCATATGCATAGTGTATGGGTCAAGATTAACCCTTTCCAATGCTGAGGCTACTAGGATGCAAAGATTTTTGTAAACCATCTAAACCCTGTCATGTTGGTATTCATTAAATAGCTCTCGATGAGTACTCTCAGATGAGTACCATATTGCCAGGGTTTCAGTCATTTTTCAGTGTTGTTGCATCATTTTGTATAGGTCTATTTAGCCACCAGCGACATAAGGGTTAACCCTTTCTTCCCCACAGCCAGCCAGACATTAACCCATTTGTGCCTGTAGCACCCAAAAATGCCTGACTATTTTGGTGATATCTCTCTAATGAAAGCTATTTTCAGAAAATATTTCAAGGAGAAATGTTAATCAGAAACTGACTTACAACTCCCCTTCAAATATTTTTCTAAATTATGCTTAAATTCAAAGTTATTTTCAAAAGTATCACAGGTCCAGATGAAAAAAGTCAGGGAAATCTCCAAGCATGAATGGGTCAAGGCCACATTCTATATGTCAATAAAAAATGATGTGAAAAATCTGTAAAATTATTGAAACCCAGGAACATGGCAGCGAGAGCTTTCCAATGAATACCAACATGACAGGGTTTAAACGGTTTTCAAAAATCTTTGCGTCCTTGTGTTTCGGACAAAAGTAGCCTCAGCATTGGAAGGGTTGCGAAACCTGTATGGTGTGTGTTCACCTAGTGATGCTTGTAGGTCCCAAAGCTGCCTGACTACTTTGGAAATATCTAATAAACAAACTCAATTTTCAGAAAATATTTGAAGGAGAAATCTTAATCAGAAACTAAGAATCAACTCTCTTGTTTTCGAATTTATGATCGTTTCCAAGCAGGGTCTTAGCCAGGATTTCAAAAATGCCTGTCCAAAATAGCTAAATTTCAAAATATCTGCCCGTCCAGATTAAGCTACTTATCTACTTCAAATTCTTATACCAGCTACATTTAATAGCCTAGTGTGTCAAAACTGTCAAAAAGGGCAATTTACACTTCAGCTATGTCCTAGAAGATACTTTGTTAGGATAATATTTGGTTATTACACCCCAAAATTCAAAATTTAAAAATCATCATAGAAATTTTTGCCTGTCCAAACAGGAGGTTTTTGAGAAACTACCTGTCCAAAAGACAGGTAGGACGGGTCCTGGCTAAGTCCCTGTTTCCAAGTTTATTTTCAAAATTATCATAAGTACAGACGGCTCTTTTCAAAGATATCTCAATGCATGAATGGGTTTTTTCCACTAAGTAAAATAATGTCTTGCAGCCATCATTACTAACATCAAAGAAAGAGGATAAGGTAACAAAAGATGTAATACGTTCTATTGTTACATTGAACGCACTATTTATACCCTCGTAAGCCTCTTAAGAGGGTATCATTTCATGCTTTGGCCGCCGTTGACCACCTTTGAAAACCTACACCCCTACACCCACATGATCTCATTACGAGCTCACTCAGATTATGAAAGATTGCCGAGTAGCTCTACTAGGAAAAATCATGATATGGTGTAATACTTCTATAAGCTAGTGTAGATAAATGACTGCAGGAGTTGAATAAGCCTACATGTGCTGATGCAGGGTTAAAATGTGGGTAAGGGAGCTACTTTAACCCTTATGCTGCTGGTGCCTAAATTGGCCAACACAAAATGATGAAATTAAACCTGAAAAATGACTGAAACCCTGGCACGTGGGTACTCATCTGAGAATGTTTAGCGAAAACTTTCCAATGAATACCTACATGACAGTGTTTAGATGGTTTTCAAAAATCTTTGCATTCTTGTGCTTTGGACGAACGTAATCTTAGCATTGGATGGGATAAATAGGAAATTGAGTGGAGGGTTATTTTCAAAAGTATCATCGTACCAGACAACACTCTCAATGGGAAGTTTTTAGACATGAAAGGGTTAAAAGTGAGTCTTAGCCAATCAGAAGTGAGGAATGACTCGCTCATATGTAACGGTCAGAGTCTGATGAAGTATGGCAGAAAAAGTAACAAATAATCAAAATTACAAATTACAAAATATCAATAGGAAATCTAGACATGAAAGGGTTAACACTGATTCTCAACCAATCAGAAGCGAGGAATGCCTCGCTTATATGTAATAGTCAGAGACTGATCATGTATGGCAGTAATGTGATTGCCGCTCCGAACATTTGATTTCGGTATTTCATTGATAGCCGCGGCTGAATGATACAAACAGCTGTGTGGGCCGATTATTGCAATAGTAATGTACATATTCCCCCAGTAAACATCGGCTAATCAGATTACCAGTTTCCTCAACCGTCCACTCCGGATCGGCCGTCGTGAATTAATAATCAACCGCACATATGTTCTACTGCCATAATGATCCCGGTACCCGACTTTCAACCGTCACTGAGTGGCATATCGCATAAATATCATTCTATATGATCCACGCCCTTTGTGATGCAAAATTCATCTCCGAATCTCTTGCCGTTACATCAGAACGATCTCATTCAAACTTTGGATTTTATTATTCTTATTGAATATGGAGATGCTCAAGATTACCATGTGAATGGATATCATGATGGGGAGGGAAAATGCGGCCACTTTCCCTCAAATGCCATTGTGTATTGCTTGTCCGCCATATTTAAGCAGGTGCAAATGACAAAAGTGGGTTCCTATTACGACAATACGTCCAATTATAGCCTCGGCAAGTGGACTATAAATAATCGGATACGTACAGAGAGGGGCATAAATGAAATGTACTCAATTAGTTGATGGCAGTTAAAGATTAGGGGGCAATTGATCATGGTCCAGATTGCTAGGGGGGCTACCCCAATGGTTGAGTGGTTCTAGCACTGCCACTGCTTGATGTGGCTCAGCACAGCCAATTTAACCCTTATAAATGCTGCTGGTGGCCAATTTTGCCAATACAAAACTATGGTAAAAAGAACCTGAAAATGACTGAAACCCTGGCACATTGGTACTCATCTAATAAAAAAATTGACAAACAGATTTTTGAAAACCATCTAAACCCTATCTTGTTGGTATTCATTGGATAGCTCTCGCCAAGTATTGTCAGATGAGTACCCATGTGCCAGGGTTTCAGTATTTTTTCAGGTTTGTTGCATTATTCTATTTTGGCCAAATTAGCCGCCAGCAGCACAAAGGTTATACCATGCCGTATGAGTACTCATCTGATAGTACTCAGCAAGAGCTATCTAATGAATACCAACATGACAGGGTTTAGATGTTTTTCAAATATTTTCGCATTCTTGTGCTTTGGAGGAAAATAGCCTCAGCATTGAAAGGGTTAAAGGTCATGGGTTTGAACCACGCTCCAGGCATGTTAGAAAGTTACCAGTTATCCATGTGAAACTATTTAACCCATTAATGCTCACACCAGCCAAAAACAGCCTGATGATTTTGATGAAATCTTGAAAGCAAAAGGGTATTTAGAAAAATATTTGAAGGAGAAATGTAAATCAGAATATTACCAACAACTCTCCCACAAATATTTTGAAAAATAATCCTCTGCCCTGAAGTAACTGTCAAAAGTATCAAAGATGCAGACAACATTTTTTTTCTAGGAACTCTTATAAGATCAAGGGAACTAGATGGGGGAACAGAAGAAGAGAGCTGCCATCTGCAGTTGTTTTTATTGTTCACCCGCAAGAAATAAGCATTGACTGCTAAAAGAAACAAAAACACAGCCCACACCAGGATATACTTGCTGACGTCAGCAATTTTAAGGATCAGCAAATCTGTTGTTTTTCGTCAGCTTTCCATCATGGCCCCCCAATCATCAGATCCAGTGTGTTAACCCATTCATGCCGATAGCAACCAAAACTGTCTGACAATTTTGATGATATCTTTCTAACAAAAGCAATTATTAGAAAATATTTGTAGGAGAGTTGTTAATCAAAACTCTACATACAACTCTCCTTCAAATATTTTGCAGATTTATGCTAACTTAAAAAGGTATTTCGGAAAGTTTCACAAGTCCAGACGAAACTTGTCAAGATCTCCAAGCATGAATGGGTTAAGGCCTAGACAATCATTTGAGAACCTCCATGTTGTCAGAAGGAAAAAGGTCATGGAAATCGGGTAAATAGAAATTGAAAAGCAGATGTGGGGTTTATCAAGGAAATCGGCCGCACTTGCCTAGTATTTCACAAATTCAAACCGGAAAGTTTGTGCCAAGTTCACCGGTTGAGGGAGAGCTAGAACAGGAAACAGAAGGATCAGAAGTAATAAATTTTAACGGTAAGACCAGAGCACAGCTCTTTTTCGAGCATCTGATTGGTTCATGACAATAATGAGAGGACTGGTAGGTAACCTAAATATCCAACAGTTAGACCAGAAACATCATATGCACAGTTCCTTTAAGTTGTAAAATTTGGTTATCACCTTTGAAAAGTCAAAACTGAAAAAAAATTTATAGAAATTTTTGCTTGTCCAAAAAAAAAGGTTTTCCAGAAACTGCCTGCCCAAAAGACAGGCTGGATGGGTCCTGGCTATATCCCTGATCATAAGTTCATACAGCTTCTAATACAGCAACCATCCTTTATCAAATGTAGCTGAGAGTTCTTGGGAAATTCTGGGATTGTCTTTGAAAAATCCTAGGATTTCTTTAATATTCCAAGCTTCATTTGGAGAAGGCACTGGCTAAATGATGATGTCCAGAATGATTATTGAAATGACTGGAAGGTCACAAAAAGTTTCAACAGTTTGACCAGGAACATCATATGCACAGCTCCCATTGGAGGATCCCACTGACCGAGAGATATAACCTATGTTACTAATTTCAAAAGAACTTTGGAGATAGATCAAAATTGGAAAAATATTTCAAGGAGAGTTTTTAGTTAGTTTCTGGTCAATATTTCTCCTTCGAATATTTTCTGAAAAATGATTTTGTCAGAGAGATATCACCAAACTAGTCAAATTGTTTCGCCTATAGGTTTTAATTGGTTAATAAAGGAATCAAGGGGCTGCCTGCATAAGTTTCACCTATGAGAGAAGAAACATCAAAGACATTCTCAATATCGGGCACACAATTAGCTTTGCGTTTAATTTTCAACATGCATGTGAGAAATTTCCCAGTGACTTGGGGTTAGGCAGTGGTTTTCGGTGGGAACTCCTTTCATCCACCACTTACATGGCTTTTGAGTTAAGACTTAGCCGTAATATGGCAGATAAAAGTGACGAAAAACCTGAAAATCAAAATTCCAAAGCATGATTCATGCAGCCATATGCAGTTGATCTCAGATTCGACTCCCTTCTATGCATATCGCCTATACTTCTGCACGACTGTGACTTTCCAATCCTGAGGGTATAGCATCCATGGTAACTATATAGAGCCTGGTACATCAGAGGGTTTTCTGGATACCCCAGCTGTACTGCCCAATGAGTGTTTACGTTAGAGCACAACTGTTTTCCCCACCATCTATTCTTGCTTAAACACATGTGTTAAGAGAAACCCCCCTGAAGCGTTCTTCTCTGCGTTTCCTAATGCATAAGCGACACAGCCGTTCTCGCTGCTACTACGAATACAAACAGATTCAACGATCACTAAACCGGGATTTGTCACCTAGGGGTTTTGCCACACGTGCTTTGCTCGCCACCCACAGTGGGGGGCGTACAGGGTGCCACGGGGCCAGGGATGCCCCTGGACTTTTGGTCATTCAATACTTTATTAACCCTTATGCTGGTGGTGGCTAATTTGGCCAAAACAAATGGATCAAAAAACCCGAAAAAATTATTGAAACCCTGGCACATACCGTAGGTATTCATCTGAGAGAACTCAATGAGAGCTATCCAATGAGTACCAACATGACAGGGCTTGGATGGTTTTCAAAAATCTTTGCTTCCTCGTGCTTTGGATAAAAGTAGCCTCAGCATTCGAAGGGTTAACCCGTATGCTGGTTGTGGCTAATTTGGCCAATACAATGGATTAAAAAAACGAAAAATGATTGAAACCCTGGCACATAGGTATTCATCTGAAAGTACTCAGCAAGAGTTATCCAATGAATACCAATATGACAGGGTTTAGGTGGTTTTCAAAAATCTTTGCATCCTTGTGCCTCAGCATTGGAGGAGTTAATTAAGATTCTTTTGATGATAAATGTAAAACTCAAGAGTGATATTACAAACATTTGAAGGAGATTTGCAGGAAGTGATCTGATAAACATTTTTCCTTGAAATATTTTTCCTACCACGCTTATGTCTCAAAGATTTCACAAAATCTGCCAGTTTCTTTTGGCTGCTTAACCCTTCCAAACCTAAGGCTACTTTCATACAAAGAACAAGGACCAAATATTTTGGAAAACCATCGGAACCCTATCATGTTGGTATTCATTGGATAGCTCTCACTGAGAACTCTCAGATGAGTACCCATGTGCCACTGGGTTTCAGTCAATTTTCAGGTTTTTTGCATCATTTTGTATTGGTCAAATTAGCCACCAGCAGCATAAGGTTTAGGAGTTCCTCTAGATGTTGTTGTCTGGACTAGGGTTACTTTTGACCATAAATTAGAAATAAAAAATGATTTTACAAAATATTTGAAGGAGAGTTGTTGGTAGCATTCTGATTAGCATTTCTCAATCAAGTATTTTCCTACTTATGCTTTTGCCTGAAAGATTTAACCAAAAATATCAGGCTGCATTTGGCCATTGCAGGCATTAATGGGTTAAGACGTGGCATGGATACTGGACACCCTGCTTCCCTCCCACGACCAGTGACACTGCCACATAAAACATTGCCTCATGGGGAAAACATCTTTGCCTCAAAAAGGTTAAGTTACTTTTGACGATAAATCTAAAATTAAGAATGATATTACAAAACATTTGATGGAGATTTGCAGGATGGGATCTGATAAACATTTCTCCTTGAAATATTTTTTCTTATACGCTTTTGTCGCGAAGATTTAACAAAATTTGCCAGTCGCATTTGGCCACTAGCTACAAGTATTATTGGGTTAACCCAGCTGCTAGTGACTAATTTGACCAATACAAAATGATGCACAGAATCTAAAACATGACTGAAACCTTGACTCAATTGAGAGTACTCAGTGAGAGCTTTTCAATGAATACCAACATGATAGGGTTAAAATGTTTTTCAAAAGTCTTTTCGTCCTTGTGCTTTGGACGAAAGTAGCCTCAGCATTGGAAGGGTTAAGACGTGGCACGGATACTGGACACCCTGCTTCCCTCCCACGACCAGTGACACTGCCACATAAAACATTGCCTCATGGCAAAAACATCTTTGTCTCGAACAGGTTGAATTTTGTAAGGTCTCAGAAGCAAGCGAAGTGATAAACATGCCAAGAGTGTTATTCTTAACTCTTTCCTGCAGAGAGTTCCACTATGGAAGTTTCGTCTGGATCTACAACATTTTTGACGATACCATAAGAAAAATGCCACAGATTTCATAGAATATTTGAAGAGAAGTTGTTGGCTATGTTCTCAAAAACATTATTCCATCATTTTTTTCCAAAAAATGCTATGTTTAGAAAGATATCACCAAATATACCAGGGACATAATCAGAGCAATAAGCCGATCTGGCAATTGAACATATATGACTCTCAGTCAAACGTTCCTAAAAATATCACTTTGTACCAAAATATATCAATATGTATCAGAACCTGTGTTTACTAGAGGTAAATGGGTTAAATAGAAAGTCTCATCACATTTTGTTGAAAATTATCTTAAAAAATTGTTTTATTTGGTATTTATTAGAATAAGTCAGTCTTATTTGAGATAGGAAAGGGTGAAAAGTCTCCAATATTCTTTAATATGAAGAATCGTACTAGGTACTTCATTTTTATCTTTCATGTGGAGAATAAAACATTAAGAGTAGATGATTTATGATTAATGGTAGAATGTCAAAACACTTAATTTGTGGTATCTAAACTGTTAGACATAAAGCGTTTTTACATCAATCACAAAAACTGGTGCAGCATTTGAATTGGCTGTCCACCTGGAAAGCCAGGTTAGCGAGCAAAATCCTTTTGGAATTTTGATTTTCGTCACTTTTTTTGACTTAGTGAAATGCTATGTAAAATATGCTCGCTAACCTGGTTTTACAAGTGGATAGCCTCTTCTCCATTATAAATATGTTCTTGGCCAGTATAAAAACCAAACTCCAAGCCGAAGGGCATTTTAAGTGCACTTGTTGATCCTCATTTACACTCTAAACACCCGTGTATTACATACATGTAAATCTTCATGGCACGCTAACTCAGCTCTCCAGGTGGACAGCTTTTCCCCCTCCCCTATGTATGTGTTCTTGGTCAGTATAGAACCAGGGGGCATTCTTAGTGCACCGGTTGATCCTCATTTACGCTCTAGCACCTATGTAATACATACATATAAATCTTTATGGCACGCTAACTAAACTTTCCAGGTGGACGGAGTCTCCCTTATGGCTCGCTAATCCAGCTTTCCAGGTGGACAGCCTCTCCCCCTCCCCTGTGAATATGTTCTTGGCCAGTATATAGAACCAGTGGGCATTCTACGTGCACCGGTTGATCCTCATTTACACTCTAGCACCCATGTAATACATACGTGTTACTCTTTATGACTTATAAATGCACTGTAGTGTCTAATAATCATGGCACATTTAGCATAATGCAGAAATAAATGCGTAATTAACCTACTTATTCATATAGACCAAAGTCTGCCCGTATCAAAGACAGATGGGATTGGGCAATAACTCTGGTAGTTTTACGATGCGGAAAAATACTCTTTTATTACCAGTATCTTCATAACAAGCTACTATGGGCAACTGGGAGTAACCAATGGCTGTTTTTTTTTGCTTGTTTTTTTTTGCTTTTTCTACATTTTTTCAGCCATATTGCGGTTAAGTAGTGACTAGCCAAATATTTTCTCATCACTTTTTCCGCCATATTGCGATTAAAAGTCGTAACAAGCCAGTTGTAACTGGTGGAGGTAAAAGGAGTACACTGCGAAAACCACTGCCTTAAATCCCAAGTCACATGCCCAGGTGGTATTTGAACATACAGAAAAATACTTTATTTTGAGTGCTAAATATTTCGCTTTAAAGCACCGCTGGAGGTTGTTTGTGCTACTTTAGATGTACCCATTCAAGCACTCAAACTTATATTTTTTACTATATAGATATTCATTTGAAGGATGTTATCTTGGCGCTATCATCGGGAGCACGAAAATAGCAATAGTTAAATGCCTGTAAAAATACCAGTTATACAGTATTGAAGCTAAGTCATGACTAGCCAGTTGTAACTGGAGGAGGAAACTGGAGTAACCGGTTAAAACCACCGCCTAACCCCAAGTCACTTGCAACTTTCTAACATGCCTTGGGTGGGATTCATACCTGAACAGTGGTGAGAGACAGTCTCTCAGCACTCTCCGGGTTGGCCTGGCATATAAGGCTTCCATAGATTAACTAGCCTCAGCCTAGCTATGAGCAAAAGGCCATATTCAGTGCCGACATTTATTCTCGATCTCGCTCAGAACTGTCAGATGAGTACCCATGTGTCAGGGTTTTAGTCATTTCTCATCATTTTTCTATCATTTTATTTGGACCAAATTAGCCACCAGCAGTGAAAGGGTTTATCAAAACAAAACACCTGTTGGGTGTGAATCATCGAAGTTGCACAAATATTCTACAACACCTGGATTTGTTTTTTGAGATACTGATATATACAACTGCTATCAGAAACAAATATGGAATTTAGTTTATTAACCCTTATGCTGATGGACTGGCTCATTTGGGCAATACAAAATGATGCAAAAAAACTGACAATGACTGAAATCCTGATAAATGGGTACTCATCAGAAAGTACTCAGCCAGAGCTTTCTAATGGGTACCAACATAACAGTGTTTAGAAGGTTTTTCAGAAATCTTAGTATCTTTGTGCTTTGGATGAAAGTAGCCTTAGCTTTAGAAAAGCTAGGATTATACTAGGAAGACCTGTGGATCTCCTAGGAAGTCCTAGGAAGTATGTTTTGGTTAAGAGTGTAGTTTTAAGGTTTTAGATGACCCAAAATAAACCTCGGAAGAGCAAGGAATTCCTAGGCTTTTCCTTGGAAAATCCCAGGAATTCTAAGAAGTCCTAGGTATGTTTCGTAAGATTACTGATTCTGTACTTTGTTTTAGTAGGGAAGAGGCCTCCCTGTTTGTGACCCATATACAACTGTCACTCAACATGACTATAACCATGCACTTTGTTTTAAGAATGTACCAGGGAATACCAAGGAATTCCTAGGATTACCCTAGGAAAACCCCAGGATTTCCTAGGAAGTACCTTTGAATACCAAGGAATTCCTAAGATTATCCTACGAAAATCCCAGGATTTCCTGGGAAGTCCTAGACATGTTTTGGTACCTAGGAATACCAAGGAATTCCTAGGATTATCCTAGGAAAATCTCAGGATTTCCTGAGGAATGTTTTCGTAAGAGTACTGTTTTTAGTAGAGAAGATGTACCAGACTACCTCTCTGCAGTTTATGACCCATATGATACCAACAAACTACTCCGACTGTCACTCAACATGACCATAACTCCAAACGCTTCGTCTCCATAACTGCTATCGGAGCTCCCCTAGGCAAGTTCAACTGGTGCACTAATGTACCGACATTGCTGCTACAAGTCGTTGCTCTCTGACTTTATTGCCCCTCCACAGCCTGGAGAGCTCTTTTACCGGTAAGTGATTAACCCTTTCACACCCTTAGCTCCGTAAAAAATCCTGATTATTATCGCCATTATTTTTTGTTGACCTTAGTATTTTGGGGGAAAATATCTGATGGAGAATCGTGAATACGAAGCTTAACCCACTAATGCTAATGGCGGTTAAAACTGTCTCACTATTTTGTTGATATCTCTTTAAACAAAAGTTTTCAGATATCATATAAAGGAGAAATGTTGGTCAAAATCTAATGCACGAATCTTCTTTAACCCTTCCAATCCTGACTACTTCCGTCAAAGGACAATGACAAAAGGACTTTTGAAAACCATCTAAACCCTGCCATGTTGGTATTCATTGGAAAGCTCTTGCTGAGTCCTATCAGATGAGTACCCATTTGCCAGTGTAACACTGGCAAATGGGTACTCATCTGATAGGACTCAGCAACTTTCCATCAATTTTTCACATCATTTTCTATTGACCAAATCAGCCACCAACAGCACAATTACCGTTTATTCTCGAAAATCTAGACCACCCTAAGAATTTGGGCCTCTATGATTATTGTGCAAAATAATCTAAGGAAAATCTGGGCCACCCTCGATCTATCACTGGTTGTCATTAAGGGAAATCTCTGCCACTATTACTCTGCTTTGTCTATATTTTCAGAAAACATGGGCCACCCTCAACCCATTATAATTGTCAATTTTAACCCTCATCATAGCTGGTGGTGGCTAATTTTGCCGATACAAAATGATACCAAAAAGCTGAAAAATAACTGAAACCCTGGCATATGGGTACTCATCTGAGAGTACTCAGTGAGAGCTGTCCAATGAATACCAACATGACAGGGTTTCAATGATTTTCAAAAATCTTTGCGTCCTTGTGCTTTGGATGAAAGAAACCTTGAAGAAGAATGGGAAGGGTAAAAGGAAATATCTTCCCCTCAAGGGAGGTTGGGCAGGGGGGAGGGGGGGGGGGTATGGAGTTCCATTTGAGTGGGGCATCTTCCCAGTATGATGAACAAAGCGTGTTGTTTAAATGAAGTCCAACCCTCGACTAGTTCACTAGTTCAGGGTTGTCTACGCGAACACCAGCCATCCCAAAGATCCCATATTTCACGGCGAATCCGTCATTCCCGCACGGCGGCACGCAATCCCAACATCAAACTTCCGAAACCCGATATCACCGCGCTTAACAAGTGGAACCACTATCACCGCCTCTGGTTTTTTGCCCCCACCAACCACGAGTCGCAAAAAACAACAAGCATTAAAGATAAAATGTGGTTTCCTCGGTAATAAATCCTCTGACATGTCAAGAGTGAGGAGAAAACCCACTTGTACAAACAATGAAAGTCATAACAGCATCTGATCACTGACAGCACCCTACTCCGGGTACGGTACGGTATGTACCCAGGGTGTTATTTGGGGTATTTTATACCCTAAACATTTCCTAAGTTTGGCGACATTGCATGAATCAGTACGGTATGTACCCATGGTGTTATCGAATGAAGACCCTTCACACATGCATCTGCCAGCCCAGTTTTTTGGGGTATGTTATGCCCTAAACATCTCCTAAGTTTGGTGACAATGTATGTATTAGCTCTATGCCACACACGATATCTGTAGTTCCTTAGACAGAATACTTTTGAAGGGAATGGATTAAATATACAAAATATCATTATTCAATTTTTCAAATATATTTATTATTATTATAATATAATTGTAAATATGATATTTTCAATAGGGGTACCCATGTATACAAAACTACCATATATAAACTAGCATAATCAATTAACCCATTTGCACCTGGAGAACACACATAGTCTGATGACCTTGACCCTTACTCAAAATACTGAGTAAGATGAACATATTTGTGGGGGAATTATTGATTAACCCTTTGGCTGCTGATGGCTAATTTGGTCAAATACAAACTAATGCAAAGAAAGCGGGAAAATTACTGAAACCATGGCATGTGGGTACTCATATGAGAGTACTCAGTGAGAGCTTTCCAATGAATACCAACATGACAGGGTTTAGATGGTTTTCAAAACTTTTTGCATTTTTCACCTATGGACAAAAGTAGCCTCAGCATGGAAAGGGTTAAACAGAATCAACTTTATGTGAAATATTTCAAAAACATGTACTGCTCCGTTATCAAGATATTCCCAGATTTGTCAGACCATGTGTACTCTCTGAATGTGAATGGGTTAACTATTTTTTTACTTTTTTCAAATACAGTTTCTTTTATACATTAGGGATTTTATACACGGGGAAACACATTTAACCATGTCACATTTTGGAAAGGGCAGACTTTTCTAACCTTTGTCTTCTCATGTAGCAGCTGAAAATTGCCTATCATTAATTATTCAGCAGTAATCTTGGTTAATTAATCAAGGTGAAACGGTCTGATTAACTACTAGATAAACTGAAAACTAGACCAACCGGCAAAAAAGGTGTCATTACACTTATACTGGTGATATGTCCCTTATTAAAAACAAATTAAATACCCACTTATGTAGAATAATTTGATATGATATGTTGCCTTCAGTGGTACATATATTGAAACGTGTGTGGGTGAACAGGAAAGAGGAAAACCTATGGATATCCTGACATGCAATCAAAGAAACAAAGATTAAATCAAAAAATCAAATCAAATCAAAATTTACTTTTGATTCAATCACTGAAAAAAATGTTCTTTTTTGATGAGGAAAGGGATAGGTACTGGTACTCGATACAATACTAAATACCTTGAATGTTGCATGGAAAAAAAGTATTGTAACGAAAAATGAAAGTGTTATTTCATTTAAGATTTTAAACGTATGTACAATTGACTTAATTGCTACCTGGATGTCTCTGCACAAATAAAAGGCAGTTTATCATTTGTGAAGTTTTCTAAGCTAACAGTACTTAATTTAAATGAACTAGGTCCCTGGGAGGAAGGTAGTATCATTAAATATATCATTTAGGTATAATTGCATCTTGAAGGAAATATCGATATCGAATTGTGCAGCAATATTTAAAAGGTGCTAATCCTTATAAGGCAGTTCAGGACTTTGTATATTTTGTTGACTTAAAGAGGGATCGATAGAGAGAAATCCATTTTAGGAGTGCTCTGTTCTTTGTCTTATGAAAATAATAGTTGAACACTTTCCTGCCCATAATGCATAAAACCGCCTGACTACTTTAGTCTTTAGGGGATATCTCTCTAACGCATGTGATTTTCCTAAAATAGTTGACCTAGACATGTTTTCCATAAAGAAACTAACAACTCTCCTTCAAATATTGTTCATATTTATGCTTAGAATGTAAGTTATTTTCAAAAGTCTTATTGTTCCAGACAATCCAAACCAAAGCTAAGCAGAGGATCACAATATTTTCAAATGTAAAGCCAAAAAATTGATTGGAATTTTTACTAAAACTTTGTGCTTAGGAGAATAATGCATGACAATCTTCACTCAAATACTTCAGAAAGTTTTATATATTTTCCAAATATTCCTGACTTATATGATTTAAGTCACATACATCTGTAAGCCTACATTCCTTATTCTTTCATCTATCCCCCCCCCTTTACTACACAATTTAGCAGCAGATGAAGTGTGACAATTGAGGTACTAAACTAATTAAAGATTTTAATAGCAAAAAGGGCACTTATCTTTAATTTCCGGAGGAAATCTAAAAGATCTCTCCCAAACAACCTGTTCAGAAAACCTGTCTCCACCCCCCCCCCCCCCCCCATCTCCACGACACTTTTCTAGTCAATCAGAGCACACATGTTTCAAGCCAATTGTTGCAAGAAATTACTTGTGCATATTCTGTCATAATTGTTTATAAATCACTCAGTTGATCTACTCCCTCGGGGAGAAAAATGTGATTAATTCAATTCTTTTCTTCCGATCCATCATCTTGATGTCATGTGGCGGGTGTTGCCTATTTACATAGAACTGCGGCGTATGAAATTTCTCTTTGTTGGAGGAGCTTCAGAATCCACGAAACCCACTTACGGGGGCGATAAGGGGGGAGAGAGGGGGTAATTCTTCGTGTCGAGCCGAGCGGAAGGATTTGCCAGCATGTTATTTCCAGGTTGACACCAGTGTAATAAGTCCGCACAAACACGTTCACAAACACATAAAGGGATCAGTACGCAGGGTGAAAAAAAGGCCAAGAAAAATAGTTCCTCGTTTCTCACTACCTGATATTTTTATATATCCTTACCAATTAAATACCAAGGAATTCCTAGGATTAACCTTAGAAACACCTGGAGTTACCTTGGAGAATCTGAGCTACATTAGGTATAGTGGTCAAACTGCAAACATTTTGCTAACAGTACTAGTTGGTAAGTCCAAAATATTTCTGGTAGTTATTTATGAAAAAAACATTTTTCAGAAAATTGTTATATCAGTCCTCTGGATATTTTTGTAAATTTGGATAAGAAAAAATGTTCATGTTCACATATTTTGACAGCCATATCATGGCTAAATCATGACTAACCAGTATTCAGTGGTAGGGAAAACCAAAGTACCAAGAGAAAACTACAAACTAATCCAAAGTGACTGGCAACTTTATGACATGCCTTTGGCTGAATTCAAACACAGGACCTTACTCCTAAAGCCAAAAGTTAGCCTGACAATTTTGCTGATTTGTTTCATAAAAAAACATGGTATTCAGAACATAACCAACAACTCTCCTTGTTATTGTCAAAATGAGTTAGATCCAGACTACAATTTCATGAGAAACTCTTAAGCATCAATGTTATGGCCACTTAGCCCTTTCAATGCTGAGGCTACTTTCGGCCGTAGCACAAGGACACAAAGATTTTTGAAAACCATCTAAAACCTGTCATGTTGGTATTCATTGCATAGCTCTCACTGAGCGCTCTCAGTTGAGTTACCCATGTGCCAGGGTTTCAGTCATTTTTCAGTTTTTTTGCATCATTTAGTAATGGCCAAATTAGCTACAGAAGTATAAGGGTTAGCATTTGGAGCAGCCTCTGATTATTCCGCCTTTCACAGAGCAGAAACACCTACATGTAGGTAAAAATCATTTTGCTTGGCCTAAGAAGTGGACTGTAAAATTATTCATGGCATTGGAGTTGAAGGTTTGAGAGGTGGGTGAGTGATCGGCCTTCTGAGGCAGTATAATGCGCACCATCTATCGCAATCAAGCGCCCCTCTTCCCCCGCTTATTGTCAAAATGAAATTAACCCCTCCTCCCATCACCTTTCTAATGGGCCTGACCCTCTAAGTGCTTTTTAACCTTTGCTGACCTCCACAAATTTTTAAACAGCTCGTTAATGACCTTTCTCTTGCTCGGCGGAGTAAAGTGGTAGCCGGCTACTTAGATCCAGCTCGGACCAATAATCAGCAGAGGGTCTGCCCCGATGGCCGTGTGGTCTAAGGTGTTGCCACTGACTGCTAGCTGACTCTCACCACTGAGGGCCAGCCGTGTGGTCTAAGGTGGTGCCACTGACTGCTAGCGGTCTCTCACCACTGAGGGCCTGCCCTCATGACCGAGTGGTCTAAAGCGGTGCCACTGGCTGCTAGCTGTCTCTCACCACTGCCCAAGGTTTGAATCCCAGTCTGGCATGTGAGAAAGTTGCCAGTGACTTAGGATTATGTTTTTTGCTGGGTACTACAGTTTCCTCCACCACTTACAACTGGCTACTAACAACTTAGCTGTAATATGGCAGAAAAAATGAGGATAATCGAAATTCTGAGATTCCAAATTATTATCTCTAAAACTCTCCCATACAATCAATCTCACATCCTGGTTGACTTGCATATACTAGTACATAACCGATGCATACTCAAGTCAACTCAACTTTGTAAGATTTGTGAGTGAAGGGTAATTAATTGAATCACACCCTTTTCTACACCCTTTTGGCTATTTCAGGCGGGTACAGGTATTTTAGGGTGTCTTTAGGTTAAGGGGGCAACCCCCGTCATGCGCTGGATAACCAGCTAGAAAATGGCCCCCTCAACTGAAATAACGTGGAATACCTGAATGATGACTTGCTTTGTGTTTTGTTATGGGTATCAAAACAGTCCCGCTGACACCCTACTCCCTATACTTAAATAATCAGTGAAGCTTTAGCATGAATGGGTTCAACCCAGTAATGCTCACAACGGCCAAAAAATCCTGACAATCTTGATGAAATATTGCGAGCAAAAGCATTTTCAGGTAAAAATTTGATGGAGAAATGTTTGTCAGGACATTATTAAAAACTCTCCTTCAAAAAATTTGTAAAATTGTTCTTGATTTAAAAATTATAGTCGATAGCATAAGAGATCCAGACGACAATTTCTGAAGGAACTCTTAATCATTATAGGGTTAACCCATTTTAACCCATAATGCCCTGTTACACAGTGTTGCATATATGTAAAGTTGAACTTTAAGTTAAGTATTTGAAAATCTTCAGCCAGAAAAAAATGTTTGTTTTCAGCCAAAATATCAAGAAAAGTGACATTCTTTTAAAGCTCTGTTATAAAGTGTTGCATATATGCACAGTAGAACTTTAAGGTAATCATTTTGAAAATCTACAGCCAGAAAAATGTTTGATTTCAACCAGAAAAATCAAAGAAAAGTGACATTCTCTTCAAGAATGCCCTGTTACAAAGTGTTGCATATATGTACAGTAGAACTTTAAGGTAAGTATTTTGAAATTCTACAGCTGGGAAAACGTTTGTTTTTAGCCCCCCCAAATCAAAGAAAAGTAACATTCTCTTAAAGAAAAACATTATGGTACCTGCTACTTAAAGGGACAAAGACAGTTATGTGATTTGTGTGTGGGCCATGGGGTTTGTTTTGAAAAGGGGTTCGTTTTTAACTAAGGGGCATCTGTGTTTTAGGTAATGTTTTACACATGAAGGTTTTTCATTAGAAACCCTTTAATCTTGCCAAAACCCTCCCCTAAGGGGGGGGGGGGGATTAGGAGAGGGGTGTCTATCTTCTGAAAATATTCCTTTTATTAGAGAGATATCACCAAAATTGTCAGGCGGTTTTAGCAATTACAAAACGATGAAAGGTTTAACCCTTATGCTGCTGGAAGCTAATTTTGCCAATAAAAATTGACACAAAAAGTAAAAAAAAAAAAAGACAAACCCTGGCATATGGGTTCTCATCTTAATATAATCAGTGAGAGCTACCTAATGAATATATCAACATGACAGGGTTTAGATGGTTTTCAAAAATCTTCGCGTCCTTGTCCTATAATTGGAAGAAAGTAGCCTCAGCATTGGAAGGGTTAAGTACTGTAGAGACAAAAGGTTCCGAGTGTGTATGTATCTATACACCCACTCTCCAACCTCGGGAGGTAGCTTTTTTTAGCGTCTAACAAAAGAGGCGTCTGTAATCACTTTCAACATTCCAAGACGAAAAGCACCACTAGGGTAAATGACTTCTGGATGAAAGACTGGCATAGAATTCTTACAAATTATCGAGTTTCTTCTGCATGTCTGGCAGCGCGCCAAGCCTAGCGTGTTAAATTGGCACGGAGCCAAACTTATTTACTACGTCCACACGTTGCTTTCTTCCTTGCCTAAGCTCGTCGGTTTCATCAAGGAATGCTCGCAGATTCTTTTCCGGCGAGCTGTGCTTTTTGTGTGCGAAAATTCCGCCACTTAAGATTTCTATTAAGGTGCACCGTTCATGTCACTCTTGACCAGAAGGGGGAATTAAATCTCTTGTAATGGAGATTGTAAAGTGTCAAACATTCGGGTGACTCGAACAAAGCCTCTATATGAGTAAAATACATGCCCCGTGGAAAAATGCCTCCGGATATGTACGGTAGAAAAACTCCCCAGGGGGGTGAGTCTGGAACATATTACATTTCTTCACGGTTTATGATATGAATCTAAACATAAAGGGCTGTATACAATAACGGTTTAATTGCCCTGAATGCGACAGTTGACATGTAAAATGTTTTTTCTCAAAGAATATTTGTACATTACAATGCCTTGTTATGATTTCGTACTGTGCATTATATTTCGCATTTTTTCCATCTGGGTTACGAATCGCAAATTTATATTTTTTGAGATGGGAAGATTTTTTGTGTGTAAGGGATGAAAAGGGGATCCATTCATAACGTAGATGTGGTCAGATTGTTGATATCTTTTTATCAAATATAATAAAATCATACTTAAAAATTAAAAACTTGATAATAGACATATCATTAAATAAAGTATTGATCTCATTAAGCTTATCCTAAATTCCTGACACACATTTTGGGTTGAGACTATCTACAAATACGATGCATGTCTTATTTCAGCCTTAAACCCATTAAGGCTCAGCGGCCAAAAGCAGCCTGACAATTTTGATGAAATCTTTTTAGCAAAAGCAGAGTTGGTAAAATATTTGATGGAGAAATGTTTAAAAGAACATTATCAACAACTCCCCTTCAAATAGTTTGTAAAATCGTTCTCAATTCCAAAGTTATTATCAAAAGTATCAAAGATCCAGACGACAATTTCTGGAGGAACTCTCTAGGATTAATGGGTTAATGTGTAAAAATTCTTTTCCTGATAAGATAAAAACAGCTCCTTTCATTCTTGGATGAATAAAAGAATGGATATGTAGCGAGAGACCAATTACAATATGCCCAATAATAAAGACCTGGCTATCCCAGGGGTCTCAAATCTAGCCTTAGTAGACATTACTAGGAGACAAAGACCAATGAGGTCTCTCACATCGACTTTACATTACAGAGAAAGTTGCGCACCAACATGCGCAGAACTTAACTTTTGGGCTAATCGCCACAGCCTAGTTGTTTAGATTGACCAGCTGGTTTCATATCCACTTTTTTATTCATCTCAGATGCAATGAGAGGAATGTAAAATAATAATAAAGCCTAAAGAGCATACTGCTTTCAGTCGATAAAA
This sequence comes from Maea johnstoni, assembly GCA_963942565.1. NCBI lineage: Eukaryota > Metazoa > Annelida > Polychaeta > Spionida > Magelonidae > Maea > Maea johnstoni. Next base: position 6,905,051 of record OZ012686.1, on the reverse strand, counting down.
CTACCTCGGTGGTCATTATTTATTGTTCAATATTACATGTTTTCTACTCAGCTATCTATTAATCTAGTAATATAAATGTCTCTGTAACGGCACTACCATCGTAAATGCCAACCGCAAACTCCGCTGATTCAGAGTAATTAATGGTAAAGCTCTACGTTATATGCCAAACGAGAAAAGCTTTTCTTTTAAAGAAAAAGATTCCATTCATTGCGTGAATAAGAGCCTTAAGGAAGATTGCTACATCTCTTAACTAGAAATGTCATACCACTGGCATTCTTTTTATCCTATTGTTCGAATCACCCATTGTTACAGAAGAAATCCCATTTCTCCTTGCCATATTATCATCTTAACCGGTTATTGCCTGTCGCACACCGACACAGCCTTACAATTTTGATGGAATATTGCAGGTAAGAACAAAGTTTGGAAAAGATTTAATGGAGAAATGTTATTTAGAACATTACCTACAACTCTCCTTCAAATATTTTGTAAAATAATTCTGAATTTCGAAGTTATTTTCAAAAGTATCATAGATCCAGAATTTCTGGATTCAACTCTGAAGCACTAAAGGGTTGACCAGTTTATGTCTGTAGCACACAAATACTATTTGACTTTTTTGGTGATCTCTCTCCAACCAAAATATTTGATGGAAAAATGTTAATAAAATATTAGCTACATATTTCCTTCAAATATTTTGCAAATGTATGCTTTATTACCTAGTAATTTTTCAGAATAATTAGAAAATTGAATTGTTTTTGACCCTTTCATGCTTGAATGTCTCTTGGCAAATATCATCCTGATCTATGATATTTTTAAAAATAACTTTGGAATTAAGCATAAATTAGAAAAATATTTCAAAGAGAATTCTTTCTTAGTTTCTTTTTAACATTCCCCCTTCAAATGCATTCTAAAAATTGCTTTTGTTTGAGAGATATCACCAAAATAGTCCGGCATTTTTTTTACCCTAAAAGCATGAATGGGTTGAGAGAAATCTAAACACGAATAGGTCAATTCATACTCAGAGTTGCCCTTGAAATATAGTGCATGGATGCTTATAATGATATATTTGAAATAAATTGGCAAGAAAACAGAAATAATTGCAATCTACTTGGAAGGTTCTTTGTTGTTTGAGTACCAATTAACATTTCATCTTCCAATGTTTTCCAAATAATGCTTACGTCAGAAAAATATCCGTGAAATAATGGCTGCATTGATGAATTGATTAACCAACTTATTTCCAAAGTCACCTTCACGTGACCTTGTAAAATATCCTGGAAATTAATCATGATCTAAATAAAAGGTTTTAGCCCCATTCCAATTATTACCATCTTTAAACATAGATATATGTATTAAATATATATTCATATAATGACTTAAAGAGCTGAAATCATAGCATTTGTGGGATGACTTAATAGATAGCGGCATGAATGAGTTATTGTGGGAAGTACGGCATAATGGCGCTGCTCGAAATAGCAGGCATCCCTTGCGTTTTGATTAATACTAGTACATTGCATTGAGAAACTGATTACCGGAATTATTTGCCGGAATAATTCAGTTGGAAACAAGATATAAGCGAACTCCGGAAAAGAGCAGGGAGAGATGGATCACGTCAATGATGGAGGAGGGATATCGGGCCGAATTACCGATTCACTATATTCACATCAATTGCCTCGGTGTCCTGAGAAGGGAAAACAGGCTCTCCGTAACAGACACTGCACTCGCGACTGAACCCTTTTGCAATATTAAAAGGGTGCAGCTCATTAGCTTTTGGCACAATGCCAACATAAAACTGCTCGATGTTTATTGAAGAAATAATGCGTTACAGCGCGGAAGGGAAAATGGAAAATAGACAAAATAGACCATGCAGATACCATTAGACTCAAGTGGTCTCATGGATGAAGGTCTCAATCAGTTACCATAGCAACAATATTTTTGGTACTCCTCTGTAGGAGAGTGCATCCTCGGCACCGGATGACGGGCTTATTATAAAAATGATGATGTCAACCCCACCATGGATTTGAATATAGGTTACCAGTTCAAGGTCTTATAAAAAAAACAGGCTAACCAATTTATGCCAGCAATTTTACTAATAACTCTTTTATAAAAACATTTTTTTGGAAATATTTGAGAGAGAAATGCTCATCAGACTTCAACCTACAACTCTCCCTAAAATATTTTGTGACTTTTTATATCAGTCTGAAGTTTTTTTCAAAAGTATCATTAAACCAGACAACAATTTTGAAACGAATAATCGGACAAGAACAGGTTAACACTGTCAGGTACAGAGACCCCTGGTGGTCTGAATCATAAACAACTCACTCTAAACGATATAAATAATGCGAAAGATATCTGAAAAATATTTTTATTTATAAAGCCAGTTGTCATATGAAATAGCAGAAATATGTTTAATTTAACATGTATGTTGAAAACCTGGATATATTTGAGTGAGTATCTTATTTAGGGAGCATGGTTGTTATTTTGTAGTCGGTCATAAGCCTAGGCAGCTTGTGTTAACTATGTACAATTATTACCAACCTGAAATAAAGACTATCTATCTATCTATCTACATGTATGTATCATAATGTTAAACAGCTAAAAACAAATGATTAAGGTGAATGATATTTGAAACACATTAATATATCTATACAAAATAGCAGATTTAAATTCATGATTATACAGAAAATAGAAGGCACCTATATATATGAGTATCAGTGAGCAAAATGTATGAATGGGCTAAATGAATTAGCCGACTTACGTTGTTGTAAGAGGACTGGCATCCTTTCATAAGGTCATTATCGCCTTCTTGGCAGACAACCAAGAATGAGGAGAAATAGGTGAAGGGCGTGAGGGATTGAATACATAATCTATCTCGTATGCATCACAATATACCGCATAATTATCAGCTTCCTGGAAAAGGGCGAAAGGTGATGATATTATTATTGCTGATGATGATGGTTATGATGATGATGATGATGATGATGATGATGAGGAGGAGGAGGATGATGAGGGTTATGACAATAAGGAGGATGTTTGTGGTAATAATGGGGATGATAATGATTTGATGATACCGATAAATACCTAAAATGATGATAATGATGATGATGGTGGTGATGATGATGATGATGGTGATGATGATTATGATGATGATGCTGATACTGATGATGATGATGATGATGATAGTGATCAATATGATGATGATATTGATATGGACGATGCTGAGTAGAAGGATGACGGTAATGGCGGTGATGATGATGATGATGATGATGATGATGATGATGATGCTGATGATGATGATGATGATGATGCTGATGCTACTGATGATGATGATGATAGTGATCAATATGATGATGATATTGATATGGACGATGCTGAGTAGAAGGATGACGGTAATGGCGGTGATGATGATGATGATGATGATGATGATGATGGTGATAATGACTATGATGATGATCATTGTGATGGTGATGATGGTTCATGCGGATGTGATAATTACGTGGATGGCAACTATTATACATAGTAGTAGTAACCTTGATCAGACCGTTACAGCTGCAAAAATTGTCGACAAAGGAGTTTTTGCGAAACTGACATGACTGCACAAGTTGTGGGGGGAGGGGGGGGGCAGGCGAACGTATCTCTCCACACTATCTGCATGCCGTTCTTTGATGACACACATGAGGATGCCAGGAAAAAAAATCGCCCAACAAGTGTCAAAAGTTGAGTGTGTTCCCGCAGCATGTGCAGCCTGTGAAGGAAGAAAACCGTAGCTGCTGACAAAGAGATTCATGTGTTTGCGGTTAACCCATTTATGCTAACAGCGGCCAAAATTGTCTGACGATTTTGAAGAAATCTTGCAGGTGAAGACACTGTGAGAAAAGTATTTGAAGGAGAAATGTTCATCAGGACATTACCTACAACTCTCCTTCAAATATTTTGTAAAATCAATGTAAATTCAGAAGTTATTGTCAAAAGTATCATATAACCAGATGACAATTCTGATGAAATCTTGCAGGCAAAACACTGCGAGAAACATATTTGATGAGGAAATATTAATCAGGATATTACCAACAACTCTCCTTCAAATTTTATCGTAAGATAATTGTCAATTCCAAAGTTATTGTCAAAAGTATCATATATTCAGACGACAATTTTGATGAAATCTTTCAGGCAAAAGCACTTGTGAGAAACATATTTGAAGGATAAATGTTCATCAGGACATTTCGTACGACTTTCCTTCAAATATTTCGTTAAATCATTCTCACTTCAAAAGTTATTGTCAAAAGTATCTTATATCCAGACGACAATTGCTGTCAGAACGAACTCATAATAAGCAAGTTTTCCACAACACGCAGCCTCACAGCTCTCTGCTCCAATACACACAAGGCACCCACAATTGAATCCTGCTAATTTGCAATTTTACAACTGAACTGGATCGGTTATTTGGTTAGCAGTGGCTATTTTTCCGAGAGACCTACGCGTGATCGCTAGAGAAAGGAGGTGCGAAAAGAGGTTTTGAATAAGCAACACTCTTCCGCCGATTGGGTTTGTATGGCTTCAGGAGGGCCGGCTTTCACCCTGCCCTACACCTAAAGTGGCCCACTAATTTAAAGAACAATCCCCCCTTTGTCGGCCACTGCTCCCAAGGGGGAAGGTAAGAGGGGTTTTACCCCATACCTTGAGAAAACACAGCCTGGGGGCAAATTGTTGAGAGGACGTTTGCTTGCTTTCCCAGCTCCCACTCAGGGTTCGCTGGCTTACTTTAACCCTTCCAATTCTGAGGCAACTTTCATCCAAAGCACAGGAACGCAAATATTTTGGAAATCCTCCGAACCCTGTCATGTTGGTATTCATTGGATAGCTCTCACTGAGCACTCTCATATGAGTACCCATTTGCTAGGGTTTCGATCATTTTTCAGTTTTTCGCATCAATTCATATTGGCAAAGTTAGCCACCAACAGCATAAGGGTTAAAGTTTCAGGGCTCACTAGCTTACTTTAGAGTTTACAATTCACAGGTTTCTGCCTGGCCTAAAGTTCACCTTTGTGTCATCCCCCATACCCCACTTGCCGAATATTACCTGTATCGAATTATCTCACCAGGGGGCAGCATGCTAGACTATTGGAATCGTATAGTTACCCTTGCAGTAGCCAATTACTGGAGAATAGCCTGTGGGAGGGTGGTCTGGGGTGGCCAATAATTGAAATTTCACAGAGTCAAGTGTGGACATTATAGTGGCGATAATGATGATGATGATGATGATGATGGTGATAATAATGATGAAAATGAGGATGGTGATGATGATGATGGTGGTAGTACTGATGGTGGTGGTGGTGATAATAATGATGAAAATGAGGATGATGAGGATGATGGTGGTGGTGGTGGTGGTGATGATGAGGGCAATGATGATGCTGTTGATGATGATAGTGATGATGATGATGATGACGGTAATGACAGTAATGACGATGAAGATGACAGTCAAAGTGGTGGTGACCACTATGATGATGATGTGGATGATGACAATGATGATGATATTGATGACGATGACAACGACAACAATGACGATTATGATGATGATGATGATGATGATGATGATGACGTTCATGATATGATGATATACAAGATAATGACACTGTTATGATATTAGTATGAGAATAATAGTGAACTATTCACATAATAAAAATTCCAGGAAAGAGGAAAAATTCAATATCAACACCTGCAAAAAATTCTCAAGACATACTAATAAGCTGTAGCATCCTACAATATAACGCAATTCATTTGAAAATCTCATATGTGGTTATCTTGATGCCAATTAAATTTGCCCCACTTCCGTGACAGAGTGATATTTGCAAACGAGTAATCATTAATCCGATGATAAGAGTCCGCCCTCACCTGGCGGCCCTAATCAAGGTGAATTATGATCAAAGGCTAGAAGACACACCTGAGATGTGTATTGGCAGGTGGAAGATATCACTGATAACGTACCTTTTGTTGCAAAAGCAGAAAATTGCAGACCGCAGAAACCAATAATGTATGTGTTTTATGTACGATAGCTCATGAACAGCTGCAGACAATATCTTCAGAGAATATTTTTTGCTTCATAGGTTAAAACTCTTATGCTGCTGGTGGCTGATGTGGCCAATACAAAATGATGCAAAAAACCTAAAAAATGACTGAAACCCTGGCACATGGGTATTCATCCGAGAGTATGCATCAAGAGCAATCCCATGAATACCAACAGATGGTTTTCAAAAATCTATGCGTCTTGTGCTTTGGACGAAAGTAGCCTTAGCATTGGAAGGGTTGAGCCTTGAACCACCCATCCTAAACTTCTAATGATATCCTAGCATTTTTATTTGCATTGTCCTAAGATTTCTTAGTATTTCACAGCTCCAATCTTGCTGGGAAATTTTCAGGAAACCAAATGAGTTTATTGATGTTTCATGTGCATTTTATATACAGATTGTATTTAGAAACTCAATTTATTCCATTTATTGATACTGGCTTATAGATTGATCTAAGTCTTTAATATTGCTATGAAGCCTAATATGGTAGTGTCACCTGTTGACAGTACTTAAAAATTGTGTGCTTCAATACCAATTGTCTGTGGACCAGGTCTTAAATATTTCGACAACCCCGCCTTTCCCTACTGTGTTTGTGCTTGTGATTTAACCCTCTCCCGCCCAGCTTTAGTCTCCCTGCCATTCATCAGGGTATTCACATTAACCCATGCATGCCCATGAACCCCCTTGAAACATGTCACCTGGATAACATGAAAGACAAAAGAATTGGGTTAAAACAGGAAAGACAATGTTATCAATCAGATAGCGTTTAGAAAAAGTAGACCTCCTTCAAATATTTTCAATAAATGCAAGTTTTTCAAAGTTCTTCTAAAACGTTTTTTCCTAAAGTGGTCGGTCCTTTTCCCAGCCACATTGGGAAGACATGCATAATAATTAGACTTGGTTTCACATATCACAGTCTAACACATTAATATTTAAAGACTTCCTCTGGAAATTGTCATCTGGACTTTTAATACTTTTGACAATAACTTTACAATTGAAATTAATTTCACAAAATATTTGAAGGAGAGTTGTAGATAATATTTTAATTAACATATCTCCTTCAAATATTTTCTCAACTAATTACTTTTGCTTGAAAGATTTCATCAAAATTATCTGGCTGCTTTTGGCCACTGTGAGCAATAATGAGTAAACATATCTTTGACTTGAATTCAAAACTTTCTGTTTCAACATTTGTCACACTTAAGGGTGGTCTGATCAGGATGTGACCGGATACCCCGGTTGATAATAATACACGTATAGAGCTTCCTGTACCCTGTGTTTCTCGGTGAAATGAACATCATTACAAATACTTCCCTGCTCACGGGCATGAGCATTTACAGACCGAAATAAGCATGCCGATTTTGTTCCGAAAACAATGCGCTATCCGGACACACAGTCTACTGATTCTTGTGAGTGAGAAACTTAACTGCATGCAACTTCAATGCTCCTTACTTCACAGGCCACTAACTCTACCCCGGTTTTGGGGTATTGTAGGGTATCGTATCCTAACACCCTTTTTGAAAGGCATAATTTAACCCTTTCTTGCCCTTGTGCATTGGGCACTGCCCCATGCACCTACAAGTTAAAAATGTAACTCCACCCCTGTTTGAGGGTATGGTACCCTAAAACCCTTTTTGAAAGGCATAATTTAACCCTTTCTTGCCCTTGTGCATTGGGCACAGCCCCATGCATCTACAAGATTAAAAATGTTATTCAATACTAGGGTATTGTGCTGCGGTAGGGTATAGTACCCTTACACCCTTTTTGGAAGGTATAGGTATTAACCCTTTTTGCCCTTGTGCATTGGGCACTGCCGCGTACCATACCACCCTTTTTGAATGTTACTCAATACTGGGGTATTGTGCTATGGTTAAGGGTATTGTAACTAATACCCTTTTTGAAAGGCGGCATTAACCCTTTCTTGCCCTTGTGCATTGGGGCACAGCCTCGTGCACTTTCAAGATTTGTTACTTAATACCGGGGTATTGTGTCGGTTCTAACCCTCTTATGCCTATGCTGTTTCATGCTTGCCGAAAATTTGTTACCTCACGGTGGGGTAAAGTATAATCAGGGCTAAAAACCCTTATAGGAATCTGCTGTAGCCTAGTGGTTTAATGGCACCTTGCTCCCAAGCGTGAGGTCGCAGGCTTGATCTCCATTAGCAGGTGGCCTGGTCACTATATAAACGTGCAGAATTGTGAAGGACTGCCTATGGCAGTTCTGCAACTGAATACCCTTGTAACTATTTGTGAAAAGAGGTAACTTCTTTCCAGTTCCAGGTTTCTATTTAATCGCGATATGACCTTAAATCTGTTGAAAGCAATTTAAAAACCGATTCCCCCTCCCTCTGCAACAACCCTTTTACATTGGCATTAACTATTTCATGCCATTGTGAGTGAGAGATGGGTGCTGAGTATACTATCACTCTGTCAGAATATAGCAATTGTAACATGCCATGTTTTGGGAGTCAGGGATTACTGAATGCACTTCCATTTTCATTATGTATCTACTATATTAGGGCTGTGTGCACCTGGGCCAAAACCCTTTTACATTCTTAACCCTTATCCTGCTGATGGCGAATTTTGCTTATACAAAAAATGCAAAAAAGCTGAATAATGACTGAAACCCTGGCAAATGGGTACTCATCTAAGAGTACTCAGCGAGAGCTTTCTAATGAATACTAATATGACAGGTTTTCGATGGTTATCAAAAATATCTGCTTCCTGGTGATTTGGATGAAAGTAGCCTTAGCATTGTAAGGGTTAAACCATTCATGCTCATAGTGGCAAAAAGCAGCCTGACAATTTTGGTGCAATTTTGCAGGTCGAACCAAAGTCAGAAAAATATTTCAAGGAGAAATGTTATTCAGCACACTACCAACAACTCTCCTGCAAATATTTTGCAAAATACCTCTGAATCCTAAAGTTATTGTCAAAAGTATAAAAGATCCAGACGACAGCTTCTTGAGGATCTCCTAAGCATTATTGGGTTCATGACCCTTTTTTTGCTAGTGTGATGGAGTTAGAGACGGCCACATGCACCTCCAGTGGTTGTGGTAATGTTAATTCACAGGGTAATTTACATGTATTATTGCACTATACTAACACCTTTTTAGAATAGAATTAACCTTTTTTTTACTCATATGAGTAAGTGAATCCTCCTTCTGCTACCTCTACTAGTCTTTACTTACTCTAGAGTAGATTTTACGCCATGATATTAAAACATGACTTTTAATTCATGACAAAATTTATAAGGTGATAATGCAATCAAGTACTGTTAACAGTAAAATACCAAACCATTTCATTGGTACCGATATTGCACTGTACCGTTTCATTCTAAGAGGTATTTCATCCCTTAATGCATCTGAGATTTCTAGGCCGCAATTGATGGTGGTGTGGTCGGACCATCTAAGGGATATTATGTATGGGATTCCCTGCACCTCAAGTGCTAACTAGCGTTAGTAATACAGTTAGGCGCGGCCGAGTCTAATGGGGATTGACCACTACACACTAATAAGACTCGTGGCAAAGTCCCATGCATTATACATAGCGTTTGTGCCAGAATCCCCCCTCCCCTTACGTCATCTTTCCCAGGCCGGACTCCGTGGGGGGTCTCATGTGACGCGCTGCTCAGATTGCTATCCTCCGATGCGATCCGCTAATTCCGACACAATCATTTTCCGGGGACATCATCTTTCATGAGGGAGATGACCCGTCTTGGAGGAAGTGTGCATTAATTTGCTGCTCGCAAAACTCTTTGACAGGTGGAAATTGCATTGCATAATACGCAATAAGCCATGCATTCACATTCAGAGTTACTCTGGTAATTATTGTCTGCTACTCTCATACTTTTGAAAATAACTTTGGAATGAAGCCAAAGTTCACAATATATATATATATATATATATATATATATATATAGCATGAAATGGATCAACCAAAAAAAAAAAAGAAAAAAAAAAAAATGAAGCCAGACAATTATGTGTGATCCAAACAACCTAGTAATTTGCATCCTTCTTTCGCCCAAATTTAAGTACATAATGTTGGGTATTTCTAAGGGTACCCTGACTGCTATATGGGTTTAAGGGTAGGGCGACATGTCTTTGTGACCTATCCTTGACCTGGTACCCTGCGCCCTTTGAGGGGCAAGGGGTTCATGGGAGTCATACCCCGTGAATTGAGGGCGACTGAAAGCTTTAAGAAGCCCTAGCCATTTCCTGTGTGAAGTGCTTCAAAGGGGAACCTTAACCCAGCCCATTCAAGCTTAGGGTTCCCCTTGAAAAATGTCGTCTGGATAAATGGTTCTTTTGAAAACATCTCGGGAATAGAGGATCCATTTGCAACATTTTTCAAGGAGAGTTCTAGGTCGTGTGACTTAAGCAACATTTCTCCTTCAAATATTTTCGGAAATACTAAGGTTGATAGGTATCACCAGAATAATTGAAGGTTGTTTTGGTAATAGAGGTGTACATAAACAGCTTAAGACTCACTATCATCTACATGTATTACCTCAATGAGGGTCATAGCAATAGTTTTAAAAATGCCTGTCGGAAACAGCAATTTCTAAAATTTCTGCCAATCCAGATTTTTTTCTATTCAGCTACTTCAGATCCTTAACCCATTTACGCTCAGAATGGCCGAAACAGGCCTGACAATTTTGCAAGTATTGTACTAACGAAAGCATATTCTGGAAAACATGTTAATCAGAAGCAAGACAACAACTATATATATATATATATATATATATATATATATATATATATATATATATATATATATATATATATATATATATATATATATAGTATATATATATATATATATATATATATATATATATATATATATATATATATATATATATATATATATATAAATATAAATATATATATACATATATATATATATATATATATATATATATATATATATATATATATATATATATATATATATATATATATATGAATATAAATATATATATATATATATACATATATATATATATATATATATATATATATATATATATATATATATATATATATATTTATATATATATATATATATACACACACACACACACACAGCAAGAGTGCATGGTGAGTGGTTATGCAAGGGCACACTATTGTCTTGCAGCAGGCGGCATAGGATTACTTGATTTTTGTTTGTGCTCCCGTTTTCTAAGAACATCCAATCAATGGGAAGGATTCGCGGAACAATGCCGCCGCTATCCACACAAGAGAGTGTTTACAGATATTCCGTTAATTAAGCTATGCGTGAAATGCGTGGTCGATATTGGGTATGGTTTGTCGGAACTTGCATCAAACCGATAAGACATGTTTTTTCATTCGAGCGAATCAAATTAGACAGATAAAATCATCCTCGCGCTAATCACGGCAAATAATTAGCTCGACCAAGGTTACGGTTTCCCCACAGAATGATAGATCGGCGAGTTCTGCTTGTTAAATGAATGAGGGACATTACCCTTAATAATTCACAAATCCATTGTGAATATCCAAAGCGATATAATTATAGTTGACGTCGAAAGTGCCTTGCAGGGGCCTATAAATTAACACCTGTTCGGAGAACAGTGTTCAATTAATCAGATAAGAAAAGCAGCGGGATTTGGACATGGGCCTACCGGGGACCTTCTCGTATTGGGTTTAGCGTTGCTATGTAATTTAAGTACCTCCTATCACAGGAGATCTTCGGACAATAACGCAAGGCCAAGTTGGACAGCCGAGACAAAGACACTGGGGCACTGCTCATGCCGATTAGCGTACGATAGCGCATACTTTTTCGTGCTTACGATCGCATGGCCTTTCTGTGTGTTCTCTCAAGCGAACGCGTGCCCGTCTATGGAGTTTTCTAAAGCTTTCGGCAATTACCCCTTCACTTCCTGTCTGCGCCCGCTACCCGGCCCTACCACCCGGCCTTCCAACTCGGCCTTATGCCCATTGCCAGCGCCATACCGGCAGACCACACCCGGAGAAGAATATCGCGCACAAAAAAATATGCCTGAGGACAATTCAACAATCTGGCGAAAATGCAAATGCATTATCATCATCATTATGAATTATCATCTCAAGATAATGGAGCTTTTTTTCTTTCATAAATAATTGATTTATTCATAATACACTGCAGAAAATACCTTTTGGCAAATATAAAAAATCGCTTAATTCTCTTTCAAATAAATATAAAGAAACATCTGGACAAAAAAAGCATTGTTAAACAATTTTCCTATCAATTTTCTTTTATCTTTCGTATGAGACATTTCTTTGAATGTAATTCAAAGAAAAGCCAGTCACAATTCGAATAGAAACAAATCGAAATCTAAAATTCACTGTTTATGAAGTGAAACTATTCAGATTGGTTATGAATCAAAATACCTAAGGTAAGTAGGGTCAGATCTATTTATTTGTTATTTGTTTATTTGTTAATCATCATAATATCAATATAGCACTCTCTCACCACTGCCCAGATTTGATTTCTGTTTGTGGCATGTGAGAAAGTTGCCAGTGTCACGACTTAGCCCCAATATGGCAGAAAAAGTGATGAAAATCGAAATTCCAAATTCCTACCCCAAGTATAAGAAAGAAAGTTTAAGAAATGTCAGCCCTGATATATGCCTTTGTGACATTTAAAACTTAATTCAAGCCAGTAAAGATTTGCTGTTTGGCTTCTGATTAACATTTCTCTTTCAAATATCTTATCAAAAATGTTTTAGTCAAAAAAAGAAAAATTTACAAAAGAGTCAAGCCTGTTTTGGCCGCTCTGAATGAGTTAACAATATAATTTTTTTCTGAATTCAGAAAAGTATCTAAATTACCCACGCAAAACTATAACTGCCAGTCTACGGTTTCAGCAACAATATTATCATAATTCTTTTTCCTCGCCTTCTTTGATATTCTAATCAAATAAATATCATGCAGAACATTATTTTTGCTCGCAAGAGAAATAAATTACATCTGAAGCGTTTTTTTGCTTACCATCAAAGAGTTCTTATCACATTATTAACCCATTCTCACTCAGAGGTACTTTGGAAAGTATTGTCTGCTACTCTCATATTTTTGAAAATAACTTGGGAATAAAGCAAAAGTTCCCAAATTATTTGAAGGAGAGATGATTCTTTGCTTCTGATCAACATTTCTCCTTCAAAAGTTTTCCGGAAAATGCTTCTGTAGGTAAGATATTTACCAAATCGTCAGGCCTGTTTTGGCCGCTCTGAGTGTTAATGGGTTAAGCTGTCTTTATTTACTCAAGACGATTTGCTTTGGAGATGGGATGCAAATCTTTTTCGAGCCTGAACATTACTAGGGAAAAAAGTAGAGAAAGCAATAGAAATGCATGCATAATTTATTTAACCTTTATTTGAATATTATAAAAAGTAGCCTCTTCTGCTCGATTGCATAATATCAATATACAATGCGACCACAGACTTTACTTTAAGAGGATCCAAGGAATAAAAGAGAAAAAGTGGGGTCGTTTTTCCTGCAATCTTTTCAGTGGAAATGTCACTGGGAGATGCTTCTTTTATACAACATTATGTCTCAATTTAACCCATAAATACTCAGGGTGGCCAAATGCAGCATGAACATTTCAATGAAATCTTGCTGAAATCATTTGGAATAGAAATGCAAGTTGAGTCCTTCAAATATCTGCTAAATATTCACTTTGTCGGAAGAGAAATAATTTATCATCAAATTTAGCAGGACGTTCATGGCTGCTAGACAAGAAAAGGTTAACCCATTATGCCAAAAGCAGTCTGACAACTTTGATGAAATCTTGAAGGCAAAAGCATTGTTAGGAAAATATTTGATATAGAAATGATAATCAAAAGATTACCAACAACTCTCCTTCAAATATTTTGTAAAATAATTCCCAATTTCAAAGTTATTGTCAAAGGTTTTGTAGATCCAGATGACAATCAAAGGGTTAAAAAAAGGTCAACTTACCCTTATTTTGACCACCTTTGCTCTAGTAATACCATTGGTGCAGTGCCTCCTAAATAGCGATTTCTGAAACAATAAACAGATGGGTATCAGTCATCATGCACAAATTAACACTGATTGTTTTATTTAGATTTCCTTTAACCCATTAATGCTGGCAGCGGCCAAAATCAGTCTGACACTTTTGGTGAATTCTTTCAGGTAAAAGCAAATATGGTCAAAGATTTGAAGGAGAAATGTTGGTCAGAACATTACCAACAACTCTCCTTCAAATATTTTGTAAAACCATCCTGCATTCTCAAGTTATTGTCAAAAATATTATTGTACCAGACGAAAATTACCACAGAACTCTTACGCCTTAATAGCTTAAGGGCAAACAGGGCTTTGAGGGGAGAGGAATAGCTAATTTGACAGATCAGTTCACCGCTTGTGGAAAGGTTTATTATTCTAGAGTATAAAAACATGCGCAAGTGCCATCTGTGCCACTCTTAGTCATCGCACAAGTGTTTGTCCCCGTGTGTTCTGAAAATGACGATTCCGCCTCCCGAATAATCTTTTCATTACTTCGAGGGCCCTCGTGTTGGCCACTTTGACAAGTGTTCAGCATTTTCAATCTCGTTATTTTTTTTCGCTGCGGTGTGAATAGTCGGCCATCCATATGTAATTGTGTCCGATGCATCAAAATTAATTTTTAAAATTCATTAAATCCACCATCGCTGGACATGGGAAAACGGCATTAGCAATGAATGCATTAATACGGCCACAATGCCCTGATGAGTGGACGCAGCTTGGTTTATTAATATTAACCCATTAATGTTAATGGCAGACAAAAACAGCCAGACAATTTTGATGAAATCTTGCAGGTAGAAGAATAATGAGGAAAATATTTGATGGAGAAATGTTTATTAGAACACAACAAACAACTATCCTTCAATTATTTTGCAAAATCATTCTCGATTCTAAAGTTAAGGTCAAAAGTATTTCAGGTCCAGACGACAATTTATGGAGGAATTCTTAAGCATTAATGAGTTAACATTTGCTGTGAAATCTGCTATTGAAGTATTAAGTATTAATCAAGTGGGCCCTGTGTGTCAAGGAGATAAGCCATTAATCCACAGAGACCTGTCTCATGCAATCAGCAAGTTATCAAATCACCTTTGGGTGCAGAGTAGAATTACAGGCTCTAAACTTATAAAACTTGCAAATGTAGAGTTTATACCGCTTCCAATGCTGACTCTACTTTAGTCCAAATCACAAGGAGACAAAGATTTTTGAAAACCATCTACACCCAATCATGTTGCTATTCATTGGATATCTCTTGCTGAGTACTCTCAGATGAGTACCCAAGTACCAGGTTTTCAGTCATTTTTCAAAGGTTTATTTTGCATCATTTAGTATTGATTAAGTTAGCCACTAGCAGCATGAGGGTTAAATGCCCTTTTTATTTGGTAAAACAATAGAAGACCTACCACGATTACTTTGAAAATAGAAATTTGAGGTTGAAAAAAGACATCTATTATTTCTGTAGGATGTATGTAAATGATCTTCCTAGCTATCCAGGGACTTGGATAAGGTTTTTAAGTAAGGTGAATTGAAGCAAGAATTCAAAATAGTATCTCCTTGAAATGATCATAATGATGTGTGTATTAGCCCATCAATGCTCACAGCGGCCAAAAGCAGCCTGAGAATTTTGGTAAAATCTTGCATTGTTAAAAGCAATTTGGGAAATTATTTTAAGGAGACATGTTATTCAGAACATTACAAGCAACTCTCCTTCAAATATTTTGTAAAATCATTCTTTATTCCAATTTGTTATCTTATAAAGTATATAAAGATCCAGACAACAATTTTTGAGACAATTTCCCTCTGAAGTATTAACCCTTATGCTGCTTGTGGCAAATTTTGCCAATACCTAATGATGCCAAATAGCTAAAAATGACTGAAACCCTGGCATATGGGTACTCATCTGAGAGTACTCAACGAGAGCTTCCCAATGGATACCAGCATGACAGGGTTTAGATGGTTTTCAAAAATCTTTGCATCCTTGTACTTTTGACGAAAGTTGCATTCGTTTTTTGCAGCGCTACTGCAGGGATGGAGCATGCTGAACGTTTTTGTTTCCAAGTTGACCCAGTATCAATTTCATTCATTAGACCATTATCCAACCCACCCACAGGGATTTAACCCATTCAAACTCAGATATACTCTAGAAAGTATCGTCTGCTACTCCCATACTTTTGAAAATAACTTGGGAATAAAGCAAAAGTTAACAAAATATTTGAAGGAGAGTTGTTGTATGGCTTCTGATCAACATTTCTCCTTCAACTGTTTTCCAGAAAATGCTTCTGTAGGTAAAATATTTCCAAAATTAACAGGCCTGTTTTGGCTGCTCTGATTGTTAATGGGTTAAAGCATTGTTGGATAGGGGAAGGAATAAGGAATATGATTACCCCCATTACCATCAAGAAACCTAACACCCTTACCCAGGGTGCATGTAGCAGTACATACCCATTGACACTGCCACTGAAAACACAAACATTCAGGCCACTTCCTGCCTGGGGTGAAAAGGTTCAAGGGGAATTGTTAACCCTTTAATTCTCACATCCGCCAAAAACTGCCTGACAATTTTGATAATATCTTGCAGGTAAAAGGATATTCAAGACAAGAATTGATGGAGAAATGTTCATCAGAGCATCATTTATAACTCTCCTTCAAATGTTTTGTAGAATTATGCTTAATTCCAAAAGTACAATCAGAAGTTATCATAGATCCAGACGACAATTTTTAGAGGTAATCTCCCTAAGCATAACTGGGTTAATTGTGCCCCACAAGGTGAAGCAATGACCCTATTCCAGTGGTACCCGCAATCATTGAAATAATGCTATATCAGGCTTGCCTTCACCCTAAACACAGGACTGTATCCTGGTTTTGGAGTCGATGCCTTCCCAAGGGAAAATAAAATGTTGCCACTGCAGTGCAGCTCTAGCGTGGCTCTAGAGCTGCAATTGAGTTGCAATGAATTTCGCAGCCACTCTCTTTTGGTGACTGGAGCTGCTTCAATGCAGCAACTTCTTAAGAATTAGTGAGAAAGTTGCACTAGTTCTGCTCTAGTGCAACAATAGGTGATGAGAGCAGCTATGTTGCAGCTTTTATAATTAGAAGCTGCCCCACAGCTGCTTTGGTGTGGCTTTCAGTGGGTTTAGTTGCACTAGATCTGCTTTAATGCAACAATGAGTGATGAGAGCAGCTATGTTGCAGCTTTGATGAGTACAAGCTGCACTATAGCTGCTCTAGTCTAACTTTCAGTAGTCCGAGCAGTTCAGTTTTATCTTAGACAAGTACAAGATGCAATAAAGCTGCTCTATTGCAATAGTTACTTAGGTGGTAAAGTCATTGCTGCAACACAGCTGCTATGGTGCAGCTCATACTTAGAGTAGTACTTGAATTATCATGGTACATTCTCAGAGTATGAGGTGCAACAGAGCAGCTGTGTTGCCAATCTGACTTACTGATTCCACCCAATAATGTAATTGGCATTATTATTTAAAACTAACAAAAAAACACTAACACATATAAATTGATATTGGCCATCCATCCCCATGTGTGTGTGTATATATATATATATATATATATATATATATATATATATATATATATATATATATATATATATATATATATATATATATATGTGTAATTATACATATATATATATACATATATATATACATATACATATATATATATATATATATATATATATATATATATATATATATATATATATATATATATATATATACATACTGCATCCCTGCAATTATAATATCATTTTGTCAGAAAAAATGTCCAGTATATTCTCTTACCTAACTGTATCCCAATTAGTAATAAGTAATATATTTTTTTTATAGATGATATATTCACCTCTGTGCTGCATGCTTCCACATGAGTTGTGGTTCTGTGAAATGGCAAGTCAAGAATGACTGGCCTAGTTATTTCTGGCTTTGAGATCTAGGCCGCATGCACTTTAAGAAATCTTCAGAGACAATGTTTCATTATTCCTCTGTCTTGTTTATATGTTGCAATTGTATACTCCAAGCAGCATTGACATATATATACAATGTTACCTCATATCTAGATACATTTTTATTAATTTTGAAAACCCACAAGTGGCCTTGATTGTGGGTCAAATTCTATAGACACATGCATGTACTGCCAGACTGCCTTTCATTCAGAGGTAGCACAGTCGACAGCATGGCATTTCAGAGTGATGTAAATAAAGTGCATAAATCAGAGGAAAGTAAGTAAAATTTCTCCCTCTGTTATAGGAAATAAGAATCATTATATAGTCAATAATTCTAACACTCAAGATTTTTTTATCAAGAAGATCAAAATGTTAAGATATTTACATGAAATATGTCCAGTATGATTGCATGAAAAATCCTTTCAAGTGCAAATATGAGGAACTTAAAAATACATGGCTGAACTAGCTGTTTTGGTATAATATGATAATGATATTAATAACAATGATGATAATACTAATATTATTATTTTTATTATTACTATTAATAATAATAATGATAATTGTAAAAATTACAATATAAAATAATATGATTATAATGAAAATAATGCCTGTTTTATTGTCTCATTTGTTTGAAGAGTGAATATATTTTACTTGAAGGGGGGGGGGGGGGGTGGTGGTAATGACAAGCATGCATACTTTAAATAAATGATTTAATGATATTTATAAATTCTTTATAGATCATTTATTAATATCAATAAGCAATTTATCAATATCAATGACTGATTTTAAAATGATTTATATAGATATTAATAATTGATTTATAGATATTTATGAATGATTTAAAAAGAGTTATACCATGATTATATACATCTATATATCTATTGATTATATGATAAATAGCACTGAAGCAGCTCTACATATAGAGCTGCATTATAGCAGTTCCATAAAAGATTCTGGAGGGATATAATCTAGAGCAGCTTCAGAACCACTCTGGATACCACATTCAAATATATATATATATATATATATATATATATATATATATATATATATATATATATATATATATATATATATATATATATATATATATATATATATATATATATATGAATGTGGTATCCAGAGTGGTTCTAAAGCTGCTCTAGATTGTCCCTCCAGAACCTTTTATGGAACTGCTATAATGCGGCTCTATGTGTAGAGCTGCTTCAGAGTTACACTGGAGCAGCTGTGGAGTTGCTCTAGTCCATTTTTATATGCAAATTAGCGAGCTGCACCGCATAGCTGCTCTAGAACAGCTCTAACACCATAGAGCACTAAGAGCAGCAATGGTGCTGCTACGATTCAGATTTCCAAAGTGGCACTAAAGCAGCTCTTACTTGATCTTTAGAGCTGCTCTAGAGCGGCAATTTAGTGCAGCTCCCTCATTTGCATATAAAAATGGACTAGAGCAACTCCACAGCTGCTCTAGTACTGCTTTAGAGCTGCAAGGCGTTGCAGCTCAGGGTTTATTTTCCCTTGGGTTATCCTCAACTAGGGAAAGCCTAATCAAAAGTATCGTAAGAGCCATTTTTCACCACAGAAACTTTCACTATTTTTTCCCCTACAAACTGAGTTTATGAGCTACCTATGAATCAGTATCATCATCATCATCATCATCATCACCATATTTATATTCATCATCATCATCATCATCATCATCATCATCATCCCCATATTCATATGCATCATCATCATTCTCATCATCATCGTCCTCATAACCATATTTATATTCATAATCATCATCATCATCATCGTCATCATCATCAGCATCATCATCATCATCACCATAATAATCATCATAATCATCATCATCATCCTCATAACCATATTTATATTCATAATCATCATCATCATCATTATCATCATCATCATCATCGTCTTCATCATCATCTTATTTATATGTATCATCATCATCATCATCATAGTCGTCATCATCATCTTCATCATCGTCACAATATTCATCATCATCCTCATCACAATAATTACATTTATCATAATCATCATCATTATCATCATCTTGATGAGTCAAGTAAAAGTGCATTAAATCATTTCCATCTTGCGAATGACAATGGCATGGACAATGATGATGATGATGATGATGATGATGATGATGATGATGATGATGATGATGAGAATTATGATAAAAAAACATGTCAGTACAAAAAAACAAGATTTCAATTTAGATTATTCAACAATGTAGAGAGTTCATTGCACCAATCAGATTGTTCCTTGCGCACCTGCGACAGCTGTAAGTATTTCCCAATTATTGATAAGCAATTTTGTTTATTGGCCTAAACCACTAAGTGTTTATCAAACCTGGTGCCATGGACGGATGACATCATTAGTTAGTACATGGATATAGATCATATTGCAGTGACTGACAATATATAACCCTGAGAACCCTATATCCTATATTGACCTGCCCATCAGCCTTCGTCTCCGAGCATTCTTCTTGCTTAGCAGGGTTCACAACACATGTCCATGTTTACCATTACAGCGAAGAAAAAAATCGCTGGATTCAGGTTCAACAAACTCCCTCTATAGTTTAAGTCAATAGTACTCATACTTGTTTTTAATATTCCCTGGAGTAGTACTCACTGCCCTGAAGTCTGGCCTGTAAACAAGTGATTACTGCAGTAGTGTGTCTCAAAGATATGTATGTATGTATGTATGTATATATATATATATATATATATATATATATATATATATATATATATATATATATATATATATATATATATATATATATATATATATATATATATATACATATATACATATATACACATATATATATATATATATATATATATATATATATATATATATATATATATATATATATATATATATATATATATATATATATATATATATATACAAACATACACAACTAAGTCAGTTTGACCTTCACTGATGCTTTAAGTTCACATGATAAATGGATTGTAATCTCCAATTATGAAAAGAATCAACTAGGTTCAACAAACTCTGTTTGTTCACCAATCAATACATCAACATCACTTAATTATTCTAGCCTGCCTGAAAAAGTACTGAGTTGGCCTGTTATCATAATAATCACCTATATTAAAAACACTGAGCCAGCGTTATTTCCAGCTTAATCAGTTCAAATAACACCCCTCCCTGAAAAACATATAGATTTACTTCATTATTCATTGTATTTGAATTAAAAACAAGATGAAAAAATAGACAAGTCACTCAACTTCGTTTTATTCTGATAATGCATTTGAAAAAACAATGAAATACATATAGCCTTACTTCTTCAATTATTGTCTTTGAATTAAAAACAAGATAAGAAAAAATAGACAATTAAGTCATTCAACTTCAGTTTTATTCTGATAATGCATGTTTTTTTGGTGACTATGTGAGGTCTGATAGGTAAGTTATTCAACTTCAATATTATTCTACTAATGCATTTTTTTTTTTTGAGTGAGTCTTGGAGATTTTTAAGTCTGATAGAAAAGTCAATCAACTTCATTTTGTTCTGCTATTATGCATGTTTTTTGGTGTACATGAGGTCTGAAAGATAAGTCATTCAACTTAGTTTTTTTCTGCTAATGCATGTTTTTTCTTGTACATGTTATCCGATTGCAGGTCCCTTTGACCGTGACCCAATCGTTTATCTCCTAATCCTCGACAACTCATCAATCACAACAATCTGTTTGATGCTCAATTAATTACCCCAGTGCTTCTGACAGGGACATGCCTGATATTATCTGACCAGAATAAACACTGACAGCTGTCTCGTTCCTACAACTACCATTCAATACTCACAACCTTCTTTTCAATACACAATTATCTATGCCTGACAGGTAAGGGGCCTGCCCTGATGGCTGAGTGGTCTAGGGTAATGCCACTGATTGGGTCTGAATCCTGTTGGGCATGTGAGAAATTCGCCAGTGACTTGGGGTTAGGTCAAGGTTTTCACCAAGTACTCCTGCTAGTCAACATTTAAGCTGCAATATGGCAGAAAAAGTGACGAAGAATCAAAAATCCAAATTCCAAACTCACAGGAAAAGATTTTTACCAAAATTGAACTTTGGTTTATCATCACTTTTTCTGCCGTGTGATTCCTACTGCCACAAGGTGCTCTCATGAGCAAGAAAAATCTTTTCAATAGACAATTATGTATGTCTCACAGGATTGCATGCATTATAAACTTACCATCATATTAGAATATTAATTACTATCAATTTTTCTGCTGTGACTGATTCCTACGATCAATAGCTAGGGCTCCTTCCCAACGCCAAAATATTAAACCTAATGTCAGAATTTTCAATCCTGTAGCTTCCTCATAAGAGAAAGTCTATATCACCTTCAAAACTAATTTAGCCTAGCAGGGCTGATTTTATAGCCAAAAATTTAATACACTACTATACAGCTTTTTTAGCCTGATAAACCGATGTTGATATCTTGCATTTTCCTAGGCATTGACACTAAATCGGTCATAAATTATATTAATAATTCCAAATCTTTACATCTTACTTTGTTTTGCATTCTCATTGTGTGTGAATTCTTGTTTCTATTGAAAGCTACATCACAAAACCACTCAAAAAGCGTCAGACAAAAACTTTAATTAATACTCAAGCCATCTTGCAAAAAACTTTGTTTTTACAAAGTGACTGAATGTTATGAATAGCATACACGTTTCAAATAGTTTAAGAATAAAAGATATTAGAGAAGTTATTTGAGTTCTTGAATACCAGCACAATGGTCATTGTTTTCCGCATATTGCAACACAGAATGCTGATTGTATTTGTGCTTTGTAAAAACTTCGACTGAAATATTGCCCCTTTTGTTTTCAGCTGAATTAATTGTGGAGGAAAAATAAAGTAAAAATAAAGCAAAAATAAAGGAGTGTTATGATAATAAGCAGCTGTTATGTTTTGCATACCCTTAGGATTAAAGGGTCTGAATGAGGGAACATTGCTGGAGAATCTTTGGCATGTGCACAAAAAATTTGGGGCCTGTCCTGGTGGCTGTGTGGTCTAAGGTGTTGCCATTGACTGGCAGCTAGCTGTCTCTCACCACTCACGCTGACAAATCCCTGCCAGGGCATGTGAGAAGGTTGCCAGCGACTTAGGGTTAGGTGATGGTTTTTGACTGGTACTCCGGTTTCCTCCACCACTTACAACTGCATAGGCGGCTTGTCACAAAATAACCACAATATGGCAAAAATGTGACAAAAAACAAAATTCCAAATTCCAAACAACTATCAATGGCATGCACCTCCACCACTTACTGAGTAAGTGGTAACTGGCTTGAGTCAAGACATTTAACTGCAATATGGCAGAAAAAGTGATGATACTCAAAATTCCAAATCCCTTACAGGCATATTAGGTAATATGTATACTGTATACCATGTTAATATTGCAGCAGTTTAATCAATGCATACTTTAAGCACACCTGGAGTCCACAATTATTAGACTGCGCATCATTACTTGGACATCCGATCCCTATGCTAGTATTGTACAACATGCTGACATGATAGCTTATCATTAAACATCCATACACAAAAATTAAACTGTGCACCAAATGCTGAGTGCATTATTTTACATGTGCATATAAGTATACATCTATGCAGGACCAGTTGCTGGCATGAATATATATCTATATATGTATATCCATATGTAACTATATGTATCTAAATACATATCCATTGATCTACGTATCTTAATATCTATCTATCTATATCTACATCAAATCTATCTATCTATCCATCCATCCACCCATCCATCTATCTACACACACACATATATATCTATATATATATATATATCTATATATATATATCTATATATAAAAATATATATATATACATATATATAAATATATATATATACATATATATATATATATATATATATATATATATATATATATATATATATATATATATATGTATATATATATATATATATATATATATATATATATGTATATATATATATGTGTGTATATATATATATATATGTACATATATATATATATATATATATATATATATATATATATATATATATATATATATATATATATATATATATATGTATATATATATGTGTGTATATATATATATATTTATATATATATATATATATATATATATATATATATATATATATATATATATATATATATATATATATATATATATATATATATATGTGTATATATATATATATGTGTATATATATATATATATATATATATATATATATATATATATATATATATATATATATATATATATATATATATATATATATATATATATATATATATATAAATATATACATTTGTTCATGTGAATATGAGTGCTTGCATGGTTAGGCTCTCTGCTTCATTTCATCACCGGTGAACACCTGGGTCGCTTCACAGGTATGCAGACATTTCAACTATTGACCTAACATATCCACACGTACATTTCAGCCTGTAATGCCTGACAAAAATGCTGATATCAGTCTGCCAGACTTCATTGTTTTGAACAGCACATGAATGAAATGGCTATTGTTTTCCAGGCTAACCAGACAGGTGAAAATATTTTCTTTGTCAATTGCGCTATTTTTACAACAAGCAACAGCAACTGAATAAAAATCTGCATAATTTTTAAAGATAACGTTTACAGCTATATACACACACACACAGATATATATATGTATATATATATATATATATATATATATATATATATATATATATATATATATATATATATATATATATATATATATATATATATATATATATATATATATACACACATATATATATATATATATATATATATATATATATATATATATATATATATATATATATATATATATATATATATATATATATATATATTTATATATATATGTATATATATATATATATATATATGTATAAAGTATTTCATAAATTTAGTGCCAACACAAGCCTAAAAGCAGATTGCTTTTTGCAGGTCAAGCAATATTAGTAATATCCTGAAAGGGTTATCATTATTATTTTATTTTTACCCATTTGTCAACCGCCCGTAGCACCAAAAAAAGACTTTTTAAGATCTGAGACTTATGATATCTTAAGGTAATTGCACATATTGTCTTGGTAATCCACTGAATGGCCCCTCCTACTGACTACTACCATCTTATTCTTACAGGTGGGAATTCTTTTTTCAAAAATCGCAATTACCTTGAATAAACAATTCAGTAAACTTCAGCAAAAAATTGATAAAAAGTAGCAAAGATTCGATCGCCATGAAAAACGATGTCCTGGCAATTTCTGAAGCTGATTGATCGTTTGTTTGCAGTTGGTACTAAGATTACAAGTTGACCTCTTGTTTAAAGATAATGGAGGTCAATACTGGTCAAACAATGTCCAGTTCTCAATGGACTAATAGAAGGAGAATTGAGCCAATACAACTGCCCATGTCTAACATGGTTAACCCTTCAAATGCAAAGGCTACTTTTGTCCAAAGCACAATGATGCAAAGATTTTTGAAAACCATCTATACCCTGTCATGTTGGTATTCATATGATAGTTTTCTATGAGAACTCTCAGATGAGTACCCATGTGCTAGGGTTTCAGTAATATTAGCAACATTTTGCAATAGCAAAATTAGCCACCAGCAGCAAAAGGGTTAACATGATTTATGGAATACCACTGCAGCAAGGGTCAAAGGTCAAAGGTTACGACCCAGCCTCCTTCTGAAGTGGTAGATCATATTACAACCTTGATGCAACAAAGCAATGTTCTTGGTTACAAAAACATTTTAAATATTAACCAGATTATCGCCTTTCATTGAGAACACGATCTCTCGCTCAGTCTTTCTTAGGAGGGCCACATAAATCACAAGTGGGAGATATACTCTCTAAACCTGTTTCACACCGCATACTTTATTACATTGGAAAAATTCAATGCTGAGGCTACCTTCGCCCAAAGCACAAGGATGAAGAGATTTTTGAAAACCATATAAACCTTGTTGGTATTCATTGGAAAGCTCTCATTGATTACGAACATATGAGTATCCATTTGCCAGGGTTCCAGTTATTTTTCAGCTTTTTGACATTATTTTGTATTAACCAAATTAATCACCAGCAGCTAAAGGGTTAAACTACAACACATTAAAACTATTAAAGGCTTAACCAATTAATGCCTAAGAGATTCTCTTGAAATTGGACACTGGATCTTTAATACGTTTTACTATAACTTAGAAATTAAGAATTATCAAAATAAAACTTGGTTAAATGCAAAATAATGCTGATTAAATTGAATAAAAATGATAGTTATGCAAACCTATCATAACCTTTAGCGTTAACTAGGACACACGTCACACCTGTTTTGCCAATAATGTTAATTAGTGCGTAACTGAATCTAGTAATTACCGCATGAGAATTCAAAACAGGAAGGGACCTTCTAATTATAATCAATTGAATTGTTTTGCCATTAGTGATGTTGATGCTACCGCTGTGATTAACATATAGTTGTAATGTTTATAGGAATCTGATTTCAGATTCAAGGTTGTTTGTAACATTTTCTTTTTTGGGGGAGGGGGTAGTCCATTTATTCTTGCTAATCTTTCATTTGTTTTTGATGTAATTGTTGCATTGCTTTTGCTTTGTATCGGCTGTTGTTTGTGGAATGTGCCATTTATATAGTGATCTGTTGTTGTTATTGTTGTTATCACTGTTGTGTAATTGTTGTGGTGTAATTGTTGTTGTTATTGTTGTGTAATTTTTGTTGTTATTAATTATTGTTGCTTTTGTTGTTATTGTTTTGTTGTTGTTGTTATTGTTTTGTTGTTGTTATTGTTGTGTAATTGTTGTTTGTGTTTTTGTTGTTGTTGTTTTTGTTATTGTTGTTATTAGTTGATGATTTTTTATTATTGCGGCTTTTTGAAGCTTCTACCACAGTCCCAGACTGTTTGGGTCTCTAGCTGCTTTTAGGTGAAAAAAGTAAGTGAAAAAAACAGAGAAACTAAAAGAATTTAAAAAAAGACTCAAAGGTCTCTCCTCATAACTGGGGCTCCTTGGTACCCTATGAAAACCCACTGAAGGGTATCTGATATGTGTGGGTATGAGGGTTTCCTGTACCCATAAGTCAACCCCCCAATGATAAATATCGTACCATGCGGTAAGGGGAGACCCTTACTAGCGATGATCGGCACAGGAACATGCAGGACCAAAACAAAGATTCCTTTGATGGCGATTTCAAACATGAACCAGCTGGCTTCTCCCAGCCCAACTGCGGAGCGAACATTGTTGACAGATTGCTTCAACCCTCATCAGGAGAAAGACATAGGGCGCCCCCTGGTGTGAGGAAAAACAAAGCCCGAATGTGTAACCAAAAGGTTGCATGTAGGTGGCAGGGGATATCTGGTTGAACACAGCATGGTAGCCGGCTTGGCTTGAGCGATTAGCGATCTTGGGTTCGCCTTTTAACCATCAATCATTCGCTGTAGCGGTGGTGCCGGAATATGATAACATATTGTCTGCAGCCACCAGGCAAGGGGTGATGAGGGCGGTGTGCACAAGTTGCAGGAATGAATAATTGCAGTGATCAGCTCTTTTGAGACTGGAAAATGTTTCACTTAGTGTGTGAAAAATCATGAGAAGTACATTGGGACAGAAAACACCTGTGAACCCACCACTTAATCACCTTTTGAAGACTTGTCATTCACACCTGTCACTACTGCGAGAGAAAAAAAAAGATGAAAAATGACAATAATATATGAAATAAATGCTCTATTGAAAAAAAGTGCTAAATTGAAAAAAAATATGCTAAATTGAAAAAAATGCAAAATTGAAAAAATACTAAAAGTGCGAAAAATCTTGAGAAGCACCTTGGACAGAACTTACCTGACAAACTTAATCACCTTTTAAAGACACGATAAGTTATAATTCGCACCTGTCCCTATTGTTAGAAAAAAGGCGAAAAAAGACAAAATAAATGAAAAAAATGCTCAATTGAAGAAAATGCGAAAATTGTATAAAACCTCGAGAAGACACTGGACAGAACCCACCTGACAAACTTAATCATCTTTTAAAGACATGATAAGTTATCAGTCGCACCTGTCCCTATTGTGAGAAAAAATAGCGAAAAATGACGACAATAATCGAAAAAAAAAAAGTGTAATTGTGAGTTGCTGCGAGACTGCTCTAATGCTGTGCAGCCCATCAAGTTTGACGAGTCACATTACCGACACTCACGGAAGAGATAAATATGGCTGATTGGGGATGAGAGAGAGGTGTCTGTGCGAGGTCACTCACCTGGAAACTAACGACAGGTGGGCGAGTGGCCCACAGGTGTATCATTTACATTGCTTACCTTACTCATCTATAGCTCTTTATTGCACAATTTGGTACGATATGATAAAGCAAAGAGCACAATGCATCCCATAGCCCCCCCCCCCCCCCCACCACTGATATTGATATTAACCCTTGTCCTGCTGAATTGCTGGATGTAACCTACCCTGCCAACTGCAACTGCAATTGTTTTGCAACCCGAGACTATATTGACCATTGGGGGTTTTAGCGGCACAACTTGATCTTTGAGTAGTTACCCTCAACTTGCAATCTATTTCAAAATAAAGGTCTAGGAGGGGCGGGGGGGATCTTCAAAATGGAACTACCTTGACTCATGTACAGACTATGTGTGGGGTTCTATAAATTGTCTGAATGGTTATTTGTAGGATAGCAAGTGAATGCATATATTTCCAGGTTAGTGTGTCCCAGTTACTTCTGGGTTCCGCAGGACCGGGGTTAAGATACTTGACGTATACTTACAACAACAATAACAATACAGTATCCTCTTCCTATCACCTGCCTCTAACCTGACCTTAACCCCTTCATATCTGGAGATAACCTTAACAAAAGTCGTCTGGACATAACTTTGGAATTGATCATAAATGCACAAAATATTTGAAGGAGAATTGTGGGTTGAACTTTAAACAACCTTTCTCCTTCAAATATTCTCAGAAAATTCCATTTGTTAGAGCGATATAGACAAAATAGTCAGGCATGAACTGGTTGAGTTACCTGACCGAACATCAACAATAACAACAAAGCATCCTCTTTCCCCGTCACCTGTCTCTCACCTGACTTTAACCCTTTCCTGCCTAGAGTTCCCTTTGAAATGTGTCACCTAATTCTACTACTTTTGAAGAAAACCTATGGAAAAAACATAAATTCACAAAATATCTGCTTTAACCCTTCCAATGCTGAGGCTTCTTTCATCCAAAGCACAACGACGCAAAGTCTGAATTTTGAAAACTATCTAAACCCTATCATGTTGGTATTCATTGGAAAGCTCTAGCTAAGTACATTCAGATGAGTAACCATGTGCCAGGGTTTCAGTCATTTTTCAGGTGCATAAGGGTTAAGTTGTGAACATTTTCCTTTCAAACAAATTTCAAAGTACCTTTTTTTCAGAAGTTATTTTAAATATGTAGCTAAGTCTCTTGGTAGCCACAGGCATAGGTGGTTTGATTAAAGGCTCCAAAGTTATTTTGGTTTCCACTTTTTGGCATTCCTTTTTGGAAACCTTAAGCCTACAGCTTTTTTAATTTATGATCCGTTTTTCTTTACATGTTCATTTCAAAGTCAGTCTAAGATACTGATTATTTACTCACAGTTTAAGACCTTTTCATATTTTTTTATGAAAATGCCCGGACAGAAGGGTGCCTCCTTCAAGAACCACAAAAATGTGAGCTGGTACTTAAATACCCATTTTGGTTAGAGGGTATCACCAGGGTGATTGATGCCCTCCATGGGGTATGGTATTAGTAGGGTGCTGAAGGGTTTTTGGGGCACAGACACCCTCTTGGTAGGAAGCCCATGCTGGGATGACTAAATAACACCAGATGACCTGATCCAGCCCTCTAGGGATGGTCAAGACTGACCACACTGTATGATACTACCACTCCTATAGCCCTATGAGAATAAAATCATGTAAGAAAGTATCCTAAATGGAAACAGAGAGAGAGAGAGAGAGAGAGAGAGAGAGAGAGAGAGAGAGAGAGAGAGAGAGAGAGAGAGAGAGAGAGAGAGAGAGAGAGAGGGGGACAGAGAGAGAGAGAGAGAGAGAGAGAGAGAGAGAGAGAGAGAGAGAGAGAGAGAGAGAGAGAGAGAGAGAGAGAGAGAGAGAGAGAGAGAGAGAGAAAGAGAGAGCGAGCGAGGGCGAGAGAGAGAGAGAGAGTGAGACAGAGACAGAGAGGCAGACAGACAGAGAGATAGAGAGAGGACAGACAGACAGACACAGAGAGACAGAGACAGACAGACAGAGAGACAGAGACAGACAGAGAGAGAGACCTGATATAATACAAACTGCAAGTAGTATAACTGCTAAGTCGCCTTCAAATATTGTTCCACCTCATAGGATTTTGATATTTATAGTCTTTATAGATACTGGTGGTCTTTCTTACGAGATGCTCTGTTTTGCAGAGTACATTGTATATGCATATTCAGATATGTGAAACTCAAAATGAACATTTTGATTAATTATAAACCCCATCTCAAGGATGGCCCCCCACCATCTAGTACCCCTAAAATCCTATATCTACTCGAGCATTTACATCATTCCTTCATCTACTTGAGTACCATCCTGATCCCGAATCCAATACGGAGCTCTCGTACGCCCGCATTGCCCAAGAGTGGGGCCCGAAGGGGCTTCCCGGATCTAATGGAGCATATGGGGGATTATCATGTCCTTCAGCTAATTGTGCCGGCTAAGATCAGCACAGTAATGGGATAATCTCCTGGGATTAACTGATCAATAATCTCCAATATCCCGCTAAGCATTCCCCAGGTGGTAATCCTCAAGAAGAGCGGTCTTCCCCTTTTCCCCTTCTCTCGATCGGCAGCCAGCAAGCTTAACCCCTTTACATCTGGAGTGTTTCTGCCAACTTGGAATAAAATCTCTTTAAAAAACTATTCAAAACATTTTTGAAAGGGGATTTCTGCCTGCCTCTTAAGTACTTATTTTGTGGAATATAGCATTTTTCAGCTTCAGGAATTTGCTAAGAAAAATAGCAAAATACCCTCATGTGAAAAGGTCCAGGTAGCGATTAAGTCAATTATATATATAATATATACACATATATATATATATATATATATATATATATATATATATATATATATATATATATATATATATACATATATATATATATATATATATATATATATATATATATATATATATATATATATATATATATTAACACTTCCAATGCTGAGGCTACTTTCGTCCAAAGCACAAGGACGCAAAAAAATTAGCCAACAGCAACATAAGGGTTAAATTCTAACGATACAATGGGATACTTTACTTTTCAATACAATACATTTTCTCATATGATACTGGTATTTGGAATCATATTGAATACAGGTACTATATCCATATTTATTCCAGAGGTATTCTCATTCTCTTAATTTAAGTATTGATCCAGATGACATTTATCAAGCACATCTACAGTTAAACATGATGACTATGATTATTTATGAACCCCTATTTCAACAATAATCAACATATCATAAAATTTAAATCGACAGATCTGAGAAACCTAAGTCAATAATAGTCTGTTAGCCGAGAATTTAATAAATTATATTTGCCTAGAAAAGAGTTGAGATCAAAGATGTAGGGATGAAAATAATTACAAATTACAGCATAAAGATAAATATTAACCTAGCAAATATTTGCTGCGCGGAAAAACAGGTGCTGAGTTTTTTTTCAGCTGCCGCAGCGTGTGGCTAAGAAGGCCAGGTATTAATTGCCAGTTGCGTGTTTGTTCGCCAGATTGAATTGGAGACAAATTACCGATAACGCTTTGCCCGTGTTTGCTCAAAACCCTGTTCTAGCACTTTGTTAAGTACCCATGATAGAACACTATTCTCTCTCTCATTCTTGTTCTTATTCACTTTATCTCTCCCTCTATCCCTCTTGTTGTCTCTCACTCTCTCTCTCTTTATAACCATCTTTCTCTCTCTTTCACCCTTACCCTCTCTTTCTACCCCCTCCTCCACTCTCTCTCTCTCCCTCTCTCTTACTCATTCTCTCTCTCTCTCCCCATCTCTCTCTCTCTCTCTCTCTCTCTCTCTCTCTCTCTCTCTCTCTCTCTCTCTCTCTCCACATCTCTTTCTCTCTCTCTCGATCCCATCTCTCTCTCTCTCTCTCTCTCTCTCTCTCTCTCTCTCTCTCTCTCTCTCTCTCTCTCTCTCTCTCTCTATATATATATATATATATATATATATATATATATATATATATATATATATATATATATATATATATATATATATATATATATATATATAAATATACTTTTATATATATATATATATATATATATATATATATATATATATATATATATATATATATCTCACTCTCTCTCTCTCTCTCTCTCTCTCTCTCTCTCTCTCTCTATATATATATATATATATATATATATATATATATATATATATATATATATATATATATATATATCTCACTCTCTCTCTCTCCATCTATCTCTCTCTCTCTGAGTGAGTTTATCTATCCGATTCCTGATTCCTCGGTCCATGTCCTTTTATCCTCAGATGCGAACAATTCTAAAGAGCACGCTCCACCGCTCGTGAATAGTCATCTCAAAGATAACAACATCACTGTGCTGGTTAAGTGGGGGACGCACGGCAGCGCTTTTCTTTTAGCACAGGCGATTGTAGACTAGCTCCTAGTCTATGATTTACTTATATTGTGCTTTTCTCTGTTCTGGCCTATCTTTTGTTCAATATTTAGGTGTTAGTTTTAGATGCTGTTGATAGATGGCACCAGTGGTGGTCACCCTGGTCAGTCAGAACCATAGACTAGTACCAAACATTGACCTAGATATGTTCCCTATGCTTAAGGTATAGGAGGGGTATAGCAAATTTGCTATACTCATTGATATTCAGAATCCCCACATGAAGCACCCTGGTGACAATAGGTTGCTAAGGAAACTAAGATAACGGGTACTCATGATTTTTCACACCCCATTAGCAGTATGCATAGAGTGCCCTGTGCATCAACTTAGAGGGCTAAGTTGCGAAACAGGTATAAAGTCTGTTTACTCACAGTGAAACATCTAGTGAGCAAGATGCAGAACTATATAGAAACTGCTAAGGATTGTGTTGAATACGCAACATTGAAAGATTTTCAAGTTGCGGCAGTTATTTCTAGTTGTAATGTTAGTGTTATGTAAACAACGGGCAAATAAAACCATTTTAGAATGAAAAAACATGGTTGTTTATGATAATTCTAAAAATCATTACTTTAACCCATTATCACTCATAGGGGTTAAAACAGTCTGACAATTCTAATGGAAACTTTGAAGCTTAAGTATAAATAGGAAAATATTTAAAGAAGAAATGTTAATCAGAACATAACCAACACCCCTCCACCAAATATTTTGCAAAATCATTCTTTATTCCTAAGTTATTGTCAAAAGTATCATAGAGCCAGACAACAATTCATATACTAGTAATTAATGGGTTAAACTTAAGTCTGTAAGTGTCAAATTACCCAAAAGCACAAGTAATTTACTTTATTAGACCCAGCGACTTACTTTGTTCATGAGGCTTTCTACAAAACATGCTACAACTATCACATTCTATAAATTCTTCATTCCTAAAGGCTGTTATTGAAAAAAGAGGGAGGGAGCCGCCCGCATTTTAAAATGCCCCCACAATATTTCTTTTTCTTTTAAATTGAGTAAAACCCCCTCCCCCCCATGTTCATTCAACTTAGGGTCAAACCCCCCATGTTTTAAATTATTTTGAGTATCTCCCTATATTTTTCTTGTCTGAGCCCCTCCCACAAGATTTTAAAAAAAGCTTAATTAATAGGAAGTCAGCCTCAGTATATTTGGTAAATACAGTGAACCTGTCTACATTGAACACTCACAGGAAAGGAAAAAGTGTTCAATGTACGCAGGTGTTCAATGTATCCAGGTTCTGAGTATTTGGAGGTCGGGTGAAATAGAAACAAAATCAAGGATAATTAGAGAAACATGATCATTTTATCGCAAAATCTACTATGCCTTTACATCACTTTCTTAATTAAGTTAAAAACTTCACATATTCAGTATTTGAAAAATATCACTTAACAAAAGGTTAATCTTATATATCTCATTTTACCTCATTTTCAGTGAAAAGTTTCAAATCAGTGCAGAATGTTCAAAGTAGACAGGTTAAATGTGGCCTGCGGGAACAAATTTGGTGTTCAATGTTCAAGGTAGACAGGTGTTCAATGTATCCAGGTAGCCTATCATTGATTTTCGATGGGAGTGTGCTGGAACATGAAAAATTGTTCAATGTACACAGGTGTTCAATTTGACAGGTTCCACTGTATACACACTACTGATTGGATTTGAGAACACTCATTTAACTGCATTACTTTTCTTGTTGAATTCCAAGTTTACCCCCCCCCCCCCCCCCTCCACAATGATTAGCAACCCCAATGCACTCCACCCCCAATGTATTTTTTTTTGTTCTGAACAGACTCCTCAAAGGTTTTTAATTTTGGGGGTTAGCACATCCCCCTTGTAAGCAGTTCGCACCCTGCCAATGCAATAGTTGCTGCAGTGACTGTTATTTCCAATGCAATCTCTAGGAATTTGCAGACATCAGTCTTTTCTGAGTTACAGCAAAGCTGCCTCCTGCAATTCTTTTGTTCCTCTGTCTTTCCACATACGAAACAGAACATTTTAGCTGATGGAGTAAGGGCCAGTCGATGAGAATACTTGACTGGAGTTTTGGTAGGGGTGGACATTCTAAGTGCCCCTCCTATCTCTGCCACACTGAGCAGGCTACTCTGAACTTACACGGCTGCTCAGCATATATATATAAAACAATAAATACCCTGTATTTCCAGGAACAGCTGTAATGCTGTGATAACAGGTCGTTTGATGCCAACTCCCCTGCTGGGCGGGTTCACCTACTTGCATATTAAGTAAGTACTCCCCAAGGGTCATAAAGCAAGTTTGGGACTAGGCCAAGAAATCCAAATAGACCCTTGCTGGCCGCCTGGTGAGCCAATATAGAACTAAATATGGGTAGACAGTTTAGAATGGTATATAAACATTAGGTGAGTTATTAAAGAAGTGATAAATTTTCTTGGCCTAGGACTAGGCTAAGGCGATTGGAGATCCTTAAATAAGTGAGGCACTATAATTGAGCGCAGGCTAGTGTGGTGCAGTCGGCCGTGCACTCTTTTGTGTCGCCTTTCTCGGAGGCCATTGGACCAATCACGCGCGGGCGTGTGGACTGCAGGAAATGACACGTGCCCATTGTGGTTTCCTCGGCGACTGGTTCTTTCGCCTCTGCTGTGTTGTTTGATTGGGGTCCACACAGCAGCAAGTGTTTGCCTGTTTTCAGGTTACTGTAACTTAACCCACTCATGCATATATAACCCTTCCAATGCTGAG
Source organism: Maea johnstoni (assembly GCA_963942565.1). Classification (NCBI taxonomy): domain Eukaryota; kingdom Metazoa; phylum Annelida; class Polychaeta; order Spionida; family Magelonidae; genus Maea; species Maea johnstoni. The sequence continues at coordinate 6,869,529 of OZ012686.1, read as the reverse complement.
GCTACACTCGTCCAAAGCACAAGGACGCAAATACCATCTAAACCCTGTAATGTTGGTATTCATTGAACAGCTCTTGCTGAGTACTCTCAGATGAGTACCCATTTGCCAGGGTTTCTGTCATTTTTCAGGATTTTTGCATCATTTTGTATTGACCAAATTAGCCACCAGCAGCATAAGGGTTGAAAACTACCCAAATCCATTATGTATCAAAATAAATCATATCAGCAAATCATACAACAAATTCGATTCTAAATGGTATATGTATCAATTAATCGTTCCTCGTCCATTTATTATTCATTCAAAAAAAACGGAAAGGGGAATATGGATGAATATTTCATTATGTAAATGATTGCATCATGTATCAGCTTCATGTATATATGTTCACTCTATTGTGTAAATATTTATACATAGAGAGTATCATGATAATAGCTGTCTACCTCTTAGTGAAGCTGCAGATATATGGGTAGTATTAACATATATGATATATTACTATTAATGGGTAAAGTCCAAGCTATGCAAAAGTATGAATGTAATATATAGGAGGGGGATGGGGGGGGGGGGTTCTGATTGACTCTTCCAATGCCACACCTGCATACATGCATTTGTAGCAATCTAGAGAACTAACCTAGAACTAACACTAACATAGAGAACCATGTACGCATATATGTGTCGGATTGACACATATATAAGGGTCTGGCTCGCCAATCTAAAGGTCCCCCTACATAGCTCGAAAATTAGGCAATTGGCTGTTATTTGGAATTTGGAATTTCTTTTTTCGTCACATTTTGCCATATTGAGGCTAATTTGTGACTAGCCAGTTGTGAGTGGTGGAGGAAACTGGAGTACCCAGCAACAATCATCGCCTAACCCAAGTCACTGGCAACTTTCTCACATGTAATGCTCATGCTGTTATTAAAACTCAGATTTCCTGCCAGTACCTTTGCTACTGGATGGTTCTATTACTAAATTATCATGAAATAAACATTACCCCCATGTTAAATTAAAATACCCTCATTAAATATTCTATAACCATAATCAGCATAATGCTTATCTTTTAATTGCCATATCATCATCAAGGCATTCTTCCAGAACATTAAAGTCATTCGAATCTCAATGCATACGAACAAACAACAGGTTCTGTCAAGACCGAAACACGAGGCCATCTGGAGACTTATTTCAACGTATACATGTATACAGTCGAACAATGCATGCGTTTAGTCGTTATATGCCTTCTTGGTGTCCCGCATGTGCATTTCAAATAACCCAAATTAATAATTTATCACGTAGAAAATTTGAAATCATTCTGGGCTTGCTCGATTTCTGGCATTGAGAAAGGGTTTAATCATGCTGCTATGAGTGGTTGAGTAACAATTAACCCATATCGCTACGATCGCTCCGCTTCGTCGTGTTCGACAGAGGGGAAAAGAGGAGACTCGCAAAGCCATTTGCTGAGGTTCAATTAGCTCTAGAACAATTCCGTGTCGC
>OZ012686.1:6860544-6865544 GCA_963942565.1 Maea johnstoni | reverse complement strand
TTTGGCTTTATTTTCTTTATTCGTATTAAAACTCCAGGGTGTGTTTGTACGTGAATTGTTCGGCAAGGATCGTGGGGCCGTGTTTGTGGACTATATAAGTGGGCATGGTGCCAACATGTACTTATATATACACAACACTTCACCTATGTCAACACACCAGGCCCCACCACTGGCGACACCCCAGCGATACTATTATAACACACATGTGTTTTGGACGTACACATGTCTGCTATTACTATTACTGTACACTATATGAACCAACCAATTACTATTATTAGCAAAATTAGCATCACTACTTCTTAGCATTAGAAGACAACTAATTACTATCTTTAGAGATAGGTTTTAAGTGAGATTGGTGGTGTTTGTGGAAGAAGGTGAAGAATAAATTTAAAATATATAATTTGGGGTTTATGCACAGCCTGGTTCAGATAAATGTGGGATTCTAATTTAGATATGCAAGTATTATATAATTGGGGGGAGTTGGAAAACACTACCCAGCATCACACCCCCCCCCCCCCTCCCCTCTATCCAAAAGTCAAAATATGGTAAGGTTTCTTGTAGCACTCCAAACTGATAGAAAGATACATGTCAGTAATTATTTATAAATATATATATATATATATATATATATATATATATATATATATATATATATATATATATATATATATATATATATATATATATATATATATATATATATATACATATATATATATATATGATATATATATATACACACACACATATATATATATATATATATATATATATATATATATATATATATATATATATATATATATATATATATATATATATATATATATATATATTTATATATATATATGTATATATTATAAATATAATGTATATATATATATATATATATATATATATATATATATATATATATATATATATATATATATATATATATATATATATATATATATATATATATTAAAAAGATAACCAATATAACTTAAACACATCACTCCATAAATGTGCCTTAGGCCACTCCAATTTATTTACTTGTCTTACGTGCTCAGGAGGTAGGAAATGAGCCATTTTGGAATAAAAAAAAAGTAGAAAAATGCAACTTTTTTTATTTTTTTTACTTTTTTTAGAGTCTGCCGACTAGGACTGGTAGCGATATGTTTCTACCAGCCTATTCTCAACTAAATAAAATCAATCAATCAATTAATCCCTGTAACCTGAAGGGTGGGAGGTTTACCTCCTCAAGTCTGAGGCTCTACTACAGCAATGATAGCTTCCTGTAGATGATTGAATCACCCTTACAAAGAATGTTGCACTTTTTTTTTTTTTTTTTTGGAGTCTGACAGAAAATTTTGAAACCACTTTCGTCCGTAAGAAACCAAAGGAGACTTTTTTTTCTTTTTTTTTTGGAGTCTGACAGGATTTTTTTTCCAAAAAAAGCTCGTAAGACAAGTAATTAAATTGGAATGGCCTTAAATAAGAAATATTTTCATATCTTCTAGATTGCTGTGTGGTTAAGAATGACATTCAAGTTGAATCATTATTCCTTAAAGCAAATGCACTTAAATCCTCCCACAGCAATTAGACTTTTTGCACAGCCTTAAGGAAGTGTCTTAAGGGCAATATATGTATTCTATATGCTCCAACATAAAAACATTTGAGTATCAAAAAATTAAGAAAACATCAATAAAAACAAATTACATCAACAAAATAGCAACCATGAGCGTCAATAGGACCCAATCTATTTATAGCAACACCCTGGATTACTGATACATCCTATATCACAATAAATAAATCCACTCAATCTGATCAGTATTAAAGTGTTGTACAACTAGAGGCTAGTAAATATTGTTCAACACATGGTTCTCATTTGCACTGAAATATGAGGAAATATATTTCATTGGACCATAAAACATTTGACTTAAGGAGCTGTTTGACTAATATCCCCATTAGAGCTTGTAGCAGGCAAGAGCAGCCTGACAATTTTGGGGAAATCTTGCAGGCAAAAGCATAATATGGAAAAAATTTGAAGGAAAAATGTGAATCTGAACATTACCAACAACTCCTCTACAATTCTTTTGTAAAACAAATCTTAATAATCAAGTTATCGTCAAAAATATCATTGATCCAGACGACAATTTCTTGAGGAACTTCTATGAAGCATTAATGGGTTAGAGAGGTGATTTTTGTTATGATGGGGTTCACTTTATTTTTACCTATTTAACCCATTAACACTTAAAAGTTCCTCCAGAAATTGTCGTCTGGGTCAATGACACTTTTGACAATAACTTTTGAATTGAGAAAAATTTTACAAAATATTTGAAGGAGTGTTGTTGATAATGTTCTAATGGACATTTTCTCTTCAAAAACTTTGCCAAATCTGATTTAGCTTGAGAGATTTCATCAAAATTGTCAGGCTGGTTTTGGCCGCTGTGAGCATTAATGGGTTAAACACTCAATCTGATATCTCTAAACACACTACCCATCAAACAGAGTAATATAAGAAAAACATATTTCAAAAGGGATTATTCAACCAGACAGGAACAATAACTTTCAGTTAAATACTTCTCAAAATATATTCCTTTATTATCAAAACATATCTATATATGTTAGACCAATTGTGTTGGACCATGGGTTACACCATGTGTAAGATTATGTATTTGACCAAGTAATGTGTGCACACCAGATGAGAAAGTGTTAAAAACTGTTCCATAATATTCAGTAAATATGTATATCTATTGGCTGTACTGAGAACACAAAAATAAATACATCAAGTATATTTCACTAGGTATTCATTACATCACACAAACATTGATCAATTAGTGAAATATAACCAGCTGCTAGTAAAGTTTTATTCAGATGTGAAAGTGTTAAAGACTGTTTTATAATATTCAGTAAATATGTGTATTTATTGACAGTACTGAGAACACAAAAAAACATACATCAAGTATACTTCATTAGGTGTTTGTTACACAACAAAAACATCGAATAATTAGTGAAATATTGTCGTGTTTTTTTTTCAGAAAACAGGTGAGGTGTTGAGATGTTAAGCAAAATACCCTCCAGCTATGTAGTAATCACACAGTCGATGAACGGAGAACCCTTGGAAAGTTAACCGAGCATTTCCGAGTTGCACCTGCCAAAATTGCTCTATATCTTACCTGTGCTGCACATCAAAGAGCCCCCTTCACCTGTGTAAAGATATAGGAGAGAGGGGGCAGGTGCTGGAAAGCCACACTGCCCCCCTTCCCCCGCCCCCTTCACTTAAAGGGTAACAACTCAGGCCCTAATTGGTGCCTGGTAACATCACAGAGGACCATAAACTTTACGCCCCATGATTAGAACATGTTTGGGTATCGCGTTTTTCCGTGCACAGCGTGTAATGTGAAGGTAGGTGTCATCTAGAAAGCCTCCCTTATTGTGGCCTCGTAAACAGTAATCTAACAGCATCTCATGTCAACAAGAATGTTAACCCTTTGCTACTGGATGCAAATTTCAGTTTTACAAAATTATGTTAAAATCTGAAAAATCACCAAAACCCTGGCACTCATCTGAGAGTACTCCATGAGGGCTATCCAATGGGTACCAACATGACATGGTTTAGATGGTTTTCAAAAAGTTTGTGTCATTGTGCTTTTGGATGTATAGCCTAAGCATTGGAATGGTTAAGGTGTGCGTATCCCAAGGCTAGTTTACCTAGGTCACCCCTTGGGTTAACCTATTCATGCCTGTAGCAGACAAAACCACCTGACATTTTTGGTTATATCTTTCTAACAAAAGGAATATTCAGAAAATATTTGAAGAAGAAATGTTCATCCAAACTCTATCTACAACTCTCCATCCAATATTGTGCGAATTCATGCTTTATTCGAAAGTTATTTTCAAATGTTTGAAAGGTTCAGACGACACTGGTCAAGTAGATCTCCAGGCATGAATGGGTTAAAATGTGGGTCAGGCTCTCCACTGAGAGTTATAAACATATCTTCCAAGACAAAAACAATCAATTTTTGAAGAATAAATGAAAATGAAAATATTGAAACATAGATTTTAAAAAGGAAAATTTAAATATTGATTCCTAGAAATTACATATAGCATCCTACAGTTACCATACAAAATAGCTTGGTTTTAACAAAGAAAAAACTTCGAAATCATTTAAAAGGGAATTGTGGGTTAAGTTTTGATGAATAAATTTTCTTCAAAAATTCTCAAAAAAATAATCCTACCAGAAATATATCACAAAAAAGGCAGACTTTTTGAGGTTTATAAATTAGGTCACTGGGTCATAATGGGTCAATGATAAAAGGCAACATTTGATGATAACAAAAGGAAATTCCTAATCTTCATTTGCACCTTAAAGGTATGCATGAGGTGTTCACCTTAACCCTTTCCTTGCTGAGGCTACTTTTGCCAAAGGCTCAAAATAGCAAAAAATATTCATAAACTTCTTAAACCCTGTCATGTTGGTATTCATTTGAAAGCTCTTGCTGAGTGCTATTCTATGAATACCAAAACGCCAAGATTTCAATAATTTTCAGCATTTGATTTTTAAAAAAAATTGTTGTAATTTTTTTTGAGCAAATAAGCCATCAGTAGTGGAAGTGTTAAGGTATCCTTAAGATACTTGAAGCAACTGGGCCTAAATCAAAAATTCGAAAATAAGAAGAAAATTCCGGACTAATCTCTGAAAAGCATGTCTGAGGGAAAGCATGAGCAGAATCAGTAGTTTTCAGCATGAGTGGGTATCCACTGAGCCTTCAAAATCCCCCTCTACATCTCCTCAGCTGTTAGTACAGTAATGATGCTAGGAGCTGAAAAACCTGCCACTCTGTACGCCTCCGAGAGCCTACAGTGTCACGCGGGTCAGGGGGCTGGGGAAAAAGGTTCACGCAGCAGGATTACCTATAACAGGCTACTATGTACAGGTGGCCTGAGTCTTGAGCTAGCCAGAGAGTAATCTGACACACACTGAAGTGACACTCATAGAAGCACTTCAAGGGTAT
>OZ012686.1:6850544-6855544 GCA_963942565.1 Maea johnstoni | reverse complement strand
TGGGTCAATTTTTATAGGAAAAGGGTCGAATGCTGGGACTTGGTTTGGCACAATGTTGGTACAGGGTTGGCTGAAGGAATATTGGGAGTGAGAGTTTGGCTTACCAAATTGTAAGGCCAATGTCGACCAAGCACATGAATAGGAATGATGGGACACATTAACCCTTTCAATGCTAAGGCTACTTTCGTCCAAAGGACACAACATTTTTGATAACCATCTAAACCTTGTCATGTTGGTATCCATTGGATAGCTCTCTCTGAGTACTTTCAGGTGAATACCCATTTGCAGGGTTTCGGTCTGACATCTGAAGGTTTTTTGCACCATTGCACCAAATTGGCCACTAGCAGCATGAGCTAGGATTCCGGTGGCAATTAAGGGCCCTTTTAAAGGTAGCTTATTAGGTGGGTCCCATGATATACCAATGCGGCACCCAGTGGAGGAAAAGTGACTGACCAATACCCATGAACTCTCTGTAACATTCAACCCTAACACCCTAGGGTGTTTAGGGTGTTTTGGGGTTAGTGTAAAATCTCTCCAACCCATTTCTCACCCAGGTTGGCATATCACAGCATGTGGAGATGAGCTATACTGTACTAATACCCTAAACACCCTGTGGCAAAGGGTGGTGAAACCTATATTTTAACCCTTATGCTGCTAGTGGCTAATTTAGCCAATAAAAAATGATGCATAAAAACCTGAAATACGACTGAAACCCTGGCATATTGGTACTCATCTGAGAGTACTAAGCGAGAGCTATCCAATGAATACCAACATGACAGGGTTTAGATGGTTTTCAAAAATCTTTGCGCCCTTGTGCTTTGGACGAAAGTAGCCTCAGCATTGTGAGTGTTAACACCCTGTGGCAAGTATAGTGAAACCTATATCTTAACCCATTCATGTCTGTAGCACCCAAAATACTGACTGTTTTGATGATATCTCTCTTTCAAATGCGATTTTCAGAAAATATTTGAAAGGGAAATGTTGATCAAAATCCAACCCCAAACTCCCCTTCAAATATTTTGCGAATTAATGATTTATCTCAAAGTTATTTTGAAAAGTATCCGAAGTCCAGACGACACTTGACAAAGAGATCCCCAGGCCTCAGTGGGTTAACCAGTGTGGTATATGATGGGTTTAAATGCATTCAGCTGATTAGCCATGCATGATAAATTAATAATGGCTATTGGGTGCAATGATGGTACCAATAAACCTGATGGAGTAAGAACACCCCCAGGGCAACCCTATATTGTACCCATACCCGGGAGGGTATGCATACCCAAATGATCAGTTTAATACAGAAACCGCCAGCATAAATTAGAGCGCCCATAGAAATCCGACAGCACAATTGGGTGGCACTCGCAATATTCTTGCCTAATTGCACTTTATTGCAGTGGCAATATAAAAACTGTCAGAGGCTGACATTATCATCCTGATATGACCTTTTTATCAATCCTAAGTACCCGGGACTCGGTGAACAAACTGCTGTAGAGATGCTGTACAATACGTTCAGCTTGATTCAGCAGGAAATAAATATAGCGGCCATGGTCTTAGCCAGCAGGGCGTCTGGGTGTCTTTTTGGACACCCAAATCCAAAAAGCACCCCACAGGACACCCAAAATATTTTGTGAGGAATTTCTCAAAATGTCAATCTCAAGTAGATGATTGAATTTTTTCATTGTAATATAATTCCCATGACATTGTATCAGGATATCATGCCTTATTTTGATAACTGTATACATGTTTATGGTTGAAATCTGAGTATATTGTGGTTCACCTTATAAATTTGGATGCCCAAAAATTTTACAAAAGCCAATTTTAGGCACCCAGTTTCTAAATTCGAAGGAGTAATGTTCATCAGAAGCCAACACACAATTATTCTCATTCAAATATTTTGTGAATCTTTGATTGATTTCAAAGTTATATTCGACAAAAGTATCAAACGTCCAAACGACATCTGTCGGAGAGATCTCCAGGCATGTATGGGTTGGGTACCGTGAATAATTATCTCCATGTTACCTCATTTAAATTCAATTGTCCGGTGCTAGAGGGTTAAATGGGGATTACTAGTATTGGCTAATTATCCTGATGGAGGTCAACACCTGTCCAGGCTGGCCCCAGACAGGTGAGGGACAGGAGGAGATCATCAAGGGGCAGGTGAGAGGAGATACAGGGTGGTCAGCATGGTCCAGTGGTCAGAACCATAGTTCCGACCAAAGAATTTGCAATTGCCAATTTTGGGCTCCCAGTTTCTAAATCCTGGTTTCGAACCTGGTCAACCATATGTTTACTGCTTTTTATCCGACCAAAAAATTTGCAATTGCCAATGTTGTGCTGCCAATTTCTAAATCTTGGCTAAGACTCCACACAGAATATCAACCATATGTTTACTGCTCTTTTAACCCCACCTCTTTTGAAATTACCCCCCCCCCCCCTATTCTGACATCTTATACCGACTTCAGTAAAACGTCACAGATGTGAACACCTTGGGACCAGCTAGGCAAAAGCGTCCACACTAGGGGGTGTTTAAATTTCAGAGGTCTTTTTTTAGGTAATGTAAAAGATACAAATGGGACCAGGCCGAAAGCATTCACATTAGGGGGTGTTCAAATCTCAGAGGTATCTTCATAATATAAAAGATGCAAATGGTACCGGAGAAATTGTGTACATATTAGGGGGTGTTCACATCTCAGAGGTCTTTTCGCAATGTAAAAGATACAAAAAGAAACTCGGAAATTGTGTTTGCGTTAATAAGTGTTCACATCTCCGGAGTGTTCTGAATGAGAGGTTTCACTGCTGAGCCCTAACAGAGTTAGAGGGTATGTGATCTCCGGGTTCGGTTTCGGGTACGGTAGGGTGCCTCCTTCCCACTCCCGCCAGCCTGCAGCCACTCCGGTGCCTGAGCCGGATGCCGGATTTGTCACGGGCACCTGTTTGGTTTCCATCCCCTAATAGCGATGTCAGGGGAAGGATTATTGAGTTTATTTGTGAAAGGCATCCATGTGCTCGGCTGGCAATCCCGCCGCTGATTGACAAGACACCGAAGCCCCAGATCTCATGCATGAAAAACAAGGGGAAACTGATACTACACTTGGCCTGTACGTACTGCCGCATTAGTTCTCATAGCGAAAAACTCCATGTGCTGGCGTAAATACACTGTTAGATGTCCAGGGGCACTGTGATAATTCTAGGTTTACTCTAAAAAAAATAATTTGGGATTTGAATTTTGATTTTCGTGACAAGCCAGTTGAAAGTGGTGGAGGAAACCGGAGTACCCAGAAAAGACCACCGTCTACAGGGCTCAATATTAAGAAAAAACTTCATAAGCCCAGCAGGGCTAGTTACCGAAACTTTTACTAGCCCTGAAATATTTTTGCTAGCCCCGGTATTACTGAAAATAGTGACCTCTTTTGATATCATAGCCTCTTTTGATAACATGAAAAGAATACAGTGTATTTTGTTAAATTGAGTTAAATTATCATCCAGGTATGCAGAGCCGAAGGTGGGCTTCATAATTTTTTAAGCGCTGATGTTCTTATTCTATCTAGCCCCTCAGGGCTACTCACAGGTAGAATTTACTAGCCCTGACTTTCAATAACTAGCCCGGGGCTACAGGGCTAGCCTTAACGTCGAGCCCTGGTCTAACCCTAAGTCACTGGCAGCTTTGTAGTTATTATAGCCTGTGTATATACACTTCTGTGACCCATGAAGTGTGTGTCTGTGCTCTTAGCCTTAACCCATTAATGCTCACAGCAACCAAAAGTAGCCTGACGATTTTGATGAATGCTTGGAGACAAAAGTTATTCCAGAGAAAATATTTGAAGAAAATATGTTATTTAGAGTATTATTACCAATAACTCTACTTCAAGAATGAGGTAAAATCCTTCTAAATTTCAAAAAGTATCAAAAGTATCTTAGCCAAAAGTATCTTAGATCCAGACAACAATTTCAAAGGAACACTTAACCACTTAGCTGGTCAATACAAAATGATGTGAAAAAGCTGAAAAATGACCGAAACCCTGGCAAATGGTATACTCATCTGAGAGTCCCAACACAACAGGGTTTAGATGATTTTCTAATATCTTTGCATTGGAAGGGTTAAAAATTACTGGGTTAAATGCATTTTTTTAGGGTTGACCCATCTGTTAATTAGAACATAACCAGCAACTCTCTATTTCATACAGTCCTTCTCAATTTTTGAAGTTATTGCCAAAAGTGTCTTAGATCCAGACGTCGATTTCATAGGAACTCTTATGCATTAATGGGTTAAATTCAGCTTTTTCAGGGTTGACCTATCTGACCTGACACGTGCAGGACTGGCCTAATCACTGTTAGTTTTAATACTGTAAGCAATGGGAGTTGTCCATTTCCAGCCAGCCGGGCGATCAGGCGGGCAGACCTCCCTTCAGCCCCAGTCAGCCCATGGGATCAGGCCCATGATAAATAGCGCCCTGATTTCAATTTAATTATTTCGCCATCAGTGCTTGATTAAATGACACAATCGGCCGCTGATGGCCTAATCAGACCAGGGTCGCCAGTCCCACCGAGAGGGTGCCAGGGCGAATACCGAATACCGACCTGACTTGGCCCTGTGCCCACATCATCTGCCCAGCACCCTCCCTATGGGTATTATTAGTCAACTGGACATCCCCTCTTGACCATCTGTGACTTCAGAGGTCTTGGCAAGTGTTAAGTAACGTAACTTAATCCCAAGGCATCTGCCAATTTGCACTGGCAGTGGGAAATTTACCCTCAAATCTACCCTCGAAATTCCCCACAGTCACAGTCGAATCAAAATATCTAGCACTCTTCATTGAACTCCAGGGGCAAATCTACCCTAAAATTTACCCTCAAAATCACCCAAAGCCCAAGAGTCGAAATATCCAGCACTCCTCATTGAACTGACTGGTGAGATAATTTTTAGTGGATTTCCATTAGGGGTTATCACTTATGACTATCCTAATCAAATCTTACTCAATAATTGGATTATTAGTGTAATCATG
>OZ012686.1:6814074-6850344 GCA_963942565.1 Maea johnstoni | reverse complement strand
AATCGTGAATATACTTGAATCATCATCAGGTTATCTTAATGCCTGTTATGGAATGCATTATGTACGCATATTGCGGGTTGAGTGTATGAATGTATGTGGATTTACATCTCTCAGTCTCTGTCTCAGTCTCTCTCTCTCTCTTTCTCTCTCTCTCTCTCTCTCTCTCTCTCTCTCTCTCTCTCACTTCCTCTATCTCTCTCTCTCTCACTCTCTCTCTCTCTCTCTCTCTCTCTCACTTCCTCTCTCTCTCTCTCTCTCTCTCTCTCTCTCTCTCTCTCTCTCTCTCTCTCTCTCTCCCTCTCTAGCTCTCTCTCTCTCTCTCTCTCTCTCTCTCTCTCTCTCTCTCTCCCTCCCTCCCTCCCTCCCTCCCTCTCTCACTCTCTCTCTCTCTCTCTCTGTCTCTCTCTCTCTCTCTCTCTCTCTCTCTCTCTCTCTCTCTCTCTCTCTCTCTCTCTCTCTCTCTCTCTCTCTCTCTCTCTCTCTCTGTACAACAACTAAATACTATTGCTACTGCTGTTGCCAAAATATTGATACACTTATCCTTATCTTTGTCAGTTCTAGACTATTAATACACTAAATCTCTTCTTTTGTCAGTTTTAAACATTAAAAAAACGAAAAATGAAAAAAAAAGAAATTATGCAAAATCATGCAAATATCAAAATTATTCATAAAGGCATACGTGGTTAAACATTCCCCAGTCGATGTTCTAACCACTATCGTTGGATCTCTGCTCATAATAAATTCACTGAAATATACTGTGTATGATGGATAGTTCAACCCTTCCAATGCTGAGGCTCAAGGATGCAGGTTTTTGAAAACCATCTAAACCCTGTCTTGTTGGTATTCATTGAATAGCTCTCGCCGAGTACTCTCAGATGAGCACACATATACCAGGGTTTCAGTTATTTTTCAGTTTTTTTGCATCATTTTGTATTGACCAAATTAGCTACCAGCAGCTAAACGGTTAAGAGTTCCTTTGATATTAAGATACTTTTGCTGATATTTAGTTTGAAATTAAGACGGATTTTTCAAAATACTCGAAAAGGAATTGTTGGTAATGCTCAAAATTAGCCACCAGCAGTAAAATCAAGGGTTAAATGAAATTACGAGGGCATTCACCCAGTTCGTGACACTGACTCCATTAGTCCATGCAAGCTGTGCCGCGATGATGTACGCGGGACGCTTCCAGGCCTGGAAATTCCCCTAACTTATTACGGATTAACCTACAAATCCCATCCTTTATCTCTGTCACAGCCCCACTAATCCACATCCTCTTTCCGTCCCACAATTCATCATCAATTCTCTCATCGCCACACGGTTTACGCGGTGAATGGCCGACCGTTGTGAGCAATGTGGTTCTTTGCCTCATTTCTCAAAACACCTCCGGATCTAGGCGAAGGAAGTGATGTAGAAACATGGGATGTTCACTATTTTCACTTCCTCTAACTATTACCATTTATTCATCCCAGTGTGAGCGGCGAAAACTGCCGGACTATTTTGGTGATATCTCTCTAAAAATTGCAATTTTCATAAAATATTTGAAGGAGAAATCTTGATCAAAAGCTAAATAACAACTCTCCTCCAAATATTTATCGAATTTATGATTATTTCCAAAGTTATCTTTAAAAGTATCAAAAGTCCAGATGAGATTTGTCAAGGATATCATAGTGAACACATAAATGGGATAGATGATGCAATAACAAGGATTGGAATTAAGTATAAGTTTCAAGGCATTAGTGCATGGTTTGTATGATGCACCCCAGGGGGCGGCCTAATCTAGTAATTAGTGCCTGCTGATAGCAGGGGGTCAGAAAAGGACCAATACCTACATTACATGCTAGACTGCTTGGCAATAGGGGAAGCCCCTCTGCTGATTGTCGATATGAGTTCTAGGTCTAGGATGGACAGAATTTATAACAGAGTTCCATAAGTACATTAAAGGAATCGAATGCATGAGGAACAGAACTGGAATTTGGAATTTCAATTAATGCCACTTTTTCTGCCATATTATCATGACTTGCCAGTAGTAAGTCAGGTGGAGAAAAGTCACTTGCAACTTTCTCACTTGCCAAGGCCGGGATTTAAACCTGGGCAGTGGTTAGAGAGAGCTAGCAGTCAGTGGCATTGCCTTAGACCACAGGTCAGGCCTGAAACAGAATGGGACAAAGTGCTTGACCGATCTGCAATGGGGTAGGCCCTTCTGCTGGTTGCTACTGAATGCCATAGGTTTCACTGATAGCCCAGAATTCATATTACAGTTTAATAGTCAGAATCAAGGAGATGAGGGTAGAGCAAACAATATGTTTGCAGCTAAGGGTTCTAGGTCTTGCTGATGGCCTAGTTGATATCAGAGTTCAGAGCAAAGCGAACTGCACAGCAAACAGTGCTAGACAAATTGGCAATAGGGAATACCCTCCACTGTTTGAAGAATCAGTGCTATAGGTCTTCCTGATGAACAGGGTTCTTATCAGAATTCAATTGGCTGAGGCCTCAAGGAGTAATAAGCACAGCGAACTGCACAGCACAAAGTGCTAGACAGACTGGCAATGGGGAAAACCCTCCACTGTTTGCAAGAGAGACTGCTATCGGCCTTTCTGATGAACAGGGTTCCATAAGCTGCTAGCTCTTGAGAGACCCATGTACTATCCACTATATTTTTCAGTGGTACCACTGTATTTCGCAGTGGCACCACTGTAGGCAACCACTCATAACCCACTGAAACACCCCATGTAAACCACTGCACTATGGTAAGGGTGAAGACTCAAGGAGTTTTGGGCAAAACGAACTGCACATCACAAAGTGCTAGGCAGACTGGCAATGGGGAAAACCCTCCACTGTTTGCAAGAGAGTGCTATCGGCCTTTCTGATGAACAGGGTTCCATAAGCTGAAGACTCAAGGAGTTTTGGGCAAAACGAACTGCACATCACAAAGTGCTAGACAGACTGGCAATGGGGAATACCCTCCACTGTTTGCTAGAGAGGTTTTTCTGCAAAGTGCTATAGGTCTGTTTGGTAAACAGGGTTCCTATCAGAGATCCATCGACTGAAGACTCGAGGAGTTGAGAGTACAACCCTCTCAGATGGCGCATCAATACCACTGCACGTTCCTGACAATCCATAACAAAGACTCGCAGGAGAAAAACTCAAACGAGCCTCAGCGCTACTTCGAGTACCATTTCTAGCTGCATGGTTACCGCAGCCTCGGCAAATACCTCAGACAAACAGACAGAAAGTCCCGCTTAATGGATAAGAGAATTCGGCTTTAGTTTCCATGGAAACTTCAGTTGCGGGCAAAAAGCGGCCTATTTGCCCGCGCCCGAGCACAATTGCTCAACCAATAGCACTAATGCCTTAGAATAGTACTTCTTTACATGTCGAAGAATTGCCTATCGACAAATCCGAGCGAATCTGTCATCATGACGTCAGGGAGCGACTCCATTGCCTTTGGTCGTGGCGAATGCTTGATTATTTCGCCCTCCGCTCAAAGGTCTGGGCAAGGGGCTGGGAGATTAAGCAACAGGGGAAATTCGGCAAAGTGGATTCATTTCGTTCTCGGGCCGACCCACGCGCTACGCTATAAATCAAACAATGGACCAATAAGAGATCAGAGATGAAATCAATATTATGCAATCCCAGACCCGAGCACCAATAGAGCTATGATATATAACGTGTCAGAAATAAGGCCTTCGTAAACCCAGTGATTGACTACAGCAAATATATCCAAATGCACCTCTCAAACTTAAAAAAACACTTTGATGAATTGGTTGATCTGAAGTGTAAATTTAATACAAAGGAGAATTTTAAATGGTTCTATATAATCCTAAAACACACCCTTATATGGAGTTGGTAATCCTAAGAAATTCCTATGATAATGCAAAGTAAATGCCAGGATTTCTTAGGAAGTCTCAACTTCATTTGGCATTGTTGCATCAAAAAATATATAAAATTGTTTTAGAAAAAATAAATTCTAAAAATCAAATTAATTTTTTTTAAATAACTTCATAGCCAAAATGATCTATTACTATATGCAATATTTATATTTTATACTAAGCTTGATAAATGCCCCTAAAATTGTATCCAGCGATCCTAAAGTCGCTGGTGTGACTGGAGTTAAGGAGCTTAACCCATTCATGCCTGGAGATTTACTTGACAAGTGACGTCTGGACCTGCCATATTTTCTGAAATAATTTTGGAATGAAGGACAAATTTGTCAAACATTTGAAAGAGAGTTGTAGATAGAGTTCTCATTCACAATCGGCCTTCAAATGTTTTCTGAAAATTGCTTTTGTTAGAGAGATATCTGCAAAATAGTCAGACGGCTTTGGCTGCTACACGAATGGATAGGTTAACCGTGGGAGGTATTAACACCTTTATTCTGGAGTCTATCATTCTATCTATATCTCCCATATTAGCCAAAGACGTCTGGGTCTACTTTTGATAATAACTTTGGAATTGAGAATGATTTTACAAAATATTTGAAGGAGAGTTGTTTATTATGTTCCGATTCACATTCCTCCTTCAAATATATTCTGAAAATTTCTTTAGTAAGGGAGAAATCACCAAAATAGTCAGGCGGTTTTGGCGCTACAGGCGTGATTGGGTCAAACGTAGGAGGTATTAACACCTTTATTCTGGAGTCTATCATCGCATATATCAACTCGATCTCCCGTAAGCCAAAGACGCAATAATTTCTGGCGTCGATGGGCCGTTAGCCATCAGTGGGATAAAGGGGGTTGCCCGCATTGCCCGTAGTTGCCCGAGATTGATGGGCGCACTGAAGGTCATCGCACTAACTCCAGTCACACTAGCGACTGACGGATTACTTTCACGCATGCAAAAAGAATCAATTTCAGAGATCTAGGTCACAATATTATTCCATTTTACTCAGAAACTGCATGATGATCAAATGAACCCGAAAATCTATACCTTCTTATGCAATATTCAATAAGCCTGGAGACCGGGCAGGGTCATGAGTGTAGAGTGAAATGAGTGCGGACGATTCTAGGCTAGTACTTGAGGTTGCACACATGTGAAATTTGCCAATGACTTGACCCATTCACACTCAGAAAGTTCCTCTAGAAAGTGTCGTCTGCCATTCTCAGACTTTTGCTAATAACTTGGGAATAAAGCAAAAGTTCACAAAATATTTGAAGAGGAGTTGTTTTTTGGCTTCTGATTAACATTTCTCCTACAAATATTTTCCAAAATGATTTTGTTAGAAAAATATTCTCAAAATTGTCAGGCCTGTTTTTGCCACTCTGAGTGTGAACGGTTTAAAGGTGTTAGCCAAAAAATCTCTTACATTCCCATTGCTTTAGATAATTAGAAGAACACACCAAGCTGTCTTGGTCTAGTGATGAAGATTCCAGACTCCTTCAAATATTTTCTGAAAACTTCCTTCTTTTTTAAAAGATAAAATATTCAGGTGATTTTGGGCGCTACAGGCATTCATAGATTTCTGCAATTTCTAGAAATTTACCAAATAAATTGGATATCCTAATGTGGGATTTTTCGATGGTAAAATGGGTGCCCAAATGACACCCAGATGCCCAGTGTTGGCTAAGACACTGCCTACTTATTGTTTTAGGGTCAGCTGGCCATTATGTAATCAACACAATGCAGCATACTTGTGTTATAAATGTATGAGTACACTGCACCTATTCACAGTCATTCAGCTTATCATGTTAGCAGGATTAGTCAAGAGCCTTAAGGAAATCCTCCTGTGAAAGCACCCCACTTACCTGATAAGACCCGGAGCACCCTCCCTGAAGGGCGTCATACCCTCAGGGTACGCAGATAGATAAGGGTATTGTATGTACCTTGCAAAACACCCTCAGGTACAGTGACAACAACATGGCATGTAGTATCCTCAGAGGTTAATAGAACAATGCATAAGTACAATAGGATAATTAACCTAATTGTAGTCACTTAAGAGAATAATTTGCATTGCAAACTCACTATTGTGTTTAACAAGTGGTTTACATATAAAGGTGTTACTTTTTTTAAGAATGGGTGGCACAAGCATTTCAACCAAATCGGAAAAGAAAAAAAGTTGTTTCGAGAACATGAAGTTTAAATGCTAGGATTTTTTTATTGCAAATATATTCCCATTTAGAACTCAATTTTACTCTCTGAAAACATAAAAAGGTGTATGGAATTTCAGGGAGGGGAGTAACTTTCGCCCATTAAACTAGAAAGTCATTTTTTGAGGAATTTTACAGGACGAGAAATGAAAAAAAATGAAATTTGTAAAGGATTTTTGAACCCTCAACTCTTGAACTCTCAACCACCCTCATCTGTATGTTTAGCATCTAAAGCACACTCACTAAACCCTTATGCTGATGGTGGCTAATTTTCCCAATACAAAATAAGGCAAAAAAGCCCAAAAATTAATGAAACCCTGGCATATGGGTACTCATTTGAAAGTACTAAGAGAGAGAGAGCTATCCAATGAATACAAACATGACAGGGTTGAGATCATTTTCAAAAATCTTTGCATGACCTTGTGCTTTAAACAAACATAGCCTTTGCATTGTAAGGTTTAAGGTTGAGAAAAAAAATGTAAAAGGATTTTTTGAACCTTCAACCCTCACCTGTATGGTTGGCATCTTAAGCACACTCACTTAAATCTACACCTATCAGCTGTCTACCCCCACTTAAAGTCACTGCTCTTACACCCTGCCATAAAATCATAAATACAACTGCGATCAAAGTTGAGTCCACTCGTATTTAGTATTAATGGCCATGTGGGGTGAGAGATTACCATGGCGGAGGCACGTGTGTGGAAAGCTTATTTGATCTATAGTACTCCAAATGTCAATAGTGAACTTGGTACACTTTATTCAACCCTTGTGGCCTTATCCCATGCTAAGTGTATTGACACTCTTCTGGTATTGTTTGGGAGGACAACATTGAGCCAGTTTGTATTGTTATACCAGCCAAATGAGCTGAACCCTCTCTCTCTCCCTCTTTCTTCTTCCCTCTATCTCTTTCTCTCTTTCTTTCAATCTCTCCTTCGCACTCTCGTGCTCTCTTTTTCTCTCTCTCTATTTCTTTCTCTTTCTCTCTCTCGTGATCTCTTTTTCTCTCCTGATTTCTCTCTCTTTCTCTCTCTCACTCTCACTTTTCTCTCTCTAGTTCTCTCTCTCTCTCTCTCTCTCTCTCTCTCTCTCTCTCTCTCAGCAGTCATTGATCTCAGTCATGAACTTCAGGCAACCTTATTTATTCTAGACAAACAGTATTGATTTGACACACATCTTGTTTCGAGTCCTTTTGTTTTTCCTTCTTCCCATTTGCTGGTTATCAATGCATGCTCTCTCCTGTCTTTGCTCAGGTGATGTTAGAAACCATCCTCAATTCCACTACAATACCTCCCCCCCCCCCCCCCCCCCATTATGCCCCCTAAAATGAAATACAAAAGGGGGATGAGCATGTGCCTCCCCATGGATCACGGATGAGACGAATCTTGATCTCCTATCATCGATATCGCTGCAGCTTCACATCAAAGTAATTGGATGAAATGTACGCGGGGATTGCAGGCTGTGGGTGGAAGAGTTATGTGGGCCAAATCGGAGTGGCCTGACCCAGTTCCTGCCAGACAAGTTCAACTTGCTAGACGCCACTGCTGGGGCAATAACCTCCACCCTCATTATCATCCTCTTCTCTTACAGGTAATAAAAAAATACCCGATACTGATTGTAGTCATCATTATCATCATCATCATCATCATCATTATCATCATCATCATCATCATCCTCGTCCTCCTACTCATCATCATCATCCTCCTCCTATTCATCATCATCATCATCCTCCTCCTATTCATCATCATCATTATCCTCACTCACAGGTAATAAAGTAATAGCTAAATTTCCAGCCTCCTTCTCCTCCTCATCATCATCATCATCTTCCTCATCACTCCCAGGTAATAAAATAACATCTGAATTCCCAGCCATCTGAAACCCTTCTCCTCCTCCCCCTCATCATCATCCTCATCTTCATCATCATCATCATCATCATCCTCATCCTCATCAGAACTCCCAGTCATAGTACTCCCTCCTCCTCACCATCCTCCTCCTCGTCCTCATTGTCATCATCATCACCCTCCTCCTCATCATCACTCACAGGTAATAAAGTAATATCTGAATTCCCTGCCTGGCTTATCTACTTGCGAATATGCTAATATTCCTGATGGGCTGCAGCAGAGAAATTGGAGGTGGCTGATAGGCTATTAGGCACGCAGCATCGGTGGGCCTGTTTTTGAGCACAATGACCGCAACGGTTATCACCTGATCAGCACCTAGGAAATAAATACGATATTATGATGTAATTTGATATATTAGGATATCTCTGCCATTCTGCATTAATGGATCTACCTCAAATGTGGCTGCTGCATACAGATATGATGTAATAAAGGGCTGAATAAATGGGAACCTTTTCCTAGAAGGCTGCATCATAAAGCATATTCATGCCAGGGTCACTCTGCTGAGACTTCTCTCTGAGAATGGTCAGATGGTTGGGATGACTGCAGTGACTTTTTTGGTGTTACCTCTCTATAAAAAGGCACTTTTAAGAAAATATTTGAAGGATAGATGTTAATTAATTGATACCTGGACTACTGGGCACGAAGGAATTTTTGCTATTTTTCAGCAAAATTTCCGAAGCTGACAGCGCTATATTTAACTAGATCAAATCTCTGGGATGCATGCAGTATCATTAAAAACATCTTTAAGGGATCCTATCTAAATATTGATGGATGGAGGCAGTATGACGTTATAAATGTTGTTAAGGTATCGTATCGTCAAGGAAATATCGATAGCATAACGTGAAAATTTTTAAGGTGCCAATCCCTATTGAAAACTGAAGCCATTAATGCCAATAACCGTAGACCTGTCCAATACTTCATAACTACCACTAGTGCCACACGCCCAGCTGGCATAGTGGATGTTTTTGGATCCGTGTACTTGATAAAGTGTTTTAACCCACATGCTGCTGATGGCTAATTTGGCTAATACAAAACTAAGCAAAAACCTAAAAAAATACCGAAACCATAGCAAATGGGTACTCATATGAGAGATCTTAACGAGAGCTTTCTAATGAATACCAACATGGCAGGGTTAAGATGATTTTCATAACTTTTTGCTTTTTTGTGCATTGGGTGAAAGTAGCCTTAGCATTGGAAGGGTTAATAAAGTATTTTGAGCTTGGATGGGGCACAGGCGAAAACGACAGGTAAGTATGACAGATGGATCAGGCGGTCCGCGCGCCAATATTTGCTCGTCAGATGAAGGGTGTTCTCGTGTTGTTTATCTCGAGTTGTATTGTTTTTTTGTTGGTAATGCGAGATGTGGGTAAATATTCCCGAGCATGCTCAGAAGACGCCATCGCAATAACAATGAGAAGCGTGTTATTCGAAAAGGGACATTTATTCGATTGTTACATATTGGTGTTTTTATAATGGCGACAAGGTAATTTAAAGCATGTTGTTTATGAGCCTGCTCACATACTCTTCCAGAAGGGTTGAATTAGGGGGCAGGAGGGGGGGGGGATCTAGAATTTTTGTGTGGAGGGTTTTGCATGAGGGAGGTTCGTATTAACAAAGAGGTTTATGTACCTCATTGGTTTTAAACAAAACTAAAGATTACTAGCAATTATTAGCAAGAAAATCAAGATTTTCAACTATAAAAGGGGATTTGTCGAACCCCTTGAAACCCCTCTGAATCAGCACCTGGGGGACGGGGTAAAGAAAGCTGACCTAATTGGCTTCTGGGGGATTTGGGGTTCTTTTTTTTAACTTCCTCATTAACATAACCTCCTATGAGGCTTTGTACTAATTTACAAGGCCAAAATAGAGAAATTGGACTCTCTAAGACTCTTAATGAAATTAACTTATTGCCTTATTAAGAAAAAGGGGTTATTAACAAAGTGGCAGGGAGTGGGATGAGGGTGAATTGGTTACTATTCATGCCCAGCGTGCCCATTCATGCCCCCCCCCCAAAAAAAAAAGAAACCCACCATTTTGGTGATATTTTTCTCATCAAAGCATCTTGCAGAAACTATTTGAAGAAAAATGTTATTCAGAATTCAACATTCAACTCTCTTTCAGATATCTTGTGAAGAAATAATATATGTTGTGCTCTTAAATTATTTTAAGAGAGAGAAAGAGAGAGTCTAGAGAGAGAGAGAGAGAGAGAGAGAGAGAGAGAGAGAGAGAGAGAGAGAGAGAGAGAGAGAGAGAGAGAGAGAGAGAGAGAGAGAGAGAGACAGAGAGAGACAGAAAGAGACAGAGAGAGAGACAGAGAGAGAGGGAGAGAGCGGAATACATTACATGAGGCCATTAAACCACAAGTCAAACACCTGAAACTTAGTAATTATTCAGGGTTACGTGAACCCACCTGAAACCAATTCTTTTTGCAGCACTTAATAGTACCTGCAAGGTATTTCATGGCTTTTTATTATTAAGTAGCTGGTTTGGAGTCAAGTTACTCTTCCCACAGTCCCCGAAGGAACCTGAGTGTCAGTTAGACCATAAACACAGGCACGCTTCACGGGAGATCCTCAAACAATTGATTAACTCTTACGCTGCCGGTGGCTAATTTTCCCAATACAAAATGACCCAAAAAAACATGACAAATTGCTGAAACCCTGGCATATGAGTACTCACCTGAGAGTACTCGGCGAGAGCTATCTAATGAATACCAATATGACAGGGTTTAGATGGTTTTCAAAAGATCTTTGCATCCTTGTGCCTTGGATGAAAGTAGTGTTAGCATTGGAAGGGTTAACCTGTGGTTCTTTGGTGTTGTTTTTTTGTTGTTGTTTTTGTTTTGAATTTCTGATTAATCACCATGACTTAACACAGTGCGGCTGACTAAAAGTGCCTCCTTATTCTTTAAAAAGATAAAAAGATAAAAAGCATAATGTCCTTCACAAGACAGAAAAAGAGGGGAAATATTTCAATAGAGTCTGATGGAGAGAGAAGGTAGTATTATACTGAATATTTCAAACAAATATTAACCCTTATAAGATGTTGGTTTCTATATATTTGCCTGTGTCATACAATCAAGGTTAGCAGTAGAAGGGTTAACTGATTGTGTTGTTACTACTGCTACATACACACATTTAATTAAGCAATTCATGCTTAAGAGTTCCTCTAGAAAGTGTTGTCTGCATCTATATTTTTGATATTTAAACTTGGAAATAAAGAATGATTCAACAAAATATTTGAAGGAGAGTTAAATGCATAATAAGAAATCTTTTGTGAATACCCTTACCAAATTACCTTCGACTTCCTAGGAAATTACAAGATTTTCCAATTAAAATCCTAGGAATAATCCTTGGTATTCCAAGCTACATTTGGTAAGAGTATTAATTCCCCACCCTTACCAAGTGAACCTTAGAATACCAAGGAATTCCTAGAAATATCCTAAGAAAACAAAGGATTTTCCACAATGTCTATTAGCTACATTTTGTAAGGGTACAAAGAATGTTGATTAGTATTCTAGCGAATACTAATTCCTGAGAGGAAGTTGGTCAAACTATTTCCGGTCACTCTCCGCTTCTGAAGGTGAGCGAATGTCCTTCTCTGTCAGTGAGAGAATTATTAGTTTTCGCGATGGATGTTTCCCTTTGTTTGTTGTTGCGAGCTCCGGCGGCCGATCTGCGTGGCGAGCAGTCACCCCTCCTTCACCCCCATTGGTCATCGCCCGATGAGCCCAATCTGGCCCGCGTAGATCGATGCCCAAGTAGATCGATGCCGTACTACAATGAACCATCGGAAGAGGAGCTGGGGTGCGATAGCGATATCGATGGCTAATCTTACACTTCATTTTTCATCTCCACTCAAATCCTTTCATCGTGTTGTGCTTCGGCCAAATGAGATAATTTGTTATTTTCCCCTGCTGTTACAAGGAGTCAGGATAGGTTCATGCAAAAACTGTTTTTTGTATTTTCTGTATTTTTCCTGAAAGTTCATTGAAAACAAGGGAGTGTAGGTATAGAATTTTGGAATTCTGATTATCTTCACTTTTTCTGCCATTTTTGGTTAAGTGGTGACTAGACAGTTGTAAGTGGTGAAGGAAACTGGAGTACCCAGTAAAAACACTGCCTAACCCCAAGTCACTAATAACTTTCTCACATGCCCTGATTCAAATACAGGCAGTGGTGAGAGACAGGGAGTGTAGTACATATTCATATTTATTTTGTCCTTTAAATTGACCAGGTTATTTCCATTTCATTTTAAATTTCTACTTTTCCAGTGACTTTTTCCTGTAACTATTTACAACCTTTGTAATGAGCCATTAATGACTGCGGTAGCCTAAACCAGCCTGATTCTATACAATCAAAAGCATGTATTGGAAATTATTTGAAAGAGAGACATGTTATTCAGCTGTTTTTACCAGACTTTTCCTTTAGATATAATGAGAATATGTGCTTATTTTAAAATGTATCATAACAGCAGAATTGATACCTTTCTCGAAGACATCATGCATGAAAGGGTTAAATGTACTGCCCCCCCCCCCCCAACCCCCTCGACCATTTATTGAGCAATCAATCCCTGTCATAGTATCTCTCTGTTCCTGACTATTTTATGGCAAAACAAGAAAATCATGAAATTCTATTGCAATCTGCCTCTTTGAAGGCTGTAAATTTGTCGGCGAGGGAAAAACAACCTTTGCCACCTTGGTGCAATCTAAACTGCCCATAAAGGCAGGTTTTTGCGAAACCTAAGCTACAGTATTCGCAATAACAACCCCTCTGATGGTGCCGAGAACCTGGGATAGGCATAGGGGTCAGAGCTGTGACAAGTAATAAAAGGATATGGAGATGGCTCAATGTGGGTTTGGCTTACCTAGGTATAGGGTCAGAGCTGTGACAAGTAATAAAAGGATATGGAGATGGCTCAATGTGGGTTTGGCTTACCTAGGTATAGGGATAATGGCACCATGGAAATTTCATGGTACGATACAATAGCAATATTTCCCTAATGATCCAATACTCTAATGATATTTTTAATGACATTGCCTGTCTTCCTGATTTAGTTAATTTTAGACACAAAGTTTTCCAAAAGATGCCTTGATATGAGATATATTCTCGGAATGGTCAGACCATTATAGGACATTGGTAGAGCTATACAATGGTTAAGGGTTCTAGCTGCATACAAGCTTTAATAATAAAAAAAAAGATGCAAATGAAAAGGATTATGATTTGTTTTATCAACATGAAACCAGTAGAATAAAGACAAGAAAGGCACAAAGTGTTTGCCCCAAGTTTACAGGGAGCCAAGCTCTGATGTTGCTTGTCTTACTGTATAGATCACAGGTCATGATATGCTGGCACCCCACAAAGAGTCAATCTCCTGATGCTGAGGGACATACTGCATAAAGCAATGGATGCAAGTCATGATACATTGGCACCCCACAAGGACAGCCTATCTTATGATGTTGATTGTCTTACTGCATAAAGCAATGGAAGACAAGTCATGTCTAACGCTGGCACACCACAAAGAGCCAATCTCCTGATGTTGATGGTCTTACTGTATAAAACAATGGATGCAAGTCATGATACATCGGCACTCCACAAAGAGCCAATCTCCTGATGTTGATGGTCATACTGCATAAGGCAATGGGATGCAAGTCCACAAGGAGCCAAAATCTTAATGTTGCTGGTCATACTGTGTAAAACAGGCAACCTCCATATCCTTTAAATTGTTGGTTGAAGGTTTTGGTGATAATGGTTATCGTTGTTACTAGGGTATGCGGAGGCATGCTCGGCCCATTAAACATGTCATTAACTTTTGCTAGTGTTCTCGGTAACTTACTGTGCACAGTAAGTGTAACCTGACACAACAGGTAATGTACACAATTTAACCCTTCTACAACAAGTTTACTTCCGTCAAATGGCCAAAAAAGCAAATAAAATACGAAAATCATCTTAACCCTGTCATGTTGGTATTCATTGGAAAGCTCTCGCTGAGTACTGTCAGATGAGTACCCATTTTCCATGGTTTCAGTTATTTCCGAGCTTTTTGTCATCATTTCATGTGGACCAAATTAGCAAAGAGCAGGATATATTTAAGGGTTAAGTACTGTAATACCCAGATAGGGCAGGTACCAGTATAAGCATGCAGGACCCACATATGTGAACCTTTCTTCAACAGGGAAAACAGCAGCAAGTATACGATTTAAGTGTTCAGGTTCACTATCTAAGAAAGGAGTTAATTTTCATCTAAAATTACAGAAAAAGGGGATTTTTGGCCGTAAAAATGTCTGCTCCACTTATATGTTACCTTCATAGGGGGTCAGCTTGTTCTAAACTCTAATATTCCTCTTAAAGCGGCTACTAGATATCAAAGGGTTAAAAAGACTACCAAGCATAAAACAAATGAAAGGAATGATTAAAAAGGACCTTTATTTATCAAGAACAAATTGAGAATATGGAGGACACATGTCAACTTTCAAAGAAATATTTCATCTGCATATTCACATTCAATAAGGGCCTGCACTAATGGCCGAGTGGTCTAAGGCATTGCCATTGATTGCAGCTATCTGCTACAACTTCCCAGCTTCGAATCCCGGCCGAAAAAGTGAGAAAATTGCCAGTGACTTGATGCGTTGGTGCTCATCAGGGAGCTGAGATCTTGATTTTGCTAGTATTACTGTTAAGACTTCCTTCCATATCCTTATTCCCTTTTAGTGAGTGATATTGGTACAACTTTTGAATAAAGCCTGTATTCACAAAATACATGATAGAGTTATTTTTTTCATCTTTTCATTTCTGCTTTACCATTTCTTTTTCAAATATTTTTAAAAAAAATATTCTTTGACAAAAAATAAATGTTATCATCAAAATAATCAGCTTTTTGAACTGCTACATTAGATTGATTGGGTTTAAGCAAACCCTGTTTGGAGGGTATTTTCAGAGGTTGTTGACTTGGAAGACAAGATATCGAACTCAGTTCCATCTGCCTGTGCAAATATAGTTTCCTTGCTGTGACAAACAGGAAAATCTATGCCGGCATATCTATGCTAACAAGGTTCTATTCTGTGGGTTTGCAGAATGAGAATCCTTAACCTATTCATGCTCACAACGGCGAAAATTCATCTGACAATTTTGATGAAATCTTCCAGGATAAAGCAAAATTGGCAAAAATTTTGAAGGAGAAATTTTCATCAGAATATAACCAACAACTCTCCTACAAATATTTTGTAAAATTGTTCTCAATTGTAAAGTTATTGTCAAAAGTATCATCAAACCAGACAACAATTTTTAAGCATTAATGGGTTAAGTAAGGAATCTATAGCAGCAGAGTGCCAATACTGCTATCTACTTCTTCGAAAAAGACCTCCACAATTGGTGACAAATAGCGCGTTATTGATAAATCTATGCCAAAAGTAAATACCCTGCGAGAGTTTTTATTCAATATTGTGAGGCCGCTATTCCCCATGAGGGCTAGCCAATTAGCGAAGGTTTCTGACTGTTTGCGGGAACAATGCCCACTAAGCTATCGTGCATGAATATTTCATATCCACTTATCCCTAACTCTCCCGGCCTCGCTTTTGCTTTATTATCCTAAGAAAATTGACAAATATGTCTGCCGCGAAACCCCCAGAGGGTACTTGTTGTGAGCGAGACACTGTTTAATTACCGCATATTTACTTTCAGCCCCCATGTGCTACTTTTATTCGTAGCGGGGAGTCGGACCAGCAACAAAGACCAATTCTTCGCGCAGTCTGGAAAAACAGGTTCTGAGACCAGAGCGGGTTTATGGTTCATCTTTTGTTTTAACCTATTCATACTTTTTAACCCTTTCATGCCTTAAGATCTAATTGACAAATCTTGTCTGGACTTATGCTACTCTTGAAGATAACTTCGGAATCAATCAAAAATTCACAAAATATTTGAAGGGGAATTGTGGGTTGGACCTTGACCATCATTTCTCCTTCAAGTATTTTTTGTAAATAAATCTTGTTTGAGAGATTTCATCAAAATAGTCAGGCGCTTTTGGGTAGTACACTCATGAATAGGTAGAATTACCCTATAAATTACTGTCCATGTCCATTATACTCAAAACAATAACTAATTGGAAATCAAGAATGATTTTACAAAATATTTCAAGCCAAATTGTTTTTGGTGTTCTGATTAACATTTCTCCAAAAATATTTTTCAAACTTATCCTACTACATGAAAGATTTCACCCAAATTATCAGGGTGCTTTAATTATAGTCGTTAACAGGTTAACACAAACATTCTCCTTGTGTTCACCTTGAATACTGGCAACTGGATCTATACTCCTTTTGAAGTTATCTTGGTAATTTCACATACAATTTGTGAAGGATAATTGTATATTGGCTGTATGTTGTGTATGCGTATATCTCCTTCAAATTATTTCTTGCAAATGTATATCTGAGATAGAAATAAAAACAAAACAAAGACAAGACGAACAACATCAAAATTATCTGGATATTTGGCCACGGCAAGCATGAAAGGGTTAAAGGGAACTTACATGGTGACATGGCAAAAATTGTGCATTTAATGTGTTAAAACAAACAAAAAGGTTGAAAACAAAAAAGTATATGACATTTTTCAACCCATTCAGCCTCAGAGTAATTGCTATCGAAATTGACACTTTTTTGAGTCATTGTTATCTATGAGGGTGCCATATATGGTAATTACGCATGGTATTTTTAATTTTCACCTGTTAACCCTTTTATGCCTTTCATGCCATTTTCAATGAATTTTCTGGTTTGCATTAATTTTCAGAAATTAATAAAAGAAGACATCTTATTCTAAATAATTCCTTATGGAATAATTTGAGAAAACAGCATTAGTCAGAAAGTCACCAAAAATAAAAATTTAGGTTGTTTTGGGCACTTCAGGCAGAAAAGGGTTAAGGCAGTTTATGTGATGGTTTAACCCATTAATGCTCACAGCGGCCAAAACCAGCCTGACAATTTTGATGAAATCTTTTAGGCTTTACTACAATTGGCAAAATATTTGAAGGAGAAATGTTGATCAGAACATTACCAACAACTCTCCTTCAAATATTTTGTAACATCATTCTCAATTCCAAAGTTATTGTCAAAATTACCATCGATCCAGACAACAATTTCTGGATGAACTCTTAAGTATTAATGGGTTAAAGGAGACTTAGCATGGTGGGAGATATCGCTCATATGCAAATTTCTTAAGATGCATCAAAGATGTATGTTATGTAGTCCAATAGTATTAACTGTAGGAATATTCAGCCCTTGCCTCCACCCCCTCCCTCTTCCTCCTTCCCCTCCCCTCCCCCCACCCACCCTCTCCCCTAATCCTTCTTCCCCCATCAACATGAGTACACATATATCCTTATTCCTTCTCCTTCCAGGGTCTGACACTAAGATTTCAGGATAGTGGCCCGAATCAGGTCTTTTGATTAAAATAAGCGATCAAAAACAGGATTTCTGGTTATTATAATACTATTTTGGGCCCCTAGTCTCAAAAATCTAGGGGCTCACGGCAAAATCTAGGGGCATATGCCCCTGGGCCCCTGGGAAAGTCGAACCCTGCCTTCTTTTCTTATCTTCTCCTTTTTCTTTTTCTTCTCATCCTTTCTTTTTCTTCTTCTTTTTCCTCATCCTCCTCTTCTTGTTCTTCTTTTCCTTCTTCTTCTTCTTCTTCTTCTTCTTCTTCTTCTTCTTCATCTTCTTCTTAATTCTTCCAAGATGGAGACCCTTTATGGTTAATGTGTATATCACTACAAATAGAGCATGATGTAAAATGGAGCCTGACTCTAAGGATTCATTCATAGCACCCATGGGAACCATTGTTTTGACATTAAGCAATTGGTAAATGAAGTGTACATTTCAATGTCTGACATGATATATCTATGAGCATTAATAACCCCATAGGCTATATAATAAAAAGTCCTTAGGGTTCATATCTATTGATATCCAGTCAACTGTTTTAATCAATTAATCCTGTGTCTGTATATAAATAATCCTTACACTTTCGCTGAAATCTTTCAAGCAAAAGCATAGTTAGGAAAATATTTGGAGAAGAAATGTTGATAAGAACACTACCAACCAATCTCCTTCAAATTTTTAGCAAAATAATACTTGATTAACAAGTTATTGTCAAAAGCATAATAGATCCAGATGACAATAAGCATAAGCATACATAGGTTAAGCCATATATTCATACATGTAACGCGAAACAGTAACTTTTTCAATGGTATCTTTTAGATTGAGGAATTTTTCAGAAAATATTTGAAGGGTTAATGCAGATCAAAATCCAGCCAAAGACTCTCCTTCAAATATTTAAAAAAGATTCTGCTTGATTTCAAAGTTATTTGCAAAAGTATCATAATTTATCCAGACAACTTGTCAAGGGGATCCCTAGGCATAAACCGGTTAAGTTTACAGGTCTGTAACTGAAAACCTCCGTGGCAACATGGATCAAAATATTGTGTCCTTATTTCGTTTCTCAATATTTGATCCCAAGTCACTACCAATATATACTCTGAGTAATTGACATTCTTGGCAATTTGCCATTCGCTTGTTGACTCTGACGTTGTTGTGGTATGTTTGTTTGCTTAGTCTGGGACCTGTATATAATGATATTCTTACCTTGGTTTAGGACACCAAGCTATCAGATCACAAAAGAACAAAAGGGATAGTCCTTAAGTGACTGATGTTTCTAAATGTGTTTATTGTTAACCTATTCAAGCCTGTAGGTGCCAAAAATGGCCCACTATTTAGGCAATATCTCTTTAACAAAGATTTTTTTTTGGAAAATATTAGGAGAAATGTTCACTTAAATATCTCCCTCAAATATTTGTGAAATTATGCTTTATTCCTAATCATTTTCAAAAATATCACTCATCAATAAGACAATTGCAAGAAGAATGAGTTAAATCTCATTTCTGGTTTAAAAAATCATCACATTACAATTATAGTATAATATGTGAATTAGGAGGACTTTGTATCATATAGCTTATAGATGCTTGCACTTACGTTTGTTTCTTGATGATTTTTATCAGAAAATGTTAATTAAATGACGCTTAAATATCTGGTTAAAATCTCCACATGACATCAGCTTATAATAAGATGGTCATTCATATATGTCTGGCGACAAGATATGATATAAATCCTGTCTAATCACAGTCTCTGCTAATTGATGGCTAATTGCCCCATCTAAGTAGCACATTTGATAGAGCCTAATGTATGACACACATAAAGCTTGCATGACACCAGTCATTTTAAAGATAAAAGCCGCACGAATCCCCACAAAGATTTGATGACGTTATTATTTCAAGCAATCTTCACTTTTATCACAATTTCAGTGTAATATGACCCCTTCCTTTCCCCTATAATGTGCATGATAATAATTGGTCGAATCAGCACCTATTATTTCTACCTAGTTCTTATTTCTTATTGAGAGAAACCAACCAAAAGGAAGAGATATTTGCATGTGAAAAAAATCACACCAATGTGATTCATTAATTGTTTTAATTTGAAGTGCAAACGAGATCCAGATTTCACATTTCCCTCAAATTATCCTAGCTGTGGGATTAGTCAAATCTGAAATTTTCTATGATGTAAACATTTTGGAATCACTCAATGGACTGGAAACCCCCATATGTTATATTTCCCTGAAATTATCTTTGAAACAATATTACCAAAATTGAATGATAAAACTGCCTGCTCCAGAACCAGTAAGAAAGGAATTAGCTGGACAGATCTTACTTATATAGTAATTTTCCCATTTCCATTTGATATTTAGTATCATCAAAAGTTGATAAACATCAACATTTGGTATCATACATTGAGTAGCTGTATGTATATACCCTAAAAATCCAAAGTAGGATTAGAATTTCTTATCCCTTGTATGGTGTGATCAATGCCAAGATGTATACTGTCCATTGTAATGTAATACTCTCAACTCATAATTCCCTTACCAAATGGAGCCTGGAATACAAAGAAATTCCTAAGGTTTTTCAGGAAAATCGTAGGATTTTGAAGGAAGTCCAAGCTACACTGAAAAGGTGTGCTACAAAGCCTGGATTGCATCTCACTCCTAGTAGTACAGTAACTCTGAGAGAAGTAGACAGGGAGTGGGCACTGGTCATGAATCATCAAATTTCGCTGACTCTCACTATCTGACCTAGATAGGATAACATCCCCCAGCCAGCCAGCAGTGCACAGATCACGTGACCAATACAAGCCCAGGCTACAGCGCGTAACCCGAGGCGCAGATGCCGTAGAGGCTAGCATGCAGTACCTATGGGGTTGCGGATCAAGGGGATGTATTTCTCTGAGTAACTATACCTGCATGATCAGTAACTCCAACTCATCAGCCATTATCTCTACAGCATTTGTGCAATTAGATCCATTGCTTATTCAAAAGCAGTGATCAGCTCTTGTAATCGTGATGTCATGTACCACTGTGATGTAATATACAAGAGAATGGAATTGGACTCGCCATGTGGGCGGTGGCTAAAAATATGCAATGAACAGCAAGGAACCGCATACCAAATAGGTGTGCTTTGGCCATAATGGGGTTAATATATGCATGCCATCAGGGGTCAGGCTTCGGTTAAAAACTCTGGGAGACTGCAGGACTTCTGGTTCTCAAATCATCATAGCTCCAACCTGGGAGTAGTAGACAGGGAGTGGGCACTGGTCTTGCATCATCAAATTTCGCTGCCTCTCACTATCTGATCTAGATAGGACGAAATCCCCCAGCCAGCCAGTCAGCATGTTGCTGCACAGATCACGTGACCAATACAACCCCAGGCTACAGCACGTAACCCGAGGCGCAGATGCCGTAGAGGCTAGCATGCAGTACCTATGGGGTTGCGGATCAAGGGGATGTATTTCTCTGCTCCAACCAAAATCTCATTTCCCTATCTTTGCTAAATCCTGCTGTCCCACTGTAGTCCTTTCTCAAAAACAATTTTGAAGTTGTAAGTTATTCTATCAGTTTTATATTTCATATATAAATAATTCAATATTTTTACATAGATATGATTCCTATGTCCTAACTTAAGGATATTATACCCTTTTCTGAATGATAAGTAACATGTTTATTGTAGTTATCTCAATATATTGTGAAAAATCCTTGAGGAGTCTCAGCCACCCTTAACAAGGAATTCCTGGGAATGTCCTAGAAAAAATCCAAGAATTTCTTAAGAAAACCAAGGTTACTCTTAGTAACATCGTGTCAGGCCTTCAAGAAGTGTCTCAAAACACACCTTTTCAGGCTCGCCCATTGAGGCATTGTTGACTATGACTCAAACTATGACAATGTACAGCGCTTTTGAACATTTTATGAATGGAAATGGCGCTATATAAATTCCAATTATTATTATTAAGGGTGTTCTTATTGCATGATGTGTTTAATACCTAGATAGAATGATTCTTTTCGAAATATCTTGAGAACTGAACATATTACTTGAAGTGAAGTAGGCGTGTTCTTATCAAGATTCCTTCTTCAAATACTTTCGGAATAATGATGTCGCCAGAGAGATATAATTAGTATAATAATCAGGCTGTTTTGAGCCGCTGTTAATCAACCAATCGGACTGGGCATGCAGATAAGCTGTGACAAACATTAACGCATTCAGGCCTAGATTACCCCTTAGAAAGTGTCGTCTGGATCTATAACACTTTTGGAAATAACTCCAAAAGAGATTAAAAATCTGCAAAATATTTGAAGGAGAGTTTTAGTTTGGGTTCCAAGGAACATTTCTCCTTCAAATATTTTCAAAATCATGCTTTCGTTGGAAAGTTATGGCGAAATTTGTAAGACATTTTTGGTTGTTTCGTGCGTGAAAGGGTTAATAAAGGGAATTATCTTATCCTGTCTCCAACATGGCGACTGCTCATTATATAGTCATTGATCAGCCGCTGCTGAGGGAGTGCTGTTGTGAGAAGATACCTCATCCGCCATCAGAAACATATTTGTCACAGAACTGAGAACCGTGATAGGGGAGTGTGTTAACAACCTTCTACCGATAAGAGGGCATGGGCGGATCCTGGATTTCTCTTTCTCGCAGTGCAGGGGGTCCGTTCTGTATGAGGGTTTTTCGTTTTAACAGAATGGTGCATAGATCTGCCTTGTTGGTTACAAAACTACAGATTTTTGGAATTTGGAAGTTCGATTATCAGCACTTTTTCTACTGTATATGTGTACCTAACCCCAATCCAGGCAGGGCATGTGAGAGAGTTGCCAGTGACTTAGGGATAGGTGGTGTTTTTCAGCGGGTACTCCAGTTTCTTCCACCACTTACAATAAGATTACGTCACAGATTAGCCTAAATGTGGCAGAAAAAGTAATGATAATTGAAATCGTCATAGCCTAGAATCTATAACAGACTAGAGTAATCCTTGAAATGCTTGTCATAATTGAGGAGTATTACCATGCATGCACTGCAAATGGTTTAACCCATTAATACTCACGGCGGCCAAAAACAGCCTTACAATTTTGGTGAAATCTCTCATGCAAAAGCATAGTTGGAAAATATTTGATGGAGAAATGTTATTCAGGACATTACCAACAACTCTTCTTCAAATATTTTGTGAAACCATTCTTACTTCCAAAGCTATTATATAAAGTATCAAAGATCCAGACGACAATTTCAAGTGTAACTTTTAAGCATTAATGGGTTAATATAAAGAGTGGGGGTAGCTTAGGGAGGGGGCATCTACATGGGGTGAACTATACAAAATTGTAACCTTGCAAAAATACGAATGAGTACATGAAGGTTCCCCCAATGCAGGGACCCCTAGAACACAAATAAATAAGTGCCACCGAAAATAGAGCTTAAGGGCAAATGTTTCCTTTGTATCCAACTTAAATTGCAAAGAAAAGTAACGAGCATACTATAAGAATGCTATGTACTTCAACAAAAGGTTCTTTGTTCAGACGTTTTAAACAGTACACATAAGGGTCTACCACACCCCACTGCACTCCTTGTGTTGTACATACTGCTCAAAATAACAGCCTTTTACTCAATTCATGTTTAAAAAAAACACTTTCCTGCCAGGGGGTGGAAGAGGGGGGGGGGGGAGGATTGTCAAAAATCCACTCTAGTTCATGCATTCCTTGTGATACACATATGACTCGAAATAACAGCCCTTTATTCAAATTTGTATCTATAAAAACCCATTCTTGCCAGGGAGGGGGGGGGGGGGGGGTGAGAATGTCAATACGAGAGGGCAACCACACTAGATATATTACCAAAACAAAGTTCTTACTCAGGGATATAGTTTATCAAAATCCTACCCAGGCATTTGCCTAGTTCATCGGATTTCAAAAATGACCCTGTATTTTGGGTATGTGTGACACTTCAAAGTTTTCACAAACTATGAGGATTTTTTTTTTGTAACTGTGTCAACCCTGCAAAAGGGTGTTTTATCCTTTTGACCTTGAAAACATCACTTGCTAACCCAGTGGGACCATGCAAGAGGGTGTTTTACCGTTTTGACCCTGAAAATTTAGGTGTGCCACCTTGGAAATATTGTAAACTGGGGTGTTTAACCCTGCAGGAACTGCAAAATGATGTTTAAATACATTAACCTATTAAATCTATCAACCCTGAAAAAATCAGTATGTAACCCTGGGAACCTTGGAAACCTTGAACCTCAAAGTGTGTTTAACCCTGAAAAATGGGTGAGTAACTATATGAACCCTTAAAATGTTGGTGCACAACCCTGCAAAAAGGTGTGTAACCCTATGAAACCTACAATAGGGTCAGTAACCCTTTAGACCCTGAGAGGGGGTTTCATCACCCGATGAAGTGTGTTACCCTGAAAAGATTGTGCAACCCTGTGACACCTGTAAACTTAGGTGCATAACCCTGAAAAAGGTGCGTAACCTTGTGAACCCTTAAAAGCCTGGGAGAGGGTTCCAGCACCCTATAAAGGGTGTTATCCTGTAAAAGAGTGTGTTACCATGTGAACCCTTCAATAAGATCAAACTATAAACCTTTCAAACCCTGTGAGAGGGTTCCAGCACCCTGTGAGTTAAACCCTGATGGGTGTGACTAGTCCCTTTACCCATACCTGGGAGTAGTAGACAGGGAGTGGGCACTGTGCCTGCATCATCAAATTTCGCTGCCTCCGACTATATGAGTCATAGATAACCTGTGTACCACAGGATTGGCTGCCTGCTGCCTGCTGAAAAAAATCACGTGACCAATACTTCCCCAGGCTACACCGCGTAACCCGAGGCGCACATCACCTAGGTACTAGCATGCTGTGCCTATGGGGTTGCGGATCAAGGGGATGTATTTCTCTGCCCATACATACCTGTAGTGCCCAAATCCGCCTGACAATTTTGGTGATATTTCTTTTAAAACAAAGGATTTTGAGAAAATATTTGAAGAAGAAGAGTTGATCAAAATCCAACCAATAACCCTCCTTGAAAAATCTTGTGAATTTATGATTAATTCCAAAGTTATTTTCAAAAGTGTCTTAAAAAGGTTTGACAGACGACAAAACACTGGAAAATGAGTGAAACCCTGGCATCTGGGTACTCATCTGAGAGTACTCAGCGAGACCTATCAAATGAATACCAACATGACAAGGTTTAGATGCTTTCCAAAAATATTTGCATCCTTGTTCCTTGCTTTAGACAAAAGTAGCCTCAGCATCGGAAGGGTTAACCCTTGTGATGCTGAGTCTAGTTTTTTGTCCAAGGTAAGGTACCACAAACAAATTTCACAATGACCTAAACCCTGTCATGTTGGTACTCATTTGAAAGCCCTTCTTGAGCACTATCAGATGAGCACCAGTCATTCTTTTAGAACTTTTTTTCAAATCTTTTTCTGTCCAAATCAGCCAGCAGCAGCATAAGGGTTAAGCAGGTTGTGGCGTGAGGAATATTTACCTCTTCTTGTCAATATCATGGAGGACAAGTCTAAGCATGTATGTCTATGCATGCACTTTGTATTGAACGGCACACTTGTTTTGAGTGTAGATATCACATATTGTGTGTGAAGTATAGACATGACATTATCTTAGGTCAATGGTCAATAAATCTACAGCATACTTACAGTGTCGTTGCACCTGCAGGATGAGGCTATATATATGGTAGTGCAGATTCTGCATGTATAGTAACCATAGATCTATACACATAGGGATAGGAAAATTTCTAAGTCTCCGGGATTATGAACAATAGATTTGTTAAGCAGGAGGTCTGCCCTATCAAAGAATCTACACAAAAGTGGATCATCTAAAGCTGAGGCCCACAAAGACTTTGACTATTAAAGAGTTAGAAGTAGCAGTAGATCTAGAGGTCCAGCGAACACACAGCTTAACCCATTCATGCTCACAGCAGTCAAAAACAATCTGAGAATGTTAGCAAAATCTTGGAATTGTAAGCATATTTCAGAAAATATTTGAAGGAGAAATGTTCATCAAAACACTACCAACAAATCTCCTTCAAATATCTTTTAAAAATATTCTTAACTCCAAAGCTATCGCCAAAGTAATGATTGATGCAGACAACAATTGCGAGAGGAACTGTACAGGAAATACATGAGAAATGGTAATCAAAACATCACCAACAAATCTCCTTCAAATATGTTGTAAAAATATCCTGAATTCCAGAGTTATTGCCAAAATATCATTTAATGCAGACGACAACTTCTAGAGGAACTCTCCAACATGAAAGGGTTAAATGCTTATAGTGCTTGGTACCACATCCTCATCTACATTATCACCTTCAACAAATCTCCTTCAAATATCTTGTAAAAATATCCTTAACTCCAAAGTTATTGCCAGAATATTATTTAAAGCAGACGTCAATTTCTAGAGGAACTCTCCAACATGAAAGGGTTAAATGCTTATAGTGCTTGGTACCAGATCCACATCTACATTATCACCTTCAACAAATCTCCCTCAAATATCTTGTAAAAATATCCTTTACTCCAAAGTTATTGCCAGAATATTATTTAAAGCAGACGTCAATTTCTAGAGGAACTCTCCAACATGAAAGGGTTAAATGCTTATAGTGCTTGGTACCAGATCCACATCTACATTATCACCCTCAACAAATCTCCTTCAAATATCTTGTAAAAATATCCTTAACTCCAAAGTTATTGCCAGAATATTATTTAAAGCAGACGTCAATTTCTAGAGGAACTCTCAAGCATGAAAGGGTCAAACGCTTATAGTGCTTGGTACCAGATCCTCATCTAGTCATCTACATTATCACCTTCAACAAATCTCCCTCAAGTAAGCATTGATGCAGACAACAATTTTTTAGGGGAACTCTCAAGCATGAAAGTGTTAACCCATTAATGCTGAAGAGTTCCTCCAAAAATTCTCATCAGGATCTAAAATACTTATGACAATAATTTATTAATTGAGAATGATTTTACAAAATATTTAAAGGGGAGTTGTCTCTAATGTCCTGATCAACATTTCTCCATCAAATATTTACATGATTATGCTTTTGCCTGCAAGATTTCCTTAAAATTGTCAGGCTACTTTTAGCCACTGTAAGTATTAATGGGCTAAACGCTAGTGCTTGGTACAAGATCCAGATCTACATTATCACCTTCCCTTTTGGCTGGAATGCTGGAAATGGCCATAATGATGTCACGGTCACGTCAATTACACTGTTAGTGCAAGGGGGCAATGGCATGTGGTTCCTTTGGGAGCTTAGCCAACCAATGCACTCAACCTTTCCTTATCTTCAGCGCATTCAATGCCAATCATAGCCGAGATAGTACAGTACCGAAGATATTCAAGACTTTGAGGACATAATTCAGTACCAGAGATATTTGAGACTTTGAGCAGATAGTTCAGTACCAGGGACATTCGAGACTTTAAGCATCATAGGATTCATGTACATGCAAGTGCGATCCCGTTAATATAAAGGAAATGGATTGTTCCCAGAGATGGCATAGAAAACCACCAACCTTCCTTTTCTAAACCCAATCATGCCTGGAGATGTACTAGACTAGTGTCGTCTGGACCTGTCATACTTTTGAAGATAACTTTGAAATGAAGCATTAATTTGCAAAATATTTCAAGGAGAGTTGCTCATAGGGATTTTATAAACAATCCTCCTACAAATATTTTCTAAATTTTGCTTTTGTTAGAGAGATATGACTATTTTGGTGATATTTCTCTAACAAAAGCAATTTTTAGAAAATATTTGATGGAGTGATGTTCTTCAAAACTACAACTCTCCTTCAAATATTTTGTAATTCTATGCCTGATTTTTAAGTTATTTTCAGAGGTATCAATTAGGCCCAGACATAGGCTAGCTTCCTCTCCTTTCAGTATTGGTCCTAGACATCTATCAAAACTACTAGGGCAATTGGAGATGAATGGGTTAACACATTCACACCTCACAGGTATCAGTTCTAGATATTTATCTACTGTCATTGGGAATGAATAGGTTAACACATTCACACCTCACAAGCCAAAATAAACTGATAGTGGAACACCTAGCTACGAGATGTGGACAGTGGAGCACCTAATGTAAACACTATTGCCTTGGTCTGATGGTGTTAAAATTCTCATCTCGTAAGTTTCACTGCAGCAAGAAAGCCAAGATCAAAAATCCTTAACAAAAGTTCAAGATGGAATATTTTCCTTAATCACACACACACAATACAGATGAAACAGGAAGAATTTTCCTCTTTCTAACACAGACGAAATGAGAAGAATTTTCCTCTATTTGACACAGGTGAAATTCTCATTAATAAGATCCTCTAGATATTTCATAGATTTGTACTTAGGTCAATAGCACACTGACCAAATAAACCCTTCCACTACTGAGGCTACTTTTGTCCTAAGTACAAATATTTTTCAAAATCATCTAAACCCTGTCATGTTGGTATTTATTGGATAGCTCTCATAGAGTAACCTCAGATGAGTACCCATGTGCCAGGGTTTGTCATTTTTCAGTTTTTTTACGTAATCTTATATTGGCCAAATTATCCACCAGCAGCATAGGGTTAAAGCTTAGTTCATTTCCATCTGGAGCAATATATTTGTTGTATGACACAAAGGTGTCAGTCAGGACTTTTTGGGTCACCACAGGGAGGAAAAGGTTAACCCTTTAATGCCTGTAGCGGCCAAAATCGTCTGACTAGTTTGGTGATATCTCTTTAAAAATAACTATTTTCAGAAAATATTTGAAGGAGAAATGTTGTTCAAAAACTAACAAGCAATTCTCCTTCAAATATTTTTCAAATTTTTGGTGAATTTCAAAGTTATTTTCAAAAACATTGAAGATCCTGACGGATCATATCAAGGATATCTACAGGTACAAAAGAGTTAACTTTTATTCCTGTCCCACAGCATAAAGGAAACCCTTTGTTATTCAGGGTGGTCCCTCTACCCCATACCCAAGTCAGCACCCTGGCCATAGTACCATGAGTGTGCCGATGACCCCAATAGGGTGAACCCTGACCGCAATACCCTATGACTATTTTACCCCACTCATGCCTGCAGCACCCAAAACTGCCTGACTATTTGGTGATATCTTTCTAACAAAAGAAATTCTCTGAAAATACTAGGAGAAGAAATGTTTGTCAAAATCCACTTGAATCACAAATTTCAATCACCGGATAAGCAACCAGCAGGTCTCGCTTAACAGTCTGGACACAACTCATAGCCTGGATGTTGACAAGAACTACTCAAGAGGTGCATTCTGCACATGTTGGTGAACAGCTCACTCTATAATGTAAACGATACAAGAGCCCTCATTGGTCTTTGTCTCCTAGTGATGTCTCACCACTAACATTAGATTCAGCGAGATTAGGTGTGTTCAGGGCTTTGTAAAGGGTCCTATGGCAAATTGGTCTCTGGCAACCATTATTGATCTCTATCCCCAAGTCACTGGTAACTTGATCACATGCCTGATCCCCAAGTCACTGGTAACTTGATCACACGATTGAGTCAAGCCTGATCCCCAAGTCACTGGTAACTTGATCACATGCCTGATCCCCAAGTCACTGGTAATTTGATCACATGCCTGAAACAAGCCTGATCCCCAAGTCACTGGTAACTTGATCACAGTCATTCGAAACAGGTCCACAAGGGTTGAGCGCATGGAGGACATTAGCCTGCAATCACGATAATGATAATGACAATTACTTCCCTGCTAAGACGACATGACGATGCTCCCCTTACTGACCTGGCATAATCAATCACACAGCGAAGATAGCTTATCTTCGTGTCAACCAGAAACAAACTCTCCGGCAGCAAGGTACATACGGAGAAAGCGGCAATTTCCTTAATGTGCTTCGTGTCCGGTGAGTTATTTGTCTTCACTAGAGTCGCCTGACGGTTGACGATACATGTAGTCATTAACATGCTTGTTTACCGACTGTATTTGTCTGCACCCGACCACCTTACATAAAACACAACACACTCTTTGGTATCTAACAATTTTGAGTAAAACTTTCAAGTGAAAGCATTTCTTGGGAAATATTTGAAGGAGAAATGTTCATCAGAATATTATTAACAACTGTCTTTCAAATATTTTGTAAAATCATTCTCATTTCCAAATTTATTGTCAAAAGTATTATAGATCCAGACAACAATATTTGAAGGAGAAATATTAATAAGAACATTACCAACAACTCTACTTCAAATTTTTGTAAAATCATTCTAAATTCCAAAGTTATCATCAAAAGTATCATAGATGCAGATGACAATATCAGATTTTCCATTATTTTTTTGGCTAGATAATTATAGTGTCCCAAATTCCTAGGGTGGTCTAAATTTCCCAGAGTTTACGGTAATATCTTAATCATAGCTACAGAGACTAATACTACATTTATATGGCCTCGCATCAAAGTAGCACCTTTTACTTACAACAAAATAATTATAGTGTCCCTATTCCTAGGGTGGTCTAAATTTCCCAGATTTTACGGTAATATCTTTATCATAGCTGCAGACACTAATACTACATTTATATGGCCTCGCATCTAAGCAGTACCTTTTACTTACAACAAACTCCATCAGATGATGCTATATTAATTAAACATTGCCACACATTACTCGATCAGGCTGGCTGGCCTATTAACATTTTTGCTTGCTCTTGGCAAAGTTCAGCCTCCAAGCTTCGCTCTCCGCTCTGCGGGCACACGACATTCATCAATGGAGTATTTTCAATGCGTCAAGGAATGTTATTATAGGACGCAGTCGGCTTCCGCTGTGAGACAACGCATCTCGTGTCCCACCTGGGTCACATGACCACAGGGCAAACACCGAAAATGTTCTATCCAAATATTTTCCGGCCGGAGACGTGAAATCGAAAACCGAGTATTCAGGCGGCGCAAACATCTCAATCTCCCTCTCTGAAGAGCTCCCCGGCTCTCATCTCTCATGCAGCTGTGGCACGGATCTCCTTGTTGAGGTTTTTAGGCGAGGGTATTAATACCCCCCTTCTCCCCCCCCCCCCCCCCTAAAGGGGTTGTGTGTACAGTTTACCCTAGATCTGTAATGCCACAAAAAAATTTAAAAAAAATGCTCACAGCAGCCAAAATCAGTCTGACAATTTTGAAAAAATCTCTCAAGCAAAAACAAAGTTGGAAGCGAAATTGGGAAAATATCAGAAGGAGAATTGTTAATCATAACATTACCAACAATTCTCCTTCAAATCTTATCTGAATTTTTTTTCCAAAGTATCATAGATCCAGATGTTAATTTCTTGAGAAACTATTAAGCACTTTATTACCTGTGGGAAGCAAGAATCAGGGACCTTAACCCTCTTCTGTTCCAGTAAGAAAGTTGCCAGTGACTTGGGGCTAGGCGGTGGTTTTCCTTCACCAGTTACAACTGGCTTTAAGTCACGACTTAGCCGCAATATGGCAGAAAAAGCGATGAAAAACAAAATTCTAAATCCAAAATCCACTCTCAGTGTGTATGCCCACACATATGGATCCAGGGAAATATGTTGTTGATTTCATCGAAAACCATGTGTGTGTAACATGGTAAATGCAGACTAGGGAAATAACAAAACAAGCCACAAGTGTTTTCAGTTCGCGGAGATTCAGGCAGAAAGTTTGGCAGCGATCCTCACACATGTGGGCTGACTTCATCCCTGGGTGCCCAAATTCAATATGAATTCCGACCGCACTTCCCTAATACGGAAAAACAAACTCTAAATGTGTAGTGAAATAACCATGTACATGCATTTTGTAATAAAAATGAATTTTTATATTAATTGCCTGAAAATGTGGGGATAGCCCTTTAATACTAAAGCATGTTTTTTTTTCCTTTTAGGCCACTCCAATTTATTTACTTGTCTTACGTGCTCAGGAGGTAGGAAATGAGCCATTTTGGAATAAAAAAAAAAGTTGAAAAATGTGACTTTTTTTATTTTTTTTATTTTTTTTAGAGTCTGACGACTAGGACTGGTAGCGATATGTTACTACCAGCCTATTCTCAACTTAATAAAATCAATCAATCTATTAATCCCTGTAACCTGAAGGGTGGGAGGTATACCTCCTCAAGTCTGAGGCTCTACTACAGCAATGATAGCTTCCTGTAGTTGATTGAATCACACTTACAAAGAATATTCTTAAAACTTTTTTTTTTTTTTTTTTTTGGAGTCTGACAGAAAATTTCAAAACCACTTTCGTCCGTAAGACACCAAAGGTGACTTTTTTTTCTTTTTTTTTGGAGTCTGACAGGATTTTGCTCGTAAGACAAGTAATTAAATTGGAGTGGCCTTATGTAAAAGAAATCAATCAAAGTGCCCTTTCCTGAAGATAGAGGGGAAGATACAAGATTTAATTGTGTGCATGGGGGGGGGGGGGGGGGGGGGGAGATCGGGAGTTAGAGGGAGCATTTCATTAAAACCATTAAAAGGTCAAGAATTTTTCTTTAAATTCAAAAAGGGAAAATTTTGATTCTTCAAAGTATTCAGTAGTCCCCTCCACTTCCCCTTCTGATATGAACCCCCTCTGTAACAACAAACACATGAGGACCCCTGCATCTTGGCTGCATCTACCCTGAGGGGGTATGACGTAAGAACCAAACGGAGAAAAGGGGGCTGAAGCCTGTCGCCCCCTTATCATGGGAGCTGCGAGCAGGGTGGTACACCTCACACGTCTGCCCCCTGATTCTCCCCGAATCGATACCCTCCGGGGCAGGAAGTTCGGCGTGTGTGCAGAGGCCTGCTATTTGTGATATCACAGATGGCCACTTGACTTCCTGTCTAGCATATCTGCCCCCCATTCCAACCCCCCCCCCCCCCCCCCCCCTTTCGCGTCTCCAGTCAGCCATTGTTTAACTGACAGCACAATCTTCCAACCAATGATTGCAGTTCTCATGTTTAGCCACTGTTTAGACAGAAGCATCCCCTAGAAGCAGACTTCCACACTTTTCACTACTTACTACTTGAGAATATCAACCGAATCACATCTGGTGTGCACTCATGGTCTGACAACTACGAAAACAACTCCTGTGAGGAGATTTTGAAAAAAAAATCTTAAAAAGGAATAGTTGACCCAACAGGATAAACTGCTTTTATCAACATATTTCTTTTTATATTGTTTTGTTTTAAGATATTTCCATGTGTCACATTAATTGTACAATTCAGATTTGAATAGATCGAAGCTGAAATACCTTCAAATTCAAGTATTTATGTGGGGGAGGGGGAGGGGGGTACAACAGGCATCATCCGCGTGAAAAGTTTAAACACCTCAATAAGTAAAATACCCCCTCAAACTTCCCTCCCCCCAAAAAAACAATAAAACAAATATAAATAACAATAAT
This sequence comes from Maea johnstoni, assembly GCA_963942565.1. Classification (NCBI taxonomy): domain Eukaryota; kingdom Metazoa; phylum Annelida; class Polychaeta; order Spionida; family Magelonidae; genus Maea; species Maea johnstoni. The sequence continues at coordinate 6,817,612 of OZ012686.1, read as the reverse complement.
AATAATAATAATAATAATAATAATAATAATAACAAAATGAAATTTAATAAAATAAAATAAAATATAAAATAAATTTAAAATGAATAAATTGGAAATAAATATCTATAATCATAATACCTTTTTCCATGAATGTGTTTAACATCTTCAACAAGTTGAACATAAGTACAAGTACAAGTACCTGTATAAATTGAACACCTTTTCCTGGCCCATAGGTGGAAAACTTATCCAGATTCCCCCGTATCAGCTTATCAACAATAGCGATATGAGTAATATCCGGTTCCTGAATTATTGGCAACCCAGATAGGTGTTACATCATACACTTAATACTTATCAGAGGAAGGGGGGATTATACTTATTTGATAAAACATAGGGGCTTAATTAACATGGAGAAATGATATATCATCTCCACCATCTTCAAAGCAGATTAATTAAAGAATAGAAGCATAATGGACTATATTGGCAATTCATAATAAACTGGATAATCTATCACAAGCAGAGTAGAATAGAACAAACATATAACATTTAACCCTTTCCTACCCAGACTTCCGCTTTTAAAGGTGGCTTCAGCTATACTTACCCATTCATGCCGGTAACTGCCAGACTATTTTAGTGGTATCCCTTCCAATGCTAAGGCTACTTTCGTCCAAAGCCAAAGGAATTGCAAAGATTTTTGAAAACCATCTAAACCCTGTCATGTTGGTATTCATGAAACGGGGAATTATAGTAATGACTATTGTTTGTATTGTACTATCTTTATTACTAATGTATCATGAATGTATGACAGCTTTTGTATATCCATATACAGTCAATGAATATTCATTCATTCATTGGATACTCAGAAGAGTTCCCATGTGCCAGAGTTTCAGTCATTTTTCAGGTATTTTGCATCATTTTGTATTGGCCTCAAATCATGACAGGTCTAGGAGACTCTAGGCAAGCAGATCTTATGATAACTTAGTTACCACTCCCTTCATCCAAATCCCAGGTACACTGTAGGTATATTATGTGCAGATACATATAACATTTACTTCGTTGCCACTCCCTTAACCCAACTCCTACACTGCAGGTGCATATTGCAGATATATATGAACACTTCAATTACCACTCCCCTCATATATCTTCCAGGTACACTGTAGGTATTTTATGAGCAGTAATATAGAACTTAGTTTCCACTCCCCTCATCCAACTCCATGGTACACTATAGGTATATTATGAGCAGTAATATAGAACAAAGCTACCACTCCCCTCATCCAACTCCCAGGTAGACTGTAGGTATATTATGAGCAGTAATATAGAACTTAGCTACCACTCCCCTCATACGACTCCCAGGTAGACTGTAGGTATATTATGAGCAGTAATATAGAACTTAGTTACCACTCCCCTCATTCAACTCCCAGGTACACTGTAGGTATATTATGAGCAGTAATATAGAACTTAGCTACCACTCCCCTCATCCAACTCCCAGGTAGACTGTAGGTATATTATGAGCAGTAATATAGAACTTAGCTACCACTCCCCTCATACGACTCCCAGGTACACTGTAGGTATATTATGAGCAGTAATATAGAAGTTATTTACCGCTCCCCTCATCCGACTCCCAGGTAGACTGTAGGTATATTATGAGCAGTAATATAGAAGTTATTTACCGCTCCCCTCATCCGACTCCCAGGTAGACTGTAGGTATATTATGAGCAGTAATATAGAACTTAGTTCCCACTCCCCTCATCCAACTCCCAGGTACACTGTAGGTATATTATGAGCAGTAATATAGAAGTTAGTTACCACTCCCCTCATCCAACTCCCAGGTACACTGCAGGTATATTATGAGCAGTAATATAGAAGTTAGTTACCACTCCCCTCATCCAACTCCCAGGTAGACTGTAGGTATATTATGAGCAGTAATATAGAAGTTAGTTACCACTCCCCTCATCCAACTCCCAGGTAGACTGTAGGTATATTATGAGCAGTAATATAGAACTTAGTTACCACTCCCCTCATCCAACTCCCAGGTACACCGTAGGTATATTATGAGCAGTAATATAGAACTTAGTTACCACTCCCCTCATCCAACTCCCAGGTAGACTGTAGGTATATTGTGCAGATATATGAAAAACTGCAGTTACCACTTTCCTCATCCAACTCCCAGGTAGACTGTAGGTATATTGTGCAGATATATGAAAAACTGCAGTTACCACTTTCCTCATCCAACTCCAGGTACACTATAGGTATATTATGAGCAGTAATATAGAACTTTGTTACCACTCCCCTCATCCAACTCCCAGGTAGACTGTAGGTATATTATGAGCAGTAATATAGAACTTTGTTACCACTCCCCTCATCCGACTCCCAGGTACACTGTAGGTATATTATGAGCAGTAATATAGAAGTTAGTTACCACTCCCCTCATCCAACTCCCAGGTACACTGTAGGTATATTATGAGCAGTAATATAGAACTTAGTTACCACTCCCCTCATCCAACTCCCAGGTAGACTGTAGGTATATTATGAGCAGTAATATAGAACTTAGTTACCACTCCCCTCATCCGACTCCCAGGTAGACTGTAGGTATATTGTGCAGATATATGAAAAACTGCAGTTACCACTTTCCTCATCCGACTCCCAGGTAGACTGTAGGTATATTATGAGCAGTGATATAGAACTTTGTTACCACTCCCCTCATCCAACTCCCAGGTAGACTGTAGGTATATTATGAGCAGTAATATCGAACTTAGTTACCATTCCCCTCATCCAACTCCCAGGTAGACTGTAGGTATATTATGAGCAGTAATATAGAACTTTGTTACCACTCCCCTCATACGACTCCCAGGTAGACTGTAGGTATATTATGAGCAGTAATATAGAACTTAGTTACCACTCCCCTCATCCAACTCCCAGGTAGACTGTAGGTATATTATGAGCAGTAATATAGAACTTAGTTGCCACTACCCTCATCCAACTCCCGGGTAGACTGTAGGTATATTATGAGCAGTAATATAGAACTTAGTTACCAATCCCCTCATCCAACTCCCAGGTAGACTGTAGGTATATTATGAGCAGTAATATAGAACTTAGTTACCACTCCCCTCATCCAACTCTCAGGTACACTGTAGGTACATTGTGCAGATATATGAAAAACTGCAGTTACCACTTTCCTCATCCAACTCCCAGGTACACTGTGGGTATATTATGAGCAGTAATATACGAGTGGCATGTTAATATCACTAACATTTAAAACAGATGTTTTTGCATGGCAGCGGTGAGACTGAGTGTTGATTTATCTCCTAGCAGTGCTGTATAAAGTATGCTGTATGTTCAAGGCATGACCCAGATGTGGTTGAACTGGAGGGAAAAAAGGGGGGGGGGGGAGGGGGGGGGGGGGGATTCAGGAGCTCAACACCTGTTCATATGGGGATCCTGCTGATATTGCTGCAGCCAAAACAAGCAGATTCAGTAGCCGCCAATATGTGGAGCAGAGAGACCAAGTGCACATATTCAAACAATGGGGTATACACACTGTATACCCCATTATACCCCATCA
>OZ012686.1:6804190-6811690 GCA_963942565.1 Maea johnstoni | reverse complement strand
AACACTAAGGTCTGCATAGGTGCCTTACAAGGCTATCTGGCATCGAGCGACCATTATCGATAAACGATACCTATGCCTTGAGATGTGTGTACCGTATGTGCGTAAGCCATTTGCATAATTTATGTGCACATGTGGTCTTGCAATGTATGTGCGTAAGCCATTTGCATAATTGATGAGCACACGTGGTTTCGCAATTTTGAACATAACTCTGACAGTTAGTGAAGTACGTGAAAATTATTTCCCCGGGAATTGTTAAACACAACCGAAAAAACATTTACAGATAAATATCTCTCGCATACATTCATTCATACATACATGCCTACATAGATAGATAGATACACATATACATATATACACACACGTATATACATATATGCATACCTGCATACTTGCCTACGTACATACATACATACATACACACATACATACACACACATGAGATGTAAAACTATATAGATAGATAGATACACACGTACATGCACGCACATACATACATGCATACATACATACATGCCTACATACAAACATGAGTACATGGATACAAGACTATAAACCGAATACCTTTACAAGATACATAATCGCAAATATACAACCTGGTTTCTATTATGGATAAAACTTAACTTCAAACTAAGGGTCAAAGACATTTTAATAGTCCCAGATGATTGGATGCATTTAAGTTTGTTTTGTGTAACATCTTGATGCGTTCGTTGTGTAAAATGGTTCTACAAATATGTTGCAGCCATGAGAGATGATTGTAAATAGCTGTAAGTGGCCTCGCAAAGCCTGTAATATACCTCGCACTGGAAGTAAACTCGCTGTATATTTGGCGTCAATGGCGCAGTTACGAGATCCTCTAGCTACTTAGTGTGGTTTGCGATAATGTGGCTACCACTTACGACCTACTTGGAAGCAGTTTTCTGTAAATTGTTGCTTGAACTTTTCAGTATTTTGTCTCATATATTCCTTTATATCCCTATATCTCAAGGGAGGATAGTGATTCCAAGTTCACACGGGGGTTATCCCCGATAGCCGAGTGGTCTACAACGTTGCTTCTGACTGCTCGCGATCTTTCACCAATGGCCGGTTTCGAATCCGTCTCGAGGCACTTGAGGAAGTTACCAGTGACTTTGGGTTTAGATGGTTGTGTTAATCGGCTTACTGACTAGTTAGGACTTATGCTTCAGCCTTAACCCTTCCAATGCAGGGGCTACTTTCTTCCAAAGTACAAGGACACAACTATTCTAAAAAAACATTTAAACCCTGTCATGTTGGTATTCATCGGATAGCTCTCACTGAGCACTCTCAGATGAGTAACCATGTGCGAGGGGTTCTCTCATTTTGTCAGGTTCATTGTATCATTTTGTATTGGCCAAATTAGCCAAAAGCAGCACAAGAGTTTATGCAGAAATAGTTACGACGATGCAAATCGTTTATTCTATTCTATTCAGTTGCACCATATTTTCGTAGAAAACAATCTTGATTCGTTTAATGCATCCCCCTTTGTATTAAGACAACTTGCACACACAACTCGATTTTTTTCTTTTTTTCTTTTAATGAACCATCTCAGATTAAAAAACAAAATGACGACGGCGATCCTGCAATAAACAGCCATTGAGAGATCGTGCTTTGTGATTAATACGACTCTTAGAGTGGCAATCGAGAGACGGGTCTCTTTAACACACATATCTAGGCCCATAACAGTCGATAGAATGGCAATAAAGACGTTGCTGACATAACACAAGCGATACCCTACCGGGAACATGGCGCCAACTGGTGTAATGTCCTTATTTGGTGATCAGGTGATGTCTACGGGCAGCCATTTTTACCAAACAACACGTGATGGACTGAAGGCGAACACGAAAATGCTTTAACTCTGTGACTTCTTTAATTCATGATGCTTGTGCTATGTCGTATTTGGCGTCTACTTTATTGGTTTTGATGGTGTTATCGTCATTGCTATTATCATTATTATTATTAACTATCATTGTTATTGTTGTAATCATTATTATTATTATTATTACTATAATTATCAATATTTTTTTATCATTTAATGTTATCATTATCATTATTATCATAATTATTATTATTATTATTTCGTTAGTATTGCTGTTATTATCTTTAGTAGCAGTAGTAGTAATAGTATTAGTAGTTGTGTACTAAATTGTCGCCTTCATTAGCATGACTATTATTGTTATTATTTTTTAATATTTTTTTGTTATTTTTATGATAATCACCATTGTCGTCATTATCGTTATCATTTTAATCATCATCGTTATTATCAACATTTTATCATTATCATTATTATCATTATTAGTAGTAGTATTATTATCATTGTTTTTAACATCATCATCATCATCATCATTACTAACATCATTATTTTCTGCAATCATTATTTTTGTAACTGCTGCTGTTGCTCATGCTGCTTCTTCTGTTCTTGGTGCTGCTTCCTCGCTGTCTGGTGTCCTCCTAGTATGCCGAACCTTCAAATACTTACTGTTTGTTCATTATCTCCTAAGTTTTTCCTTTCCTTGCAGTCCATTCAAGTCCTTGAATGATATCCATTGCTAAGTATTGAGTGTGAATGACCAATGATTATGGAATAAAATGGTGAACATGTGCTTAATTTTTATTTATATCGTCGTACATTAGGTCTAACATGTGTCAGTGACTTGGGGTTAGGCTGTAGGTTTCCCCGGGTATTCCGGTTTCCTCAACCAATTATAAGTGGCTAGTCACGACTCAGACACAATACGGCAGACAACGTGATGAAAAATGAAATTCCAAGGGCTTACACACACGGCATACTCGTCCTTGTCAGGACTAGTTGAGGGTGGCACAGTTGGATGAAACAGACAACGTAACATGATGAGGTATAGACAATACGAAAGTCTTCAGTTTGTAACAATTCATTGCGCTTTAAGGTAAAGTTATGGCGTATTGTGTTAAAAGGATACGCTGAATAGTCATACATACATACATACATACATACACACACACATATATATATATATATATATATATATATATATATATATATATATATATATGTATATGTATATGTATATGTATATGTATATATATATATATATATATATATATATATATATATATATATATATATATATATATATATATATATATTATACATATATGCACACACACACACCTTTAATAACCCATTCATGCAATATATGCTATTCGATAGATCGTCTTTGTTTGTTGCAGTATTCTTTATTCTATATATAAAACGCGTGTGTGGTCTGGTCTGAAACGAGCTATGTTCTTTGAATAGAGCAATAGACCACCTGTGAGAGTTGGTATACCGCAGTATATTTTATTCAGTAGATCACCTTTATGCGTCTGGTTTGCCATAATAAATTGATATGTTTACCGCAAAACACAGCAAAAATCGGTTATATATTCAGCAAGGTGCTAATTTGTTATTGAGCTGTTTGTATGCGTATCAGTGCATATCTTCGCCACTTATGTGAATGCGTGAGCCGAACCTTTTGATCGAGAAAATAAAAAAGATACAAGACTACAAAAGAGATATACACATAGAGCGTATATAAATAGGCTCTGTTACATTTGATAATTATGAACATACCGGGTCACGGGGTAAAATCTCGTGCAGCTTTCTTCCCCCGAGAGTTTGGATAATAACAAGGATACAAGACTACAAACATATTTATATATATATACATAGGATGTACATAAATAGAATGTGTTCTATTTGATAGTTTTGTGCATACAAGGTCAATGGGTGAAATATCGTGCGCCATTTTTTCCCACGAGACTTGACGAGATGAGTACCAAGGGGTCACCTGCACTTTATAGTGGTAAAGTACAATGGAAAGGCGTCAATTATGAATTTATGACCTGCTCTATTTTGGGCTAGGCTTAGCTATGATGATAAGTTTGGTAGGCAGGTTGCGTCATTAGTTATGAATGCGGCAGCATTGAAAGTGATGGATACGTTCATTAATTAGTTATGATCCTGATGGCCTGATCTTGTTGATACAGGTGCCGGCTTTATTCGTGTGGAAAATTCTGGTAGAGAAGAAATACCATCTATCAGATATGTGCATAACCTAGGTTATGTATACCTATATATGCATCTATACACAATGTTATGCATTTATATACAATGGAAGCTTCGAGCCTGATCATTTCTGTACAGTGGGCACATACTTACATTATAACCCTGCCAATAGCAGCCTGATCATTTTGATACTATCTTGCAGGTTCAAATACAGTTGGAAATATTTGAAGGAAAAATGTTGATTAGCATATAACGAACAACTCGCCTTCAAATATTTTGCAAGACTTTTCTTCATATTCAAATGATCGTGAAATGTATCATAGATCCAGACGACAATTCCACGAGGAACTTTTAAGCATTAATGGGTTAATGAGGCATCTGCGTGCTCCGTATGTGTGCAGGAGGTTTTATTGTAAAACCAGTAAGAAAGGGACTGGAAGGCCGTCTGAGTGTGAACAGGAGATACACAGCACATATGTATCGTCTTTAGAATGAAGTTCTTCTTCTCTTCCACCAATATGATCATCTTCTTTTTCCTTTTCCTCTTCTTCGTCTTCTTGTCCTTCATCTTCATCTTCTTCTCCTCCTTTTTCATCTTCTTCTTCCTTGCCTTGTTCATCATCATCATCATTACTATTATCATTATTATTATTATTATTATTATTATTATTAGTGTTCTGAATTTTGAAAGAAAAATATCCCTATCATTTAAGATTCAGTTCTGATAGCCTCGCAATATTCCCAAATATGGCACAAGGTAGCCTGATTTTTCCTTTGAGAATCCTTGTCATTCAGTCTCTCCGCACCAGGCGGCGCTGTTCCGGAGCTGTGCGAGAGTGAGGCTGTGAGGTCTAGAATTCCGCACCATGTCCTGATGTAGCATAAACTGAGTTTACCCCTTGAGAACGGTTATAACTAAGACTGGCCGATACCAAGAGTAGGTGCATGTAACCAGATATCACTTCTTATCAGAATTATTTGTACTACTGTTATTGATGAATGTGGGCCAGCTTAACCTGGTGCCAAGGAAAATAAAAAAGTTTTAAAAACAAAAAACATTACTACTAAAAAAAAAAAAAAAAAAAGAGTAGGTGCTCCGATTTTGAACGATTTTGGGAGATTGTGGATCTACAATTTCGTCCAAATGACTTTGTACCATGTTCTTATATGGCATAACCTACTTTTTCCCCTTGAGGACCTTTATAACTTAGACTAGCCTCTATTGAAATAGATGGGGAAATGAGGATCTACAATTTCGTCCATCATGTCCTGATATGGCATAACATACCTTTTCCCCTTGAGGACCTTTATAACTTAGATTAGCCTCTTTTCAAATAGATGGGAGAATGAGGATCTACAATTTCGTCCCCATGACTTCGCACCATGTTCTAATATGGCATACCGGTAATCTGATATGTCCCTTGGGGTAACTTGTCATTTAGGTAAGCTACCTCTAGGGAAAGCTGTTACAGTGATGAGGGAAAAAGAGGGCGGAGCTTAAAGATATAGAATTTCATTCTAATGGCGACTTCGCGCCACTCTGGCCTATTATGGCATGACCTGAGCTATTTGTAGAGACTTGTGGCCATTAAGGTTTTAAGGGTCGTAATGGTGATGCGGCTAGCATTACATGACCTAATACACGTCACCTGTAATCTTAGATAAATAAAAACAAGTGGTTTTGCAACCAGTCGGTCAACCTGAACAATAGCCAATAGCCCTCAACCCCAACCAACAGCCCAAAAGTCGTGCTCTGTGCATGCTGGTGCACAGGTTTCTCTGTAATGCAAATTATACAAGAGCCCTGATTGGTCCTTGTTCCCACCTGACCTCACGCTGATGCCAGATCCGAGTCCCCGGGCATGCACAGACCTTCACTGTAGCACGTATATTAATTGGTCTCTCGCTACATATCCATTATTATATTCATCTAAGGTTTTAAGGGTTGTGGCTAACAATATATGACCTATTACGGTGTGGCCACTTACCAGGAAACTTTGGGGGTTTAAAGGTTTTAAGGGGATGCGGCTAACAGTATGTGACCTAGTACGCTTCATCTGAAATATTACCCGATTTCCTCTTAGCATTAAGTTTGGCAACTTGCCAGGAAACTTTGGGGTTTAAGCCATAAGTGTTTTAAGGTGATACGCTAACAGTATATGACCTATCATCACCTGAAATATTACCCAATTCCCTTAAACCATCAAATTTGGCCACTTGCCAGGTATATATCTTTAGGGCGATGAAAGTGATGCAATTTTCATCAAAGCGGCGACAATGTATGATCTAATGCAGTGTAGTGTATCCTCAGATGTACTTTGAACCATTTGGCAACCGGCCAATACAGGAACCATTGTGCTAAAATGACTGTAAGGTTGGATGTTACAAAATGTGTTCGCCAATCATATGGAGTAATCTTTTAGGAAGTGGTTTCAAATAAACAGCCATTTGATGCAGCATAAAACATTACTCTGGAGAGTGAACTCTCCTATATATGTAAGACTTGCGGCTTAAATTATCTCGCAGGTGTGCGTTTTAAAAATGGTGTCAAAATTTTAAAATAGATATATACGAAATTATATATATATATATATATATATATATATATATATATATATATATATATATATATATATATATATATATACATACATTACATACATACATACATACATATATATATATATATATATATATATATATATATATATATATATATATATATATATATATACATATATTTGTGTGTGTGTGTGTTTGTGTGTGTGCGAGAGAGAGAGAGAGAGAGAGAGAGAGAGAGAGAGAGAGAGAGAGAGAGAGAGAGAGAGAGAGAGAGACGTTGCGTCATACTGGCTGCAGAGAATGATCTAACAGGGCGCAACCTTAGTTGTTCCACTGACCTAATACCCTTTTTACCCCCCTTAACCCAGCGCCACGCGCAGAGTTGAGCCAGATAAGGTCTGGTCATTTTCAGCCAATTCTTATTGACCAATGCGATTTCCAGGTACAAATTGAAGGAGAAGTGTCAACCACAAACTTATCAACAACTCCCCATCAAAAAATTCAAAATTCATACTTAAATGCATCGTAATTTTCAAAAATTGCCACCGATGCAGACGATACATTTTTACTATCAAAATTGAAGATGTCCGCCGGCTACGAAATGGGCGGGTCAGAAGTTCACAAGCTGTCCGCCTGTCTAAACAGTATTACGCTACAACTGTATTGTCCCGAAGCCAACACCTACAGGGCAGGTGACCTCACAAAACCCAGTGACCACTCAGGTTGGTAAATACTCCACTATTTGTTATCACACGTACTTATACCTTGTTCTGTGGAGAGAGTGTCGGCTGAAGTAACTGCTATATCGATATTTCGCACTTGGGCAGCGCGCGAGTGGCGTATGCGTTCAAGTTGGTCGGCACAATACGACCGATGTTTGCGTATCGGAAACTCAA
>OZ012686.1:6761690-6799190 GCA_963942565.1 Maea johnstoni | reverse complement strand
CCCGTATCTCCACAGTACTATCATTATAGGCCAAAAGGGCAACTGGGCGACTGTGTTTTTCCGAACTTTGAAGTCCATCCCTTGAGCAATGCAATTCCAGTACTAGGGGCGTTATGCGTTCACTTCGCGCGAAATGGAGAAACTTGCCGCGAACACGCGGTTAGGTGCAAATGGTTGCTCCACGTTCGCTTGGTCTCCATTAGAAATGGCAGGGCCGTGGCAAATTGGATTCATTAGGCATTCTCCGTAACCGCGTACGTGACAAACTCCCCACGCCTCTCCACGCCCCTCGGGTGCTCTGACGGGACTGGGGAAGACCGCCCATGGATCGAGAAACGTAATGGTATGAGATTGCCTAGTACGCGAAAGTAAAGATAAGTAAATCTGATTTCCAGGCCCATAGTACGTGCTGCAGAGCCAAACTTACACTGGCAGACGATTTTCGACGGAATTTCATTAAACTCAAATAGTCGACCTAAAGCGTGAAAGTTCATGCATTTGTCGAAGATAAATTTCAGGAACCGCTATTTGTAAATATATTATTGACATTGTAAACACTATTGGCACTCATTACAGTTGCCAGTGACTTGGGCAGGGTTAGGCGGTGGTTTTCGCCGGGTGCTCCGGTTTCCTCCACCACTTACAACTGGCTCACGAATTACCGGAATATGGCAGAAAATGTGACGAAAAACGATATTCCAATTTCCACACAATCCAAGGGGTAGTTCATGCAATACGATTCAACACTGACGATTCTAACACAACGCAGTGATATCTATCCATGAGGGACGGCATTTCTGAACCTGGCCTGGGAGGCAGGCTATTCACCAACGTTGCGCATCCCGTTTCACCGTTCTCCGCTCGTACAAACTACGCCGCCGACAGATGGCAGTCGTGTTGGGTTCGTCACCCGTTCCGTCAATCTCTATTTAGCGGCATCGAATTGGTCCGCCTTAATTACTACCCTAATATGTGCTCAGCTATTGTCGATATTCTGAAGGGTGCCCCCCTCCTCCCCCATTCACATGACCCTCCCCCCGCACCCCGCATACAACATTGCGGGGGTACGCTTATCCCCATTAATGCTTAAGAGTTCCTCTGAAAATTGTCTTTTAAAACTACAATACTTTTGACAGCAACTTTGCAATTGAGAAGGATTTTACAAAATATTTGAAGGAAAGTTGTTGGTATCACTTTGATCAATATTTCTCCTTCAAATATTTTCACAACTATGCTTTTACTTGAAAAAAATCATCGAAATTGTCATGCTGTTTTGGCTGCTGTGCGCATTAATGTGTTAATTTAAGAGACTAATAAAACGGGCGAGAGAGAGAGAAACAGACAGAGAGAGAGAGAGTACGGGGTGGAGAGAGAGAGAGAGAGAGAGAGAGAGAGAGAGAGAGAGAGAGAACAAGACGACGTCGCTACCAGATTGCAGTCGCAATTCTTGGTGGCATTTGACACCTTAACACCTCCCCGTTCGCAGCAAGCACGTGGTGTTACAAACCTACGCGTCATGTGGTAATCGTGGCTATCTCGACCCCTCCCCTGCACGCTCTGGGTGTTGCGCAGCGCTACGCTGGGCGGGGAATACGACATCGCATCCAGATTGCATCCGCAATAGCACCTGTCATTTGGCTCCACATTTACACCCACCGCTACCATCAGTCAACAAACACAGTGACACACTAGGGCATGGAGTGCGCAGTACTTAATCACGTCACCTTCAGAGACTTTTCCGTTCATTCTTTTCTTTTTTCTTTTCTTTTTGAGAACCTGTTTACGATGGTGCAGGTGTGAACGGAAGATCTGCAGGTCACACTTACACCATCATACCTGTGTAACATTCCTAAGTTATTTTACTTTTTCCCCCTAAATCAGATGAAAATTTCAAGAGGAACCTAAATGTCAAGACTGGTTTAACCCATTACTGCTTAGGAGTTCCTCCACAAATGGTCTTCTGAACCTGAATAATTTTGATAAAAACTTTAAAACTGAGAAGCTGCACTGTGAATTTCAAGAAATGAGGAGTTACTTAGCCATATCCGTTACATAGTTACTACACAACTGTTACCTACACATTGAATACATCGTTCAGAGACGATTGGATTTAGCCTCCGGTCAAACTCTGCCGTATAGGCACTATCGCCAAAGCAGGTAAATGCCGGTCGTGGTAATTCACACATGCCAGAGATGTACATGTAGGTAATGTATACCTCTGCACATGCCACAGTCCCTCGCACACCACACCACACCACTCCCAGGCACACAGCACCTCCAGGGCACCTCTACATCGGTGTATAACTTCTCTCTCCAGTTTCAGGACATACAACTCGACCTGATACCTTTCCATTTCCCAGGTGTTCCTGACACAACCAAGGGGCGATCGTTGACCACCCCCCCCCCCCCCCCCTCTCTCTCTCTCTCTCTCTGGTTTCTTAAGGTCGAGAATGATGGTTTAGTCGCCCATCTTCAGTTGAAATATATCCTGGTTGCCACCTAGTGAACAAGTGTGGAACTAAATAAGGGTATGCTCAGTTTTGCGTCGGTATATGTATCAGGTATAAAGATATAGAAGTAGAAAATTGATTGGCCTTGGGCTAGGCAACACCTCCCCCCTTCCGATAGTTCCGAGCAAAGGCCGATAAACTCCTTTGGTAGTACTATGGTAGTAGAAAGTAACGATCTGGAGGAAAATAGGATCGTTTTCACATGCACGTAAGATATGTATCATTCGCAGCAAACATCTGCCTGCAACACTACCACCTTTTGCTATTGATATGAACACAGATAATAAAACAAAGGAAAGAATTACAATACCCGAGATCAGTTACCCTAAAAAATCGTACCCTAAAAAAATACAAGTGTGTGATTTCATACTATGCTCCAGTGTACATATGCATCATTATTGACTATATCATATGATATAAAATGATACATCAAAAATATCTTTTTCAACCACGACCGTGTGGGACGTATCACTGCGTGTTCCCATATCAGCCCAGTATCGCTTTCGTTACTTCGATAATCGGAGAATGTGTACATTATACATCGTGTAATGCGCTATTATCATGCAGTGATATCCATGTATGCAATACAGGTGGATTGGCCAAATAATGTGATTGAGGGTTGACGTGGTACTATTGCAGTTATAACATAGGTTCTGTTGTATTCACTGCAATAGTACCACGAATGTAGATCAAACTATGTCTATGCATATAAGCTTAGTAGTAAGGAAAACGTACACACGACACATGCCTTGAATCCGAGTTCTAGACATGTCTGATTTTCTTGTCCAAGCTTGAATGTATGCATGTGTGACGTCCTTTCCCCTTCCTAGACGAATCGTAATTTTTTGTTGTCTCATTTCTTTTATTATAGTAATATTCCTAGTATAGCGGGCAATGGACGTTTAATGTACGTACATAGAACGCTCGATACGTACATGAAACGTTCAGTGTACGTCCAGTGCCCACTGGGAAATGTTGTATCTAGTGGTACAGTATTAAAAAAGAGTATACTATAATAATGTTGGCGTCTGATTGGTGTCATTAACTTGAGATTATTACCTATATACCTAGCCCGCATCCACGCCAATGTCTAAGATATAGGATATAGGATATCAATGCTGTGCGACTGGGACTTGTCAATTATTAAGCAATATAAATACGTGTACATGTCGGCCCCCAGTAAAAAGTTCCAGAGTATCAATAACACGCCTGTGTCAGTACTTCTTGGGAATGTATCATGGATTGTACAGATTCACGGCCTAAAAATAATCAAAGTATGCAAATTTTACGGAGACCACCTGTTTTTGTTTTCGACTATGTTCAATGTTGCCCTGGACAACGACATAGTGTTCGATTTAGCGTGAGCAATCAGAGCTGAAGTTATTCAATCGAATATTACAATTTTGCAGAAAGATGCAAAATCTGTATATAGTCTAATAGTGCTTGTTTACTAGGCATGTGCAAATAGAAGGGATTTATACGCGGACCAAGTGTTATATAAAACCAACTAGTGGAATATGTTAGTTGGATTTAGGATTTACATAAACTATTTAGCTAGAAGTGTATGTTGGCACTACATGAAATATTTATAAATTGAAAATGTCTACTTTAACCCCCTAACGTCTGGAGCCATCACACAATGGTCCTATTGTTTGACAGATGTGGAAAGATTTTGAAAACAACGGGATAGTTTAACCCATTCGCATCCGAAGAGTACACTAGTGCCGCCACGTGTTTGTGTGTGTGTGTGTGTGTGTGTGTGTGTGTGTGTGTGTGTGTGTGTGAGAGAGAGAGAGAGAGAGAGAGAGAGAGAGAGAGAGAGAGAGAGAGAGAGAGAGAGAGAGAGAGAGAGAGTAGGGGTCGAAGGACTCGTGACTCGCGACAACCATTAATTTGCTCCAAGCACTAAGCAACCCCTAAAATCAAATTCTGTTTGGCTGACCTGCTCTGAGTTCATACATAGATACGACTCGCGTTGGGCCCGTAGCCAACCGATCAGAGAACAGGGTAATTTGTCGGCACGATCATGTTACGCGAAAGAGAAGAGTGTGTTTACGATGAACGTTTGGCCATTATTTACAATTTTTATACCGACTCGGGGAGTAAACTACACGGAAACAAGCGTTTGAATGTGAAACTAAACCAGTATTGACTAAATAAATTGCTCTCGTGGCATTTAACAACAGTAAATTCATTGTGAGTGGGACGACGTGCAACATAAATTTTCCCCGGAGCGTAAGGTCAACAGACGCATGCATCTGAACTGGGATGTAACATAACTCTTCCCGACCGGAAACTGATCTTAGTCTATGTCGTGTTTGCATGACAGGGCTATCGTACTAAGATCAACATCACGTAAGGCTGCCGACGATATTTCATATTTCCTCTTGTAGATAATGATCAAACAATCAACCGAAATGCTGTCTGTCACGAAAGATGCATTTCTATGATCAAAATTCTAAATATGCGCACGTTGCAATCAAACTTGGGAAATTGCCTAGGCAATAAATGCGGCTGATAACAATTTTATTTCATCTGGGATGCGGCTCGTATAGGATGCTTCGGAAAGATATAACTTACAACTCCGATCAGTCGTACTCTTTTGTTGTATTCAACTGGAATGTTTGTACTAACCTTATAAATAATGTAAATCCTATTGGTGATCTTTATAAATAAATAATATCGCTTTGAAAAGGGCGCCGGTTAGATGCAAAACGTACCGAGACTAGAAATATTAAGACCTTTTTAGCAATAAATGGCAATACAAACTATACGCCTATCAAAATTGATCAGTGTAATTAAATAAATGAATAGGTAAAAGAATAGGTAAATGAATAAAAAAAGATATGTGATGATACATGGAAGATAGATATGTGATAAATAGATAAATAAACATAGGTAAATCAATAACAAATAAACAAATAATTATTATATAGATAAATGAATACATAGAAAAATTGGATGAAAATATTTTTAAAATAATAAAAACATAAAAAAAGCGAAATGATACAGAGCGGCTTGAAAATATATGCCGCATGTTCAAAGCGGACTTAGTTTAAAAAAAGATCGATCACTGAAATATCAATTCTGACAGTGCGTATCTACCTTAACCACATGGCCGGAGCCGCCAGGCTTGGAACAGAACAATCCGTTCAAGAAAGAGACGACGGTACCGCACCAGGGCGCCCTCTTTAGTTCGGCTTCCACCCTGCTCCGTTTGTTTACACACGTAAAGCGAAAACAATCCTACTCAGTGCGCGAGCAGCAGTAAGAGCTTATTTTGTGGAATACCAGCCGTGCCGGCAAATCTACTCCAGGTTAAAATACATGTAGCGAGGCTGCCGACCTCCGAAACCGCAAAATTGGAAGCGTGCCAGGATTTGCCACAATACATTCATGCTCATTGCATTCAATTGCATATCGAAAATTATTAGTGGAAGATTAACAGCACTGGCCAATCAGCGAAGAGCTGCTGCAAGTGCTCCCGGTACCGGCTACCTATTCGATTCACTATAAGGGAAGTCTGAGTATTCGCTGAGTGTAGTTTAGCCTTTTCGGCTAGTATTTACGTCAAATACCATCAACTTATTTACTGCATATATTGATTAGTATCTGTTGTTGGTATTTTATCAGAAAATCTTGTGGAAAAATCGAAATTTGTTGTATTTTATTGCCGATGAATTCCCGGTGTCACAGCCTGACACCCCTATTGAGAAATGAGGTTAGGATCGCCCGCAGTATATATTGCGCTTCGATCTAGGTCAGTGGTTGTGCTCACTCGCACATAGTGAACGGAGGTAGACGTGTATTTGAGTATGCTGTATTGGTGATATATTTTTTGGCGCTACGCTAAGGCCAATCACCACAAAACTCGCTACAATCCTAAAGGCATACACGCAGAACGATATATCCAAGCCAGGAGGTTTTACGTTGGTTTTTACAGGTCTATGACGATATAAACTTCGCCCTCAAAAGCCGGCAAGGCTGGAGTGTTGCAACGAATTGAGTTGGGCGACTAGGCACGACCACATTGCAAACCGGTCCTCCATGACAACTATGGAGATGCTTAGGTTTCTGACACAGAAGCTCAGATCTCAGTCCCTGAACGAAATTGAACCATTCCAACCTGAGGTAAGTGTTTCCTTCTAGTTTTCCTACTTTGCTGGATTTTTTTTTTACCGGCTCCCATTTCGATCCACGACCACTACAACCAATATGGCTGTCACTTGGCACTGAGCCAAGTTCCGACGTACAGAATGTCGCTTGAATAAAGGGCTGAATCTTCGGCGCACGGACATTAATTGACAAATCCTACCGGTACCTTTTAGATTTTTAATTGGTTTTGGTGTAATTGCAATTTCGTGGCGATATTCGCAAGCTAAGTGCGGATTGTAAAAGAATAAAGGAACCTCCCGACTTGCGCACCCCCCCCCCCCCAACTTGAGTCTGACTCCCGGCATTTTTGTTTCCTACAGATAGATGATGATCGGGACTCCGGGACGGAATCTGACGACGAAAATGCGGAGTTGGAAGCAATTGAGAAACGTGAGTGACATCCCTACGCTGCTTCCTTGGTGTCTTTGTTCAGAGATTTTTTACTTGGTCGATTCTTTGTGTTTAGTGATCCAATGTAATCTTTTCTACTGTTAAAGAGCCGCATCCTATATAACTTTTTTTCAGGACGTTTTGACAGTTTTTGCAGAATCGAGAAAAATGAAAGATAAAACTGCATGATCCAAAATCTATCTCGACTTGCATTTAACATTTAAGTTACCATCATATTGGTGTTAGCCAAGTTGCTTACTGGCATTAGCTAGAAGGCTAACTCTGTGTATTTCTATTTTCAGAACTCCAGGAGAACCAGAAGAATGGCGTCCGTTCTCCATCCAGTCCCATACCAAGCACATCACCCCTAGTCCACACTTTTACAGCCCCCTTTAGTTCTGACTCTTCCCCTTCGCAACACACTGACCTCAGCGAGACTAGTTCTACTCCTTGTAGTGACCACTGCTCTTCGAGAGGCAGCTTAGAATATGAGCAAAGTTGTTCGGACTTGGAGCGAGCCAGTTGCACGAGCTCCATCGACTTCGAACGGCACAGCTCGGAAGAAGAACTGACTGTTATCACTTCTAGATGTTTAAGGAATCGCGAACTGCATCCGGAAAAGCGAAAATGGTCCCAGGCCAATTGCGGCAGTTACGGAGAAAGCTCAGGGTCCTCGGATGAGGAAGTACGAGATTTATTGTCCAAGCCTCAGCCACTGTTATTCAGTTCTTCCCCACCAAAAGGTGTTCAGAAACTCCACGGAACTGTACCTGCGAAGATTTTCCTAGCGAAAGTTACCCCCATCCAGCTTTGTTCAGTTTCACCTCGGAAACGACATCGAAAGACTAACTCTATTGACGTTAGCGATTCAGGGACTGTGATCCAGAGGCCTTGCCTAGACTTTGAAAAAATGCAACAGGTAAGTTCATTTACATTCTCATTAGGTGTATAAATTTATTATTGCTATCTAGTTAAGGTTTATGTACCGGCTTGGGTATGATATTAGTAGTTTATGAGGGACGTTCTTTTTCTTCACCTAGCATTCAAAGGTGCTTAACATTAACACACCGCGACCCTACCGTAGGCTTTCATTCTACACTGCTTCTTTAACAACCTGCATAATGGACTAAAATGTATCATGGAGTTTAATTATTTATGGCGATTTTGAGAAGATTGAAAATGGTCAGGATGTAGATGTTCGCCTTAGTGATCATAGCCCTTTGAGAGGAATAATTACACTTGAGCCGAGGGAGTAGTTTGTTGGCCGCTGCTGAATAATTACAATTGAACTGAGGGAGTCGGTGCCCGCTGCCTGTAGAGTGGGCAACCTGCGGGCTGCCATGGCACTGAAAGGGTGTATTCAAGCCCCGGCTTGGGCCCCCAGTGCGGGCACGCCTTCATTGTTGACTAGTCAGCCAGGGCTCGCGTTTAGACACATTCTCTGACAGCAGCCTTTCCCATTTCCAACTAAATTATGCAGATTGCTGGTCTTGTATGCAGCGATTGCCTGCTTGGCTGATTTCAATGGAGGCAAGCAAGGCTTTAATGTGCAGTTCCCCTGTTAGTCACATTTAGAAGATAGCGTGAGCGGTGTCAGTGATTGCTGTATCCTGTACTGTCACTTGGGAGCCAATCTTTGCCTGGGTTCTTGTGGATTCTCAAAGTCGAAATTTCTCCTAAACCCATAGTTCTTCCTATCTTGAGGCTGTCTCGATTCCTGTAAGGCATCTAAGTAGCATTTGTATAATAGCATGCTCGATACTTTGTAACTACTATTCTACTAATGGGTTCATTGTTGCAAGCTGGGCACCATGACTGTATACAGTGTATAGAATCGATATATAGCACCTTTCTGTAGGGATGGGGATAGGCTTTATATTAGTAAGGAAACTGCAGGATATTGACCCTTTGTGTTAGTTAGTGATATAGAATATTTGCTTAGGAGTAGGGAAATGATGAAGACCTTTATATTACAGGATATTTTAAACACTTCTGGTAGGGGGGGGGGGGGTAGTGTAGTTTTCAATGTGACTTTTGGTGGGAGGGTGGGTTGTATTATAGACCTTTTCATGTGAAGGGGGTTATGAAACACCTCTTATCTTACTGGTTTGAGAGGTTGGTCCAGAGATTTTTGAAGGTTAGTGATTTTCTGCCGATTTTGGGTGTGGAAATTCACTGAAATGTGGTTTGAGGGAAGGGAAAGTGGGGGGGGGGGGGGTTATAAGACATGCTTGAGGGGAAGTGATTTCGTGCCAATTTTGAGTTTGGTGAAATATCCCCCTTTTATGTGTAAGGTGCTTTGCGCGATGCAGCTGTCCAGGTGATGTTTTAAGAATGTCCATAATCCACTTACTCGAACGTGATTACCGAGACCGCCTAGTGTGCTGAAAGGCCTAGTAGGCTGGGCTGACGCACACATCACATACATGTGTTAGTTAACACTATGCTGCTGACGGACCGACCTGGCAAATACAAAATGATGCAGAATACCCGAAAATGGCTGGAAACCCTGCCAAATGGGTACTCATCGGAGAGTACTCAACGAGAGCTATCCAATGAATACCATAACGACAGGGTTTAGATGGTTTTCAGAAAGTTTTGCATCCTTGTGCTTAGGGCGAAAGTTGCCTCAGCATTAGATGGGTTAACTCTATGCTGCTGACTGCACGTAGTCCGTAGTCGTTCATCTGCCCAGTGCTCCGACGTTTGTTGTACGTATGGGAGAACCAGGGGAACAAAGGCTTTGCTATTGATCAACACAGGCTCCGTCTAAGCCCCCTGCTTGACACTAGTTGATAAGGGGAGTGGACTGATGCGTGAGGCCGCTTAGCTTTGACATGCTTTCGCGAATACCTGCACACTGCACATATTTGCTCAACCCCAATCCCTATGATTAGCCTGGAGTACACTAGTTTCTTCGAGGCGACCGGGAATTTTTGGTAACCCGACTTGTTTGTTGTTAAATACACAGCTTTGCCAAACCTATACACACACTAGTACGGTTCTGTCGATGTTATGTTTAGACTCAATCAAAAATCTGATATAAAAGTTTCTTTGTTTGCATTTTCATTTCCTCCGGTACAGCTTCATATCGGGAATCGCGAGTAGTTCATGAACTTGCAGGGGGTCCTGGGTCAGGCTAACATTCTCGAACAAAGGGTTGGTGCAGCAGAGGATGTTTAGGACTTGTTGAATTGGTCGTCATTACCATTTCCCCATCATTATGCTTTGTGTTGCACAGAGCTTGAATCCACATGATCGCCCAATTATGACAGCTGTTGGGGTGAAGAGATGCAACAATCAGTTCATATGTATTTTTGCTGAACTTCCAAGTTGGCGTGTTTATATGGAGGGGTTGGGTATCTTAAGAGTGGTGTATGTATCACTATAATGTGATATACTATATAGGTCTATTTAGGTTGGTGTATGGGGTATCTGTATTACTGCTGGTATTGTAGTCGTATAGGTCTCTATATAGGGTGGTGTATACATGAATCTGTATTGCTACTGCTATTATGGTGTTGTAGATCTCTTTAGGGTGGTGTATGTATCTGTATTACTGCTGGCATAGTCTAAGCCAGGAGGGTGTCATTTGTTATTTGGGTATATTGTGGTCCCATTGATAAGATATGACACCCCAAAATTTGATGATTGGCAATTTTGGGTTCCCAGTTAATAACTGCTGGCTAATATCCTGACTGCTGGTATTATAGTGCTATAGGTCTCTTTAAAGTGGTGTATGTATATACTACTGGTATTATAGTGCTATAGGTCTCTTTAGGGTGGTATTATAGTGGTCTCTTTAGGGTGGTGTGTGTCAATGCATTAGTGCTGTATCGGCTGCAGCTCACCACAACATGTTGTCGTCTCGAGACAGCAGCTTATGTTACCGCTGTGGACCTTGGCATGCAGCCCACCTCATCCGTCATATTTATTTCGGGTAGAGCACTACGGGGGCTGCCCTGAATCACCATCATCCTAGGGGCCGATGTGAGTTTTCCAAAGCCTGGCTATGATAAGGGTTCTCTCCCTGAGATTGCCGAGCGAACCGTGCAGAAATCGAGCCATTTTTATTTCGGGTAGACCACTAGGGGGAGGGGCTGCCCTGAATTAACGTTGTCCCAGGGGCCGTGAGTTTTCCCAAAGCCTGGCATTGATAAGGGTAGTTCTCCCTGAGATCGCCGAGCGAACCGTGCAGAAATCGAGCACTTGGCAGGATGTCAAGGCTCGTGGCACTGTGCCAAGCGCTAGCACTACTAATACAGTTGCAATTTTGATCAATTAAAATGGAAAATTATGACAAAACACAGAAGCTCACATCCTGCGTTCATGCGATCGATAATAACTGGAGATTCAGTCACTGTGAGGGAGGGAGAAAGTCGGTCAGGAATTTGTTATGTACGAGGTAACTTTGAAATGTACGCGTACAAAGCCACATGGTCGATTAAGACGTGTTATCACACAACTGCTGGGTTATTCCAAATCGTCGTCGAGGATCATGCCAGCTCCCCGATTTGTGACTCGTTCGGCCATGGCCGTCCTTGTCAAGATGAATGATTGCGACTAGTGTTGCAACTGCTCAAGGCTCTCTCTGTGTGTCACAGTGCTGCCATTGTTTTGCCACAAACACAAGTGTATTTTCAGAAGTGGTTTTTTCTCCCACTTACAACTGGCTGATTGTGCAGTGGGGCGCTTCAATGGCTGACTGTGCGGGTGAAGAGGGTATATGCACTACTCGGCATTCTGTGATTATTAGGCTTCTCTCGCCTGCTATTGTGTACCATTGTGCAGCTAGGAGGCTCTGTTTTGGGAGTGTCGGTGGTGAAATATGTCTTAACCATTTTGCTGATAGTGCCTAATTTTGCCAATACAACTTTTCAGCAAAAAAGCTGATAAATTACTTAAACCATAGCAAATGGGTACTCATCTGACACTACTCAGCGAGAGCTTTCCAATGAATACCAACTTGACAGGTTTTGATGGTTTTCAAAATTTTATGCATTTTCTCCAGTAGACGATAGTAGCTTCAGCATGGAAAGGGTTAAGCTAACTTCTGGGCCTACAGGGTATGAGTTATTTTGTTTTGAACTATGTGCCCCATCTGATGTGCACTCATATACTATGTTTAGCAGCATAGTATCCGGGCCAGCTACTACATAAGGGGGCCTCATAGATTCTGTGTTAGGGTGCTTGCATGATAATATATCAATTAATCAAATCCTTTTCTAAATACATACAGACCATTTGTTTCAATTGACCAGTGCACTATTAGTCTATTACATTCAATATATATACATCCATAATTGTTATAATCATATATATAACAATGCTGAGTTAGAGTACCCTCCGAGTGGGGGCCTGATTGATGAAATATTGGAATTCTAGTCTAATTGTATGAAATTTCAGTTCTGTTTGGTATATATATACATTCAGTTCCTTTGTTTAGTTTGGCACATCATTTGCTATTATAACAAGCTCGGTAGTTGTTATTGTTTCACGTTCTGAGTTCAGCAGTACCCTGAGCTAACCATAGTTGGGTTGTTACATACTGGATTGACTTGTATGCACTCAAATCTCACCACATCCAGGGTGGTCAGTTTAGGACCTGGATAAACCTCTTTTTATTACACTCGATTAACCCATTATGTACAACTCATAACTTAATCTGTTTTAATTAGATCCAGCGATCTATTTATAGGGTCACATTGTTGGTCTTGTAACACACAGAATGTAAGAGTGCAAGCATAGTACTTCCTTCTTTAGTTGTGAATGGGGAGAGAAGGTCATTTTTACCATGGAAATTTTCATATATATATACTATGCAATTGTTTATCTTTCTATGGGGGTCTGTCTTGGGACTGTATCTCAGCTTAGGGCTTAGTTTTATTCTGGGGGATATTCTATACTATGAGGGGGATAAGATGCATTTATTCAGGCATAATGTTCTTATACAATGTCATGGGAATTATATTGCGGTGGAAAAACTTCAATTATATCCTTGAAATTGACATTTTAAAAAATTACTTCCCCAAAGATTTGGGTGTCCTGAGGTCTGATTTTGGGGGCATTGAGTGTCTTAAAGACACCCAGACACTGCTCACTAAGACTATTAGGGGGGGGGGGGGGGTGATTCTGATTGTTTGGGGACACAAGCCACATTATGGAGGGTGTACATGGTATGTCTTGGGGGTGAAAAAGAGGGGGGACATGCTGTGTGCTATTTGTAAGGGAGCTAGCTGGCTCCGCTCTCAGAAGATAGCTCTGTGGACACCGACAACATGGTGGCTTACTATATGCACTTAGCCCACCAGGCTGCTGTCAGGGACTTAGCCGTAATGCGTCCAGCGTGTCATTTGGACACGCAGAACACTGTTTTTTGACAGTTTGGACACCCAAAATTTTATGTCAGAATTTGCTGAAGATGACTTTTCTTAGAAGATAGAAGCTGTAGTGTCACTTTTATAAGACACACAAAGCAGTATCTGGCCTAAAAAAGCAAAATCTGTAAAGGTATAGGGTCTATCTTATTAGTAGTATGTATTTTGTACCACACTTTGGACACGCAAAAGTCTATGATACCTCTATTTGGACA
The DNA here is from genome assembly GCA_963942565.1 of Maea johnstoni. Classification (NCBI taxonomy): domain Eukaryota; kingdom Metazoa; phylum Annelida; class Polychaeta; order Spionida; family Magelonidae; genus Maea; species Maea johnstoni. The sequence continues at coordinate 6,785,543 of OZ012686.1, read as the reverse complement.
CCCTGTTTCCAAATATCGGCTAAGACCCTGGCTGCTGTACCGTGCTGTTATAGATAGGCCGGCAGGGGATTAGCCTTTGCTGTTGGCAAGCCTATCACATTATGTAAACGGGCCGTCGTCTGGTGCCGGCGGCCCCCGAGCCTCCCCCTGATGATGAGAATGCTTAGCCAGGCACAGGGAATGGCCATGCTTCAGAGATATTGACATGAAGGCATCCGCATCCACAAGCCAGCGACGAACGGACGTACCACCCTGGCGCCTTGCCATCGTACAATTATCCGTCTCGGAAATTTGATTTTTTTTGGCCGTCATTGTACATTTCGGCACCCCATTTGTATTTCATGGGTGTATGTTAGAAAATCCCCCATTTCCTTCGACGCTTTATTCTGAGACGGCGCACTCGTTCGAGCGTGGTTAGCCGTTGGCTCTGAGCGGAGAGGGGCAATCATCCCGGCTAAGCCTCCCGCCCCGTAATATTCAATATGGAGTGTCTTTTTTATCGTTTGACAAATAGCAGGTATGGCGGGCCATCCATCTTAGCTAAAGGTGGCCATTCTCGCTGGCCCAGATAATTTCACCCTTGGGGACAAAGGTACCACGCTCGTTGCAGGCCCATAAAGCTCAAAGGGTGTAATTTTTTACTGCCCGTAAGTCGGGGACCTTTCTGCCCTGTCTGCGTGATGTGTAATATTCTTTATTGATGGCCATTACTGGTTGGTTATATACTGGCCCACTGGACACCTGTATGTGTATCTCTCACATGAGTAAGAGATGTTTATAGCGTAAAGGGTTATTTGATGAAATTTTGGTTGGGTGGGGGTTCATTTTCCTGGCAGGGTGCCTTGGGATGCATTTGTCATCAGTCACGGGATTCGTTCCTACAGAAACAAAAACTGATTTATGAATTTTCCTTCTAATACAATTTTGACCATATGATATGGGCTTCAACATAATCCAAAATGGTATGGGAATATTTTTCTCTTAATACTTTTGACCAGATGATATGGGCTTCAAGATATTAAAAAGTAGTTTGATTTGATTATTTTGACTAGTTTTGACCACTTTTACCCGAGTGGGATTCATTTTCAACAGGTTGGTATCTGTCCACAGATGTTTGGCTATGGTATGAACTAAGTTACAGCAATAGAGAGGGGGTATTTTCAATGACTACTCAAAGTAGCTCACCTCCTTTAACAAAAGCTCGCTTGGTATTTAAACACTTAGTATCTTGCCAAGTGGGTTAAGAGGAGATGATAGGTTTAACTGGGGTCTTTGTTGTCTCACTGTTGGTAGATTAGTATTTTGATCAGATGTGGTCAGTTTTCAATTCTTTAAATCTTAATGCTTAGCTCCTGTTGGTTAGCCCTAATACTGGTGGCTATTTGGCCAATACAAACTGATGCAAAATATCTGAAAAATGACTGAAACCCTGGTACATGGGTACTCATTTGAGAGTACTCAGCGCAAGCTATCCAATGAATACCAACATGACAGGGTTTAGATAGCTTTCAAAAATCTTTGCATCCTTGTGCATAGGATGAAAGTAGCCTGAGCAGCATTGGAAGGGTGAAACTGAACCTACATGTGTTGGCCACCTACTCTTAGCAATAAGGAGATCAATTTAAATGCAGATTCCTCTTGAAGTGTTGTGGTACTGACACAAAACAAAACTGATAGGTGCTTAGGAACTATTGAACGCCCCTTGTTACCCCCCCCCCCCCCCCCCCCCCTTAAATCTCATCTACTAGTTCGTGACAGATGCCCCATGCTATTCAGGATTGGGTATTGCCGAGCTACAATGACCAATTTGCCGGCGGAACTGAGCCAATTTATTTCGCCAGTAAATGGCACTGTGCTATCTGATCTTGGCTGGGTACCGGGAGGCTGCCCCAACCAGGGGTGCATGGTATGTAGCTTGGGGCACTTAGAGAACAAAGAAAGACCCTGCACTGAATGGGCCAAGTGGTGTTTAGGCTAACCGGGAGTCTAGGGTAGTGTTATGATTTGCTAAGGGTGCAGCGGGGCACAGCATAGTCACTCGATGCCCTTACTATGTGCACCATTGTTGCTGCAGTGTTTTTCTTGGCCTGAATTATCGCGTTCTGTCTTGAATGGTGGGTTGTGTGGCTCTGGCTGCAGGCTGATATGTACATTTTGATAAAAGTAATTCATAAAGTTTGTGAAACGGGACCTTAGTGAGGACCTCAAGCGGTCTTCTTGTGTTGCTTCTATTGACCGCACTTGAAGCATGCAGTTAGACGTGAAATCCTCTATGTTGTTTTAACCATATGGATCTTTAAGTTCCACAGGGAAAACATCATAGTAATGCACTGATGTATGAAGTAATGATCTGTTAACAACGCAAGACATTCAAGTATTTGCGGGAAAGGTTATCTTTAAATATCTGTTAATTTGTATATCGTGTTGTTTTCCTGTTCTTTTTAGGACTGTGGGATAGTAGGGTTAAAGGTGATTTCAGTAGACCTGTCACCTACCATCCCCTATGGGCAGTTCTAGGTGGGGACGGAAAATTTTGATATCACAGCAAGTGAGAAACATACATGGAAAGGTTCTCCTTGTGTGTGTGTTTACTGCTTTGTGTGTGTATTCATAGTATGGCGGTTTTCCATCGGGAACGTAACGTGTGAATAACCTAGGACGAACGCCGCTGTTTTCGAGCGCCTGGAATCTGTGCCTCCTGGCACCTTTTTTTCCGGCTCTCCATGCGGCAAGTGAGCTCTATAAATACAGGCTCGGTTAGAATCACAGCATTTCTCCTTCTCTTAAGTCTGTGCTGGTACCATATCTCTGTGACCCTACAGACAAGAGTTGTGCCTTAGCTGTAGGCTGCCTATACTTTGAGGTACTTCATCATCTTGCCACTGACCTTTTCTAAATGGTATATAAGCATGTAAAATACATGTCCTTGATAGGTACAGTGGTTAGGGTAGTGGAATTTTCTCCTTCACTATAGGGTAGGACTGTCGTACACACTTATAGAGAGTAGGATTTCTCTTCTCATTGATGGAATATAGTACCATTTCAGCGTCCTCATCCCATTCCTCTGAATCATCATACATATATGTATATACTTTAAGAGGTACAATAGATGGAGTAGCCCTATACTATAGGAGGACCATTTCAGCCTTCTCATTTCCCTCATCCTTCTCCTCTGTATCATCATCAGTAGTAGCCATTTTAGGTGTAACTATGTGCACTATGTGCCTGTGATAGGTTTAGTACATACTTTAAGAGGTACAATAGATGGAGTATAGGAGGACCATTTCAGCCTCCTAATCCCTCCTCTTCTTCCGTATCGTCATCATCATCATCATAAGTAGTAACAGAGGGTGTAGTGTAAGCATACATGTACACTATGTGCCCTCAATAGGTTTAGTAATACTTTAAGAGGTACAATAGATAGAGGTACATTTAGATGGAGTATAGGAGGACCATTTTAGCCTCCTAATCCTCCTCTTCCTCCTTATCATCATCATCATCAGTCTGAGCCTGCCATTGTAGAGTCTAGGCACGGTGCCAGAGTCAGAGTAAGGGCTACTTGGGGAAAAAGCTGGATGCGGAGAGATGCCTGCGTGAAAGGAATCAATTCTACATTATTTATGTAGGCCTATGAAAATGTTTACCATGGTCTCATACCCGATTTCCCCGCATACTGGCCCTAATGGACCAGCCATTGAGTGGCCGCGCTTTATGAATTCCCCCCTTTTTCAAGCGACATTAGCGAGGCATGCTCGTAAATTCCTGTTTTATAGACGCACAAAGGAGTTGGTTTAAGTTGGGCTGAAAATCTTTATTCTCCACGTATGCGACTAAGTGACTTGAAATGTATCCACCGTGGAAATTGCAGCCTTTCACACGGTGGAGCATGTTCGTGTAATCCCGTCACTGAAAAAAGCTTTATCTTGGGGTTGTGGAGCTTAAAGTTGACACTGTTTGTTCGGGAAGGAATTCCACGATTATCTGAAAAGAGGTTTTAGATCAACGTATTATCAGTAAAGACGATAGAAGAATAACTTCCATTCAGCGCAAGGTTTTCACATTATACTTATTGTTTGTCTAGTTAAAATTTGTGTACACTTTGTGTGGCTGTTTGTTGACTTACCTTTTCACAACAATGTATCTTAACACATGCTGCTGGTGGCTAATTTGGCCAATATAGAATGATGCAATACACATAGACCGTAGCCACAGCATTGGAAGGGTTAAACCTCATTCTTTTCAAACTGTGCAGGCCTAGAGTATCTGTTACTTATGAACTAAAACCATCACCCAATTTGCCAAACTCAAGCATTTCTTTATGTAAATGCTTGTTTGAGAAGGATGGCATTATATTGATTGAATTATTCATTATATGGAAGCTTTAACAATTTGCACTGTACCCTGGTAACTGTAATTGAAATCGATATTCTTCAATGTATTAAAGTTACGGGGAATATTTATAACGTTTAGCGGTACTCCGGCCGCTCCTTGAGTTCCCGAGTTTGACATTCATTGCATGGAGACCAGAGCCATTATCGATACTTCATGGCTGCCTTTAACGTTTTCCGTTTTGATCGAGATTGAGACCTGACTGGAGGGGGATGATGGCAGTAGTAGGATACTGGCAGGTTATACTATTAGCGGCATCTTGGCACGCTGCCAAATCCTATCGGAAGATGCCTGGGCCTGCCCGTCTTGGTCGGTTTCCATCCAGTTGCGAGGCTATTGTATTCTGGAGTCTGGCCATGAAATGTGACTTGTATCCGATTCTTGCACAGGATGCTATTACCGAAGTTTTTGGGTTCATTGCACATGGCTTTTGTTGCTCATTAAAAGCACGGCCAGTTTTTGGTAATGAGTTATTTTATCTCTCACTGCGTGCGACTTCTGAGGAAGCGGCCATTACTTGTATGTCAGTCGTCGTAGTAGCGGCAGGTGTGCGGGAATTAAATTGATTGCCTTTGAAAGCGAGCTAACTACCGTAATGTCCTCACACCCCATTGGGTTAAACACCGGGTAGGGCGCTTAGAGGGTATGTAGTGACCGCTACACCCTGACATTTTAGGCACGGTACGGGTTTGTGGTCATTGATAATTACAGCCATTGCATTTCTTATGGCTGTCGGGGGAGATGGGTAGGGTGATAGTAGATCGGAGAAACAATCGGAACGTCAGCTGGCAAAGGAAGGCGAGGTTGACTTTACGGTAATGGCCCGCGGGCGTAATCCCGATTCCTTTGCTTGATAGCGAAAACAGCACCTGGCTTTCCAAGAGCCATTGATTATACTCATTAGCGAATGGACGCTCGGGACACCTATAAAACGACCACAACATGACCATGGTGGTCTGTGGCGACTTCGTTGATTGTAGTTATGAGTCTTTGATGGTCGCAATGCGAGGGATGGTTCTCCTCTCGAGAGACGAACAGACGACGTCTCTTACCAGGGGGCTGATTCCCGTTCCATCAGAAATCGATCGTAGTTCACAAAGTCGGGGGCGATATTTATGACTATCGAAAGGCGGGCCTTCCACCCACTATCATTATAACGTTCAGCATTATAGCGACTTGAGTGCTTTCATTTGTAAGTTTTATTTTTATCGCTGTGGTTAATTTTTCACTGACTTGTCGATGGCCGCCTCCATTACCGCGGGCCGAGCGAGCGGAGGAGCCGCTTCCCGGAGTGCAAGATTGGCAGGCTGCCAATACCGATCGTAATTTGTCAAAGAGATGCTCCTATGTATTAGAGCGAAGTGTGCTTCATTTTATCTCGGGTCCATTTCAGTGGAAAACCAATGCTTTACAGTCAAGTAGAGTTCTTTACCACTCGTTGGCTCGTGGGGGCATCGTTATTTCGTGTAGTTATACTTAAATATTAAATTCTATCTCCTTAAGATTTTTTTTCTGTGAAAATGTCTGCACATAGTAAATAAATTCAATCTCCTAAATATTGAATTCCCATCTTCTAAAGAAAATATTCTTTCGGTGAAAAAACTGCCTTTGTGTGGCCGCATTCAGCAAGAACGTGAACACATTTTCAAGAGCAAGACCCTGCTTTGAGGGTGCCAAAAGATGTCAGAAACCTTGTTTAATCCTCATAAGTAGTCTTGTCCCTGTGCACTGTCTCTATTGATCAACGACTTGATTTCCTATTGTATTTCTGCATCTGCTCATACACTTTATAGCTTAGGAGAGCTGGGGCCATTGATATGCTTGTTTGGCCAGCTTTAGTTCCTTGAAGTGTAGAGCACAACTGATTTAGTATTTAACACTTATATGCTGCTGCTGGCAAATTTGGCCAATACAAAATTATGCAAAAAACTTGAAAAATCGAAGAAAAAAATAGTGAAATCATTGCAATTGTGTACTCATCTGAGAGTGCTCAAAGAGAGCTTTACAATGAATACCAACATGACATGGTGTGGATGGTTTCAAAAATCTTTGCGTTCTTGTGCTTTGGACGAAAGTATTTGAAGGGTTAAGCTCTGAATGGCTAGAGAGGCACTCTTCAAATGTCAAGCCTGGCATGTGTTAACCCTTTCCTGACCAAAAACCATGATGATTTGAAAAACTATTTTTATTCAGTATATATAATACATGAAGTCTCGTTTTGAGTGTAATTGGTGGAAAGCCTGTTTTATCCCTTTCCTTCTCAAAACCCTAGCTGATTTGAAAAAGCTCTTATATTCATTACATAATGAATATGGTTGAAATACTTTATGTTAAACATGGTTGATTTAAAGCCTGTTCACACACAAATAATTGATCTGTATCTTAATAACCCTTTAACACACTCAGGGCCATATCACCCCCTTATTTCACTGTTTACATAATGAGAGAAATGAGTCAACCATTTAGTTTGACATACTGCAGCGAACTGTCAACAAGTGAGTTTTTTTCACGAGCACTATCTGTTTGGAGCATATGTGTTTTTGTTTCGGGCAATATGTATATACTGTAATCACACAAATTAGGTCAGCAATTATAATCTTCCTCTCAGATCTTTGTCCCTGTAACATTCATAATTGAGCACCCAAGGTTTAGCCCGAAACCACTACATTACATATAAGTGTCAGCTTTGGCAGTTGTGAATACTTGTGATGGGCTTATATAATTAGGATGTCATATGGCAAGCAGGGCACAACCGAGAAACGGTGACTTGATACCACAAATTGCTGGTGCGCCAAAAACCCTGCAAGGGTACTGCTACCTATGCTGTACCGCCAGGGGCAGCGGGTACCCTAAACCCTGGTACCCATTGTCCTCGGGTACAACAATAACTGGGAACGTTCCAAGAGGCTGGAAGGGGTATCAATCATGGGGGTGATCTTAGGGGGAAGTCCATCATAGATCAGCATTAGGACAGTCGCCAGAGGATAACTATGTAGGAGTTAGTTTGAGGGTGCCTGAGAACATCTATTACTAAAGGGTGCCCTGCTGGCTGGCACCCCGTGCCCATAAAGGGTTGTGTTGGCACCCTGCTAGGGAGATGTGGTCAGTTAGGGTAGTATTTGGACATACCCTGCCAAGGCCATATTGTATGATTGGCTAGTAGTTAGTAGTAGTAGTAGTAGTAGTAGTAGTAGTAGTAGTGGTAGTAGTAGTAGTAGTGGTAGTAGTCATAGTAGTAGTAGTAGTAGTAGTAGTAGTAGTACTACTACTACTACTACCACTTCTTCCACTTCTTCCACTACTGTTTCTTCTACTACTACTCTTTCTACTAAGTACTACTCTTTCTACTACTACTCTATCTTCTGCTGCTGCAATTACTACTACTAGTTACTACTACTACTACTACTACTACTACTACTACTACTACTACTACTACTACTACTACTACTACTACTACTACTACTACCACCACCACCACTACTACTAATGAAAATAATAATTTTACTAACTAATACTACCACTAGTTGTAGTGATAGGGAATACCCTGTTACTAGTAGGTTATGAGGGTTGGCAGCTAGATGGGTAGGGTATTTAAGTGCTAGGAGGTACCCTGCTGTGGTAATGTGTGCAGGTAGGGTGGTATTTTGAGATGTTGTTAGAGAGAGTATTGTTAAGAGATACCCTGCCAGGGCAATGTTGGCAGGCAGGTTAGTGTATAGCCGTCTCGGGTTTCTTATATCCTATTATCTCCGAAGCAGCCTGGGGCTACTTGGAGGATTGTCAACATAAAAGTGGGCTGATGTGGGGAATTGCTCATTTACTTTTCGCATGGACCTATCTTATCAGGTAATAAGAGTAAGTTGCTGTACAGGTAGCGCAACCCTTATAATGCTGGTGGTGGCTAATTCGGCTTATAGAAAATGATCCAAAAAACTTGAAAAAATACTGAAACCCTGCAAATGGGTACTCATCTGAGAGCACTCAGCGAGAGCTATCCAATGAATACCAATATAACAGGTTTAAGATGGTTTTCAAAAATTCTGCGTATGTGTGCCTTTGAAAGTGGCCTCATCATTGAAAGGGTTAATTATAGGTTGGTAGGGTCAGAAGCCATCTGGCTCAGTTGTAATTAATTTTCGCCGTGTTCGATAATTGCCATTCATTAAGTATCGACGAGAGACAATACGATTGATCTCTGAAGCAGCACCTCTGCAGGGGAGAATGCTATATTCAGATGGAGGCTGCATGCATGACCTCGAAAAAAATTAACGGTTGGCTTAAAGCAACAGACGGTTAAAAAGCCAAAAGTGGCACAAGTCTCTATTGATTACGTTATGTACAGCGCTCCCCATAGATTCCGGGATCTGGGTCACATTTTTATTCACATGCTGTTTGTTCTCTTACTATCAGTTGAGAGGTATTTTAGCAGCTGTTTCTTGCACAGGGAATTTTTGCTGCGACATAAGTTGTGTCACTTTCGTTTTGTGTATTCTGGGAGTACCAAAGTATAGTATTTAAGTAAAATGCTTGATAAAAAAAGTTTGATACAAAGTACTCTTTATGCCGTGATTGTTAAAAATCTCAAGCAGTTTTTAGTGGATGGCATATCAGTATCTTTATGTTTTCATTGTTAAAATGTTAAAATCCTGGTCTTATTTAACACTTATGCTGCTGGTGGCTAATATGGCCTAGATACCAAAAACCTGGAAAAATACTGAAAGCCTGGCACATGGGCACTCATCTGAGATTACTCCGTGAGAGCTATCCAATGAATACCAATATGACTGGTTTAAGACGGTTTTAAAAAATAACCTCAGCATTGGAAGGGTTAAATTAAGTATCTTTTACAGTGAGCAGTTACAATGATATCCTCATTCGTTTATGCGAAACTAGCGAGCTAGTTAGGTAATGTGGATGGGAAAGAGTTAACGGAGTATTACTTAGAAGCATTCATTAGGGTTTGTTTTTCCTGCGCCTAGTGAAAAATCAGCATATTTTGCGAGCGGGGAATTGGCCTAATATTCTTGATGTCCCCCCGGTGGTGTTCATTCACATCAGGCGGGAATTGATCGCAATGCTGAGGCAGTCGGTAATTGTCTCCTGTACTGGAAGAAGAAGAGGAGGAGGGGGGGTGAAATGTATTTTGTTTTGGCAGTGTGCCAGATGTCGAGGCTGCTGCCGTACATTTCCATCAGTCCCAAGAGAGCGGGCAAACAGGAGTAGGTGGGGATCGGATTTTTTCAAAGGGAGTTGCGGGAGTACACGTACGCCCGGAGACGTACGTTTTACGTAGTGCAAGTCATGTGGTGCAAAGAGAGGTTGTAATTAAACTTGTGTTCGTACTCGTTTTTCGCCTTTCTGCTTGCCCGGGCAGCTGCCCGACGGCTTCTAGGGTTGCCCGCTTCACATGCTTGGGCAGCATCGGAGCTGCCACCGAGACAGCCCAGATAGAATTGGCCACGCTCAGCGCAACTGTGTACAAACAACTGAAATAGGCGAGGGCCTATCAGCGAGGCACTCAGGGTTCCTGTCTAGATTGCAAGTCATAACAACAACAGCATCGGGCTTCAATCTGACGTGCCATATGATATAATGAGAAACAAATGCCTCGCTCTACACCTCCAGAATATGCCAGCAGTTGTAGCATTAGTACTGAACTAGGCATTTGTGAAAGGGGGGCATAGGTGGGTTTTTAGCATGTTGGAGGATTTCAGTAGTGGAAGACTCCTATAGAAAGAGACCCAAACTTTACTCGATAGTTAAAGGTAAAAGGGGGTACAGAAGGATTTTTGAAGGGGGTAGAGTGGGGGGGGAGGGGGGCAAATATTTCCTTCGATGTAAGGAGGAATTGCAAGTGATAATACAGGTATAAGGGGGTAAAGTGGAGGGGGGTGGGCAAATATTGCTGTAAGGGGGAGATGAAAGTGATAATACAGGTATATCGCTGGCTATGTGGAACAGGTGTTTCTCTAAATGATAAAGAGATTGGCGGGTGTCTAGTTTAAATACCGGAGGTCGACAGGCATTGTGCCAGTAATGAGTTTCATAAATAGTACTCCAGAAACTCCGTAGCCACGAGGCTTGGGCGCATGCCAATTCTCCACCCACCCAGCCGGTCAGTCTGTTAGCCGGCAGCTAAGGGATTCTACTGGACGCCGTCCAGATCATTACGGCCATATTGACCCCAAGTCACTGTAATAGCCGGCCAAGTGGTCAAGCCGGCTCATCATCATAATTGACCCAGAAAACATCCATCAATCATAGAATGAAATGTATTACCTTGGCATTTGTTCTCCCACACCTATCCGAGAATGTTCATTAGGGAAATGGCTCGGCCGCTAATCTGAATATCGCGCTTCTTCAATACTTAATGACAATGCGGACGATGTCAATGAATTAATTAGGCTCTGCATCCAGTTTCCGGTTTAAGCGCGATTTCTTTTGTCGTGTGGTATATTGGAAATGTCAGATCATTAATTAACCTAGATACCTTACATTTTGTGCACCTTTATGGGAAATATCTGAGTGGAAGTGTTCTATGGGCCCAATTAACAAATCTCCTTCGAACTATGTTGCCAGTACATTCTGTCTTTTAAGTTACTTTGAAAAAATCATTACACTAATACGATACTCGTAATTAAGATTATCTCTATCTTAAAGCCTGAAGTGATTTAATGCCTAGACGACGTTGTAAGGGATGTATTATCAGTTGTTTGGCAGGTAGCCAAGTCATGTGACACCAAGGTGCTTCTACCTGACTTAAGGCTGGTACTGAAACTGACACTCACAGGAATGTGACAACATGAAAAAATAAACATAAACCTGTTGGCATATACACATTTTATGAAATGTGAATAGATGCAATTATTTGGTACATCATCTAGAGGATTAGATAAGGTTTTTTCTAGGATACCTGTTCCATTTAAAGATAGTATGGATTTATTAAAGGTCATTGGCGTGTCTTGATTTTAATGTTATTTAAAAACCCATTCATGCCCTGGGGTGGGAGATGATTAATGAAGTGTCTGTCACAAATGCAAACATCTAGTAGATGAAGCAAATGACAATTTTGATGAAAAGCATAGTCAGGAAAATATTTGATGGAGAAATGTAAATCAGAACACTCCCGACAACTCTTCTTCAAATATTTTGTAAAATCATTTTCATTTCCAAAGTTATAGTCAAAAGTGTCATAGAACCAGACGAAACATTTCTTAAGGAACTCCTAAACATTTAATGGGTTCAGTAGTATGGAAACATACTTTATTTCTTCTCCTTGCCTTATTTCTGACGAGATGGGGTGACCTTGTGCGAGTTCTGTTTTGAAGAACTTCTCGCGTCTCAGCAGGGGACTCGGGTATACCCACCACTCCCGACGGCGATCGCCCGAACGACTCGTTTCTTGGGCCAAATTTGGGGAAAACAGCTCCATGTCATACGGAATCATCCCGCTTCGGAAAAAAAGTGACATAAACCTTGGTTGGGGCAGGATATCTGAGAGGAAGCTGCCAAAAAACCTGAGATCCACGCTCAGTTTCGGGACAGGTGCCAGGCTTTCTTGTACCTGGCGACTTGCCAAGTTTGTTTTTTCCGCGTTGGCTCATGATTTAGAGGCCAATTTGGGATTTGAGTGCACTAGGCGTGGAGTGTGGAGTGGTGAGCCGGGCCTCAGATTTCAACTTCATTGAAATTTCCCTCTGTTTATACGAAGGGTGAAAGTTCGCCTTGGCTCCGTGCCAAAGGGAAATCTGCGAGATCTGTGGCCATAGATAATGCATGCATTACAGAGAATATGACCCCATCTACACTTCATAACAGCTCGGTTTTTAACCCCTCCAATGCTGAGGCTACTTTTGTCCAAAGCACAAGGATGCAAAGACTTTTGAAAGCCATCTAAACCCTGTCATTTTGGTATTCATTGGTAAGCTCTCACTGAGTACTCTCAAAATTAGCCACTGCCAGCATTAGGATTAACCCCTATACAAGTGGCACTGCCTGCCAACAGTGGGATTCGAGATTGAAGGAAAATCTGGTACCCTTGCCAAGAAGATTATTTCACTATTCAACTTAATGACTGAAACCCTGGCAAATGGGTACTCATCTGAGAGTACGCTGCAAGAGCTATCCAATGAATACCAACATGACAGGGTTTACATGGTTTTCAAAAATTTCTGCATTCTTGTGCCTTTGATGAAAGTAGCCTCGGCACTGAAAGGGTTAAAGCAATCAACGATCAGCAGCAATGTAATGAGTTAGATCACACTCAGCCCAGGGCCCCTTAGCTCAAGCCGAGGGATTGAATAATTCATCTCTTACCGCCATTACTTATCATAACTACGAGGACCACTAACCAAAGGGTATGGAGCTGATACAGTCAGCATGCATATGTTGCCTTACATTCTAGGGAACCCATGCCTAGGGTTGGGTACAGTTAAGAGGTACTGGTACTGGTACTGGTACCGCTATCATTTCAAAAAGCCATGCCTAGGGTTGGAATCCGTTAAGAGATACTGGGAGTGGTACCGGTATTTGTCAAAAAGTACCGTATCATACTGTTTCATTCCTTAAAGGTACTCTTCATGATGCTAATCACTGTGAAGTTATTGTTTATTAGGGATTATCCAGGATCCTAAGCATTACTATTCACAACAAAACTGATATGGTATTAAGTACCGTTAAAATACCGTCCTGTTTCATTGGTTCCGATACCATACCATTTGGTTCTTAGAGGTATCCTTAGGCACCACACAAGATTCAAACTATGCATATCATTGCCTGATTGTCTACCGGAATATATTACACTCAATTTTCCTGACTTTGGTGCCAAGCTTGTTTCACACCGATGATATGCTTAGAGTGTTAATGGGTTAACCAATGCTGTGGTCAGATGATCGCTCCGCGAGGCTTGGATTTCCCCCATAATGCACCGGGAGGTCGGCACAATGGCCTGCGGGTTATTATCATTATCAGTTTGGCATTCAGGTTAGTTGGGTGTTATCCGCCATTTTATTCCCGCGGGGGCCCTTAAACCACATGCTTCATTTCTCCTTGATGGCAAAAACGGTCCTGTTTGTTACAATTAGTCAACTTTCCTCTCTCAGCATTGATAGCGTTGACCTCCGGGGTCGGCCTCAGCCAATCAGAAGCCGGCAATGGCGATGTAGATTAATAAACTGTCAAAGTCTAACCTCCCTTGCATAGGGGCGCTTTATCAAGCCTGGATATAATAATCCTCTCAGCCTTATGAAAGCCAGCTGTTTAACCTGTTAACCATCACGAGTAATCAGAGTCAGCAATTTTCACAGTGAGAGCATGATACTGTTATTCCATAATGATATATACTAAGTAAGGCACAGAGCATTTTATTTTAAAGACTGAATTTAAAGATTGAATATCAACCTCAAAATAGATAGCTGGAGCTGCATGTGAAATAGTTGAGAATGTACATTGCATAAGCTATACTTAGCACCTTAACCCTTTCCTGTCTGGCTAGTTTTGCCATGTATTTCCTATGAAGGCCCAATTTTGGGAAATGATAGGGAGGGATATATATATATATATATATATATATATATATATATATATATATATATATATATATATATATATATATATATATTTATATATATATATATATATATATATATATATATATATATATATATATATATATATATATATATATATATATATATATATATATATATATATATATACAAAAGATTCACCAAGCACATTTCCTATGAATCATAGCATCCCGAGGAAAACGGTATGAAGTAGAATTGAGCGTGTATGGGTTAGGTCAGCACTGAACACTCACTCATCTTTCCCATCAATGATTAAAAGGGGTGTAAGGGATGTATATTACATGTGTGCTTTACTGGGAGGAAGTGTGCTATACGACGATGATGAGGACGGCGGGAATCGTGCCGACACATGCCAGGGGAAATCAACGTGCGTTGATGAAAGATGATGGAATATCCTAATCTGGAGTACATCATGGGAGGACAACGACCGACCGAGAGTGCTAACGTGAACTCTCGGGCGAACGTTAACGCCCTGCATGCGAAGCATACATACCTGATGGCCGCCCGTGAAATGATGGCGTCGTCAGTGGAAGACAAATGGGATTCTGCCCGGCGGAAAGTTGGGTAGTATAGGGATATGTTATGGCATTTATAACACAAATATTGCATGCTAGCTGCGCCGGCAAGTGAATTGCCTGTGCTTGGCACTAAATTGCCCTTGGAATGGAACAGGGGAGATAGCAAGTGTGCAGGCGGACAGGCTAGCACACTGGCTGTGGCTACTAGGCCAGTTCTCCCTCTCCTTCTCTCATGCTATGCACAGAGATTGATTTAATATCATCCAGATGCACATTGACGCACACAAACGCATACGGCCGCCGCTTCGTGCTCACACTGGCTTGAATATTCCCTCTATATTATGTTAGAGTCTATTTATTACATAAGGCGTGTTTTTTCTTCACTCGTTTCTGCTTCTCTTACTGTTCATGGTATTCTCTGGTACTCTGTGGTGTGGTTGGTGTAGGAGTAGAATTGTCTCTTCCCTAACAGGTTCTCACATTCTTATCTTTCATTTTATTTCCTCGTTTTCCATATAGTATATTCTTAGCAATACTTCTTTGTCTTATTCCGTATTCACATTTTCATAGTTATTAGTTGTATTTGATTTTGATTTCCAGTGGCTTTTCATTGAATTGGAGGCTCATTATATATATATTAAAGATAATTTTTAACTTGTATCTTTTGGTATGTTCCGGCTTTAATTCATATTTGAGTCGTTGTAAAAGAGAAAGAACTATTCACTGCTTTGATATATAAAAAAAGGAGGTCAACCTTTATTTCTGACTTCGGCTAGAGTTTTATTTCATGTAGTTTTCGGAAGTTGTGACATGATATTGTCACTCTCTCGATGATCGATTAGATCGGGTAACTTCAGTATTGTGTTTTGTTTAATTTTAGAGATTTGCCTGTAAGTCAGGATTTTGGAGCTACCGATTTGAATACACACAGTCCAGGTTCTCCCGATGCACAACGCAAGGCCTGCACACGTGACCCGTCTTGGACGACGCAGCAATCGGCAACAACAACAACAACAACAATGGCAACAGCAGCAGTAGCATACGGATTGCAACGGTCAGTTTGTCTTGTCAGCAACCGCAACAACAACAACAAAGGGAGCAGCGATTGCTTCTGTTCCATAGAAGTGTTCTCAGGGGAGTAGTACTCAATATTGCCCTGTATGGTGACATCGGTATACGCGTCCGCCATGACACTTTTTACACTCAGTCTGCAGCCGGAATTTACGCTGCTTTCTTCAGAAGCGGTGGCAGCATTTTCGTTTCGTTTTGTTCATTCGTCGGGTGTGAGCGAAAAGCGAGGCCGAAGGACGGACTATATATCCCGCTGTGTGTGAATGCGGGAGTAATCATAATCGGGCTACTACCACTACCAGCCACAACGGTCATCATCATATAGTCGGTGAGAACAGTCTTTCTATCGAGATGCTTTTACGCCATCTCCTTTGCACCTTTCGATCGAGTACGACGTCTGTCAGAATCGGACTGGGACGATCGATGGCGATCGTGTCATCATTGCCATCGTCGGCGTCGGCTATTGGTGTCCCCCTGGTGGTGACTGCTGACACCGAAGCTTGACACTGCTCCTCCTACTACTCTAGGATATAATAATTACCTGCCTATGTGTGTTCATACTAGGACTCTAGATCTTGATATTTGACTATTTAAAATAATGGATTCTACTGTAAGTAAGTACGAGAAGAAGGCGCAGAGAGATAGATTCCTTAACTAATGAGATATACCTCAAAAGTGGTGTTGGTGGATAGTGCTGAATAGATATATTTTCCAATAAGTCTATGTGTCGATCAAGTTGCTTACATACAATGCGGACTCCACAGTTTATTGACGTTTGTTCCGTTGTTGCCACGGTGACGGCAGCGGAGAGAGAATCGGAGAATCGTATATCGGCTCAAAGGTGTGGATTTTGCCATAGGAGCCTTCAGGTCTGAGTTGTGATAATCTTATATTGCCACTTTGAGCACTACGCGCGTTGGTAGTCGGTGCAATATTTTCATGGATATAAATACATAAAAACGATTTGCTAGTTTACCAGATTATTCTATAAATGGTAGTAGAGTAGTCTGCGCAGTCTATTTGTTTTCTATAAAGGTATCGAGAGACATTTGTAGTTCCTGAGTCACATGTTCAAAGTGAAATAGATTCAACTCGTGCTACTTTCCTGATGACGTAAGTTTTCTGCTTTTTACATCTACATATTGTGGTATATAATACGACGCACCAACCCCTATAATAACGAAATGAACTATAGCTCAACATGTGTTATATAACGGTGCAACTTGGGGATCCTAAGTTAAAGAAGAAAAAGTCTTGAGTTATTTTCTCCAATACAGAGTGGGTAAAATGTGCGATTATATTGAAAAGATGACAAGTGTTTTCCGATTTAGTGGTTCCATAGATTCTAGGCCCTCATTCTTGAAAGTTTTGTGATCGGTATTTTTTCTACTCTAGTTCTGAACAGGGAGTATATATTGATTGAACGCACAGTGATATCAGTAAATCATGAGCGATGCTTGCCAAGGTTCATTCATCTCGCTGGGTTTGATGATGATAACGATAATGATAACGCGATTACTCACATCTTCTAGAGACAAGTGTAGGACTATTTAACCCTTCCAATGCTGAGGCTACTTTCATCTTAGGACGCATAGATTTCGGAAACCATCGAAACCATGCCATGTTGGTACTCATTACAAAGCTCTCGCCGAGTACTCTCAAATGAGTACCCACTTGCCAGGATTTCGATCATTTTTCATGGTTTTTCACATCATTTTGTATTGGTCAAATTAGCCACAAGCAGCAAAAGGGTTAATACGGTCTGGATTTGTTCATACACTGCTCATGGGCTCTTAATGATAGACTAGATAGGCAACCTCATTCTTATAATCTTTCAATCATATAGGGTAAATTTCATTATAATGATGCATAGGGTAATAGGTTACTACGTGTGTACTGTTTTATGTTAATTTTTCATTTCGCTGATCTCTTCGAGAGTAACATGCATCGCTCGTCTACCTACAAATGTTTCCGAAGACCTTGCCATTGTTCAGATTTTTTTATTATGATTATTATTACGATTATGATTATTATTATTATGATTACCATCATTTTGTTGATTTCTCACAATCTCATTGAACTATTTCTAAAGTGGTTGTATATTTCGATCTTGGAGAATCCCTTCCATCACGCTAATACCATGTATAGTGGGAACTCCTCGAAGAATCAAAAATATAATTTTTCTATTCGCAACCATTGGAAATAGCTGAGTGATATTATTTATGTTTAAAAGAGCTGGCTTTGAGCAGTTACATTGAAAAAGAGGTATATTCCAACTATATTTTCCTATTTTTCCGTTGGAGGATTTAGATGACGACTGATTGATAAGATGATGGTTTGGTATACCGGAAAGTGCGGGATTTAGTATTTTTGCTTGTGTAAGAGGAAAACTTATGTTTTACGGGAAGTTTTGAGAAATCCCTGTTTGTGTTTTTGGTCTGGGTGTCAGTACAGGTATCAAGTCTGAATGCAGTATAGTACTAATGGTTGTTCATACACCTTCAGTGATGAGTCTATTATGTTGTTTGCTTCCTGTTATCCTTCCAACCGTATTTACTAATTTGCCAACCACAAAAGATTTTACGTCTGATCTCAATTGGTGACTAGTTCAACCCCCCCCCCCTCAACAAAAAAAAAATATATTAAAAAGAAATTGAAAAATTGAAAAAAAAAAAAAAAAAAAATTAAAATTGAAAAAAAAATTGAAATCTGAAAAAGCATAAATTATAACACTTTAAAGGATGATATGTGTACAAGAAATAAAGTATTCCAGGTATAAATTTACCCAGCATTGCAGCTGTATTCGCACATGCATTTCTTGAAAACCGCAAAAGAAAAGAAGCAGTGAAAATCAATAGCCTCCACTACTGAGCGGATCCACAGGAAGCTAACAATATTTAGGCGTTATCGATCAAAACCGTAAGGCAATGCCCTCTTACTCATCGCCTGTGGTGTACCTTTCTTTTGCACTGGAAATTGACCTTTCTGTCCTCAGTGTCGAGGTGGTCTTAGGAATGTGGATAGAGATTTTATATATGAGAGGTAAAGACGAAAACCATTTGAGTGAAACTGATACATTCAATAACATAGAACAACTCCTCAAATACTTAATTCATAGTCTTCATCTATGGAGGGTTTGACCACCTATATGTCCACTAGGTGGGTTTTGATGCTTCTTTGCTCAGATTGACTCCGAGTGGTCCCAGAACTTCGCTAAAAATACCTCCTATATGATGATTATTTGAAAATACTTGAAGGAATATACATCACTAGTAATTGAACAATTTTGTTGTGAAATGTATCATGAAATTCACCTAGATAAGATGACTATTTGAAAATACTCGAAGCAATAAACATAACTAGTAATTGAATAACTTTGTTATGATATGTATCATGAAATTCACTATGGTTTTCGAATATACCCTTACTAGTAATTGAACAATTTTGTTGTGAAATGTATCATGAAATTCACTATGGTTTTCATGATTATTGCCTTTTCCTCAGATCACCAGCGGTCACTGGGGCTACTGAGGGGTCAAAACTCATGTGATTCATATCAGACTTGAACTGTACGCGTCCAGACCAGGCCAGAAGTGGCGATTAGACGACAAGTTTTTCTTGTTATACAGAGAAAGTCGATGACGAAGACTGGAGTTGATTGTGCAGGACAAAAGCCGTGTATAAGCAGACTGTGTAAAAGGACTGAAAATGACTGGTGGTGTACTTAGATTTCTGCCACGCGTACAGGGTCATTTTCAAGGTCAAGGTCATTTCAAGGTCAAATCTCTGGACGGCAAAGAGCACTTGGGGTACCCCGTACAATAAAAAAAATGCACTAGTATGACCCACTTATAAGCCACCCAAGAAGACTAAAAAAATCAGACAAGTGTAATATTATTCTCTATTTTACGACCTGTGTACTATGAAAAATTGCCTGGTGATAGCTCACGGGTGTGTTGGTATTCATGTTGTGGAGAGTCAATGCCGTAGTAAGTCTCGGGATGACAGGGTGGTCTGGATGCTCTTAGAATATATGCCCCTTTATGAAAGGGGCAGAAGAAGTATACAAATCTAGAAGGGGAATCCTATTTTACACGATATGAAAATATTTTTGAAAAAAAAATGCAAATATTGACCACCGTGACACCCCCAGACTTCAAGGATGGACAAGTGATTTAAATACTACGGGTGTTTGATCGTTTCAATATGTTCAATAACTGTCAAAGCCCTTATAAGATATAAATGATCTCTTCAGTATATTGGATGTTTCTATATTGATTAAGCTACTCTCCGCAATGAGAATATAGGGTTTTTGGTTAAGGGGTCCATGAACTAGGGGTGAGGTACAATTCAAGCCAATTAAGGGTAAAGAGGCATATTGATTGTGAAATTGTATGTTTTAAAACATTATGGCCTCAGTCTCAAGAACTTAACCCCCCCCCCCCTCCTCCCCCTATCAACTTTGATACCCCCCTGTTTCTCATTCTCATGAGCACTACAAGGTCTACATCATAGTACTCAGGTCTAAGGTCACATGACTTAAAGGTGGGCATAAGTAGGTGGTAAATTTATTATTACATAAACTGACAGAAGTAGGTGATAAATTTATTATTACATAAACTGACGGGCTCCTCAAGTCTCTTGCCTCCTTTGATTGGTCCTTGCTAATAATTCTACCAACAATGACGAGACCCAAAGAACGAAAAAATGATTCTCGAGTACGAACCACGTTGTGACATTTCAGATGCGGAGAGGGTGCCTCGGACTATTTTGATGTTTTGTATATGTGTGTTTCGCAGCCTGGGCTGTTGAAGAAGGAAGTATGGTAGTCTATGCATTTACTGAGTTTTTCTAGTGCTTCTAATATTATCATCATCTTGTAATCTTGTTTTTTTGTGACATGGCGTCACCAAACGAATGAGGTACCCTCGCCGCAGGTGATATGTGACGTGTGAAGCGAAAAAAACTAAAAACGAATGGCAGTATCGATCGTTATACAAATTACCAATGTAAATGGACAAAAAAAAGTATGAGTGTAAATAGAATGGAAAATACGACAGCATCGCCCTCAACATGTTTTACTTAGGGAACTGTCATTTCATTAAGTGTAATTTATATCAGGAAAAGTGGAGACGAATTCGAGGAAAGAAGTAGAAAACAAAAACGATTCGCGGATGGAAGCCGATTATAAATATGGACTTTATGACCACTATTTTGTGTTTTCTAATTTCGAGATGCCTCCACCAATTTTCTTACCTGTTATTTGTACTTTGAATTTGATGTAAGCTGTATGGTGTACACATTTTTGCGTGTATGGCGGATATCCCTGAAATGCTGAATAAACTTCTTATTTCAGAAATACCTTGTTTATTATTCATGTTTGCAATAGATATTCTTAGATGTATTTTAGTTTTAACATTTTCATGCCCCAAGTTCCTAATTTCAAAAGTGCTGTGTCAATTCTATTATATTTAACATCTGAAAATCATTTGTGAGTTAAGTTTAGAATTGCAGAATATTTGAAGAAAAGTTTTATTTTTAGTTCTGAAATCTGGGCTTCTACAGGCATGAAAAGTTTAATTTGAATTAGCTTTATGCTTTTACTATTCTTTTGATATGTAGAACTCCATTAACCAATTTGCATCTTCAGTGCACACCATTTCTCACAACTTGACACATGAATCATCAAAAAGATTAAAATTTAAGGAACATTTGATGATGGATTGTTAAAGCCAACTAGAAAGACATCTCTCAGTCAAAAGAACATTAAAATATTGCGTTATCATTAAGACATCTTCTTGTGGGTCAGATCATTTATACACTCCCAATGTGAAAGGGCTAAAATCTTTAACACTAGTTATCAACATTGTTGAATTACATAACTCGCCTTAACCCCTTTAAACTCAAAGCTAGAGAAATCTGAAAAGTAAGATCTGGTTCTAAGATCTCTTAAAAAAAGAAAACATAATAAAGGTTAAATTCTTGAAATACTTAAAGGAGAGCTGTTCTCATGTCCTGGATAACATCTGTCAGCAAAATATGTTTTCTATAGAATCTAATAGATTACCTATAATCTGAGAGATTATCTTAAGTCCTCTCGGTATGCTACAAGGCATGAATGGGTTAAAGTAGGTTAATTATACGGTTAACTCTTTTGTACCTTGAGTGCACACATGACTCAACAATTTTAACCCATTTCATGCCTGAAGCACCCAAAACTGCCTGAACATTTTGTCTGATATCTCTCTAACAAAAGCAATTTTCAGAAAATATTTGAATGAGAAATGTTGATCAAAATCTAACCTACAACTCTCCTTCAAATATTTTGTGAGTTAATGATTGATTCCGAAGTTATTCTCATAAGTATAAAAGGTCCAGACGACTCTCTTCAAGATCTCCAGGCAAGAAAGGGTTAAATGTAACAGTTTTGCATATAGAGTTGATTGTTTAACCCTATGGGATATACAACTTTCAGTCAAATAATCCACAGAATATCTTTATTATCGGGGTATTTCTCTGTTTGACAGACTTAATGTTTGAATGGGTTGAAGACGATAAGATTAGGCATAAAAAAGTTGTTTGTTTCCTGTAACCCTACCCTAACAAGTTTTTATTCAAAAAAATCCCTACCCTAAAGTTTTTTCCGCCCTCTGAACTCCCAATCAACGTAAAACATGCATAAAACACACATTTTTGACCCAAAAAATTATGCAAAAGATTTTTACAGGAAACAAACAATTTCTATTTTTAGGCCTTAAATCCATTCAAATCTGGAGAGTACCAAAGGTCTGACACATGAAAATATCTTGATAACAAAGCAAAATTTTGAGAAATATTTGACTGTAAGATGTACCTGTTTGAATTAACTATATTTTGTGAATTTTTTTAAAATTACATAATTGATGTTTTGTTTAATCCATTTACACTCGGAGCAGCCAAAACAAGCCTGGGGATTTGGGAATTACAAAAGTATTTTCTGGAAAACATTAAAAAGGCGAAATGTTAATCAGAAGCCAAGCAAATTCTCCATCAAATATTCTGTGAACTTTTGCTTTATTCCCAAGTTATTTTCAAAAATATGAGAGTAGCAGACGATACTTATGAGAGAAACTCCTAAGTGTTAATGGGTTTACCCATTCATGCCCAGAGCGCCCTAAACCACCTGACTATTTAGATGATATCTGTCTCTAACAAAATCAAATTTCAGAAATTATTTGAAGGAGGAATATTCATCAGAATCTTATCAAGAACTCTCCTTGAAATATTTTTCCGATCTATGAATAATTTCCAAGTCATTTTCAAAAGTGTCATAAGTCCAGACGACATTTGTCATGGAAATCTCCAGGCACGAATGGGTTAAAAATATTTACGCACCTTTAATGCGAATGGGTTAGAAACCATAGGTTAACATGAAAAAAGTCCTAGAACCAGTGCATTTTTTGGCCTACATTAAAAGAAATATTTACAAAAGACCACCCTACCTACCTCCATTATCTGAAGGGCACCCTTTATTTTGGCCCTTCCTTATGTCTTTTTGCCATCAACCATTGTCTGACACTTAAAGAAAATAACAAAAAGACAAAACAAAACAATTTGATAAAAGAAAAGTCTACCCTACCTTCCTGTCTTTTTTATCTGAACAATACCTTTTATTTTGTCTGTTTGGCATCCACAAAAGTCTGACACATACAATAAACAAATAACCAATTCAAACAAAAATCCACCCCACCTAGGACTGTCTTTTTTACCTCAAAGCCATGGTTTATTTTAGCTTTTCAAGTCTGCCCCACACCAATTATATGACTTACAATGAAAACAAATTTTAACCCCTGTGCGGCTGGTTGCCAATTGGGTGAATATAAAATGATGCGAAAAAAAGCTGGAAAATCACTGAAACCCTGGCAAATGGGTTCTCATCTGATAATTCTCATCAAGAGCTTTCCAATGCATACCAACATGGCAGGATTTAAAAGATTTTTAAAATTTTTATGCTACAAAAGTAGCCTCAGCATCGAAAAGGTTAAAGTAAAATCAGGCCTACCTACATGCTTTCTTTAGCTGAAGGACGACTTTTATTTCGACCCCTCCTCATTTCTGTCTGGTATCGATTATTGTCCCAGAGCAGTTTTTGTAGCGTTTGGGTGCGGAGACTTACAAGAAAACGGTTCTCCGGGGTGGCCACCTTTTGCCTCGGGGCCCTGTAGGTTATTTTTATCACAGACCCTCGGCTCTTTATATCCATTCTGTAACAAAGCAATTGGGTGGGCCAGTAATTATAGAAACCACTA
>OZ012686.1:6743584-6761490 GCA_963942565.1 Maea johnstoni | reverse complement strand
CCCCATCATCGTCCTCAGCCGCCGAGCTGTCAGAGACCCCTGAGGGGGGCCTGAGGGGGGACAACACTCAACAGATATGTATGTGTAATGCAGGAAGTGCTGTAAACCAGCTGTCAGCTCTACATATACAACACTTGTAGCCTAGCTACTAGGCTTTTCTGTATTTTACAATATTACCATAAATTCTCAATAATTTGGGGACACTTTTTAAAAATCATAATTTTTTTTTGATGTTGTATCAGCAAGATTTACAGCTAAGTCCATATTTTGTGTTGGTTTTTGATGAACATTTCCCTTTTAATTTACTATATTACCGTAAATGAACAGTAATTTGGGAACATTTTTTGATAATTACAATTTTAATGGGTTCAGGGTGGCCCATGTTTTCTGTCAGGTCTACAACACTTGTAGCCTAGCTACTAGGCTTTTACTGTGTTTGCACAATATTACCGTAAATTCTCAGTAATTTGGGACACTTTTTGATAATTATGATTTTATGGGTTCAGGGTGTTTTCTGAAAATACCAAGATTTACAGCTGATACATATTTTGTGAAATGGCAACTGGCCATACATAGAGGGTTGCCCAGGTTTCCCATTAATGAATTATTTTGTAAAATAATTATAGTGGTCTAAATTCCTAGGGTGGTCTAAATCTCCAAGAATTTACAGTATACACATCATATAAATCAATGCTTAGGAAATAACAAATTTTTGAATATTCAAAAACAAGGCATTATTTAGGTTAAGCTTTTTACTTGGACGGAGTGTCTTTTGAGTTGGGTTTTGAAGAATATTTCTCCTTCGGTTTCTTTTTAAACCCATTCATACCTGTAGCGCACAACAACTGCCTGAATATGTTGGTGGTATCTCTCCAATAAAAACAGTTTTCAGAAAATATTTGAAGAAGAAATATTGACCAGAATCCGGACCACAATTCTCCTTGAAATATTCTATGCATTTAAAGAAAAATTCATAAGTTATTTTCAAAAGTATCAAAGGTCCAGACGACATTTGTCAAGATCTTCATGGCCATGAATGGGTTAATCTTCATGGCCATGAATGGGTTAATTTCTGTATTCAGTAATGTATCAGCAAGAAGTCTGGTGATTTTGGGAGTGCGGGAGGAAAGAAAAGGTCATTGTGCCATTATGCAGGTACTTTACCATTGGGGATCGGGAATAATTGGCACCATGTGGATGTAGGGACTTATTCGTGTCAGGATTAGGTAAGCGGAATTACTCGGTTATGTACCTCTGGACAGTGTGGGAGGGGTGTTATCACACTTTGCTTAACCCTTTCATGCTTAGGAGTCAGAACAGAAATTTACATCTGGATCTATGATACTTTTGACAATAACTTCAGAATTAAGAATGATATTCCAAAATATTTGAAGGGGAATTGTCGGTAGTGTTCTGATTAACACCAAGGCCTAGGTTACTTAACCCATTCATGCTTAGGAGTCTGACCAGAAAGTGTCGTCTGGATCTATGATACTTTTGGCAATAACTTTAGAATTAAGAATGATTTTACAAAATATATGAAGGAGAGTTGTCGGTAGTGTTCTGATTAATATTTTTGCTTCAAATCTTTTCTCGGATATGCTTTCACCAATACAACTTCAGAATAAGGAATGATTTTACAAAAAAATTGAAGGAGAGTTGTTGGTATTGTTCTGATTAACACCAAGGCCCAAGTTACTTAAGCCATTCATGCTTAGGTGTCCGGTCAGAAACTGTCGTCTGGATCTATGATACTTTTGACTAGAACTTTGGAATTAAGAATGATTTTACAAAATATTTGAAGGAGAGTTGTTGATAGTGTTCTGATTAACACCAAGGCCAAGGTTTGCTTAGGAGTTCAGCCAGAAATTGTCATCTGGATCTATGATACTTTTGACGACAACTTCAGAATAAAGAATGGTTTACAAAATTTCAGAAGGAGAGTTGTTGGGAGTGTTCTGATTAACATTTTCCCTTCAAATTCTTTCCAATATATGCTTTCACCTAATAAATTTCATCAGAATTGTCCAGAAATTGTCGTCTGGATCTATGATACTTTTGACAACAACTTCATAATTAAGAATGATTTTACAAATTTTTTGGAGGAGAGTTGTTGGGTGTGTTATGATTAACATTTTTCCTTCAAATTTTTTCTCGGATATGCTTTCACCAATAAGATTTCACCAAAGTTGTCCAGAAATTGTTGTCTGGATCTTCTGATACTTTTGACAACAACTTCATAATAAGGAATGATTTTACAAAATATTTGAAGGAGAGTTGTTTGTAATGTTCTGTTTAACATATCTATCCTTCAAATATTTTGCAACTTTGCTTTTGCCTGCAAGATTTCATCAAAATCATCAGGCTGCTTTTGGCAGCTGTGAGAATTTATGGGTTAATAGATCTGATGGAAGTGCAAATATCTCCAACTTTTGATGAATGAATATCCTGTAATAATACTTGATGAACATAAGCTCCTCAAATACCTCATTTCTGTCACCTTTGTTTGTGCTTTATCCTCATAGTTGACAAACACACCTGGCCTGAGTTTGTTTCAAACGGTTATAGCACAAAATCTGCATACACACAAAATCCTTTCTTGTACCCCCCCCCCCCCCTCCCCCATATAGAGATCCAAAAGCCTTTCTTGTCCCCCCTATAGAAATCAGAAATTCCGTTATGTAAACTACCACAAACACTGATGGAGTTTTTGTACCTGTACCTGTATAGCCAGGTGAACTAATAGCTAGGCACTGCATGTATTGTTACCTGTAATTATACACATGTGCTGCAGAGCCCTGGCATCGCACTCTGCAGGGGGTCTCTTGTATGGGTACTGTTCGGGAACAAAAAGGGTGTTCTGATTATGGGGTGTTATTGGTATGGGGCACAGTGGTACTTTGTGGGTTCACATTGTGCAGGCTACATAATACAGCAGCTTGGCTACTTCCCTGAACTGAAAAGGTCCGGCTAAACGCAGCTGATCCCTACCATTCATGCCTGTAGCAGCCAACAATGTCTGACTATTTTGGCCATATCTCTTTAACAAAAGCAATGGTAGGAAAATATTTCAAGGAGAGTTGTTCATTAAAACTTTATCTACAACTCTCCTTCAAAAAGTTTGCAAATCAATACTTCATTTCAAAGTTATTTTCAAATATATGATAGGTCCAGACAACACTCAACAAGTAGATCTCTAGGCACGAATAGGTTAAACCTGGAAAAGTTATCAAAGCCCTGTCTCCAGCACCGCACAAAGGACTAAATGGGGTGATTGACAATTTGCTTAAATAAATTTTTATATTTTCAACATTATGCATATGTTGACCAAGTTTAAATTCTCTGCAATGATCTGGTCTTTCCTGAAATTTTGAAACTACAAGAATGTAAGTTTTTTCCATTAAAACTGGGCTCAAGATAAGATATGATGAAAATGATGGTAAGTTTACCCCGCTTCTCAAAAAGGGACTACCTAAAGTTAAAGATATTTATTCAGGGTCTCATTGATATATCAATAGATCAATATCTCTCCTCAATCTAGTACAGCCTGCTTTCACTTGTCAATACACACCACCACACCCACACCCACACCCCACACACACACACACACACATATATATATATATATATATATAATATATATATATATATATATATATATATATATATATATATATATATATATATATATACATATACATATACATATATATATATATATATATATATATATATATATATATATATATGTGTGTGTGTGTATTATATATATATATATATATATATATATATATATATATATATATATATATATATATATATATATATATATATATATATATATACATATATATATATATATATATATATATATATATATATATATATATATATATATATATATATATATATATATATATATATATACATATTTACATATATATATACATATATACATATATATATATATATATATATATATATATATATATATATATATATATATATATATATATATATATATATATATATATATATATATATATATTTTTTATATATATATATATTTCCTCATCAACCAGGTCTGTGACCTTAACTTGACATAATCCTTTGTACCCACACCTGTTGTTTCTAGCCACCCTCCCCAGACCTGCTCTGAGCTCCCTGGGATGTCTGACACTGTTGATACAGCTGGGTCTCTGGCAGTGGTCCATGACAGTGCCAGAAAGAGAAACAATATGTCAATTGTTACTCAATAGTACATGTAGAAACAGTACACTATGTTTGGCAAATCTTAGGCCAGCACTTTAATTAATAATTTACATGCAATTCCTAAGGCATACGGTAAATTCTCGAAAAGATTGGGTTAGTTTAATTTTTGCGATTTTTAGCGTCTAGTTTTGGACGCAAAATTAAAATTCACAATTATGAGTGCTGCCACTTTAGGTGCATAGCTGGCACTCCATGTTGCGGCCAATTTGCAAACGTAAAAAATGCAAAAATTGATTTCCTGTAAATTCGCAAAATTTAATCTACACAATCTTACAGTATCTTTGGACTTGCTTGGCGTTTTCTGTGTTGTCTGTCTCAACTGCCTAAAAATTGGATGCAGCAAGAGTACTTTTTAAAGTAATTTGATATAATTCTTTGTTTCTCACTTTAAGTGACATAATATGCCTTGCTATGCAGACCACCCAGATAAGTCTTGGCCATGAATGCTGATGTCATCCATATGGACTGATAGTGAAATAGAAACATTCTCTCACGAAAGAGAAAACATTCATGCAACTTAATTATCTCTCTGCAACACAATAAACCTTTCTCACACACACATATACACACATAATATCTGTATATCTTTGCATATATTTATATATATATATATATATATATATATATATATATATATATATATATATATATATATATATATATATATATATATATATATATATATATATATATACAGGTGAACTTGTATATGACGGACCACTGTATGGCGGATTTTTGCATATGAGGGTCGATATGCTTGGTGCCAGTCCGATGCATATCAAGTATTCATCATATGTATACGACGGATTTTGCATATGACGGACCAATTTTCCTGGTCCCATTGAGTCTGTCATATCCAAGTTCACCTGTATATATATATATATATATATATATATATATATATATATATATATATATATATATATATATATATATATATATATATATATATATATATATTTATATATATATATATATATTATTCATATTTATATATAAGTATATATATATATAAATATATATATATATATATATATATATATATATATATATATATATATATATATATATATATATATATATATATATATATATATATATATATTAGAGCTGCACTCACAGAGGGAGATCAACTCATGAGCTCACCACCATTTTCACTCATGAGCTCATGAGCTCGTGGACGCGCAGTTTTTAGATAAATATTCATTATTCAGCCCATCAATCAAGAAAGAAATATTTACTGATGGAGAATTGCTAATATTAACATGGTTATATTATTTTAAAATGTGCTTGCATAGAAGAGTACCTCTATATTTACATATTGCTTTTAATATAGCAGTACAAACGTCACTATAATGCTCCACACTGCCTGTATACATTAGGGATTGTAAAAAAAACATGACAGCGATAAGCAGTAATAAGAAAGTTCGTGTTAGGCGCTCTGTGTTCCATACATAGACGAGTTCGCGAGTTGACGACTTCAGCTCGAGCTCGGCTCGCCTGCCCTAGTGCTCGAGCCACTCGAGTTCGTGAGTGATGAGTGCAGCTCTAATATATATATATATATATATATATATATATATATATATATATATATATATATATATATATATTATTGATGGATAAGTGTGCATATGTATAAACTTATACATACATGTATAAAAGCATCAGTGTGCTGTATATAGGAAGTATTAAACCCCTTCTCAGTGTGAGTTACCTCCTGAATCAATATTTCTCAACTGCCTATTTACGGCTATAATAGTGTTGTTCACCTGGCTGAAGCTGTGTGCTATAGGGTCATAAGTAATTGTGCTTTCATGTGATGAGTACAGTACCTCAGTGGAATTTCTGTGTTGCTGTACTAAGTGTATTGATTGACCAGGGCCCAACAATAAGGAATGTCCACCTGTCCTAGCTTATAAACATGTTTAATTTATAAGAGTATATATTAACCTGTCTTTTAGCAGATGAACAGTATTGCAAGCTATTTGAAAAGAACATATATCATGTGTGTGTATATATATATATATATATATATATATATATATATATATATATATATATATATATATATATATATATATATATATATATATATGTATTTATATATATTTATATATATATATATATATATATATGTATAAATATATATAAATACATATATAAATACATATATAAATATATGTATATATATATATATATATATATATATATATATATATATATATATATATATATATATATATATATATATGTATATGTACCAATTCATTGGTACTCCATTTAAGCTACATTAGAAGCCAGAAATGAGGAAGGGATACTAGTACTAAAATCTCAAGGTTTTCTCACTAAAATCCTGGGAATTCCTTGTTATTCCAAGCTACATTTTGTAAGGGAAAGCAGCTGCAGGAAGCAGAACTAAAGGAGGATGGTAAGTGTCTAGGACCATACTCGTCAGACACTTTTTAATACCGGCCGCATGCGTCCAATGGGAAATTCTGGCAGAGTGTAGGCAGTTTGCGGTGTTTTTACGTGGATTAGCGAATACAATGGCAGCGAGCCCACTTTATGCCGCAAAAAAGATCGGCAAAGGTTTTTGTGGTTCCCTGTCTCGAGGTGCTGTCTGCGGTTAGGCTCATAATGTGTCTGGACTGGGCACCGTGGTGGAAAGGGGCCAGGCCTTTGATGGTCATTGCGCTGGCTAGGAGAGGAAAAGTTGCGCTAATGCTCTCGTAAACCTGGATCGCTAAAGGTAAAAGCGTTGCCGCCACAAAATGGGGGCCAGTTACCCCCGATCTTGCCCCCAAGTGTGCAGATTCGATTAACCCTTGAACCCCATTTCGTGCAAAGTAGATGGTGACAACTCATATCGAATCATCTTTACTAGTAGTGTTTTAGTAGAAAAATAATGTTTAACCCTTCCAATACTAAGGATACTTTCATCAAAAGCACAAGGATACAAAGATTGTTAAAAACCATCTAAACCCTGTAATGTTGGTATTCATTGGATAGCACTCGCTGATTACTCTCAGATAAGTGCCCATGTGCCAGGGTTTCAGTCATTTTTCAGGTTTTTTGCATCATTTTGTATCAGCCAAATAAGCCACCAGCAGCATAAGGGTTAACCCCTGTAATCCCAAAGAACATGTCATCTAGGTTTTCACCAAAGATACATTGAAAATATATAGGAAGATAAGAAAGTGATCATTTCCGGAAAATAATTGTTACGTGAAAAGAGTTAAGAAAGATAAAAGATAATAGAAATAACAATTTGTATTAAGTTGTATATAACAGATTCTTCAGGTTTTTCACATATTGTTATTTTCTCCCCGAAAGAAACTTTCTGCTTAATGAACACACTTGCTATATATAGGAACTGTTGCCTGCGGGGGTTAATAAAGAAATATGTCTAGATAACAAATGATAACATTTCTTTGGGGCAATTTTTAAAGATACATACAGGGCAATGAGTGTATGCTGGCATCCATCCAATATCAGTATAAAAAGTACTGGATGTAAATAATGCTATTTTCAATGATATCTAAAAAGCAGGGAAGTCTGTTTAGTGTAACAACATTCACCAGTGCGAAATGAAAAGTTGGCCAAAATGAAAGAAACAGGCAGTAATTCTATATAAACAACACGCATACATAGATAAGATAGATGGAGAGAGAGAGAGAGAGAGAGAGAGAGAGAGAGAGAGAGAGAGAGAGAGAGAGAGAGAGAGAGAGAGAGAGAGGGGGAGATAGAGGGGGGGGGCAGGCAGACAGAGATATACATACCCTTACCATTGCAGATCCAAGCTCTAAGCCAGAAGCTGATACTTACTAGTATAAGAGAGGATGTATCAGCTAGAGTACAAGCTTTTGAGCTTGGATAAAGCTTGTTATTTCTTGAGCTAATAATACCTAGTAGGTACAAGCTTGTCCAAGCTACCTTACACATAGAGAGACTGGAATAAGCTGCGCTTGCCTCATTAACATACATGCATACATACATAATTACATATATACATTCATACATACATACATAATTACATACATACATACATACATGCATACATACATATATACATATATAGAGAGTGGTGGAAGGATAGATAGCTAGACAGACATAAACAAATATAGACATATAGGTAAAGATATACCTTGGCATTGGGCTGTTATGATAGACATAAGCAGCAGACAGAAGGAAGTGAGTTGAATAGAGAATATGTAAGGTTTCCATCCAGACTCAATTCCTAGCCTTATGGCAATGCAGCTTAAATTAACCCTTATGCTGCAGCTGCTGGTGGCTAATTTGACCAATACAAAATGATGCAATTATCTGAAAAAATGACCAAAATCCTGGCAAATGGGTACTCATCTGAGAGAACTCAGCGAGGGCTTTCCAATGAGTACCAGCAAGACAGGGTTTAGATGATTTTCAAAGATTTTTGCATTCTTGTGCTTTGGATGAAAGTAGCCTCAGCATTGGTAGGGTTAAGATTGCCTTGCATGCTTATTCGTGCAAATGGGGTGAACCCGAAGGCACGGGTCAGCACACTCTCCACTCAGGCCTCAATTTCTTATTGTTTTCTTGTAAATTATAGACAGAATCGCCAGACATGATAAACATACTTAATCTGATCAATGTATCTGTATTTTTCCAAGAAATGAATGACTAGTGCATAATTCCTCCTCTTGTGTCGTGACCTGCCCTTTTGGCACAGGTTCAAAAGAACTGGGACAAAAGAAATGGACTTGGGTCACTTCTTGCAGCTATTCATCCATTAAGGCTTAAGAGATATTCTTAAAACTTTCGTCTGGATCTTTGATACTTTTGATGATAATTTGGAAATTAGGAATGATCTTACAAAATGTTTGAAGGAGAGTTGTTGTTAATGTTCTGTTTAACATTTCTCCTTCAAATATTTTCCCAACTTTGCTTTTGCAAAAGAAGTCTGAAAACTTTGATGAATTCTCTTAAAGGAAAGCAAAATTGGGAAAAATATTTGAAGAGGAAATGTTAATTGGAACACGACCAACAACTCT
This sequence comes from Maea johnstoni, assembly GCA_963942565.1. Taxonomy (NCBI): domain Eukaryota; kingdom Metazoa; phylum Annelida; class Polychaeta; order Spionida; family Magelonidae; genus Maea; species Maea johnstoni. The sequence goes on along the minus strand of OZ012686.1, from coordinate 6,752,185 downwards.
ACTTCAAAAATTTTGTAAAAATCATTTTCAATTCCAAAGATATTGCCAAAAGTGTATAGATACAGACAACGATTTCTGGAGGAACTCTTAAGCATTAATAGGTTAAAACCTGTAGATTTTGGCATGAGGAGGATTACTATAAATTGGCAGCTTGCCAAACCTCACTGTTGAGAGCCATGACTTTCAAAACCACATGATTTGACGCGTGATGCAAAACTGACAACCATATAACTGCAATCACTTTTCCAGTGGTCAGAAATTTTCCATCATTAACACTTTCATGCCTGTGGTGGCAAAAAACTACTGATTATTTTGGTTTTATCTTCGTAAACAGATCTTATTTTGGAAAATGTTTGATGGAGAAATGTTGATCAGAACACCTCCCACAACTCTCCTTGAAATATTTTGTGAATCGTTGCCGAATGTCAGAGATATTTTCAAAAGTATGACAGATCCAGACAGCAGTTGTCAGGGAGATCTTTAACCATGAATAGGTTAACCCCTTTACTTCTTTGGAGGTCTCTTTGTCTTTATAAGTGCTGTCAGGATCCTGTGATTGTCTTAACCCTTATGCTGCTGATGGCATATTTGGCCAAAACAAAAAGACGCAAAAAAAATCTGAAAAATGACTGAAATACCAACACGTCAGAGTTTAGATGGTTTTCAAAAATCATGCATCATTGTGCTTTGGACAAAAGTAGCCTCAGCAGTGGAAGGGTTAAGTAATGATTAGATTTGGTTCTTTTTATGGATATACAGGGCTCCTTCTGTTGCAAAAGCACCATAGACAACCCATCACAGTGCCGCACATTTGCAAAGCGACCAGACCAACCAGATGATGATCCAGCATGCAGGAACTTAAACTCTCCTCCATGAAATAAAGATTATCATTATAATTGTTATTATTATTATTATTATTATTATTATTATTATTATTATTATTATTATTATCATTATTATTATTATTATTGTTGTTGTTGTTATTGTTATTTTTATCTTTATTATTATTTTTAATTATTTTTATTTTATCATTATTATTATTATTATTATTAGTAGTAGTAGTAGTAGTATCATTATTATTATTATTATTATTATTATTATTATTATTATTATTATTATCATCATTATTATTATACTCTTGAAGCCAGAATCGATGAAGATCCAGGGTGTGCTATATCCAATACGGCAAGCAAGAAAAACGGCATTCAACGAGGTGTCGAGAAAATATCAGACCAGACCCAACCAGAATAGTGCCAGCAAGCAATCATCAAAGGCGCTACCTGTTGTATTATAGAATTCTTCTGGCAGCCTCCGCAGCCAGGTCAATATATGTGGTGGGCGTTAACCCTTCCAATGCTGAGGCTACTTTCATCCAAAGCACAAGGACACAAAGATTTGAAAATCATATAAACCCTGTCATGTTGGTATTCATTGGATAGCTATCGCTGAGTACTCTCAGATGAGTACCCATTTGCCAGGGTTTCAATCATTTTCAAGGTTTTTGCATCATTTTGCATTGGCAAAATGAGCCGTCAGCAGCATGAAGGTTATGGCATTCAACGAGGCGTCGAGGAAATATATCGGACGAGACCCGACCAGGAGAGTTCCGGCAACCGATCATCAAAGGTGCTACCTATTGTATTATAGAGTTTTCTTGGCAGCCGCACAGCTAGGTCAATATATGTGGACGTTAGCCTTTATGCTACTGGTGGCTAGTTTGGCCTATACAAAAAATCTGAAAAATGACTGAAACCCTGGCACATGGGTACTCATCTGAGAGTTCTCAGCGAGAGCTATCAGATGAATACCAACATAACAGGGTTTAGATCATTTTCCAAATCTTAGCATCCTTGTGCTTTGGATGAATAAGTAGTCTTAGCATTGGAACGGTTAAGGCATTCAACGAGGGAGGCGTTCAGGAAATATCAACTGATCATCTAAGGCGCTACCTGTTGTATTATAGAGTTCTAGACTGGCAGCAGCCAGGTCAATATATGTGGACGTTAAGGCATTCAGCCAGGCTTCGAGGAAATGTTGGACGATTTTGAAAACCATCTTAACCCTGTCATGTTGGTATTCATTGGATAGCTATCGCTGAGTACTCTCAGACGAGTACCCATTTGCCAGGGTTTCAATCATTTTCAAGATTTTTTGCATTATTTGCATTGACCAAATTAGCTGCATTAGCATTGGAAGGGTTTAACAGCATTCAACTAGGCGTCGAGGAAATATCGTGCGAATGTCGGATGATTTTGAAAACCATCTAAACCCTGTCATGTTGGTATTCATTGGATAGCTATCACTGAGTACTCTCAGACAAGTACCCATTTGCCAGGGTTTCAATCATTTCCAAGGTTTTTGCATCATTTTGCATTAGCAAAATGAGCCATCAGCAGCAAAAAGGTTATGGCATAAAGCGTGGCATCAAGGAAATATCGGACAAGTCCCGATCAGGATAGTGCCAGCAACCGATCATCAAAGGCGCTACCTGTTGTATTACAGAGTTCTTCTGGCAGCCGCTGCAGCCAGGTCAATATATGTGGTGGGCATTAAGAATTGCGGCTGACAACGCTCAATGAATCAACGGCAACAGTGACAATGGCTCAGGTGCCTGTATCGCATGCCAAACTCCAGTACCGGGTGCGTAATGGCTATTAGACCATAGCTATCTGATCGCATCAACATTAATTTCGTGGGTATCATTTTTACGAGACTCTGACCGGCAGTAAAAAGAACTGCACTCTACTAGACTTCATAGTGTGCCAGTGGGTAGCCTTGAAGTGTCTGGATTCTGGATGTGTGGGTGGGTGGAAGGGACTTTTTGTAAGCCAGGACCCCTCCTGTTTGTCTTTTGGACAGGTAGTTTCCTGAAAACCTACTTTTTGGACAGGCAAAAATTTTAAGGAAGAATTTTAAATTTAGACTTTTTTGGGTTATTAATCAAATATATATCCTAAAACCATCTATGATATGGCTGAAGTGTAAATTGCCTTATTTGACACAAAAGGGTACTAAATGTAGTTCTTATAAAAAAATTAAATAACTGGGTAGCCAAATCTGGATGGGCAAACTTTTTGGAATTGCTGTCTTAGACAGGCATTTTTGAAATCCTGGCTTTTAAGACCCTGGTTGGTTGCGGGTGGGGGAGGAAGGGGGGGGGGGGGGGGGGAGGTGTTGGAGCCTGCAGGGCTTATCGACACTGTACCATGGCCGTAGTGACACAGGTGTTCCCCCTCCTTCCGGCTAAGTACACAGTCATCACCGTCACCATCATGCTAACAAATAGAGCATTATCAATGACACTTATACATCAATATAAATGTCTGCACACAAAACATAAATTTCTATGAATTGTTGGATCAAAATTTTAAACGACCCAGCATGCAGCTGTCATTGATCTAAAATCCTCCTAATATTTTCTTCATTAAGGAATTTTCAGCTGACCTGGTTAATCTGGGCTTGAATGGGTTGATGTGTTGGATTCTGGCCAAATTGTCCAGGGACACATAATGGTCACAAGCTATCCCTGGGTGTCACTGAGACACATCACAACGCCTGAACGAACAGGACATGTGCCAAATACCCTGAATCACAACAGCAATATGAATACTCCCTCGATCATTCATATTTCAGGATTCATCTTATGCTTTTAACCCTTATCATGGTAGTGGCTAATTTGGCCAATTCAAAACGATGCAAAGACCCTTAAAATGACTGAAACCCTGGCACATGGGTACTCATCTGAGAGAACTCAGTGAGAGCAATCCAATGAATACCAATATGACAGGTTACGATGCTTTTCAAAAATCATGGTTTTATGGTTGATAATACATTTACATCCATACCAAAAGCCAACCTAGATAAAGTGCTTGACCATGCAATGTTATGTGGTAGAATGTGGAAACCTGATAAATATTAGCAGCACGAGAGAATATGTAGTTTATAAAGACATTTAGCTTGACCATGCAATATTTTGTAACCAGTAGGAAGTGGAGAACTTATAAATATTAACAGTAGGAGGGAATGTTGAGTATGAAGTGAGAGCATCAGTGAGAGAGAATAGTATATGGTTTATAAAGACATTTACATCCATACCAAAAGCCAACCTAGATAGAGAGCTTGACCATGCAATGTTATGTGGTAGTAGGAAGTGGAGTATTCGATAGATATTAGCAGTAAGAGAGAATGTAGAGTTCCAATAGCCCTTATGCTACTGGCAGCTGATTTGGTTAATTCAAAATGATGCAAAAAACCTGAAAAATGACTGAGACCCTGGCACATGGGTACTCAAAAGTTTTCCAATGAATACCAACATGACAGGGTTTAGATGGTTTTCAAAAATCTCTGCATCCTTGTGGTTTTGACGAAAGTAGCCTTAACCCTTATGCTGCTAGTGTCTAATTTGGCCAATACAAAAAGATGCAAAAAACCTGAAGAATAACTTAAACCCTGGCATTTGGGTACTCATCTGATAGTACTTAGGGAGAACTTTCAAAGAGCTTTCAAGAATATCCCTGTTCTGCTTTAGTCACAAAAAATCCGAAAAATAAGTGAAACCCTGGCATATGGTACTCATTTAGAAGTACTCAGTGAGAGCTTTCTAATGAATACCAACATGACAGGCTTTAGATGGTTTCAAAATAGCCTTAGCATTGGATTTTAGGGTAAAGATGTATTAGTGTTATCTGTCTCCCTGTTCTGCTTTAGTCACGGTCATTCTGCTCCCTTTGATGCCGCACATGGTGTCAGGATTATATCCAGGAAGATGATCTGGACATCGGCAAAACGCCCTGGCTCAAATTAGCCCATAGTTCAGTCTTAATCATTAAGATAAGGGTGGAAACCCTGCCGGGGTGGAATGGGTTCGGCACCAGGAGTTGGTAACCCTAACCCTCAGGGCGTATGGGTATAGGGTTGCCCTGAGATGGGGTGCTGAAGCCCCTCGGGGTGCTTGTTTAACCCACTCAGCCCCAAACATCTTCGGTTGCCTGATGCAGGAAAATATTCCAGGAATTTTCATGAAGAGTCGATTACGATGTCAATTTCAATTCCTCTCCTGAAGAATGGTTTCTCTTTAGATTATTTTGATATTGGCTTTTATTCTCAGGATATATATACTTAAGATTAGTCATTTTTCAACCACTGTGTACCATTGTTGGGACAGATCATAGGACTGATGATGATGAAGATGATGATGATGATAATGATAATAAGGGTAATGATATTAGTATGTGTATATATGTATGTATGTATGTGTGTATGTATGTATGTATATACAGTATGTATGTATGTATGTGTGTGTGTATGTATGTATGTATGTATGTGTGTGTATGTATGTATGTATGAATGTGTGTGCATGTATGTATGCATGTATGTGTATATGTATGTATGTATGATGTATGTATGTATGTAGGTGTATATGTATGTAAGTATGTATGTATCTTGGTAAATAGGTAGGTTACGAGGTAGGTAGGCAGAAACGCTAAGGTAGTAAATTTAATACAATAATTTCCAAGGGGCACTCTGAGAAGAACAGGTTAAAAGGGGGATGGTAGTAGGTAGTTGTTGGTAGAGAGTAACAGTACCCGTAGCAGCATATGTATGTAGTGCTGGTATTGGTGTTGTGTGGGGACTTGTTGAGTAGGGGGGTCCAGTGACAGGCGGGTAACACTACCCCGCCAGCCATCTGTTACCCTCTCGCACACTCCGATCCCCTCCGGCGATTAATCGTGGCGCAGGCGACACTGGAGGGTGCTGGGCGCTGCATGCCGCCGTGCCCAGGGTATTGTCTGGTGGCCAAGGGCACTGCCCACTATGCACCCTCTTTGAAGGCTGGGGTGTCAACACCAACAATGCCAAGACAACCCCCTGTCGGTCCGCAATTGACTACTTGACACCCTATTTGTCTAGTGGGGAAGGCTGTAAGGTGGTAATGTCCTCTCCCTTGACCACTGGTCAGAGATTCTTTACAACACCCCCCCCCCCCACCCCTTCCCCTAGCGCAGCAAGTAATCTTTTTAAAAAAAACAAGTGATCCATGAAGATAAAGATGTGTGGTTATTCATATTGCTGCTGTTGGTTTATTTGACCATTACAAATTAATGCAAAAGGCCTGAAAAATGATTGAAACCCTGGCAAATGGGTACTCATCTGAGAGTACTCAGCGAGAGCTATCCAATGAATACCAACATGACAGGGTTTGGATGGTTATCCACAAAAATAACCTCAGCATTTGACTACTTGACACCCTATTTGTCTAGTGGGGAAGGCTGTAAGGTGGTAATGTCCTCTCCCTTGACCACTGGTCAGAGATTCTTTACAACACCCCCCCCCCCACCCCTTCCCCTAGCGCAGCAAGTAATCTTTTTAAAAAAAACAAGTGATCCATGAAGATAAAGATGTGTGGTTATTCATATTGCTGCTGTTGGTTTATTTGACCATTACAAATTAATGCAAAAGGCCTGAAAAATGATTGAAACCCTGGCAAATGGGTACTCATCTGAGAGTACTCAGCGAGAGCTATCCAATGAATACCAACATGACAGGGTTTGGATGGTTATCCACAAAAATAACCTCAGCATTTGACTACTTGACACCCTATTTGTCTAGTGGGGAAGGCTGTAAGGTGGTAATGTCCTCTCCCTTGACCACTGGTCAGAGATTCTTTACAACATCTCTCTCCCTTGTGCAGAAAGTAATCTTGATCCTTTCAATGCTGAGGCTACTTTTTTGATAACCATCGAAACCCTGTCAAGTTGGTATTCAATGGATAGCTCTCACGGAGTTCTTTCAGATGAGAACCCATTTACCAGGGTTTCAGTCAATTTTTAGGTTTTTACTTACGTCCAAAGCACAAGGACGCAAATGTTTTTGAAAACCCTTATATTAAAACCCTGTCATGTTGGTATTCATTGGATAGCTCATACAGAGTACTTTCAGATGGGTACCCATTTGCCAGGGTTTCAGTTGTTTTTCAGTTTTTTTGCATCATTTTGTATTCCAAATTAGCCACCAGCAGCATACTGGTTAAAAAACAAAAAATTATCCGTAAAGATAAAGATACATGTGGTTATTCATATTGCCAAATTGTCATTTTTTTACATTCACGCTGTGATAGCTTGGCATAGAAGTCTGAGGCAGTACATGTGTAATCATCTGAAATAACAATGTGAATTCTTAGAAGTTTTTGAATGAAAGTTTTGTCACCTCTAAAAATTGCATTCGTTTTGATATTTCCAAAGTGGTCAAACCGCAAAAGCTGTGTTGGAACTTAGATTCCCAATGAAATGTATCTTTAAGACTGGATGACATGATAATTTTGAAGATATCTCGGGAATGAAGTGTGAGTCTTTGTAGGGGATTTGTTGGTTGTGTTTTGAATGATAATTCAAGTATCCTTTGAGTATTTCCCCAAAATGCCCTTGTCAGAAATACATTGCCAAAATATTCAGTGTTATTCGCACAACTGCAGTTATAAGAATTAAGAATTATTTTACAAAATATTTGATGGAGTGTTTATAGTAGTGTTCTGATTATCATTTCTCCTTCAAATATTTTCCAAAATCTACTTCCGCCGGAAAGATTTGACCAAAATCGCCAGACTGCATTTATGGCGGCTGTGATCATTAATGGGGTAACTGGTCCTGTTGTATATGTAAGAGATGACAGCAGCATGTAGTAATGTCCTTCTGCTTGACCCTAATAGCCTACACTGCCCCTCCTGAGGCCAACAATCACCTGTAGGTCAAGCTGACCACATTTAACCCATTACTGCCCACTAGGAATTCCTCGAAAATTATCGTCTGGATCTATAATTGTTTTGACAATAACTTGGAAATTCAGAATTATTTTACAAAATATTAGAAGGAGAGTTTTTGCTGATATCCTGATTAACATTTCCCATTGACTATTTTTTTCTAATTATGCCTTTGCCTGCAAGAGTTTACAAAATCTTTGCCTCCTTTTGGCTGCTATAAGTTTTAATGGGTTAACCCATTTATGCCTGGAAGCCTCCTTTAAAACCCTAGTGCTGCTGGTGGCTAATTTGGCCAATACGAAATGATGCAAAAAAAATGAAAAATAACCGAAACCCTGGCAAATGGGTACTCTTATGAGAGTACTCAGCGAGAGCTATCCAATGAGTATCAACATGACAGGGTTTAGATGGTTATCAAAAATCTTTGCATCCTTGCGCTTTGGAGCCTTAGCATTGGAAGGATTAACCCATTAACACTCAGAGCGGCCTGGTCTGATGATTTGGGAAATATTTTACCTACCGAAGAATTTTCTGAAAAATATTTGAAGGAGGATTGTTGATCAGAAGCCAAACAACTATCCTTCATATATTTTGTGAACTCCCATGTTATTTTCAAAAGTATGAGAAGTGATTTTGGGTGCTACAGGCATTAATGGGTTTAATCAGTAAATATTTCAACAAGAGTTGTTTATATTTATGTACAAAAAATTTCTTTTTTAAATATTTTTCAAAAACATACTTTTGATATGGAAAAAGTAAGAAGTAATGCATTTTTGTATTGATCATAAAATAGTTTTAACGCTTTTGCTGCTGGTTTCTTTTTTGTCAAGATGAAGTGATGACAA
>OZ012686.1:6723554-6740884 GCA_963942565.1 Maea johnstoni | reverse complement strand
AAAAATCTTTGTGTCCTTGATCTGGACAAAGTAACCTCAGCATTGGAAGGGTCAAGTAAATTTTTCAATAGCATATATGAAAAAATTGAGGAGCACAGAGTGGTCAGATAAAGTGCTTGTTTACCCATTCGTACTTAGAGATCTGCTTGACCAGTGTCGTCTGAACCTCTCAAACTTTTAAAGATAATTTTGAATGAAGCATTAATTCGCAAAATGTTTGAAGGAGAGTTGTAGATAGAGTTCTAATGAAGAATTCTCCTTCAAATATTTTCCAAAAAAATGCTTTTGTTAGAGAGATATCATCAAAACTGTCAGGTGATTTTGGCTGCTACAGGCATGAATGGGTTAATATAATATGTATGGAATCATAAGCAATATTTTGGAAATTTTCAGACCCAAGTTCTGTACCAAAACATTCTGACAATCTTTTTATCGTGAATTTTTTTGGAAATATCATGTAAAGGCGAAATGTTGATAAAATTTAAAATAACAAATGATTATGAATATTATATAGTATAATATAATATAATACAACACAATACAAATATAATGCTGTTTCATACTATATTGCAAATTATTTTCAAAAATAACACATAACCAACGTCAACAACCATGGGAATAACTAGACATAAATCATGAATGGGTGAAGAAATTACAAGGTATTTATACCACTATTCGATGATTAAAAATTAATCAAAAAGGAATCAACATTGATTGTACTTTAGTATCATGACTCTTGATGGTATTTTTACTCAGAATATAAATTATGATTATGAGTTAATGGAACTACAATGAATCATCAAAAGACCAAACAGCTTCCACCAGGAAGTACTCTGACCTAGGTGATCAGAATTAGAAATTTAGATAGAGACCCTTCTGATGAAATATTGGTAAATAGACCAATGTATAAATAGACAAGTATAATATTGTAGATGTGGAAATGTGTATCTGCTGTAGTAGGAAAAGAATGATGGACATGTGAATGACTATATATATATATATATATATATATATATATATATATATATATATATATATATATATATATATATATATATATATATACATATATATATAATATATATATATACATATATATACATATATACATATATATATATATATTATATTCATATGTATATCATATCATAGTGAAATAAATCGATTGATGTACCATCCATACATTTACTGCTGAAGCTCAGGCAAAATTTATTGTCTTTCATTACTGTTTTTTTTTTAAGTCAACTGCAATACTAAAAATATGTCTACAAACGTGATATACTAACCAATAATCTGACAAATAATCTCTTTTTCTTTAATATACATACAAAACCTATAATATATATATATATATATATATATATATATATATATATATATATATATATATATATATATATATATATTATATATATATATATATATATATATATATATATATTGTGTGTGTGTGGGTATTTTGAAATCTTACAGCACTCAATTGCTTGATGTTCATACCAGCTTTGTAGATGTTACTATGGGTAAAGATTTTGTTGTCGGCTTTCTCGGTCAAGGGCAGTTTTGTCTTTCTTCATACTTGTCCGTGCGTCCTTCCTGTGAGACGAGGAATTCTCATTGGTTGTCGTCATGGCATTTTGACATTCCGTCTGCCATTGGTCGATGAGCTCCAGATTTGTGAGTTGACACCGTTACTTACTTCTGTCTGCAAAATAATTAAAATGAGCATCATTAAGTACATGGACCTTAAAATTGCATTTGTATTAGATTGCAAATTGCACGCTAGTTCATATTACACACTTTTCCCCTTTCACCTACTTTTTCATTCATTTCATTATATAAGCAATGTAGTTTTGATCCATAATTACTGTGTTACACACACACACGCACACACATATATATATATATATATATATATATATATATATATATATATATATATATATATATATATATATATATATATATATATATATATATATATATACATATATATATATAAATATATATATATAATATATATATATATATATATATATATATATATATATATATATATATGTAGAGAGAGAGAGTGAGAGAGAGAGAGAGAGAGAGAGAGAGAGAGAGAGAGAGAGAGAGAGAGAGAGAGAGAGAGAGAGAGAGAGAGAGAGAGAGAGAGAGAGAGAGAGAGAGAGAGAGAGAGAGAGAGAGAGAGAGAGAGAGATGCACAATGCATAATAGCAAGGACATAGTACCAAATCCAGACATATAAACCATTCCCAGGTGATTGAAAATGATGATGGTGCTTCCTACAGTAAATGGCATAAATAAAAATAACTTAAACCATTCACCAATATTATAGCCAAGGCTTATGAATCAAAAGTAGTATCACTAGCATAAATCCTAGTAATAGGAAAACTACTGCAGTCAATCTATGTAGGTTATGATAAATTCACTATGAAGTTACACATTTGCCATTATCACAAACTAGAAATACATGATGAATGCATAACAACCTCAATAATATTTTGTATTGCAAAACTAAAGGGATATTAATATCACTTGAATCTAGTACAGAAACACATACTATTACTGTTCATAAATGTCATCATTTAATAAAGTCACTTTATTGAAAACTTTGTTGTTGAGTATCAATATATAATAGTTGGTCAAATCACATCTAAAATAAAATGGTATTAGCATCACAAACATGTATTTCAGAGATCAACATTATTGCTGTTCATAAATATATTTCATAAAAAAGTTGTTTAGCACATCTTTAGTTATTAATAAGAGTTTGTATACGAGTTAATGAGTATATAAAAATATGCCACAACACATAATGTTCTCAAATAATATTCAATCAGTATCCCTAACAATTACATTGCAGGAATGACAAATTATTACTGCTTTTCATAAATACATTTTATGATCAACTCAATTTGCAGAAATACCTTCACTATAATAATGGATTCATAAACGCACCAGCAATAACATTGTTATTCAACCATATAATAATGGATTCATGAAAACATTGACAATAACTTGGTTATCTATCCATTTAACAATAGTGCACCTTACAACATCATGACAATGCACTTAACGACCCCCCACCCACCATATTGGACTTGCGGTAATAATGGAGGGATACAGGAGCCGTGCACCAAATGACCCCCCTTCTCCAATGCTGATAAGTCATCGGACACTTGTCCAGGAGGAAATTCTACACGGAGGAATGTGCAGGAGAGCGAATAAAACCGCAAATCAAATAACATGACAACACGTCCATCTTTAATACCCGTCGCCTACACAATGCCATTCTATAGGTCCTTTAAATGGCTATTGTACAAAGCTTTTCAGCAATAACTTTCCAGGTATCTTAATTGGCAAAAAACAATTAAACAATTGTTGATATAAAAATGTAAATCATGGTAATAAGGATCTAGAGTAACAGATTAATTTTGATGCGAAAATTGCTGAAAACCTTTTTCAGCTCCCAAAACTTAAATGTTTGTATATTTTGAAATTCCACTTTATACGCCCAAAACAAAACTTTCTTATGAGTTTGTGTTAAGCAATTTATAGCTGTAGAACTCCTTGATAAGTATAATTATCTAAACCAATCATATCTTTGAAAAATTGAGCATAAATCCTCAAAAATATTTAAAGGCTAGTTTTGGTTAGGTTCTGATCAACATTTCTCTTTCAAATATCTGCTGAAAAAAGTTAAGTGATAAACATATCAGCCAGATTAGTCAGGGGGATTTTGTCAGAAAAATAGTCATGGCAATTTTGCCAGTAAAATAGTTAGGGCAACTTTTGTCAGCAAAATAGTTAGGGCAACTTCTGTCAGCAAAATAGTCATGGCAATTTTGTCAGCAAAATAGTCATGGCAATTTTGCCAGTAAAATAGTCAGGGCAACTTTTGTCAGCAAAATAGTCAGGGCAACTTATGTCAGCAAAATAGTCAGGGCAACTTATGTCAGCAAAATAGTCATGGCAACTTTTGTCAGCAAAATAGTCATGGCAACTTATGTCAGCAAAATAGTCATGGCAACTTATGTCAGCAAAATAGTCATGGCAACTTATGTCAGCAAAATAGTCATGGCAACTTATGTCAGCAAAATAGTCATGGCAACTTATGTCAGCAAAATAGTCATGGCAACTTATGTCAGCAAAATAGTCAGGGCAACTTATTTCAGCAAAATAGTCAGGGCAACTTATTTCAGCAAAATAGTCAGGGCAACTTTTGTCAGCAAAATAGTCAGGGCAACTTTTGTCAGCAAAATAGTCAGGGCAACTTTTGTCAGCAAAATAGTGCAACTCAGGTTGCTTCATACAAATAGTATTGGTTGTACGAGGCATCTGATAAGGTATATATGTCTGCACAACACTATTTTAGAGAAATTGACCAAAATACGCTTGTTCAACTGCTACTCAAACAACCTATAGCACTCGTCACAAAATCCTAGCACTCAATTCCATCATCTTTATGGGGGCACTACTAAGCCCTGAGGCCGAGTCTCTGAGGCCGAGTCTCGGAGGCCGAGTCTCAGGGCCGAGTCTCGAGGGAATGACCAGTACATCTGGCAACCCATAGCATTTACTGTGATGGCAAATAAACGGGCCGGCCAGTGCTTGAGAGCTTCAATGGGCAAACATAAAAGGTCGATTCTAGTTAATTGCGGCGAACATAAACGCTAGCGCCCATCACTGTTGAGCGAGATTTTATGGAGAACCTATAAGTATCGCTGAATTGCTACCTTTGTCTGATTCGGATTTGGCTTTGGATTTTAGTTTATTGTCATAGTTTCAATCAGACTCAGAGCTAAGGCAAAACACTTCAGAATTTTTGGGGAGTGGGGGGGGGGGGGGGGGGGGGGGGCATGTTAAGAAAATTTGAGTGCAGAATTGGGGTGGGAGGTCCTAGGTATTCAGAATTGGGGTAAAGGGTGCAAAATTTCCCTCAAATATCCCCACCACCTTTATAAATGGTATAGGCTCTATATAACCCAATAATACATTGCTTACAATTTGTTTTGCAACCTGGAAAATAGTCTATGTGATTAAATTCTTCATAGATTCAGGAAATTACATTCTAACAAGCTGTTGAGCAAGCAGGTGACACTGCTATCAGATTTGGTTCGATTTGACCTGGGAGTAGTAGACAGGGAGTGGGCACTCTGCATGCGTCATCAAATTTCGCTGCCTCCCACTATATGAGTCAAAGATAACCTGTGTACCCCAGGATTGGCTGCCTGCCAGCCAACATCCTGCCAGACATCCTGCCAGCCTCTTTCTGAATCACGTGACCAATACTTCCCCAGGCTACACTGCGTAACCCGAGGCGCACATACCCTAGGTACAAGCATGCTGTGCCTATGGGGTTGCGGATCAAGGGGATGTATTTCTCTGATTTGACTCAATGGTGAGTTTCGATTTTCATTTTGTTTCACTCACTCATTCGACAGAAAATAACACAAAAAAAATGGTGGAATCATCAGTGTGATTGTATTACAATTTCCACAGAGTATCTTACTGAAAAAGAAAGAAAAAATGCTAAATTGCCAAATATTCAATAGAGGTGTCCATTATGCAACGGGTAGAATTGATTTCTAGGATGGAGGAACAAGATTTCACAGGATGAAGCACTGTCTCACATACGTCGGGTTTCTTTTTAACACAAATCAGGAAAACCTTGGATAGTTCAGGAAAATTCCAAGATTTTCCCATGAAAATCCCAGCTACATTTGGGAAGGTATGCAGGGTTTGCTCATTTATTCTCAAAGTTTTCTCGGTGCCATAATAACAAATACATTTGTAATAATTAAAGCATGGATTTGGAGTTGATATTTTTGGTTGGTTCTGCATGATAAACATTTTTCCTATGTATTTTTTGAAAGATTCCTTTATAATAAAAATATCATCAAAATGCCCAAACCTTTTATTTTTTATTGCAGCTACCGGGTCACCCACAAGATGGAATGCCAGTGACCCGGAAGCGACTCCAACAATGAACTCAATGAGTCAGGACAGGTAAGAGGAATCTATGCCTCGAATCATACCACAAAATGAACGGTAGCTTTTTACGATGACATGATGTAATACAAAGAATCACTGGTCAGTAGGAAGAATGATAGATCTTTTCATCATTTTATCACATTTTCATCAGGAATTCTTTTATTCTATCATTTATATTTTGGAATTGATAGCGCATCTGTCTTTAACCCATTAATGCTCAGAGCGACCAAAACCAGCCCAACAATTTAATTTCATAACTAATTTATTTTCAAAAATAAAAACAGTTGTAGGTAAATAGTTAAATAGGTTAAAGACACATGCACACTACTCAGGCGTCCCATTTACAGGTATGTAGAGCTGGTAATGGGATTGTAAACTGTACACCTTAGCTGACATCTATTCCTCCAATCTATTGCGATAATCATGATATTATTATCAATTTACAGTCCCACCCACCCACAAGAAATGGGTTAATATAATTATGCCTGCATATTGAGAGACTTAGTAAAATATTTATCATTTTGTTATATCATAGTAACCAAATCATCTTTTGACGAAAACATTTAAAATATGTTAGATGGAGCAGATATTTTGTTAAACAATTCTTTATTCCCAATTATTATCAATTGTAAAAACTATCTTAAACCCAGAGAATTTCATAGGAACTTTTAACCCATTCATGCCTGTAATGCCCAAAAAAACTATATTGGTGATATCTTCTTACCACATCATTTTTGGAGAAATGTTATTCAGAATTTCAGATCATTACCAAAAACTTTGATTCAAGTGTTTTGTAAAATCATTCTTAATTCTAAAGTTGTTGTCAAAAGTATCATAGATCCAGGCATTAATTTTTGGAGGAACCCTTAAGTATTAAAGGGTTAACTCTTTCGCTGCTGGTGGCTAATTTGGCCAATACAAAATCATGCAAAAAAGCCAAAAATGACTGAACCCCTGGTATATGGGTACTCATCTGATAGCACTCAGCGAGATCTATCCAATGAATACCAACATGACAAGGTTTAGATGGCTTTCAAAAATCTTTGGATCCTTGTGCTTTAGGTGAAAGTAGCCTCAGCATTAGACGGATTAAATTGTACACCTTAGCTGAGATCTAATCCTACAATCTATTGCAATAATCATGATATTATCATCAATTTACAGTACCACACACCAACAAGAAATAGGTTAATCAAATTACTAGTATACCTGCATATGAAGAGACCTGTTATAACTACTACTACTAACCAAATAGTCTTTTGATGAAACTGTTTTAAAAGGGAAATGTCCAGACGAAAAATTCAAGAGGAGCTTAAAGCATGATCAGGTTAAGGCATATCGGGTCATAAACAGGTTAAACCATTCATGCCTACAAATACTGAAAAGGAAATGTTGATCAAAATTCAGTCAATTTTTGGAGGAATTGTTTAGTATTAAGGCCACTTCAATTTAATTACTTGTCTTACGAGCTTTTTTTGGAAAAAAAATCCTGTCAGACTCCAAAAAAAAAGAAAAAAAGTCATCATTGGTGTCTTACGGACGAAAGTGGTTTTGAAATTTTCTGTCAGACTCCAACAAAAAAAAATAATAAGAATATTCTTTGTAAGTGTGATTCAATCAACTACAGGAAGCTATCATTGTTGTAGTAGAGCCTCAGACTTGAGGAGGTATACCTCCCAACCTTCAGGTTACAGGGATTAATTGATTGATTGATTTTATTTAGTTGAGAATAGGCTGGTAGAAACATATCGCTACCAGTCCTAGTCGTCAGACTCTAAAAAAAATTAAAAAATTAAAAAAGTCACATTTTCCAACTTTTTTTATAATAAGTGGACTTGACTCATAGTGTAGACATGAACTGCTGATAGGGCCCTGGCATTGCCTGCAAAGGAAAGTTCATCTAAGGATTAGGATATTGATGGCAATTCTCCATGTAACATTTCACATCCTTTACAAATGCTGCTAATATGCACTGACTGACATTATCCTTGATTGACCGCCCCATGAATTGAAAAACACCTGCCCCAGGGACAGGTAAGTAAAGGGCACGTAAAAAAGAGCTTACTTCTCTTTTTACTTGCCCTTATTATTTATTCCTCCCCCTTCCAATATTAAGTGTGAATGGACATGAAATCTCCATGCTGTTGGGGAATCTATATCTATCTATCTATCTATCCATCTAACTATCTATCTACATATATTATATACAACTTGTCCTACGGTGATTTGACCTACTTGCCCTCACATCTAGTCAAATTGGAAGCAAGAAAATATGGGTTTTGCTCTGAAATCCAATCAAGTTTTTATCAAGTCAGAATGATTGCAAATGATTTCAGTTTAGACAGCATTTATATGGTTCTAACTGCAAACTGTGCAAAACATACACAAACATACTTTGCATATGGGGGGCCTGCCCTGATGGCCAAGTGGTCTAAGGTATTGCCATTGACTGCTAGCTAGCTAGCTCTCACCACTTAATGGGTCAAACTCCGGGCGAGGCATCTGAGAAAGTTGCCAGTGATTTGGGGTTAGGTGGTGGTCTTCATTGGGAACTCTAATTCCCTCCACCACTAACAAAAGGCTTATCCAGAGAAAGTCTGATACAAGGTGATAGGAGTGGAAATGAAAGGAATGGAAAGTAGTATGAAGCTAGTGGCGCTGGGCGCAACACAGCGCAAAGGGGAATGGATAGAGATGTATCAGTTATGAAATATGAGGAATATGGGTAATGAGTAAAAGCAAATTAGTGATCGTGTAAATATATAAAGCTAAGTTCACCTGGGAAAAGAAAAAAAGGTCTGATTTGGAAAATATTTGTTACTGAAATACCATGAAGCTGAGAAAATGGGGAATTCAAAAACATTAATCAGAATTTGCCCCCCCCCCCCATATGATAGTGACCAACCCTCTGGGTCATGGACTATTATGATGTATTCAGTTCAAAAGCAATCTCTGTGTGTTTCTCATAACTGGGAATTTGCCATCATGCTGCAAGTGTGATCTGCTACATAAAATTAAAGTTATTTCATAATCATACTTGTATAGTTATCAATTTGCCAACACCTGTAAAATATAATAGCCCACTCCTAAACTAATAAACTAATCTGACCCCTGGTGGCCAGGATTGGAACCGCATAAAATCTCCTGATTTTGGATGGTTGAATGTTAACAGGTATGAATTATATAACTTGGTCAGAAATCTTCAGATTAGCTACTGATTTGCCAACTTTCAAAAATCATCCACCATTCCTCAAGAATAAATTTATTTTCTAGCCAAGAGCCAAAAATTTTAAAATATGCTGAACATAGTAAGTATTTGATCTTGAAAGATCACACAATGTCTGGAAAGATCACACAATGTAAATGTTGTTGATGAAGACATTTTCAGTACCAAAGCTATCTGCGTGTTTTTGAAAACTGTGTGTATATCATCATGCAGCAATTGTGATCTGCTACATAAACTGAAATTAAAGTTATCCTATTAACATATGTTTCCATGATTATCAACTCTAAAGGCCCGCTCCTTAAGCAAAGTACTAACCTGGCCCCTCCCAGAATTGGAACTAAACAAAATGAAACCAAAAGACGCCGCAATATAGTAAACTGCCTGATAAGTGATATATCCTGATTTTGGATTGTTGAATGCTGACGGGTATGCCAACGTACGTGCACAATATCAATTGAACAATTCATAACACACACGTACCATGGTTTAAGAACTTATGGCCAGTTTAGCGATATTCTCAGAATTAGGCATCTCCGCCGTGTAGACTAGTATTAAGTATACCGTAGGTGTACGTCCTATACATATTTCGCTATTCATAGGATTACCGTAAAGTCGTTCCCCTTTTTCGACATATTAGCTAAAAGTACACGGGCGCGAAAATATGCCAAAAATTTTCCCATATAAAAGCTTTAGACAATCTTTCAATCGCACGCATGCCTTTATTTTTTGGCCGCTCAGTTTCATCAATAAACTCGCTGC
The DNA here is from genome assembly GCA_963942565.1 of Maea johnstoni. Lineage (NCBI taxonomy): Eukaryota > Metazoa > Annelida > Polychaeta > Spionida > Magelonidae > Maea > Maea johnstoni. The sequence goes on along the minus strand of OZ012686.1, from coordinate 6,730,899 downwards.
CATAAACCGTTATAACGACGAATTTAGTTCTGACACTTTTCCCTATACACCTAGAATATTGCCAACTTGGCGAGTGGCAGAATGCTGAACCTAATAATTTCCTACGGACGACGTGCTACCCTACTGCACATCGGATGCCGGGGTGGGTCAAGTCACGAAATTGCCTAAAAATGGCAGAAAAAGTGAGGATAATTGAAATTCCTATTTTAGCTATAAGTTCATGTACTTCTTAACTGCTGACTCCCCGTGCAATGAATAAATAACCCTTATATCATCATTGTGATATGAAAAGATAAAAAAAACTCTTATCGTCTTAAATTATCATTTTGACCATAAAATAAGATTTACTCGCCTATGGTTTAATGTGCGAGAATCAAGCAGGAGATTTATATGTACATCAAGAAGAGCAGCAGTAAATTGATGGATTCCGCGAAAAATGCGCGTATCTGGGGGAAACAGAACCACCGTCTGCAGACCAGCGTTATCAGTATATCACACTAGGTTTTACAGACTTCGGACAGCGTTTATTAGTGGAGAACTTAAATGCAATTGCTGTGACGATTATGACGTGATAAATAATCACCTTTCATAAACGCAGGATCCCAGTCATGAATTATACACACTCTCTCAAGATCTAGCATTACACCCTTCCAATGCTGAGGCTACTTTCATAGAAACCCTGTTCTAACCCCTGTCATGTTGGTATTCATTAGATAGCTCCTGCCGAGTACTCTCAGATGAATACTCATTTGCCAGGGTTCCAGTCATCCTTATGCTTTTTACGCATCATTTTGTATTGGCCAAATTAGCTACCAGAAGCATAAGGGTTAAACCATTTGCATCTGGAGTGTACATCAGTGGTCTAACATTAATGGAAATATATGGATAACAAAACAATACCCTCAGAAACATTTGATGGAAAGTTGTCGGTTCCTGTTGAGTTTAATAACTCCCCCTTTAAATACTTATCAAGTATTGTTCTATTTGAATCTTTACCCTTCCAATGCTGAGGCTACTTTCATCCCAAAGCATAAGGACACAAAGATATTTGAAAACCATCTAAACCCTGTCATGTTGGTATTCATTGAAAAGCTCTTGCTGTGTTCTCTCAGATGAGTACCCATATGCCAGGGTTTCAGCCATTTTTTGGCTTTTTTGCATGATTTTGTATTGGCCAAATTAGCCGCCAGTGGCACATTAGGCTAGCCCTTCCAATGCTGAGGCTACTTCCATCCAAAACACAAGATCGTAGCTGAGACTGAGAAAATCCTGGTATTTTCCAAGCATTATCCAACTAGAAGTTCTTAAAAATACCCAGTTACAAGCTGTTACCATTATTGCAATAGCAAACTGCAATTAAACCGCCAATATGTTGCAATAAACAATTAATGAAAAATATAAATGACATTTTATCAATTGCAAATTGGCATTCAACAAATAGCAATGACAATGCCATTGTGTAGCACATCAGCACTTCTATATACCTTAATAAATAACATATTGCATTGATGCCAGACATTGTGTAACATTAAATAGTAGTGTTGGGACGATCATCGATTATAATCGATAATCAATCGTTTACCTCTCTGATTCTGATCAATCGATTACAAAACTGGTAATCGATAATAATCGGAAAAGGTCCTAGTGGCAAATATAGAACTAAATGACAAAATGACAGACATGTTGTCAGCTTTCTTGCTATGAAACTTAAGCCCCAAAAACACTTCAAAACGAAGTTAAGGTAGGTGCTAATAGCAAGTAATTGTCATAGACTATTACTTATTATTAGGCTCTAGACCTCTAGTACCCAATTACTGCAAAAGTGCGATGAACTGATTATGATCGATAATCGATCGGTTGGCTGTAACTGATTATTGATCATGAAATTGCAACCGATTCCCAACCCTATTAAATAGACACAAAGAAGTGTAGATATCGCGATTGTTAGCAATTAAAGGTTTAAGAATATGCAATAGGTATACCACTATATAGCACATCAACATTAATGATTAGCTATAGAAATTATCCAATGTTGCAACTTAGTAGTACCTATAACTGCCATAAATAGATACAAAGGTATATAAATAGTACTCTATTCATTTCAACTAGATTGTCAGCATATTGTACAGCAAATCGATGCTACTCTACAGCCATTGAAATTAAAGCATATTGCATAACTTATTAGAGCAGTTGCCTCATAATAAACATCTCTCCCTCTCTCTCTCTCTCTCTCTCTCTCTCTCTCTCTCTCTCTCTCCCTCTCTCTCTCTCTCTCTCTCTCTCTCTCTCTCTCTCTCTCTCTCTCTCTCTCTCTCTCTCTCTCTCTCTCTTTCTCTCTCTCTCTCTCAGCAATTTTTGAAAATCAATAACCTCAAAAGCAATGAACATAGTTTGAAAACATTGAGCCTGTTCAGCTACCAAAACTCTTATCTTGAATCTACCGTATTCATCTGAATAAGCGACAGACCTTTATTAATGACCCCTCCCCCCCCCCCCCCTATTTTCTAAAAAATGTTGGAAGGGGGACTTTATTTTCTGGCTTTCTTAAACTCCCCTGGCAAAAGTTTCATGGATTATTGCTTTGAATGGCACCGCACAGTAGAGGGTTAAATGGATTTTGCCGACACCCATTCTGGAATATTTTTCCCTAACCTGCATCCCCACTGTGTAAACCTCCGCTTATTCGGAGGATTACGCTATGCTTCTAAATGACATATAAAAAATAACATTTTGATTAGTGTTCATCATAGAGCTGCGTATAACAATATCCCCTATAGAATTTTCCGGTTTTACTAAGGCCACGATGCAGTAACAAAATACTTCATCAATTCTTAGGTGCACAGCAGTAACAAAAAGCTTACAGTACAACTGTGAGCGCACAATGCGACCATAATATGCCTTTGGCTATAAGTTGTTTGACATTTACGAGTATCTCACAGTAGGCCGTCTTGACATATAAATGTATGCATCACAAAAACGCAGAAAGCAGAGGAGAGAGTATCATCTTAAGTGGTCATTCAGTGCACCTTCCAATGCCGAGGCTACTTTTCTCAATAGCACAAAGATGCAAAGATTTTGAAAACCATCTAAACGCTGTCATGTTGGTATTCATTGAAAGCTGTTGCTGAGTACTCTCATATGGGTACCCATGTGCCAGGGTTCCAGTCATTTTTCAGCTTTTTTGCATCATTTTGTGTTGGCAAAATTAGCCACCAGCAGCATTAGGGTTGAATAAGGTAACACATTTTGATGAGTGTTTATCTATAGAGCTGCATATATAACAATTTCCTCTGACTTCTATTTTCTGGCTTTACTAAGGCCACAATTTGGTAACAAAATACTTCATTGATTCTTAGGTGCACTGCAGTAACAAAAGCTTACAGTACAACTGTGAGCGCACAATGCGACCATAACATGCCTTTGGCTATAAGTTGTTTGACATTTACGAGTATCTCACAGTCGGCCATCTTGACATATAAATGTATGCATCACAAAAACCGCAGATAGCCAAGGAGAGAGTATCATCTTAAGAGGTCATTCAGTGCATCTTGCCTGCAGCTGAAATCCAATCAATGCTATCTTTGTAATGTCAACACTATGTTTGCAGTGTTAATGACTAGCTCAAGCACTACTTCAGAAAATAGATCCCCAATACTGCATTTGTTGTTTCTCTTGTTAAACATGCAGATAAGTGTGTGTGTGTGTGTGTGTGTGTGTGTGTGTGTGTGTGGGGAGGGGGGGGAGGACTAGGTTAAGGATATCAGTTATTTTTTTTTGGGGGGGGGAGCATGGGGGGTAGGGTAAGGATATCAGTTCATTTCTGGGGGGGGCATGGGGGGTAGGGTAAGGATATCAGTTCATTTCTGGGGGGGGGGGGGGGGAGGGGGTGGTTAGGCATGGGGGGGGGGGGGGTATTTCAGTTCATTTCTGCCTTACTCTCATTCATTGGTAGAGTTCCCTAAAATGAAGGGATTGATGTTAATGGTCGTTTAGGGGCATTTTTCCCCTGGAACACGTAATAATTTTGCGACCAGATGTTGAAATATATGAGCCAAGTTTGCAAATGGAGATATCAATTATCAACGACTATCAACTGGGGCACTTTGAGAATGTATTCTCTAATTTCTATCTTCCCTATATTCCCAAAAGTCGTGACCCTTAATGCACCTCAGAGGACACAGGCATTTTTCAAAATTATCTTGGGGAGTATGTCCCAAGACCTCCCCCCCCCCCCCCCCCCCCCCAAGGACTGGGCATGCAGTGTGCCTCCAGCACACTGTTACCAGGAGCCATGTGTGCAGTGGGGTTTATTTGCTCCTAAATTCTAAATCCTAGGAGAGCCATGTGTGCAGTGGGGTTTATTTGCTCCTAAATTCTAAATCCTAGGAGCCAAATATGCTTCTGCTTGAAAATGTTTAAGGTCAATCCCAGTACCTTGAAAAGTATTGTATGCAAGCTCATGGTCCATTTGCATGATGTGGCACCATTTTATTTCTATTGGGCATACAAATCCTCATTTTTTAAAAGGTCCTATATTCAAGAAGTTAAGAGATTTCTTTATATGAAAGATATTATAGATGTTGGATTCTACAATACTTTTAAAGTATTTTTTGATTTTTACTCTGCTTTAAACATTATTAAAGATATTAACACAATACGTTTTTCAAGAATTTTTTAAATTTTGATTCTTACTCTGCTTGATGAGTATGCACAAAGATATCATACCATTTGTGCAAATATTAGTCAATGCACTGTGAAGTGTCATCTGGATATAATATGATACTTATGAAAACAATAAACTTATGATGAAAAAAAATAATAATGAATTCACAAACTACATGTATTTGAAAAAAAAGTTATTCATTGGTTTAAGATTAAAAGTTTGTTAAGAATTTTTTACGAAATATCTTCCATTTAGCAAAATTCCCATGATAGTCAGAGCTACATGAAGTGCTGCAAGAACAAATTGCTAGTTGATGTTGCTTTTCATGGTAAATTGGATAACTACCTCAAGCTAGTTTTTAACAAAATACTCCTCATTACCTAATTGCTAAAATGCTTTTCACTCACATGTGCTAATGCATAAAATTGCTTGCAGGTGGCAGGTAAATCACTGCCGGAAAGGTGTGCGATACCTTAGAGGAATAAACACATGGATTGGTCGCCAGTGAGCAATTGCCATATAGGACCCATTACAAAGCCCTGGACACACCTAATCTTGCCGAATCTAGAGTCAGCGTGACATCAGACACTAGGAGAAAAAGACCAATGAGGGCTCTCGTACCATTTACATTTTAGAGTAATTTGCACACCAGCATGCGCAGAACACAACATTTTAGCAATCCTGGCCATCATCCTGGCTATTAGTTGTAGCCAGGTTGTTAAGCGACCAAAATTGTACTTCATTAACCCTTTCAATGCTGACGCTACTTTTTGTCCAAAGCACAAGGAGGCAAACTTCTTGAAATCTATCTAAACCCTGTCATATTGGTACTCATTGGAAAGCTCTCACTGAGTACTTTCAGATGAGTACCCATTTGCCAGGGTTTCAGTCATTTTTCAGTTTTTTTTGCATAATTTTATATTGGCAAAATTAGCCATCAGCAGCATAAGGGTTAAAATATGCATTTTAGTGCCCAACATTGTTCTCCTATTCTGATATGTTATTGTTACCATGTTTTGTGTGTTGTCTTGAAATGAATAGAAAACAACAGCAGTTTATTGCGTAATTGAAAAAAAACCCAAATTTTTCTCTCCTAATGTTGTAAATCCTCAATATTGTTTTCAAAAACAGGCCAGTATAGGACTGTTAACTTTTACCTGTGTATACCTACTTTCTTTCTCTTAAACTCCTTAAAATGTTGATTTCACTCATAAGGTGCCCTTGGTAAAATTCCACTTGAGATCTCTCACATTATAACATTTGCTATGAGCAAATTTTACAATGGGCATTTAATATAATGATGTTGGTTGGGACCTTAACCCTTATCCTGCTGGTGGCTAATTTGGTCAATACAAAATGATGCAAAAAACATGAAAAAATCACCAAAACTCTGGAAAATGGGTACTCATCTGAAAGTTCTCAGTGAGAGCTTTCTAATGAATACCAACATGACAGGGTTTCAATGATTTTCAAAAAACTTTGAGTCCCTGTGCTTTGGCCAAAGTAGACTCAGCATTGAAAGGGTTAATGTACATTACCAATTCAATGTCTTCCCAAGGGTGCTTCCATAAAAGAGATATCATAAAAACGGTCTGGCTTTCTTGGCTGCTACAGGCATCAATGACTTCATGTTGAGCTAATATGTTTTTTGCTACCTCAAGCACTTATAACTTCAGATATCAATCGGAAGTACACATAATCATCACATTTTTCTTGCTAAATCTGAAAAGAAAACACCATTACCACAGATCATTTTTTTGCTACCTCAAGCACTTACAACTCCAGAAATCAATCCGAGATACACATAATCATCACATTTTTCTTGTTAAATCAAAAAAAAAAACATAAACACTTTACCACAGATCATTATAGGAACACCTTAAGCAGTCTACCTCAGGAAATACCATGTTCCTTGTCAGCTGGTGACTAATTTGGTGAATAGAAACTTATTCAAAAAAAGCTGAAAAATGACTGAAACCCTGGCAAATTGGTACTCATCTAAGAGTACTCAGCGAAAGCTAACCAATGAATACCAACATGGCAGGATTAGATTGTTTTAAAGAAAATCTGTGTTCTTGTGCCTTTGATGAACGTAGCTTTAGCATTGAAAGGGTTGATACTGTTTTTTGCATGTTTTTTATGTAAACTTGCTCTTAATCCCCTCCAGCAAGCAGATCAATTCTTCAGTTAGCGGTATTCCATTTTCTCTAGGCAAACATGGCTAATACCTGGAGCACTGCTTTACTAACTCTTTAAATAACACACCTGACAATCTTTTTCGATCGATGTTACAAATATCACCTGAAGCGCTACTGCACTAAGTGGCCAGATAAATGTGGAGGATATAAATACTCTTCGTATCAACAACATTTTGTTAGATAAGAAGATTATAAAGTGCTTTTGTGACTTGCACTTCTTTTATTTCAGTCGAGAGTTGAGTTGAGTTCAATTTACTAAAGATACGGTACCGGTGGACAATCTTTTCTTAAACCAACTTGCCCCCAAAACCGGTAAAGTACAATTTTCTCCTTGTCTTGCTGAGTTGCTGAATGGAACCTACCCTGACAGCTGCATTGCTTTTGGTCCCTGGAGACAAAATTGACCATTGAGGGTTTTAAGGTCACAGCTTGAATATTCTCATTTCATCTGAACAGATGTTGTGACCTATGATATTGTTTAATT
>OZ012686.1:6708554-6718554 GCA_963942565.1 Maea johnstoni | reverse complement strand
AAAAGATTGATGGATAGTTGTTGGATAGATTCTGATTAACATTTCTCAATGAAATAATTTCTCGAAAAGATGCTTTAATGGCTGAATGATATCATCAATATAGCAAGTCTTCTTTGGGAACTAAAATACAAATGGGCTAAACCATTCATACCTCAAAATACCTTAGCACCTTGACAAGTGTCGTTTGGTCCTTATATAATTTTCAAAAAAAAATTGTAATCAATCAAAATTTTTCAAAATATTTGAAAGAGAGTTGTAGATAGAACCTGGTGAAAATTTCTCCTTCAATTTCTTACTGATAATTTCTTTTCTTAGAGCGAAAAACAGCAAAATAGTCAGGCAGTTTTGGCTGCCACAGGCATGAATGGGTTAAATAACTTTGGGGATGACCTTGAAAAGTGTTGTCTGGAGTTGATCATTCTATTTTTGAGAATTCCTGGTTAAATTAATATCAACATTTCCCCTGCAAAAATTTCCCTAAAATACACCAAAATAAAGGTAAAGATTAGAGCCAAATTCTTATCTGGCGCTCTTCAATCACGAAGGGTTAAATGCATATCCCTTTCGCCCAATACTAGCGATTCATCAACCCCGCTCTTGATGATAATCACTCCAGATACAATCGATGCTAAATACTTTAAAAATTAACAGATATTGAACTAGCGCCGGTAAAATCCATGAAGATTGAAGAGAGAACTGGTTCTGTGTGGCGGTATTTAACCTCACCGCCTATGGGCCTGATTACACACTAGCGACCACCTTCACCCCAGTAATTACAGACTTAACTCTTGAACGGTCACGTCTACCCAAAAAACTGACAACTTTTACGTTTTCTCGTTACTGAACGAAAAAAATTCAAAAAAATTGCATGAATATTGTTTGTTAGTCAGTCAGATGCAACTTTTGTTCAAATATTTCATCTGAATCGGAATGGTTTTTGAAATATTTGCATAAGTGTCAGATCACTATGGCAACTTGAACATGATTGGGTTAGGGTTTGTGAGTAATATACAGAGGGTCAGAAGGGTATGCTTGCAAAATGAAAATGAACACTCGCTCGTTATATGGATGTAATAGATAGAGAAGTGTTTAGGGGTCAGTATTTAACCCATGAATGCTTAAGAGTTCCGCTAGAAAATTGTCTTCTGGATCTCTGCTACTTTGGACAATAACTTTTGCATCGAAATTGATTTCACAAAATATTTGAAGGAGAGTTGAAGGTAATGTTCTTATTAACATTTATTCTTCAAATATTTTTTCAACTACGCTCTTACATCAGGGATTTGATCAAAAATGTCAGGCTGCTTTCGGCTGCTGTGAGCATTAACAGGTTAACACTTTCTTGACTGTGGCAGAAAGACCAAACAACATTAGGCAACGAATGCAGCTAGCAGAAAAATACTTATATGAAAAATGTTGATTTGAATCCAACAAATGTGTTCCCTTCAACCATTTTGAGAATTTGCTTCTTATTACCAGTTTAAAGTTAATTATGAGAGCCTCATAAAAATCAAGAGTAGATTATTTTTAAAAGGAACCCTATACGCGTAAATTGGATTTAAGTCAGGTTAACGCCTCCATGCAATTGTTCAAAACAGCAATCTTTTCTTTTTACACAAGTGATATACCAAAAATATCCGGATAATTATTTCTTGGATGAAGAAAGATAATAAATCTTGCTATTATTTTGTGATATTTTTACTTATAAAAAGTTATACCTATAATATTAGGTCTTCATATTATTTCTTCATATTCTTTATTTTAAAATTTTCATGCGCTTCTTTAACACCATCAGGATTCTTTTTGGAATAAATGGGTGAATTCACCTGCCTTTCCATGTAATGAATATACATAATTTACCAATACAGCTACAATTTTTCATCCCAGCAAAGTGCCGCCATCACGACCATTAATGAGAATACTGGTAGGAAACAATAAGAATGTCATAAGATACTCTTCCAGGAAGAAACAAATGCATATCCAACAATAAAAACATCTCCTCGAAGAGGGGAATTTATGAATCTCCTGAATAGACATTGTCAAAACAAAAATATTGGCCAGCGAAAACTCACGAGTGGAAAAATCTATTAGGAAATGGGAAATAAAAAGCCAAAGTGCCATTGTAAGTGTTGTAAGTGTTTTCCAAGTATCATGAGTCATGTATTAGCAACTTTCAATTATTTCTCTCTACTGCCAAAGCTAGTAACAGTAAGCAAGTCTATAGCAGTTGTATTATTTCATAACATAGCACAAATATATTTATTTTACTCTTAATCTTGGCTATAACAAAAACCAGGTACATTCCCACCCTGCTACTCAGATTGTACATCATAGATGGCACTGTAACCAAAGCCTCTATGGTTTAATTCATCTCGATGTATTCAATACAACACAAGGTATTATGTATTAGACGATGGTCATAGTTGACTCCTAGGAAAATAAACAAAAAACTTCTTAAAAATAAAAAAATGAGTCATATATGTTCCATGAACCAATAGGTGAATATGAAAAGTCATTAAGTGTGTTATAGGGGGTTGAGGATTGTGGGATTATAGGATTAATTGCGAGCGTAAACAGAGCTGGATTAATGTGTGAAGATGGGGAAAGGGTCAGCGTTTTTGCTTTATGCATCTGCTGAAAATGCTTGTTTATTAGACTAATAATATTGCTGATATTAGTAATATCAGCACTCTCGTGATGGGTTTAATACAATAATCTGGGATTAAAATGACAAACAGGCCATTCTCTACATGACTGACATTGTCCCACGAGAATACATGCAGTGCTGTTTTATCCTTTTTTCTTATATTAAAGGGGCAGATTTAGCAAGGAAAGTCAGACTTATCCCATTTATTCATAGAATTTTCATAAAACTCATTGTTTTATGATTCCCCTAATAGACATTGTCAAAACAAACATATGTGCCAGCGAAAACTCACGGGTAAAAAAAATTATTAGAAAATGAAAAAAAAAAGAATAACATGCTAAAAAACTACCCCCCCCCCCCCTCCTTCGCTGCTATTGAATTCTACATCCAGCAATTTTTTGCATGGTATCAGCCCTCTGCTTATGCACTCTGAAGGACTAACCTGGTGGTTCAATTTGGTGCCCAACACCATGGCACACTGATGGTGTTTTCTAATGGTGCACTCTTATGATGCACCATACAATACACTATTGTGGTGCACTTTGGTGACACACATTGAGAGCTGTGTACACTCACAGATAATGCACTCTGGTATTGAACTCTAATAGCACACTGGTGGCATACTCTGGTGGCATACTCTGGTGGCATATATACTCTGTTAGCACAATCTGTTAGATCAGGAACTTAATAGAATCTATCGTTCCTTGTTAGATGCAATTTAGATGCACTTAATGGCATATCATGATAGCGCACCCTGGTGGAGCACCTAAATGGCACATTCTGGTAACGCACTCTGCATGGTGATGCACTTTGGTAGTGCACTCTCATGACAGTCTGATATTTCAATTTTTGGATGAATTTTTAATGATTCTCCCTACAGACATTGTCAAAACAAAAATATGGCAACGAAAACTTGATAGCGCACCAATTTGATAGCACACCCTGGCAGTGCACCCAAATGGAACATTCTGGTAACGCACTCTGGTACGTGATGCACTTTGGTAGTGCAATCTGGTTGTGCACTCTCATGGCACACTGGTATTTCAATTTTTGGATGAATTTTTAATGATTCTCCCGATAGACATTGTCAAAACAAAAACATGCCAGCGAAACTCAGAACATGTAACAGACAGCTTAAAAGCTTAGTGAAGTGCATCTGGGCAATTACAGTTGTGTTATATTCTACAAATAATAGGCAGGGCTCGACACTAACAGTGAACTGCTGACCCCAGGACAGTAAAAATTCCCAAAATCGTTTTCGGGCTAGTAAAAAAGACATCAACTGGTCCCACAGGGCCAGTAAACATTTGGGGACATTCTTGTTAACAAGTTTCCCCTCAAGAATGTCCCCAAATATTTTTGAAATAAATGAAGATAAAATAAATGAAAATAACTGTTGTCCGACAGTGAGTTTTATAGTTTTTTCTTGTTATGTTAAAGAAAAATTTGTAGGACCAGTAAAAATTTTGCAGTACCAGTAGAACCTAGGTGTTACTGGTCCTACAGGGCCAGTAACATTTTGAGTAAGTGTTGAGGCCTGATAGGTCAATCACTTAGTTTTGTTGCAATGTGAAGTGACCTAATAAGGGAATATTGGAGGCCAGCAATTGAAAGGTTATTATCATTTGCTTAGTCCTCCTAGATATTTTATTATCAAGTGAACAAATTCCATTTGTGAACTCAAATAAGGTACTTGAAATTCAAGGTCATTGGAAATTAAAGTATATTGTAGTATTTAACTGTTCTCACCAATTGTTCTCAAATATGTTATTATCAAGCGAACTAATTCCATCTGTGAACTTAAGTAGTGTACTTGAACTTAAAGGTCATTGGAAATTGAAGTATATTGTACTCATTAACTGAATCAATATGATTGAATAGGTGGTGATCACCAGTATCTTAATAAGAATATTGAGTTTTGAATGTGAATCTAAATTTGGTATCAAAATTTATTCACCCTAATATCTTATTATTATCATAGCAAATTAGATTTGCGACCTTGTAAAGTATCTAATTTCAAGGTCATTTTAAATACAAATATATTCCAATATCTTATTCAATCAAACCAGTTGAATATGTATGGACTAAATTTTAGGACATGCTAAGTAACTGGTAGTGAATAGTAATTATCACGAATTTAAATTTCAAATTGAGATTATACCAAACCTTTGTTCTCCCGAACATTTAAATTCAAAGTGTCCAAATTTCCACCTTTGAGTCGAATTGGAGTTGAAAGGTTCTTGCAATATAAGAATGAATTATTTGTTCACTCAGACTAATGAAATTCATGACAGATCACTTTAATTCCCCTAATTATAATTGAACAAGAGCAGGCACTAGCAATCATAGAAATTCAATTCAAAGCCATTGTGGTATAACAATGAGGGACCTAAAGTGCTAAGTATGCAATGGGCAATGTGTCAATTTCAGGTCAATTTCAGGTTAACCCTTCTGCTGCTGAGGCTACTTTCGCCAATGAACAAAAAAAGAAATAATATGAAAATCATCTTAACCCTGTCGTGTTGGTATTCATTGGAAAGCTCTTGAGGGGTACTCTCAGATGAGTACCCATTTGCCATGGTTTCAGTGATTTCTCAGCTTTTTGTCACCATTTCTTGTTGACCAAATGAGCAACCAGCAGCAAAAGGGTTATTTGGACTTTCTTGTTTATATTAGTGTGTTTTTGTCAAAGACAGTTCAACAATCAAAGTATATTCAAACTATCACTTACGTTTCACCTATCATGTTTATGTTCATGGTATTCAACAATGGCTGAACTCTTTGTATCTTAAAATGTTGCATAATCCCCATTGTTATTCCTCGTAGATTGGAGTTTAAAGGTTCTTGCAATCTTTCACTTTCATTATGTTTATGTTCATGGTATTCAACAATGGCTGGACTCTTTGTTACCTTAAATTGTTGCATAATCCCCATTGTTATTCCTCGCAAATTGGAGTTAAAAGGTTGTTGGATTCTAAGAATGAATTATTTGTTCACTCACACTAATGTATTCCAAAATATAATTGAGCAAGAACGAGCACTATCAACTCTAGAGATTCAATTTAAAGCCATTGTTGTATAACAAAGGGGAACCTACAGTGCCAAGTATCCAGTGGGCACTGTGCCAATTTCAGGTCAAACCTTCTTGTTTATACTAGTGTGTTTTTGGCAAAGATCGACAGTTCAGCTTTCAAGATATTACAGCAGTCCCATCATACCAAACAGTTCAACACAGTTCAAACTATCACTTACGTTTCGCCTATTACGTTCATGGTATACAACAATGGCTAAACTCTTTGTTACCTTACATTGTTGCATAATCCCCATTATTATTCCTGGGCAATGTGTCAATTTCAGTCTTTCTGTTAAAAAACGCATAACAAAATATCACTTTCATTTTACCTATCATGTTTATGTTCAGAGTATTCAACAATGGCTGAACTCTTTGTTATCTTAAATTGTTGCATAATCCCCATTTTTATTCCTCGAGAATTAGAGTTAAAAGGTACCTGCAATCTAAGAAAGTATCATTTGCTCACTTTCACTAATGAATTCCAAAATAAGATAATGAACAAGAATGAGCACTATCAATTCTAGAAATTCAATTTAAAGCCATTGTTGTATAACAATGGGGAACCTAAAGTGCTAAGTAAACAGTGGGCAACATGTCAATTTCAGGTCAAACCTTCTCATTTATATAAGTGTGTTTTTGTCACTTTGTCCTGCCTATTACGTTTACGTTTATGGAATTCAACAATGACTGAACTATTATTGTTATCTAATAGATTGCATATTCCTCATTGATATTCCTTGCAGATTGGTAACACAGTTGCACTCGTCCACCAATCAAAATCTTACCAAATAACAAAGGGGTAATCCATTTTAGCTTATATTTGACTATGATTGGAGGAAGGCAGCATATGTATAGATATAATATAGATGGCGCCAATGGTGGTCACCATGCTGGTCAGTCAGAAGCCATGCTGGCCACCTGGTGAGTCCATGTAGAACTAAATAGGGTTGGTATAAACCATGGTAAAGTATGGATTGAAATCAACAATACATAATATGGTATGCTTGTTGGCTTTTCCTATAATGTGAAAGTTATTGCTTTTTAAAGGGGTAAAGCAGGTTGTTTTTCTTCAAAATTTTGCCAGGGAAATGAGAACCATGATATTGAAATATAGCATGCCATAAAATACTTTCTAGCAATCTTACATGATAGCAAAACTATATAAAGAGAGGTACCCAAATGAATAATCAATCGTAGATCCATTTTTCCTAATCGAAATTGGGAAAATGCAAGGTGAAAACTGCATCCCCGGTCAGTAGGTAATTGTAACAAATAGGTTAACTGCTTTTTCGTTGCAAAAACAGTGCCATTACGGCCAATAACCCATCAGAGCTGTATTCCTAATTCCTTCGAATCACCTGCGCTTTGGGGTTAGCACTTAACTCGGGTAATTCGGCCCGTTAAGAATGTCGGATAACTCACTCCAGTGAAGAGCAAATACTGGGAAGTATGCAGGAAACATCAGAGTTCTCGTCATGTTACGGAATGCTGTCCCATTTCGTCCAATCAGGGATTGGGCTAGATCATCTTGCGGGTTAACGTGATTAGTGCCCCGGCCAGGGTTTTATTTCACACAGATAACTAGTCCTACTTTAACCCATTTATGCTTTAGAGTTCCTCCGCAATTTCAAAATTGTCGTCTGGATCTATTAGACTTTTGATAATAACTTAAGAATCATGAAAGATTTCGAAAAATATTTGAAGGAAAGTTGTTGGTATAGTTTGATTGATATAAATCCTTCAAATATTTTTCAAAAATATACCCTTGCAGAAAGATTTCACTCATGGTTAATTAGCTTAAATGTTCCTCCAGAATATGTTGTCTTGATTTTTGATATTTTTGAGAATAACTTAATAATTTGAAAAAAATTCAAAAAATATTTGAAGTAGAGTTGTTGGCATTGTTTGATTAATATAGCTCCTTCATATATTTTCCCAAATATACTCGTGCCTGAAAGTATTTGATGAAGAAATGTTTATCAGAACATTACCAACAGCCCTCCTTCAAATATTTTGTAAAATCATTCTAACTTCCAAAGATATTGTTAGAAGTTAAACTAATTAGATCCAGACAACAATTTTTTTAGGAAATCTAGAACCAATACATATATATATATATATATATATATATATATATATATATATATATATATATATATATATATATATATATATATATTTATATATATATATATATATAAATATATATATATATATATATATATATATATATATATATATATATATATATATATTATTATATTATTATATATATGTAAATATATGTAAATATATGTATATATATAAGTTTATTTTTATTTCACATACAATATAACTTCATTTAACCTACCTACCTATGTCCTCACCGACAGGTTGATAAATATCTTATACATAGTTGCTCCTCCAGTACAGGGCATTAAGAATTCTATTGGATATATTTGTGTGTACCCCCAGGGATGTTTGGTGAACCTTAAGGTTGTTGACATTAACCCTACTCTGTCTGGGGAGAAGACCCATGGTGTTCACCCAAAGGACTCGTTTAGTCTTGGTGGGAATATTAATACGTTTCTTATGCCTTATCATTCACCAGGGGCATGTGCAAGATAAATTAGTGGAGTTAAAAAACAAGCTTGAGTTGGTGGACCCTCAAAAT
This sequence comes from Maea johnstoni, assembly GCA_963942565.1. Lineage (NCBI taxonomy): Eukaryota > Metazoa > Annelida > Polychaeta > Spionida > Magelonidae > Maea > Maea johnstoni. Next base: position 6,710,181 of record OZ012686.1, on the reverse strand, counting down.
TATGGAACAGCTTGTTTTCTAGGTAGACAATATCCACCAAAGGTTTATTACTATGCATCTTAATCATCAGCACACACACACACACACACACACACACACACACAAACTATATATATATATATATATATATATATATATATATATATATATATATATATATATATATATATATATATATATATATATATATATGTATATATTCCCAACAAGCATGGTCTTAGCCAGCAGGGCGTCTGGGTGCCTTTTTGGACACCCAAACCCTTAAAAAGAACCCCTCAGGACACCCAAATTATTTTTGTGTGGGATTTCTAAAAGTCTCAATCTCAAGCTAATCATGATTGAATATTTTCATCTCCTTATAATTTCCATGACATTGTTTAATGATATCATGCCTTATTTTGATGAATTTATACATGTTTATGGTTGTATATTGGGATCTTCCTTCAAAATTTGGACGCCCCATAAATTTTAAACTGCCAATTTTAGGCACCCAGTTTCTAAATCCTGGCTAAGACACTGCCAACAAGACTAAACGAGTCCTTTGGGTGAACACCCTGTGTGTCTTCTCCTCAGACAGAGTAGGGTTAATGTCAACAACCTTAAGGTTCACCAAACAACCCTGGGGCATACACACAAATATATCCAATAGAATTCTTAATACCAGTGTACTGGAGGAACAACTATGTATAACATATTTATAAAGCTTTCTATGAGGACATTCCATGAAACAAAGACAGACCTTGGTATACATTTCTATACACATATAGGCAAGTAATGAAGTTAAATTGTATGCTCAATATGTGTAAATAAAGCAGTACAAATAGGCAATTAATGATTCTACATTGTATCAGAGAAATACATCCCCTTGATCTGCAACCCCATAGGTATTGCATGCTAGCCTCTACGGCATCTGCGCCTCGGGTTACGCGCTGTAGCCTGGGGTTGTATTGGTCACGTGATCTGTGCAGTAAGCATGCAGCCGCAGAGAGACTGGCTGGCTGGGGGATGTCATCCTATCTATGTCAGCGAAATTTGATGACGCATGACCAGTGCCCACTCCCTGTCTACTACTCTCAGATTGTATTCACAATATATGGAATGAAGACACATACAATTTTCTATATGCCCAGCTTGCAACATAACCAGCTATGCCCCGTTGCAAGTTGGAAGTGAATTCGGCAAAAAAGGCAATCGGGCAAGCAGAACAAGACCCTAACTTGCCCCACTCTGCATGTAATGTTTTGGGCAGAGTACTTGCGATAGAACTCACCTTTGTTTAACAAAGGCGTGGGGCAAGTGGAAGTGCTGGCAGGGCAAGTAAACTATAATGGCAGCTTACCCTGCTTGGCAAGTAATGTTTTGGAATCTACGTTGCACCCTGATACGGTTAGAAATAGGCAAGTAATGATTTTATATTGTATTCACAATACATCTAACACTGAGGCACATACAATTTTCTATATACTATATAGGAAAGTAATGGTGTTGTGTGATATGTACATAACACACAACAAAGAAAGACCTTGGCAGTCGAAATAGGCAAGTAATGATTTTATGTTGTATTCACAATACATCTAACAGATACAGATACAATATTCTACATACAATAAGAGAGTAAATAGTGTTG
>OZ012686.1:6703416-6708354 GCA_963942565.1 Maea johnstoni | reverse complement strand
CCATTGATATTCTCCCGTGTTTTTTCGTTGTTTCTGCCATCAAATGGCTAGTTTAAACCAGGATAATTCCGATGAAGAGTGGAAGAGGATAGACTATCGTCCCCTTCATGATCAATGGGAATCAGACAATGATATCCCACTCATTTAACCACTCAACGAAGACGAACTTGCCGAGGTGCGTTATTGACAGTGCGTCAAGCGCAAATCAGACAAATAATCAACTTTTAAGTTGATATATTGTAAACACAAATAATATCATATTTAATGAAATGAAAGATACAAATAAAAAATGGAAATTACTCGTTTAACTTGTTTAAAGTACTGCTCCCTGTGCACTGCAGTGCACTACGCACTACACAACAATGTCTCTGAGGAGTAACCCCTCATGCAGTGCAGGGGACATGGCAACATTGTTGCGTTGAGTGATATAGGGTTAAGCATGTGCTGAAAATGCTTGTTTATTAGGCTAATGCCAGCACTCTCTGGGTAAAATATAATAATCTAGGAGTAAACGACAAACACTGTCCATCACATCATGACTGACATTGTCCCACGAGAAACTATACCTTGAAGAACAATTTTCAACTCTGTGGCCTAAAGAATTGAATGTATAATCCTTAAATCTGAGGGTCACAGCGAAAATCAAATCTTGTATTTGACTGTGTTACCCTCGTGAAATAAAGATTATTATTATTATTATTATTATTATTAGAATACAGTGCCATCTTCTCCTTTTTCTTATATCACAGTGGCAGATTTAGCAAGGTAAGTCTGAGAATACCCATTTATTTATATAATTTTCTTAAAACTCATTGTTTTATGATTCTCCTGATAGACATCATCAAAAGTAAAATATGTGCCAGCGAAAACTCACGTGTGAAAAATTTATTAGGAAATGAAAAAAAAAGAAAAAAAAGAATAACATGCTAAAAAACGTTTAGATCTGAGGAACTATAGAATCTATCGTTCCTAGGGATGGGGATCGTTGAGAATTCTACGGTTCGGTTCGGTTCTCGGTTTTGCTTCTACGGTTCGGTTTTATCACGGTTTCCTAAACGGTTTATTAATGACATTTCTTGGATACGAAACTACGCAATGGAATGCATGGCTGAACTTGCCTGAACTGGAAAGTTCTGGAAAGTTCATATATACTAGCTCCCTGGTCACTTTCTCTACGCTCAGAAGGCTTCTGAGCATAGTGAAAGTGGGCAGGGTACCAGACTTGAGAGATTTTGAAATGGCTGTTTGATCGTCGCGTTTGGCAGACATTGTGAGGCCAGCGAGGAGGTAGGTGCTGACAGTTTTATTACGCCTTCAGGAACCCTGTGCATGCATAGAAAACCGAACCGCGTAGAGGGAGGTCCGGTTTCTGACTGGTTAACCGCAATGCTTAGGCCGGTATCACATATGAACCGGTCTCCAGTCCCCATCCCTAATCGTTCCTGGTTAGATGCACTTAATGGCATAGCCATGATAGCACACCCTGGCAGTGCACCCAAATGGAACATTCTGGTAGCGCACTCTGGTACGTGATGCACTTTGGTCGTGCAATCTGGTTGTGTACTCTCATGACACCCTGATATTTCAATTTTTGGATGAATTTTTAATGATTCTCCCGATAGACATTGTCAAAACAAAAATATGGCAACGAAAACTTGATAGCGCACCAATTTGATAGCGCACCCTGGCAGTGCACCCAAATGGCACATTCTGGTAACGCACTCTGGTATGTGATGCACTTTGGTAGTGCAATCTGGTTGTGCACTCTAATGACACCCTGATATTTCAATTTTTGGATGAATTTTTAATGATTCTCCCGATAGACATTGTCAAAACAAAAACATGCCAGCGAAACTCAGAAAATGTAACAGACAGCTTAAAAGCTTAGTGAAGTGCATCTGGGCAGTTACAGTCACCGTGTTATATTCTACAAATAATAGGCAGGGCTCGACACTAACAGTGAACTGCTGGCCCCAGGACAGTAAAAATTCCCAAAATCGGTTTCGGGCTAGTAAAAAAGACATCAACTGGTCCCACAGGGCCAGTAAACATTTGGGGACATTCTTGTTAACAAGTTGCCCCTCAAGAATGTCCCCAAATATTTTTGAAATAAATGAAGATAAAATAGATAAAAATAAATGTTGTCAGTGAGTTTTATGTTTTTTTCTTGTTTTAATATGTTAAAGAAAAATTTGTAGGACCAGTAAAAATTTTGCAGTACCAGTAGAACCTAGGTGTCAGTAACATTTTGAGTAAGTGTTGAGGCCTGATAGGCCAATCATTTAGTTTTGTTGCAATGTGAAGTGACCTAATTAGGAAATATTGGAGGCCAGCAATTGAAAGGTTATTAGCATTTGCTTAGTCCTCCTAAATATTTTATTATCAAGTGAACAAATTCCATTTGTGAACTCAAATAAGGTACTTGAAATTCAAGGTCATTGGAAATTGAAGTATATTGTAGTATTTAACTGGTCTCACCAATTGTTCTTAAATATGTTATTATCAAGCTAACTAATTCCATCTGTGAACTTAAGTAGTGTACTTGAACTTAAAGGTCATTGGAAATTGAAGTATATTGTACTCATTAACTGAATCAATATGATTGAATAGGTGGTGATCACCAGTATCTTAATAAGAATATTAAGTTTTGAATGTGAATCTAAATTTGGTCTCAAAATTTATTCACCCTTATATCTTATTATTATCATAGCAAATTAGATTTGCGACCTTGTAAAGTATCTAATTTCAAGGTCATTTTAAATACAAATATATTCCAATATCTTATTGAATCAAACCGGTTGAATATGCATGGACCAAACTTAAGGACATGCTAAGTAACTGGTAGTGAATAGTAATAATCAGGAATTTAAATTTCAAATTGAGATTATACCAAACCTTTGTTCTCCCGAGCATTTAAATTCAAAGTGACCAAATTTCCACCTTTGAGTCGAATTGGAGTTGAAAGGTTCTTGTAATATAAGAATGAATTATTTGTTCACTCAGACTAATGAAATTCATGACAGATCACTTTAATTCCCCTAATTATAATTGAACAAGAGCAGGCACTAGCAATCATAGAAATTCAATTCAAAGCCATTGTGGTATAACAATGAGGGACCTAAAGTGCTAAGTATGCAATGGGCAATGTGTCAATTTCAGGTCAATTTCAGGTTAACCCTTCTGCTGCTGAGGCTACTTTCGCCAATGAACAAAAAAAGAAATAATATGAAAATCATCTTAACCCTGTCATGTTGGTTTTCATTGGAAAGCTCTTGAGGGGTACTCTCAGATGAGTACCCATTTGCCATGGTTTCAGTGATTTCTCAGCTTTTTGTCACAATTTCTTGTTGACCAAATGAGCAACCAGCAGCAAAAGGGTTAAGGACCTTCTTTTTTATATAAATGTGTTTTTGTCAAAGACAGTTTAACAATCAAAGTATATTCAAACTATCACTTACGTTTCACCTATCATGTTATGTTCATGATATCCCTCAACAATGGCTGAACTCTTTGTATACTAAAATGTTGCATAATCCCCATTGCTATTCCTCGCAGATTGGAGTTTAAAGGTTCTTGCAATCTTTCACTTTCATTATGTTTATGTTCATGGTATTCAACAATGGCTGAACTCTTTGTCACCTTTAAATTGTTGCATAATCCCCATTGTTATTTCTCGCAAAGTAGAGTTGAGAGGTTCTTGGATTCTAAGAATGAATTATTTGTTCACTCACACTAATGTATTCCAAAATATAATTGAGCAAGAACGAGCACTATCAATTCTAGAGATTCAATTTAAAGCCATTGTTGTATAACAATGGGGAACCTACAGTGCCAAGTATCCAGTGGGCACTGTGCCAATTTCAGGTCAAACCTTCTTGTTTATACTAGTGTGTTTTTGGCAAAGATCGACAGTTCAGCTTTCAAGATATTACAGCAGTCACATCATACCAAACAGTTCAACACAATTCAAACTATCACTTACGTTTCGCCTATTACGTTCATGGTATACAACAATGGCTAAACTCTTTGTTACCTTACATTGTTGCATAATCCCCATTACTATTCCTGGGCAATGTGTTAATTTCAGTCTTTCTGTTAAAAAACACATAACAAAATATCACTTTCATTTTACCTATCATGTTTATGTTCAGAGTATTCAACAATGGCTGAACTCTTTGTTATCTTAAATTGTTGCATAATCCCCATTGTTATTCCTCGAGAATTAGAGTTAAAGGGTACTTGCAATCTAAGAATGTATCATTTGCTCACTTACACTAATGAATTCCAAATTATGATAATGAACAAGAATGAGCACTATCAATTCTAGAAATTCAATTAAAAGCCATTGTTGTATAACAATGGGGAACCTAAAGTGCTAAGTAAACAGTGGGCAACATGTCAATTTCAGGTCAAATCTTCTCATTTATATAAGTGTGTTTTTGTCACTTTCGTCCTGCCTATTACGTTTACGTTCATGGAATTCAACAATGACTGAACTATTATTGTTATCTAATAGATTGCATATTCCTCATTGATATTCCTCGCAGATTGGCAACACAGTTGCACTCGTCCACCAATCAAAATCTTACCAAATAACAAAGGGGTAATCCATTTTAGCTTATGTTTGACTATGATTGGAGGAAGGCAGCATATAGATGGCGCCAATGGTGGTCACCCTGCTGGTCAGTCAGAATCACAGGAAATCAGGGGGGGTTTCGGATGCTTGTGCCGTGTGCAAAAGAATTTCTTCAATGAAAGCCTTTTAGCTCGGCCGTGACCTCGTGAAAATCACCAACATTCATTGGTCTATTTTCGAGAGTTATTCTGTCAATATGAAATTGAAATTTGCACTACTTGTACATATCAATTATAAATGTTTATTTTTGTGTTTAGATTTCATGAAAAGTATATTCTGATAACACAAATAAAGCAATTTCC
>OZ012686.1:6690916-6698416 GCA_963942565.1 Maea johnstoni | reverse complement strand
AGTCATTGAATCCTATGCAAAAGCACACACAGGATTTCAAATCCTTAATGCCTAAATACAAAATAAAAATGTCAATGGTAGTAATTATCTATTTTAATATCGAAACTCTGATCAATAGAAAGATATGATTGATTTTAATGAAATAGAAGTCATTGAATCCTATGCAAAAGCATACACATGAATATAAAATCTTTAATGCCAAATTATAAAAGATAGCAATGTTAATGGTTAATTATTTGTCTATTTTCACAAATAGTTAATATCTATATGAATTTCAGATTCTATTCAAACAAGATTGAGATTCTTGTCCACCTTTCTTCCCCACTATCAACTCCCTTAAAGCATCATATCCACCTTAATTCCCCTGACTCATGCTCACCTTAGTTCGTGAATATCATGTCAACTTTAATTCCCCTGATTCATTCCCAACATAGTTCCTCTGAGGAGCGTGATGTACACTTTAATTTCATCAAAGTCACCTTTTCTATAAATGGAATTTACATGCTTTTATTTGAATTTGTTTCAAATCAATTGCATAACACACATTAGATCTGAATTTTCAGAGAAACAGAATTGAAGAGAGAGAGAGAGAGAGAGAGAGAGAGAGAGAGAGAGAGAGAGAGAGAGAGAGAGAGAGAGAGAGAGAGAGAGAGAGAGAGAGTATACAGAACATATAGGGTCATCTTCGCAATTATTTGAAGACAAGAAACATCTTATCTTGGCCTTTATTTCCTTTTGAGTCGGACCAAGAAACATCTATTTTGGCCTTTAACCATTATAAAACCTTTTATTTTCTTTTGAGTCTGATTCATGCATGGTCAAATGGTGTTGAATTACGGAAATAATCGGCAAGATGTCCGCCGATGACGTTTTAACTAGCCACGGGTGAACGGGTTAAGCTAGCGATAACTATGCAGGGTTAGCGAGTACGAATGTGGAATGCCCCGCTCTAAATTGTTCTCCTCTCGAGCGGACAAGATGGGATAATAAAATTTATTAAAATTCCATCAATGTAAATTAGCGAGATGGGGGATGGGTGGGAGTAGCTCGGGAGTAGCTTGGGCCGACCACGGGAGTAATCGTAGAACGGCAATATGCGGCAAGATTTAAGAGCGTTGTCTCGGCAATGTAATCAAGACGTTGAGGTTACCTTGATAGAAGACAATAGGACTTGAGGGCCCGCAGCCTTTGGCAGCGTGCCAACTCGTCGCTCTCGATTCCAGCTAATTTGCCTTTAAGTACAGGAGAGCTACGCTAGGAAAATGCACGAAGGAATGATTTGATTTCGCAGGAAAACCCTTAATGGACATGGAACGCCTTTTACTTTAAATTGTCAAAACACATAATATGTACATAGTAATTAATGACACATTTGCCTATATTTGAAGATTAGGGCAAGGGGGTGGGGGGGGGCATTAGAAGGCCTCTGATTTAAGTAACCTTCTACAGGTTTAACCCTTCCGGTGCTGATGCTACTTTCACCCAAAGGACGCAAAGATTTTTGAAAACCATCTAAACCATGTCATATTGGTATTCATTGGATAGCTCTTGCTGAGTACTTTCAGGTGAATACCCATGTACCAGGGTTTCAGTCATTTTTCTAGGTTTTTCGCATCATTTTGTAATGGTCAAAAAAGCCACCAGCAGCATAAGCCTTATACAAGGAAGTGGCTTTATATAACGAAAGTACCAACATGGGTGAGGTATTGATTTAAAGGAAGTGTTCTCTTAAAAGCAACCTTTATCAAAATCAACCATCTTTTAATTGAATTTTTTAGTAATTTACATTATGTGTTACATCTGTATATACAGAGGGCATTACATGGTTTCATTTAAGGGCTTTTTTGTATCAAACAGCATTACCATAATAAAAAAGCCCCTTTTAAATTGAATTTTTGTTTTCATAACAAAAATGCCCCCTTTATTTTGTATTTATAATAGAATAGAACAAGAATTAAATTTTTGTTTCTATGGCAAAAATGCCATTCGGTTTTGGCTAAATATGAAACCCCTCTTCAACTACCTCTTGTTATACCACCCATATACCCCCCCCCCCCCCCCCCCCCCCCAGATATTATATATCTATGTCAGTCTAGTATATGTCGATAGAACAAGAATTATTCTTTTGTTTTCATAGAAAAAATGCCATTCAATTATGGCTAAATATAAACCCCATCTTAAACTAACCCTTGTTGTGTTATCCATCCCCTCCCCCCCCCCCCCCCCCCCCCCACTTGATATTGATTCTGACTGTTTGCCATACCTGTCATTCTTCCCTGTCTGGCCATAGATTGATAGCTAATGAAGGATACCCTTGCCAGCTGTTTACAACAATGAGTTATTGCACTCTAAGATATGATGTGAACGATATTGGCAAGTCCCATGTCCAAGTATTTACATGCTTCGTAAACACTTTTAATATTGACGAATGGTATTATTCAACTCAGAGAGAAGGCAATAGTTATAGTACCATAAATTCTCGGTAATATGGGACACTTTTTATTAATCACCCCAATGAGTTATTGCACTGTAAGATAGGATGTGAACGGTATTGGCAAGTCCCATGTCCAAGTATTTACATGCTTCGTAAACACTTTTAATATTGACGAATGGTATTATTCAACTCAAACAGAAGGCAATAGTTACAGTACCATAAATTCTCGGTAATATGGGACACGTTTTATTAATCACCCCAATGAGTTGTTGCACTGAAAGATATGATGTGAACGGTATTGACAGGTACAATGTCTAGACATTTACATGCTTCGTAAACATTTTTAATATTGACGAATGGTATTATTCAACCCAGACTGAAGGCAAAAGTTATAATAAGTATAATCTCTGTGGAGTTGTTATGTGTTGTGGCAAGAGAGATGACGTTAGCAGTCTGCACTGGTCGCTATTACCTGGGCGTTATCCAGATAATATTCTCAAATTGACATGTGTTCAACTAGCCTGGTTCTCAGGTATCATGTCACCACCAATAGATATATTGAGGGGGGAGGGGGCAAGTACGCTTGATAACTCTATCTCAAACTATAGATGGCAGCACAATTTTTTCAGGGGTTGCAGTTTTCTGGCTTGAAAGATTAACGATCAGGTACTTTCATTAATATTGAGTGATGGGAGGCAAGGGGTCCTGAGTTCAATCCCAAGCCGGGGCGAGTAGGGGTTCGATTCCTCTATAAACTGGGGCAACCACTGAAAATCTTCATTTTTTAATCTATTATAGTATTGCAACAAATTGTTTATTATTTAACCCATTAACACTCAAAATTTCTCTAGAGGGTATTGTCTGCTACTCATTTTTACCTCTGACAGTGATAAATTTAACATTAGGTCCCTGAGAGACAGGAACCTTGGGATCTAAGAATGACTTTACAAAATATCTGAAGAAAGACTGCAGCAGTGGCAGTGAATTCTTATTACAAGCTCCATTTCAAATACCTTTCTCACTCTGCCTTTTGCCTGAAAGATTTCATCAAATCTTTCAAGCTGCTTTTGCCCGCTGTGAGCATTAATGGGTTATGGTGATTTTAGATTTCCATATGAAATCGAAAGCTGCTATGTATTCTAAGATATCTGAATATGTATATAATTTCAGGTACAATTAATCAGATATCTGAATATGTATATAATTTCAGGTACAATTCATCCGATATCTGAATATGTATATCATTTCAGGTGTAATTTATCATATATGATACAAATATGACACTCATGAGATAATTACCCACATATCCCTGTTACTATAATAATAGCACCCAGTGTGAAGCGGTCAAAGGGTCACTATAACGGAAAAGGTATTTGGTTTATAGTCGTGTATCCATCGCTCACACAACCTTCTCTCCTAGCAGGCACCATACACACCGAAACCATTTCAATCTCCCTGGGGATATTCCAGAGCAACTGGCAGCATATAGCACACACGCTCTAAGCACTGACTTATTTATGCTAGGTACCCATTATGCAGCTGGGTAGACTGAAGCAATATGGAATAAACTGTCTTGCCCAAGGACAGACCAAAGTGCCCCGGCCGGGAATTGAACCAGCGACCCTCTGATCACTAGTCCGACACCTAACCAACTGAGCTACTTTGTCCCCCTCAGAGGGATAATGTTTGCAATATCACTATTCACTATTACCTGGGTGTTATCCAGATGATATTTTTGAATTGACATGTGCTCGACTAACCTGGTTCTCAGGCTGAGTTTAGGTATGATGTCACCACCACTGGACTGAAATCAACTTGGGTGGTCTGAAATGCACACAGATGTAAGTGGCTTTCTAAACCAAGCACCAACATGAGTGCTTCCCTGGTACTAAATGCCATGGCAAGTAAAAATGATTGTTGGGCAATAATAAATCATCTCTGACCCCCCCCCCCCCCCCCCCTCCAAATCTGAACTTTTCTATGGTCACATCATTAATTATTAGAATTACTCAAATAAAAACAAATTTTATCAGCATTTCAAGTAGAGAGTATTTGACAATAAGCATCACCCCTGTACTGTTACAATTTTTCAATTTCAATTTCAATTAATATATTACCAAAAGGCAGTGTTTCGCCAGGCAAATCCAAACCTTTGATTGGCAAAATTGGTATAAATTTCTTCATCATAAGTAGTGTCCAAAGTTATGTCAAGCACTGCTGGTATATAGTATTCTGATTAACATTTCTCTTAAAAATATTTTTTCTAACTCTACTTTTGCCTGAGAGACTTCAACAAAACTGCCAGGCTGCTTTTGGCCGCTGCCAGTATTAGAGGGTTAAGAAAAATCCCCAACCCTTATGTCAAGTCTGCACCCTTGGCATGGAGCCTATCTCACAATTAATTATGCATAATCCGATATCCCCCGTATCAATAACAACATATACCCTAACAATAGGATAAGGGGTCACTGACTGTGAGGATTATCTTTAGTGCAGCCTTTAGTTATTCAGGGCCCTGAGTTGAACGAGTGCACAAATTCAAATTCACACCAACAAAGGACTAACGCTAATCAATAATGATTGGATCAATTTCAATCTGTCTGGATATTCATTTAACCCATTCACACACAGGGCGGCAAAAACAGGCCTGACGGTATTGGAAATATTTCACTTACAAAAGCATTTTCCTGAAAACATTTGAAAGAGAAATGTTGTTCAGAAGCCAAGCAACAACTCTCCTACAAATATTTTGTGAACTTTCACTTTATTCACAAGTTATTTTCAAAAGTATGAAAGTAGCAGACGACACTTTCCAGAGGAACTCTGAGTGTGAATGGGTTAAGCTGTACTCAGACATAGCCTGAACACGAGTGCTAATGGACTTAAATTGAATGAATAAAGAGAATTGCAAAAATGCTGAGTTGCAAATTTGCCTAATTGACAATTTCCGACAATTTTAATAAACTAAAAATCAACTGGGGGTAGAGTTTTCTAATTAAGTGAGAAAATGGAGGGATAAAAAAGGATTGAATTCATTAGTATTGAATTACAACTTGGTAAAGAGAAAAATGCCACTAGAAAAAATCAAAACAATCAGCAACATACTATTGTTTGTTTTGAGATTTTGCTTTGAGATATAATATCACAAAAGCGAGACCCAGTATACCTGTTAAGAGAGACCACCTGTATTCAGAGACCAGTCTAGCTGGTCTCTAAGAAACCTATTTAGAGAAACCTGTATACCAAGACCGGCTGCCCTAGAAAACCTGTTAAGTGACATCACCTCTACACCATGACCACTTGGCCCAGAAAACCTATTAACCCTTTCAATGCTGAGGCTACTTTCATCTAAGGCAGAAGAACACAGAAATTTCTGAAAACCTTTTAAACCCTGACATTTTGGTATTCATTGGAAAGCTCTCGCTGAGTACTCTCAGATGAGTACCCATTTGCCAGGGTTATAATCATTTTTCGTGTTTTTTTCAAATCATTTTCTATTGACCAAATTAGCCACCAGCAGCAAAAGGGTTAAGAGAGATCACCTCTTTAGCAAGACCACATGGCCCAGAAAACTTATTGTAATTATAATTATTGCAGGAAATGTTCTGTACATGCAAGAAAAATATCACTATTTACATTCCTCGACAGTAGGATCATCCCTATAATGTCACAATTATTTGCAGAACAGGTACTTTTATTGGCTTATGATAAACAGAGTTGCAGAGGTAATCCGGTAAAGTCCTTGACATTAGGATGATCCCTATACTAAACCATTTATGTGCAATGTACTGATAAGTGCAACTGTTGGATTACAATGGGCAGAGTTACAGAGGTAATCCGGTACAGTCTTTGACATTAGGATGATCCCTGTACTGAACCAGGCACGTCTATGAAAGGTACCATTGCTGGCTTATAATGAGTATAGTCCCAAAGGTAATCTGGTACATCAGAATGATCATTATACTAAACCATTTATGTGCAATAAATTTAGAAGTATAATTGTTGACTAAATACAATGGTTAAAGTTACAGAGATAATCTGGTACAGTCCTTGACATTCGGATAATCCCTATTATACTATCACATTTATGTGTATGAGATGTACCGCTGTTGGCTTACAATGGGCAGAGTTGTAGAGCTAATCTGGTACAGTCCTTGACATTAGAATGATCCCTATACTAAACCATTTATGCGCAATATATTGAGAAGTACAATCGTTGGCTTATAATAGGCTGAGTTGCATAGGCAATCTGGTACAGTTCCTGACATTAGGATGATCCCTATACTGATCCATTATGTGCATGAGATGTACCGTTGTTAGCAATTATAATGGACAGAGTTGCAGAGATAATCTGGTACAGTCCTTGACTTTAGGATGATCCCTATACTAAACCATTTGTGTGCAATATGATATGTACAATTGTTGGCTTACAATGGGTAAAGTTGCAAAGGTAATCCGCTACATTCCTTGGCATTAAGATGATCCCTATACTAAACTAGTTATGTGCATGAGAGGTACCATTATTGGCTTATTATAAGGGCAGTTGCCAGGGTAATCTGCTACAGTCCTTGACAGGGATGATCCCTATACTAAACCATTTGTGTGCAAGATATTGAGAAGTACTATTGTGCATGAAAGGTACTTTTGTTGGCTTAAAATGGGCAGAGTTGCAGAGGTAATCTGGTACAGTCCTTGACATTTGGATGATACCTATTATACTGTACCATATATTGCATGAAAGTACCAATGCTGCAGTGCTGGCTTATAATGGGTGGAGTCGCAAAGGTGATCTGGTACATTCCTTGACAGGGATGATCCCTATATACTAATCCAGTTACGTGCATGAAAATTGTTGGCAGAGTTGCAGATATAATCTGGTACAGTCCTTGCCCAGAGTATGATCCCTCTTAGATACTCTTAGATACGCAGATACTCTTCAGCATTAATGGTTTAACCCTTCCAAATGAGTACCGTACTTCCATCCAAGTACAAGGACGCAAATATTTTTGAAAACCATCTAAACCCTGTCAAGTTGGTATTTATTAGATTTTAGCTCTAGCTGATTA
>OZ012686.1:6675916-6685916 GCA_963942565.1 Maea johnstoni | reverse complement strand
ATATATATATATATATATATATATATATGTATATATATATATATATATATATATAATTATATATATATATATATATATAAATATGTATATATATATATATATATATATATATATATATATATATATATATATATATATATATATATATATATATAAATATATATATGAATATATATATATATATATATATATATATATATATATATATATATATATATATATATATATATAAATATATATATGAATATATATATATATATATATATATATATATATATATATATATATATATATATATATATATATGTTAGTGTTGGGACGATCATCGATTATAATCGACGCTTACTCGGTTGCCTCTTTCATAATGATTTATCGATAATGAAACTGGTTATCGATAATAATCGGAAAATACGACACACCTAGCGGCGAAACATGAAACTAAAAAACGGCAAGTTGTCAGCTTTCTCGCAATGAAACTTAAGCTCCAAAACACGTGAAAAGGTAGTAAAAGTGTTCCAAAATGTAAAAAGATTATTGGTCTTACGAATCATATACTGGTATTCAGGTACCAATCCAAATTATGCATAATGGGGGATGCAAGCTGGAGCAGATCGTAAGAGCATATTTGGTGCACTTTCACTCTTTCTAAGGAGTGTTACAAAAGGTGCACATATTTCAAATTTTGCACCCTAGGCCTGTACCCAATTACCGAAAGAGTGCGATGAACTGATTATGATCGATAATCGATCGGTTGGCTGTAACCGATTATCGATTATGAAATTGCAACCGATTCCCAACCCTAATATATATATATATATATATATATATATATATATATATATATATATATATATATATATATATATATATATATATATATATATATGTATATATATATATATATATATATATATATATATATATATATATATATATATATATATATATATATATATATATATATATATAAATATAAATATATATTTCTTAGAGATGTTCTCTTTGGGTAAATATCACCAAAATAGTCAAGCCGTATGGCCTGCTTTAGGAATAAGTGAGTCAATAGTCAAAATTAATAAGAAATTCAGTAGCGATACAAAATGTCCATACCCATACTAAATATGCAGGTAGTCCGATATTCTAAACAAGAAATTGGAGCAACAATTTAAATTGTGCATTTCAACATTCAATTCATACTCAGTTCAAAACACATTTTACTTGAAATTATTTTTTCAACAAAATATATGAATATAACCCTATAAATCAACATTCTGAAAGGGGTACCGCTTTTTAGCGAACATAATGTCGGATTGATTTTCCTTATATGTATACATGAAAGGAACGTGATACATCGTTTTTCGGGGAAATGTGTGAATACGACTGATTAAAAAACTTCCGCCTTTTGCCGAAATTGATTTTTTTGGGTTGAGGCGGTGAATTCCAAGAAGAAGCCATGAGATAGCATTAGGATGATTTAGAGGCACCTTTGAGATCGTAGGGGGAGTGAGTCACTCCCCGGTGATGCAACAATAAAACTGTATTATACGTCAGCAGTTACCGCATTCCATGCAGTTCTCCCTATTCCAGGAAAAACAGAGATATCTGCTAAAAAAGGAATGGAATTTTGCTATGGAATCGCATTTCATTTTTCTTGCATTCCTGGCTATGTATAATCCAAGCATGGAAGTTGGGAAAGAAATGTCCAATTTCTCTACTTTTGAAAATGGGGGGTTTCAAATAGAAACGGCCATCATATTCAATACAAGAGAGTAACTTTTTTTACCCTGGATGAAGCAATTGGTGAATCTGGGTATATCTAGATGGATGTTACAGTATCTGGAGAAAACTGCTTTCAAACCCCAAGTCACTGGCACCTCTCTCACCTCCATCATGCAGATTTCTCCATAATGGTGAGTTTTATAACATTCACTGGTATAAGCAATAACAGTGTAGCATAAATTTCACTAAAATATATTATTTATAAATCAATCATATATAATTAAGATATACATTGGTAGTAACTTTTAGCACAAGTCAAAATTTAGCCTAAAATGGCAGATTGAGAGAAGACGAAAAACGAAATCAAAATTTCAATTCCTGCACAATTAGAATCGATTTGGCTTGCACCTAGCTACCTCATGCACTCTCTACTGCAGCTGCTGTTGTTATTTTGTTATGTCTGCATGGAGTCTGGCATTAAATGTCACTGGAGAGCACTTTGTCAAAGAGCACACCCAGGTCAATTATATACAGTACCATGTGTGACTCTTATAATGATAGTATGATAATAGGCAAAGTGGGCAAATAGCTTTTTTTATTTGTGGAAATGTCAACGTGTTTACAAAAACATTTTCAAATTAAAACTTCCAATATTTTCCATAATGGTGAGTTTTAGAACTCATAATTCACTGGTCTTGTAAATGACAGCGTAGCATAAGTTGTTTTCTAAAATAACATTTTTCATGAATAAATTGTGCATAATATATATATGCGTCAAATCAATGGCAATTATCAGAGTCCTACTGGAGTTTTGCCAATATTGGATATATGGCGTGCAAACAATTATTTCAGATGATCACGTAATTGGTTGAAAAAAGATTTTTATGCTTTTAAATAAATGGTATGAGTTCAAAACAATAAAAAATCACCCAATTCCAGACTGTTAATATTTTGTGAGTAATTCATTTAGCTAACAAAACCATAGAAGGGTTGAAAAAATAATAAGGTTCAACACTTCCAATGCTGAGGTTACTTTCAACCAAAGCACAAGGATGCAAAGCTTTTTGAAAACCATCTAAACCCTATCATGTTGGTATTCATTGGATAGCTCTCATTGAGAACTCTCTGATGAGTACCCATGTGCCAGGGTTTCAATAATTTTTTCAGGTTTTCTGCATCATTTTGCATCTGCCAAATTAGCCAGCAGCAGCATAAGGGCTAATATAGGAGGTTATACTGCAAATTGACACAGCCTAGTCCCCTTTCTGAATAATCACTACAGCTAATAATCCTGACCTTTTTTTTTTATTGTATATCCACATTTATCACACTAGGATTTGTTTGAAACTGATATCATCCCTTTTGTTCAAAATGTTAATCCACTCAAACTCGGGGCTGAGGACTGACGCCTTGAACTTTTTCATGATACGATACAATACAATATCGATATTTCCTGTACGATACGATACCTTACCCGTACGAAATGCTCCCAGATATTTCCCAATGTCCTTATTGTTTTCATACAAATTTCCTGGTGGAACTGGGGAATGACAGATTAAGGCCTGCAAAAACCCTGTAAGTCAAGGCAATCAATAGGACTGTGCCTGATTCTATGCTTACATATAGTAAAGTATAGACAAAGTCCTACTCCTGTATCACAAGTATAGGGAATGACTGTGCTTTATCGCTCACCCTCCTATATGATTTAGGAAAAGTTGGGAGATCTGCCCATTCCATCCTATAGGCCTGGGAAATAAATACCGTATTCTTCCGATTAAGCGCACGGTGCGGATAGAGGTTGGGAAATTTTTCTGATGTAGGGGTGTTGGCGATCTTCCATTTTACCGCACACCTCAATGATTGCAGATCGGAGAGCATTGGCCGTTATTGCGCCTTTGCGCCCTCGCTGTTCAGTTAGCTTAGAAGTTTGCAGCTACAATCACGCATGTGAGATTGTTAATTGGTCAATAGTACGATTGTGCGGCTGATATGAACAGTGAGAGCGCAAAGGAACTGCTGAAATTGCAGGATTCAGCGCTGGTTTGCAGACACGGCAGGAGGAAAGGTATGTAATTTTGCTTTTCTTACTTCTTCGGGAGGGAAGCTTGAAGAGTTTTTCTTGACATTTGCGCTGGTCATTCACCCTCTAACCGTGAAATATAGGCCCTGTGCGCTTATTTGGGCATGTGCGCTTAATCGGAAGAATACGGTAGTTACAATACTTAGCCTACCTACTGATGCAGTTTCAGGGTATAAAATGTCTAGGTAAACCAATACTGCCCTATAAAAAAAAATGTAGATCATTTGAAAATGTGTCATTGTTTATTACCAACTGAAAAATAAAGAGATCATAATTTAAAATATAAGGCAGTTGGTTTAGTGTTGAAATGATCTGAGGTACAAGCATGCAGCAACTACATAATACCTGTGCTGTATATGTGACCCAGCTGTGAATTAAGTAAGTACCTGGAATATATGATTACCTGTTTTGTGTGACTGACTTATTATCCTATGTTCTGCATTAAAGCTGCTCCTAATCTTGGACATCGCAATATTTCCAAGAAACGACAGATAGGAGACTGCTTCAAATATGAAATATTATGTATGATAATACATAAATTATATATATATATATATATATATATATATATATATATATATATGTTGCAGCCCAACTTCCGATCCAGCCCATCTTAAGATGGGCCAAGCCCAACTTCCGATCGGAAGTTGGGCTGGATTTTGCTGGCCCATCTTAAGATGGGCTACCCAACTTCCGATGACCCAGATAATACAGCAGCCCAGCCCAACTTCCGATGGCAATGATTTTTAATTAAGTGTTCATCTAGAAGTTTATAGCTCTGTTGGAATATTTGTTTATTGAATAAGATGTGAATTTCATGAGACAAATAGCTTGCATTTTATTGTTAAATCTTTACATAAACACTACTGAATACTTCTGATTATGCTGAAATTTGAATATAAGTTGATTATAGATTCTCTCCTTTTGTAAAAAAGACTAGAAAAACAAAACAAAGAAATAATTATTCAAACACAACAGATTAATTTACATGTGTAATGTTTTTTTATTGTGCTGGATTCCAGCACCTGTTAATTGCAATCGTGATTGATTACATTCTTTTCTGGCTTCTAGAATGAGTTAAAAAAGTTGTATATGCCCTACAATTTTTTTAACCTGTCTAACAAAATATAAGTATCTATTACATTATTTATAATAGATGTCTGTAAAAGTATAAACATTTCATAATAATTAGCCAATTTAGGTAACATGGTACATCTATATTACTTTTCTTTATCTACATTCAGGATGAAGGGCTTCTTTCTGACACATCTTACTAAAGGTCTCAATTTTAAAAGTTCAACAACCAGTTTTCTGATATACTCATTGCTCTTCAATATCAAAAAAAGGTTTAAAAAATAATTCGAACTAAAACAAATATTTCTCTCTTCCCTCTTTTACTATTGACTACCAAAAAGATAACTTTCTCAACTGCTTCATCCAAAGTATAAAGTTGGCCAATCCAAGATCATAATGTCTTAATCTTAGTAAATTTGGATCTGCCAAATTTTAATATATGTGTCGTTTAGGTACAAGTACCAATTCAATCTGCATACACCTTATCTCATATCAATTACAACTTGAACCATGTATGTTCATTTCTTACTACCTCACCTCATCTAGATACTATAAGTGCCCTGCTCTGATGAATCTTGATAAAGGACACAAAGTTTTTGTAAATTCTGACAAGTTTTTTGTCTATTTCTATTGTCCTGCCAGTCACATGAACCTCCTCAATTAATGCATTTACACTTATTTTGGCACACACATGATTATATAATTATGTCAAGAATTTGCAAGGGGTTAAAGAATATCTAAAAATACTAATAAAAAAACTTAAAAGACAAGAAAAAAAATTCACTTTTCCCTTTTTGAGTCATTAGAAAAATACCATTGCTATTCCTTCATTCAAATTGTAAATGATTCATCATCTAGCTTATGTAATGTAAGAGCAAACAACCCATAAATAACAAAGGTAGTATTGTGCAAATTATCTAATTGAATTAACTTTGAATTACATTAAATCTGAAAAAGCTTAAAATTCCATATATATGACTCTTTAATTTGTTGTTAAAACATAATTCTTTTATTTCGTTTTTCTGCTTACAATCAGCAATAATGTTTTGAGTAATCAGGTTATTCTAGCTACCCATTTCAATTTATTTCTTGGACTAATATTATCTTGTAATTTAAAGTGGATGCCCTATGAAAGAGTTGAAAATTCCATATTTATAAGAGTGCAAAAATTCATATGAATATTCATGAAGGGTTACATCCTGGTATCTATAATGATCGGAAGTTGGGCCAAGCCCATCTTAAGATGGGCCAGCCCAACTTCAAATGACCTACATCCTGGTATCTAGAGATCGGAAGTTGGGCCAAGCCCATCTTAAGATGGGCCAGCCCAACTTCAAATGACCTACATCCTGGTATCTAAAGATCGGAAGTTGGGCCAAGCCCATCTTAAGATGGGCTACCCAACTTCCGATCGTAAGTTGGGCCAAGCCCATCTTAAGATGGGCCAGGATCGGAAGTTGGGCTGCAACATATATATGTATATATATATATATATATATATATATATATATATATATATATATATATATATATATATATATATATATATATATACATATATATATATATATATATATATATATATATATATATATATATATATATATATATATATATATATATATATATATATATGTCATATGGGTACAATGTAACATCCTCACTATAAGATTGTTCTGTTATAGAACCATTTGCCATACTATCATAATAACAAAGGAATAAATATTTCATTATATATGTAATGTTGTTGGTGTCCAAATTTACCAATAGTGGTACTAACTTAATAACTCATGAATTTTTTGTGCATAGTGTAGTATATAGGATACCACCAGAAATGATACTTGCTTACTAGAATTCCCATATTGTTTGCAATTATAACTTCTTACTCTGGGTTAATTAATTTGTATGATTGGAAGTCAATATTTTCATCTGTTGGTGGCAGCTGACAATAAATGAAGATCTGACAATCTTCATTTGATATAGGGTATTGTTAATCGTGCCTCAATTTCAAACCATGCATCATGATATTACTGGTTAAATGCATAACCGATTTTGGTTGAATATATATCTTTGATGTTCTGAGATGATCTATGACTCTTTATTGCCACTATGTGATCTGGATCAGGCAGTCCCTAACCTTAAAAATTTAATTATGTTAAAACTGTACAACATAATATACTGGTTAAAAGCATGAAGGATTTCAGTACCATTGATATCCTGAGATGATCTATGACTCTAAATTGCTCCCCTGTGATCCAAATCAGGCATGGCCTTACCTCAAAAATTAACCCTTCCAATGCTAAGGCTAATTTTGTCCAAAGCACAAGGACGGGAAGATTTTGAAAAATCATCTAAACCCAGTGTCATGTTGGTATTCATTGGATAACTCTCGCTGAGCACTCTCAGATGAGTACCCATTTGATATGGTTTTAGTCATTTTTCCTGTTTTTTGCATAATTTTTGATTGGCCAAATTAGGCAACAGAAGCATAAGAGCTAAATCAATAATTAGATTATGTCAAATATTCGACTAAACCATAAATAATCACAATATTTCCATCAGGTATGGCAAGCATGCTCCATCCACCTATTCTATGTATTTACATGATATATCATTAGTTTATGGTGTTGACGCAACCTAGAAAAACCATGGCCCAGTTCTGTGAGTCTCAAACATGTGTTGCCATGTATCTGCATGGGAAATGATGAAATGAACGTTGTACATTTCAACCGCAATTGTCTCGTGCCATAGAAAGAAACATAATTGATATTCCCTGCATCCAGGTTCAAAGCGAAACCAAATGCACGACAGCTATGAGTGACATACCACCATAATTGATACTTAATCATCGTATTGATACGAGATTAAACGGCTATCGATTTCTTATCAATTCCAGGTGGGGTTTTTTCCGGCATGTTTTGGTAGAATATTTCTCCCCAAGCCTGCAAGCTGTTTAATATACAGGGCATGTAGGTACCTTTCTATTCTATACACAAAGCATGTATGTACCTGGTGGCTCCTAGATCTGGGTGAACCACGTGTGCAGACCATATAGCAAAATGACAATACATGTGTTTATATTATATTAACTTCCATGCAGAGAAAAATAAATTATCTCATAAACTTCTCATCAGGGGGGATAACTAGTTGGAGTCAAGCATTGATCTCAAAAATGGAAAAGAAAATTAAATCCTGCATATTTTGTTATGATTCTCTTTTTTTCTGAAATAGTCATTATTTACATTTTTGCACTCAATATTTTGTTTGTTATGTTCAGATTTCAATCATAGCCTCATACATGACAACTTATACATGACAACTCATATTTTTGCAATCAGTTTATCATTTTGTTTATTACTTTCAGATTTCAACCTTTAAGACTTGTACGTGACAACAGGTTCCAAGGGTTGGAGGGCCCTCAGCTAATCATCTGCATTTTTCTTCATAATAAAGCGGATTTGTCAATTCTGTCTTCTGATCTATTCAAAAAGCTTAAATGGCTCCCTTTTCCTAAATATGTGGAATACCAACAGTCAGTCACTGCATACAAAAGCCTTAATGAGTTAAACCCCCATTATACGAAAAAAACTTTTCTCATATACACAAGAAAACCACAGCTATGGTACTTGAAATGCAACCTCCTCACTATTAGCTCTTCCAAAATTTAACAAATCAATCGGCCAAAAATGCATTTCATATTCAGGGCCCAAAGTTTGGAATGGCTTAACTGAAGCAATCAGGTGTGCACCATCATCTAGATACCTAAAAGCAATGTACTGTACTACTTTGTAACCCTGGGGCCCTCGGCTACTTGTAAACATGCCGTAATCATCCGATTAAGCGCACATGACCGAATAAGCGCACAGGCCTATTTTTCACGTTTAGAGGGGGAATGGCCAGCCCAACTGTCATGAAAAACATGTAAAACTTCCCCCCCCCCTCCCAGAAGAAGTAAGAAAAGCGAAATCACATACCTTTCCTCTTGCCACGTCTGCAATTCATCGCTGAATTCTGCAATTTCAGCAGTTCCTTCGCATTCTCACTGTTAATATTCACCGCGTGATCGTACTATTGACCAATTAACGATCTTTTCACTTCCGAGATTGTAGCAGCAAACGTCGAAGCAAACTGAACAACGAGAGCGCAAAGGTGCAATAACGGCCAATACATTTTTCTTTACTTTTTCTGCCATACTGTGGTTAAGTCGTGACTAAGTCAGTTGTAATTTGTGAAGGAAACCAGTGTACCCGGCGAAAAGCACTGCCTAATCCCAAGTCACTGGCAACTTGCTCACATGCTCCAGGTGGGATTCTAACCCGGGCGGTGGTGAGAGACAGCTAGCAATCAGTGGCAACACCTTAGACTAAACGGCCATCTGATCAAGGCAGGCCTCGGTTCTTATATCGGTCTCCCATAGTCTTAATTTGGTCTTACATCAGTCTCCTATTTAGGTCTTTATTCAGTCTCATATCGGTCTTCTATGAGTCCTCTGTTTGGTTTTATATAACATGTGGCAAAATTTTGCCAATATCTTACTTATTTGCAACGTTCTCCCTGAGATTTGTATTGAATATTTGTTTTTATTAAGTCACCTTAACATCTTAACCCTTTTGCTGCTGGTGGCTAGTTTTCCCTATACAAAATGATGCAAAAAAGCTGGACGATAACTGAAACCCTGGCAAATGGGTACTCATCTGAGAGTACTCAGTGATAATGAATACCAACATGACAGGGTTTAGATGGTTTTCAAAAAAGATTTGAACCCTTGTGCTTTGGATGAAAGTAGCCTTAGCATTGGAAGGCTTAAGGAACTTCTCATAAAACTGTTAACTATGAGAATTCATATCAATAACATATGACAGGAATATGTTATTTAACCAAAAAATGTGGTATAACCATTATATATATATATATATATATATATATATATATATATATATATATATATATATATATATATATATATATATATATATATATATATATATATATATATATATGTATATCTATCTATCTATATATCCATCCATCCATGCACTGGTCAAAGTTGGTCAAACACTAGTGAAATAGTTCAGACAAAAGCACACTCAGGAAGAATTCCCCCCCCCCCCCCAACTTAACACACAA
>OZ012686.1:6655613-6675716 GCA_963942565.1 Maea johnstoni | reverse complement strand
CAAATTGATTGTAAGAAGTGGATAAACGTTGAATAGTATACATAACCAATACTTGTTTGATGAGGTCCTTGAGTGCACCAGTTTGTTGAAAAAATTACTAAGCTATAACCTTTCCAATGCTTAGGCTACTTTCGTCCAAAGCACAAGGGCGCAAAGACTTCTGAAAAAAACTAAACCCTGTCATGTTGGTACTCATTAGATAACTCTTGCTGAGTACTCTCAGATGAGTTCCCATATGTTAGGGTTTCAGTCATTTTTCAGATTTTTGCATCATTTTGTATTGATCAGCTGAATTAGCCACCACCAGCATAATAATTAAAAATATACGAGAGTAGCCCATTGGGCTCTGTGCAGAAATTTGAGGTAGCATTAACACATTTTGGGGAGCCACTTCTTACAATCAATTTGTGCATAAACACAGTCTTGGCTACTTTATGCAATATCATGATAAAAATACATTCCCATAAATTTCAGATATTGGGGCTGGGCTGAGAAATATCATGTCATTGAGGTGGAGCCCTTACTTCTAATCTTTGATAAAGGAGACTTTTTCTGCCATATTGCAGTCATGACTAGCCAGTTGTATGTAAGTGGTGGAGGAAAACAGAGTACCTGGCAAAAACCACCACCTAATCCCAAGTCACTGGCAACTTTCTCACATGTTGAGTGGCTAAGCCAATATGTTAATGTAATGGTATTATATTGTGTTAAAATTGACTGTGTTCAAACTTACCTTACCCTTTGTTAGAAGAACTGTGTTATATTGTTATATATGTTGACCCTTATACATACCTGCAAATAAACAAAAATACAACATGTTGACAAATATTGCTTCAGAGAATAGATAACAGCCAGACAAAAGTAAAGAATATTTCTTAAGTAGGAAATAGACTAGAGCAATATGTGTAATAATATATTGGTAATATTGATTAATACATATCATTTTCTACCCTATTAATTTACCTTTTTTGCTTTTTATTCATATTGAATGGACAGATTTTTTGAATCTCACTCACAGACTTCAATAAAAGATTTATATGTTGGTGTAATTATCTTTAGATTTTGCATTCATAATATGAAAAAAAATAATAGAAATATTATGAAACATGTTTTTTTCTGCAATCTGCCCTAACTGAAATCTAAAAAAAAAAGTCAATTACTATTTTTTTCTACCATTTAGTTTTCGGTCATGAGAACACCTCAATATTTTGAATGAAACCACTTAACTACAATTACTACTTTTGAATCCAGGGTTTTGTGAATAGACAAAATATAGCCCAGATCTGACTAAGATGCACTATAATATATTACTTTGCATTAAGGTTTAACTGACACTTATCTAAATGCAACAACTTGCCGTGAAATGAGAAGACTTAAATCTATCACATGATAAAATTGCATTTCACTATGGTTGATTAATCATACTAACTTCGAAGTGGCAATTTCCTGACCATACCTTAATGTAGCGCACATTATGTCTGGAGTCAAATCTACTAGTACTACAAGTACTACTAGTACTACTACTGCTGCTGCTGCTGCTACTTTTTCTACTATTATTGCGAATACTACTACTGCTACTACTAATACTATAACTACTACTACTAGTACAACTAATACTACTACAATACTACTACTTTTGAAACCAGGATCTTGTGAGTAGATTTGACTAAAATCAGTACTGTGATATAGTAGTTTGCACTAAGGTTTAACTGACACTTATCTAAATGCAACACCCTGCTGTTAAATGAGAAGACTTGAATCTGCCACATGATAAAATTGCATTTCATTCCGATTGATTAATCATACTAACTTCAAAGTGGCAATTTCCTGACCTCACCTTAATGTAGCGCACATTATGTCTCAAGTCAAATCATATTTTATTTTGCCTGCTGCCAATAATGAGGAAATTGTTGCATAAATTGAGAGGGGGATATTGTCCAGGGGGACGCTGGCCTGAGACCAAATTGACCAATCAACTGGACAATTCACTTGACCAGCATTGCTTGTCCAATCAGTATAATAGATTAATCACTGCCCATGATAAAATTACGCAAAGTGAGTCAAATTTAAATCGACTGAATAGAATCGACCTTATCAGAACATGAATGTCACATCTAATTCACTGATTATCTTCTTCTACTTCTAAGATGAAGAGTGAATAAAGTCCTTAAAATCTTTGAAATAGTAAAACAACTTTTCAAGTCAAATAGCATCCTAGTTTTCTAGTTTTTTTCCAAAAAATATTAATATATCCTTAACCCTTTAATGCTCACAGCAGCCAAAAGTGGCCTGACAATTTTGATCAAATCTTTCAACCGGCATCATACTTGGAAAAATAATTGAAGGAGAAATGTTGATAAGAACACTACTAACAACTCTCCTTCAAATATTTTGTAAAATTATTTTCAATTCTTAAGTTATTGTCAAAAGTAATTTAGATGCAGACGACAAAATTTCTAAAAGAACTCAAAGCATTAATGGGTTAATGATGAAATATCTTAATGATATTTTCAACAATACTGCCTGCCTCTTAAGGACCTAATTTGGTTAAATCTAACTCTGTCAGCTAAAAAAAGCGAAATACCCTCATGTGGAGAGGTCCAGGTATAAATTAAGTCAATTTCATAAACATTCTAAATCTTAACAATAATGATACAATACTTTTCATTTTGATATGCTTCTTTACTTTTTGATAAATACTTTTTCCGATTCGATATTGGTATTCGGTATTGTATTAAATACGAACTTATCCCTTAAATGCTTCAAGCATTATAGAATCCTTGACTTTTGACAGAGGTTAGACATCAACCTTTGACCACTTGACTATTGGGGAAGCCTTGAGCTTGACAATATTTTACTCCTCATGTGAGTACAAGCTGACTGTTCAGTGTAGTCTTTAAATCAACCCTTCCCCCCCTCCCCCCCACCAGATACCCCCCACCATGTAACCCTATCAATTCAGGGTTTCAAAAATGCCTGTCCAAAACAACAATTCCAAAGGTTTCTGCCCATCCATATTTAGCTACTCAGCTACTTCAAATGCTTATACTAACTAGATTTGATAGCCTATTTTGTCAAAAAGGGCAATTTACACTTTAACCATGTCCTAAAGGATGGTTTGTAAGGAAAAGATATGGTTATTCCCCCAAAAATGCCAAACTTGAAATTTTTTCATAGGAAATTTTGCGTGTCCAAAAAGGAAGTTTTCAGGAAAAATGCCTGTCCAAAAAATAGGATGGGCTTAGCATTCATGTCTGGCCTTCATTCTTATCTATGAGTTGGAACTCTCCAATGTATAAAAATACAATATAAATGGTAATTATGATATCGAGTATTAATGTAATCGGCACATATGGTGCTAGAATATTCGATACCATCAGCAGACGAGTTCATCGAACCTTTATCTATCCCGTTAATCAACGAAACCAATGCTCGCTCCGGAACAAAAACTCTTTTCTGCACGAAAGGCTTTTCTGCAACTGGTGCTGTTCCAAGGGGTCTTTCAGTTGCAGAAGCATCATAAACTAGCAGTCCTCCACAATACCGAACATTTATATAGCGACCAGGCCAATCCACTAATAAGGATCCAGCGGTGACTCAAATCTACGACCTCCGCAAATGGGCGTATCCCGGGATTCCTCCTCATCTACATGAGCAGGAACTTTCCAATGTATAAAAATACAATATAAATGGTAATAATATAGAGACTATTAATGTAATCGGCACATATGGTGCTAGAATTCGATACCATCAGTAGACGAGTTCAACGAACCTATATCAATCCCGTACATCAGCGAAACCAATGTTCGCGCCGGAACAAAAACTCTTTTCAGCGTGAAAGGCTTTTCCGCAGCTGCTGCTGGGACTCCATTAAAAGCTCACAGTGGGGGGAAAATGGGAAATTGTTGTAAATGCATCACATTCATCACATGTTACTAATACAAAGAGATTGAATTCTGGGGGTGTTTCGGTACATTCGCACATCATCACCAGTTAAACCTCAAATCCAATGCTGAGGCTACTTTTGTCCAAAACACAAGGACGCAACACCACATACGCAAAAATGTATTTAACCATATCCCACTAGCATAGATTAAAGCTCTTTTAAACCTTCCAATGCTGAGGCTACTTTTGTCCAAAGCACAAGGACGAAAAAAAAATACCCATCTAAACCTTGTCATGTTGGTATTTATTGGATTGCTCTTGCTGAGAACTCTCACTCAGACTGATCTGATGAGTACCCATTTGCCAGGGTTTCAGTCATTTTTCAAGGTTTTTGCATCATTTTGTAATGACTAGCCACCAGCAGCATAAGGGGTAAGTAGTGACATTTCACATACTTTTCCCTAAAACAGCAACTATCCTGATCATTTTTGTGATATCTATCTGGCAAATGCAATTCTAAGAAAATGCTTGGAGTAGGGACTGCTAATGATAACTGTCACAAATGGGTTTTAACTCATTAAGGCTTGCATCGACCAAAAGCAGCATGGCAATTTTGATGAAATGTTGCATGCAAAAACAGAGTTGGTTAAATATCAGGAGAAATGTTATTAAGATTTACATTACCCAGAACAAACCTCCCTCAAATATTTTGTAAAATCATTCCCATTTCCAAAGTAATCATCAAAAGTATCATAGATGCAGACAAAAATTCCAAGAAGAAACTCTTAGATATCCATGGGTTAACCCTTCCGATGCTAAGGCTACTTTCGTCCAAAGCACAGGGATGCAAAGACTTTTGAAAACCATCTAAACCCAGGTCCTGTCATGTTGGTTTTCATTGGAAACCTCTCGCTGCATGAGTACTCTCAGATGAGTACCTTTGTGCTATTGTTTCAGTACTTTTTCAGTTTTTTTGCATCACTTTGTCACCACACCACCAGCAGCATAATAGGGTTAAGAATATTACCAACAACTCTCCCGCAAATATTTTGTAAAATCATTCCCATTTCCAAAGTTATCATCAAAAGTATCATAGATGCATGCAGACAACAATTCCAAGAGGACCTCTAAGTTATCAATGGGTTAAAACACTCAGGCAGCACCTGCCTTCCTTAGAAAGTCATTCACCTCATCAGTGGAGGCCTGAGGCTGTGACGGCGCCAGTGATGTCCCTGGCAAGAGGCGCTCTATTATTTACAATCCAGAAGGATTAGTGACTAACGTGCCATAGGGCAGCTAAGAATCACATTAGGATCCATTCAGAATTGCACAGTACGTCTCCGAAAAATATACAAATTTCTGGTAAAAACGCAAAATTTTGAGAAGTCGTCCCTGAAAAATATACAAATTTCTGGTAAAAACGCAAAATTTTGAGAAATCGTCTTTGAAAAATATACAAATTTCTGGTAAAAAAGCAATATATCACATGAGGACAAATCTTAATGGAAATTAATCATTTACAGAAATCTTTGGTCAAAAGTTGCTTTTTTATAACACTACTCACAAGTCTTGATTTGATGTATGGTAGAAAAGGTGAAGATAATTATCAACATTCAAACGCCCAAACATGGTCAATCACCTTATTTTGTAGCTTTTGTGCATTATTGGAACATGTGGGCCAGTGATATACCAAACCTTATGCCAACTTCACACTTAACTATCATACAATAAATCACATATTGAAAATTCCTAAAAAAGATCATGAAAAAATTGTAATCAAACCATTGTATGAAATATATATTTATCATACTAAGGCAACAGATGCAGTTTACCCTATCTGTTGTTTGCACAATGTAATTCACGGAATTGATATCATTCAGCTTTTGACATTATACCTAATAATAATGGCTGAAATTGCATTGAATTGTGATGAGGCCCAGACACAACAAATCACATATTGAAAATTGAAAATTGAAAATTCCTAAAAATTCCTAATCTAATCATTGTATCAATTTTGATTCAGCTTTTGACATTGAACCTGATGATTCTCGCTGAAATTGCATTGGATTGTGATGATCGAGGTTCAGATAACAAGGACCCCATTTTTCTCTTGTCATGGCCGTTATATTTGAATTTGAACTCTTTGCCAGGACATTGACTGTGAAAGTTCATTACAAACCATTCTATATTGGAAAATACAGCAGTAATATCATAATGTTTTTCAAATCCTTTCCAAAAAAATCTATTTGCCAAGCTTTTTTTTGAAAAATGACTATTTGAATAGCCCAACAGTACTAATGCGACATCAAAATGAAATTATAATTCAAAGAAGATTTTTTTCACCTAGACATTATTTTCTATCTCACCAGCTCTGTTCAATTTCAAAATTGGGTTTAACTGGCCAAGCCTGGCGGCTAATAGAGATGAATATATTGGACAATTAAATACCACACTACTTCTAGGAATGAGAAGCATACCTTAACCCCTCCAATGCTGAGGACAAGGAGACAAAGATTTTTAAAAATCATCTTAACCTTGTAATGTTGGTATTCATTGGATAACTCTCGCTGAGTACTCTCAGATGAGTACCCATTTGCCAGGGTTTCAGTTATTTTTCAGGGTTTTTGCATTATTTTGTATTAGCCAAATTAGTCACCACCAGCATAAGGGTTAACCTGCATCTAAACCCCACCCAAAGACACAATAATCATTACAGAGTATAAAACTGATTTTCATAAATGGCTGCAGGGAGGATGTGTGGTTTCCGGCTCCTGGTTCGGACGTTTACCGTAATTTGGGTTAATGGGGGGGTCAGGGGTCAGCCCTTAACGCGGAATAAAACGTCCAAACTCCCCGACTAGATCTGACAAGTTCCCATCTATAGCAATTCAGCTTGGACATCGCTCATTCACGAGTCAGGAATTGACTACTACTACTATCAGCTCTGGTCTAAGACGCTTTCACTCCCAGAACCTGCAGTCTTCTTAACCCTTATGCTGCTGTTGGCTTATTTGGCCATTACAAAATTATGCAAAAAACCCTGAAAAAATATGGAAACCCTGGCAAATGGGTACTCATATGAGAGTACTCCGCGAGAGCTTTCCAATGAATACCAACATGACTGGGTTTGGATGTTTATCAAAAATCTTTTAATTTTTGTTCTTTGAATGAAAGTAGCCTCAGCATTGGAAGGGTTAACCCATTTATGCCCACAGAGCCTTTAATGAGGTTTAGAAAGCTCTGGTAGAACTCTTTCACTGCCAAAACTACCAGACTGGATATGACAAGTTTCAATCTATACTGCTGCAATTCAGCTTGGACATCGCTCGTTCACGAGGACGAGACTAACTATACTACTATCAGCTCTGGTCTTAGAATTAACCCTTTCACAATGATTTTTGATAACCATCTTAACCCTGTCCTATAATGTTGGTATTCATTGGATAGCTCTCGCTGAGTACTCTCAGATGTGAACAAGATGTTTTCATTAACCCTTATGCGGCTGGTGGCTACCTAAATGGCCAATACAAAATGATGCAAACTCTCAGATGAGTACCCATTTACCAGGGTTTCTGTAATTTTTAGCTTTTTTCGCATCATTTTATATTGGCCAAATTAGCCACCAGCAGCACAAGGGTTAATAAAAGGAACAAACTGTGTGTAGATAATTTCATCACTGTAACCAAAAATATAAGCATGCCTGGACTGACTATAATACATAGAGCTATACATGTTTACAATAGGTTAATACAGGTGAACTGGTAATAAGCACTGAAATTTGCATATGCATGTATTGGGAGGGATCTGGCCCTTGAAATCTGTACGGTAAATCCAAAATCCGGATAAAACACGTCCATATTAAGCCTGAGTTCACCTGTATGCCCTTACAAAAGATTTGTAACATTTTGTGCCACACCTGTTGTAGAAACTTGATTGTCCCGTGGTACCAGTTTGTCTAGAAATTAAGTCAACGTTACCCCAAAATAATGTAGAGTTAAGACAAAGGATCCCCCCCCCCCCTCCACTGGTAGATTTTACAGTGGGTTAAAGCTCAGCATTGTTATGAAGTGAATAAGGGACCAATAGGTGTTTAAATAATTCCACGACTACAAGTACCGCCACTAACGTACCTGAACTGAATCCTTTGTTCTTCGGGCAAGGTGATAAAACAACAATATAATAAAAGTTACAACCAGCGTCCTCCCATAAGTCAGTGTGGGGCCATCACTGTGCGCAACTTTTTCTATCTGTTTGTGCTCGCTGCCAAGTTTCCGTTTCGTTTGGCCAGGAGTTTCGAAAGCGTGCAATCAACTAATGAATATCCATCAACGACCAAACGTAAATCTCGGGCCGACATAAAACCGGGGACGCCCGGGCGAAAAGATGGGTAGCCATTACCCGAAACCGGTCTTCTGCGGGCGTGTTTATGTTGTCGTATAGTTTGGCTTTATTAGTCGCTACTAGAACCTGTCCAACGATAGGCGTAATTAGCGCAGGATTTATGCGTAACTTATTACCTCGGCTCAAAAATTCAGGTGTCTCCCTGCAGCTTTATGTCCTCCAATGAGCAAGAGGCAAAGTGAAAAGTTTTACACTTACAGACTGGAGTGCGAGGGACGTAATTATTTCACTTATTACGGCCGAGGGCGATAGTCTTCTTATAACCGCTGCCACGGTTTGATGAGCGCTATTCTGTGCGATCATTCCGGAATAAGCATCGGGTTTACGGCTCTCGGGCATGTGGGGTTGGGCGGCGTACTCCCGCGGGCTCGCGTGCGCGCATAAATGTCAGAGATAAAAATCAGGGTCAGTTCTACTCTGACCCTATTTTACTGACCCTACCATATGGACCCGCCCCTCCGCATAAATGATAAAGCTTTTACGACACTCCGAGGTATGCGTCGTTTGTAAACGGTGAAATCTTACGCATCATTGGCAATTGCGTTAATAATGATGAGGAGGAGAAAAAGTGGCTGCAAAATTTAATAGGAAATAATGTTACCTGCCGGGCTTTCCTCTTGATTAATAGTCAGATGTACGTAGCGCACGCGGGAAAATCACGGCAGCTTTTTGTTCGCTCGTTAATCCAGCTCGCCGTGAGAAGACAGCTCTCGTCATTCCCTGGGGGGGTCTCGGAGATGTAAACTGATCCTAGATCTCGTGCCCCTGCCAGGGTAGCATAACAATAGCCTATCAATTAGCACTAGTACTTAGTTCCTAGAAATCGCTTCAAGTATAACACCTTCCACTTTCCGTGCACATCAAATACATTACATCGGCGGTTTAGCATACCTGTGTTATTATGAATTAGCTACCTGAAGCTATAGGCTTTGTTGTGGAGGCTGAAAGATACCAAAGGAAAATAACAGGATCAACGTCTTCTGATGCTGACAGGAAAACTATATATCATGATAGAAACTTTATAAGGCACTGCCATTTCAAAGGAGATGAGAAGGGATAAAATAATTCACTTCTGAGCTTGACCGGCATTTTCCATATGTTACTGCCATAAAATGCTTTAAGATGGATAGTTGATATATGTGCATGTTTTGTTTGATCAAGCCACATGCAAAATCCATATCTAATCAAGGTGTATAAAACTACAAATTCTCATTAATCTTTTTGTTTTATTCATCATAAATTAACTGTTTGAAATATGATAACATGAAAAACGAAAAAACTTGGAGATTAGATTAGACACTAACATCCAGTGACTATAATAGGTTACTCATGGCTCTAAAATGGTTAATATTAGCTGCAGGTTTAATTGGTAGTGAAAGAGTCCTACCAAGCCTTTTCAAACGAAGGGCACTGTTGGCTTTAATGTGTTAAGAATTGCTATAGTTTTTGGCAGTGAATGATTCTGCCAAAGCTTCTTTTTGGACTTCACTAAAGGCTTATTAGGCAAAAAATAATTCAAAATGCTGTAGATTTTGACAGTGAAAGAGTCAGCTACCAGAGCTTTTTACACCTGTTTAATGGCTCTGTGGGCGTAAATGGGTTAAAGATGGCTACAGGTTTTGGCAGTGAAAGAGTCCTACCACAGCTTTCTATACCTCACTGAGGGCTCTATGGGTATACAAGCATTAACCCTTATGCTGCTGGTGGCTAATTTGGCCAATACAAAATGATACAAAAAACCTGAAAAATGATTGAAACCGTGGGGTAATCCTTATAATAAAAAAATCTTATTCATGTATCCTTATAAGGAAATAATCTTGTTCACTTATCCTTATAAGGAAAAAATCTTGTTAAATCCCAGGAGATCTGCTTTCCTCTCAATCGATGATAGTAATATGTAAATAATATAGGAATGGACCATAAATCACAAAATATTGGTGGGTTATGGTCAACAATCTTCCACCAAATATTTCCAAAAAATGCTGCGGTCTCTAAGATATGTATGACTTAAATAATCAGGGCATTTTTGGGAGCTGCATACATGAATGGGTAAAATTATACTAAGAAATACATCATAAATCCATAAATAACTAAAGCAGAGTTACATGTGGGTCATTCAGGCTCAAGTGGTCCATAGTTGGCAGGTCACAAACTCAGATTTGGACGAATCTTCACTCATGTCTGCCTTTATGTTTAAGAAGATGGCACAAAAAATTCCAGTTCAAAATTCCAAAATTTCAAAGTTTTTGAGAAAGTAGGGTAAAAGGCAAAGGGGGTAGAGCTTTTCACTTTTGAACCTAAATAGATTATTGGACCTTTTTTTCGATACTTGCCGTTTCTGTAACCCTTTAACCCCCTCTCATTTTTACACCCCCTTTACCCCCCTTTTTACTCTCATTTTTACGCCCCCTTCACCCCCCTTTTTACTCTCATTTTTACATCCCCTTTACCCCCCCCTCATTTTTATGCACCCTTCCCCCCCCCCTCATTTTTACCCCCCTTGACCTCCCCCCCCATTTCCCCCATTTTCAAAATGCAGCTCGTACCCAGCTGTTGTTCAGTACAGGAAATGAGAGGACAGGCGTTTTTTAGCTGCGGGCTCATGCTGTCGTATATGATTAGAGCTATAATTGGACTAGTTAATTGAACAAGTGATTGCTATTAGAGCAATGACGTAATCTGCAGGAGAAATATGATTGCAGTTTTGGCTTATACTCATCTTAGCTGTTTAATGGTAACTCATAATAGAGGGGAGCGGAAGTAAAAAAAAAATTGGTCATATCATAAACATGAAAGTCGAT
Organism: Maea johnstoni; assembly: GCA_963942565.1. Classification (NCBI taxonomy): domain Eukaryota; kingdom Metazoa; phylum Annelida; class Polychaeta; order Spionida; family Magelonidae; genus Maea; species Maea johnstoni. Next base: position 6,664,629 of record OZ012686.1, on the reverse strand, counting down.
CACCGGATACGCGACCAGGATGTCTCATTTAACATCTTGGACACGACACTCCCAGCCTTGTCAAAAACTGTTCAGGAGGTGTGTTCTGCACATGTTGGTGTGCAACTTACTCAATAATGTAATTGATATGAGAGCAGGGGCGGATCCAGGGGGGGTTCGAGGGGTTCGTCCGAACCCCCCCTGGCTGATGGGTCACTTTGCACCACCACACCTCCTATGGACAAACATTAAAACTAATTGTTTTTCTTGCCTCGGCCACTATTTGCAATTGCAATTCATTTGTTTTCCCAGGCCCTGAGTGGGCCACAGGCTGATTGGTGTCAGCCAGGTATGGGCCCGGGCGGATGAACGTCCTGCTTGAGGGGATTATCTGCCGTCAACCGGCGGATACAGAATTACAATCAAGATAGGGCCCCGTTGAAAGAGGTACTGGGAGGACAGTATAATTACAGAGAAGGGGGAAGGCAAGTGTTGCGGCAAGGCGCTAAAGGCCGCAGGAGGAATAGAAAGTGGCAGTGTAGTAAGGATCCGTGCGCCCAAAAAGTGAGTGGCGGGCGCACGGATCCAAGCCCAAAGTACAGGTGGAAGGTGCATGGATAGGGCACTGATGATCACGTGGGGACGTGTGAAAGGGCAGATAGAAGGTAGATGGGTGGGAGTTGCATAAAGTAATGCCTCATAGTTAAGTGCTGGACTCATGTCAGGAGTACCACATAAGCCATCAGTGCGGGCTCACGTGGGAACAAGGACCAATCAGGGCTCTCGCATCGATTACATTACTGAGACACCTTATCTCCACCACCAGCTGGGGGTGCCCAAAGCACCAATTTCTGGCCTATTAGCGGCTATTAGTTGACATTAGTTGAGGCTTGCATGTTCATGTTGACCGGCTGGTTTCGAATCCACTTGTGTTTGGTGATCTAAGGTAAAGTCATGTGCAGCAAGTGTGCATGCATTGATTAGTGTCCTTCATCAACAGATATAAATTAATACTTACACCCATTAAACTTCACAGATCTCAATTTTTATATGAAGGCTAGGCATAACTTGCATCCATTAAACTATATATTTTCTCGAAGAAATTCCTAACTTCACAACTGTGGAAATGTTTATTATAATAAATCAAAGATAAAAGATTGTTTTTAGTCTAAGCCCAACATAAAGTCATCGGCCCTTATAGCGAACGGCAATTCAGGCAGACGTCTTTTCTGGGATCAACGGTTTTGACCAACAATTCATTTAGCAAAGTTAAGTAAAAACATTATAGAAATAAAGCCACCGTTATTTTGAGTATGAAATATTTCTAAGTACCACACGAAGCACTGGGCGGGTGGAAAAAAAATTACACGATCGAGAGATGGAATCGAACCCGCGACCCTTGGATCGGGAGTCGCCTGGCCTACCCTGACTGGGCTATCAATCAAGCTATTCCTTCTATAGTGTGAGACGGAGTGAAAAGAGAACCATATTGATGAAATCCCGTAACTCTATTTGGGATCGTTCCTAATATTCCGAGTCATTCTTGTCATTTACGTGACTGACAACCGTAGTAGATCTTTGTTAGGTACATGTACCACTAAGCCACTTTTATCAATGACCCCACACATTTACATACGGCCCGAAACTGATGATGACCTACCTTCGTCACCTTTGGTAAATAACCAAATCAAATATGGCGCCTGTTGTCTAACTACTGCCAGACGGCTCGCCATCACCCGAATGTCGTTAGAACCCAATAAGGAGCGCCAAAATAGCTGAAAAATTGTATTTGATCTTTTAATCTTATGCCTTTTCAAATAGATAAAAAATAATGATTATATCAATACGCCTTTACATGTCGTTAACTTTATGGCATCGCCAGTTTCGCAATCCAATTTTCCTAGTGTTATGAACTTGCTATTCTGAGGTTCAATTAGTAACATCTGCTGCCGTTTCACTTTTGGGGGCGCTACGCGCTGCATGAACATTTGCGTCCAGTCATTTACAGAATAGCTTGAGTGGAAAACCTGAAGTTTGTTAGGTGAGGGCTGGGAGTAGTAGGGGATCCATCTCTCTGGTGAGGGGGGGTTCGTTGATTCTCAAACTTCTTGATCACTTGATTCCTTAGTCTAGCGGATACAGAACCACAGTCTCGTCGGTTGTTTGCAGACTAAGAATAGCTTGTTAGGTGGGGGGTGTAGGGGGGGGGAGTGGGGGGTTCGGTTGATTCTCAACATTCTAGATCACTTCATTCCGTAGTCTAGCGGATATAGCTAGCATTACAGTCCAGTCGTTTGCAGATAAAGAATAGCTGGGAAAACCTGAAGTTTGTTAGGTGAGGGGGGGTTCGGTTGATTCTCAACATTCTAGATCACTTGATTCCTTAGTCTAGCGAATATAGCTAGAATTACAGTCCAGTCGTTTGCAGATAAAGAATAGCTGGGAAAACCTGAAGTTTGTTAGGTGAGGGGGGTGGGGGGGGGGGGGGTTCGGTTGATTCTCAAACTTCTAGATCACTTGATTCCTTAGTCTAGCGGATATAGCTAGAATTACAGTCCAGTCGTTTGCAGATTAAGAATAGCTGAGAAATCCTAAAGTTTGTTAGGTGCGGGGGGGCGGGGTCGTTGATTCTAAAACTTCTAGGTTGATTCCTCCAAAACCTATGAAAAATACCTAGTTCTAGCCAACAGCTATATAGATTACAATATTTAAACACCTTATAAACCAACAGATATATTTATCTAATTCACCTACTCGAAAGTGTTGATTTCTGAGAATTCGACCAGCACAGAAAGGTAAATTTACTGAATGGCTCTCAGGATTGGTGTTTAGTCATATCACAAATGACGGAGCCTGTACGCCCCCCCCCCCCCCCCGATGGATGTATTGCAATTATGATAATAGCCAATTAAGCATAGTAGACAAAAGTTTCTCCCCTCATCCCCAGAATGTTCACAGTGTTAAAACTCGACAAAAGGTAAAATATATTTTTAAATGTTTGAAAGTGTAGGAGGTCCATTCATTCTTGCGACCAAAAAATAGGACAATGTGGCCATCACAAAAATCTGATTTTGCATATCAGAATTTATATGAAATATGCATCTCACTCTTACTCAATATCTCTTATGCGGTTATTATTATTTTTTGTTATATTTCTTATGAAATTATTCTTTTTAGTTCTCCTGGTGGTGTTTTCATAAATAAGTGTTAGTGGCGCCACCAGTGTCACATTTCGGAACTACATTGAACCCCCCCTTCTCAAATCCTGGATCCGCCCCTGGAGAGCCCTGACTGGTCTTTGTCTCCTAGTGACATCAGACTAAGACTAGATTTGGTGCGAGTAGGTGTGTCCAGGGCTTCAAAATGGATGCTATAATGATAATTGGTATGTGGCGACCAATCCATGTTTCTATTCATCTAAGACTCATCTTGGCTGTTTGGTAACTGACATGAGAGAGGAGAGTGGAAGTTGATCATACCATAAATATAAATCACATTGCCTTTACAGAAAACTCCCTCTTTTAACCCATTAACACTCAGAGCAGCCAAAACAGGTCTGACTATTTTGTTGATATTTTCCTCACAAAAGCGTTTTTATCAAAAATATTTGAAGGAAAAATGTTTATCAGAATATTACCAACAACTCTCCTTCAAATATTTTGTGAGAATTTGCTTTATTTCCACGTTATTTTCAAAAGTATGAAAGTAGCAGACGATACTTTCCTGGGGAACTCTGAGTGAAAATGGGTTAACCCTTATACTGCGGGTGGCTAATTTGGCCAATACAATATGACGCAAGAAAACAGAAAAACGACTGAAACCCTGGCACATGGGTACTCACCTAGCTGAGAGTAATCAGTGAGAGCTTTCCAATGGATACCAACATGACAGGGTTGGATGGTTTTCAAAAATCATTGTGCTTTGGACAAAAGTAGCCTAGCATCTGACAGCATTGGAAGGGTTAACAAAAATTTCCAAGACATTTTTGCACCAAATTTAAGCATCCTGAAAATATCACAATTTGGATATTCATCGGACCAAATTTCAACAATGAAAAGGATTGAGCTGCAATATTGAAGAAATGTTTTCTTCCCTATTTGAAGAGTTTATGTAAAAATTTCAATTAAAATGTTTGAATGATACTTGTAGATCTTGTCACATCTAAGAAATTCCACCTCAATATTTATCAAATTTTACTCTTTTTGATGAATCTAACCCAGTCATACCTGAAATGTCCCAAAACCGCCTGAATATTTTGGGGATATCTCTCTAACAAAAGAAATTTATAGAAATTATTTGAAGGAAAAATGTAAATCAGAAACTAACTAACAACCCCCGTCCAAATATCTCGCCAAAATATGCTTAGTTTCAAAATTATCACAGGTCCAGGTGTCAAAAGTCCACAAGTCTCAAGTATGAATTGGTTAATGTTAAAAGTTGCTCAGGCCACTCCAATTGAATTACTTGTCTTACGAGCTTTTTTTGGAAAAAAAATCCTGTCAGACTCAAAAAAAAAAAGAAAAAAAAAGTCACCTCTGATGTCTTACGGACGAAAGTGGTTTTGAAATTTTCTGTCAGACTCCAAAAAAAAAAAAAAAAAAAGTGCAAGTTTTAAGAAGATTCTTTGTAAGGGTTATTCAATCAACTACAGGAAGCTATCATTGCTGTAGTAGAGCCTCAGACTTGAGGAGGTATACCTCCCACCCTTCAGGTTACCGGGATTAATAGATTGACTGATTTTATTTAGTTGAGAATAGGCTGGTAGAAACATCTCACTACCAGTCCTAGTCGGCAGACTCTAAAAAAAATTTAAAAAATAAAAAGTCACATTTTTCAACTTTTTTTTTATTCCAAAATGGCTCATTTCCTACCTCCTGAGCACGTAAGACAAGTAAATAAATTGGAGTGGCCTCAGATATAAAAGGTATTCGGTTTATATTCTTGTATCCACCGAAATGTTCACACAACCTTCCTTCCCTAGCAGGCACTGTATAGTACATACGGAAACCATTTCAATCCCCCGGGGTATATTCCAGAGCAGCTGGCAGCATGATAGAGCACAAGCTCTAATCACTGCCTTATTAATGCTAGGTACCCATTTTTCAGCTGGGTGGACTGAGGCAATATGGAATAAACTGTCTTGCCTAAGGACAGACCAAAGTGCCCCGGCCAGGAATTGAACCAGCGACCTACTGATTAGTCCGACACCTAACCAACTGAGCTACTTTGTCCCCATATATATATTTCATGTAAAAATGTAATAGGAATCCGACTACCTATTTCTTCTTCTACCTGAGGATGTTTTTGATACCAATAAACCCTTTGAGCAATAAAGTAACGCACTCTTTATGCCTAATAACATATATTACCCTGTTCAGAGGAATTATAAATCGCCGCAGTGAGTGTTTCATGGTAATATATGGGAGGACATCACAGGCCAAATTGCTACCTTAAATTTGTATGAATCATAGCAAGCGTGATTGGGGTCTTCTGTACTGGCCCCATGTCCAGGTCACGACTTAACCATTATGCTGCTGGCGGCTAATTTTGCCGACACAAAATAATGCAAAATGCTAAAAAATTATCGAAACCATAGCAAATGGGTACTCATCTGAAAGTACTCAGCGAGAGCTTTCCAATGAGTACCAACAAGGCAGGGTTTCGATCATTATCAAAAAATTTGCATCATTGTGATTTGGATGCAAATTAAGCCTTAGCATTGCAATGGTTAAAACTGCTATTAACTCTATTGAACAATTATTACACACTAAGGCAAACCATGCCAAACTAATATCCCCTCTTGGAATAAATGAAAGCATACCCTCACCTAAACCCTGTAATAAAAGACACATACCCAACAAGAACAAAGGATCCCAAAAAAGCAGTAAAAGTGAAAGAAATTGATACCCCCGTTAATATTCTAATACCCCTTCCGTCATTTTCATCAGTAACTACTCTGACAAATTAGGAAGTAAAAAAAGCAATCAATTTTATGATAAATGAAAGGAGATTTAGAGCTGGTATAAAGACGGAATAAAAGCTAAGCCGCAGATTCCCTTGGCTCGAGATTTCTATCAATCTTCGGCGTATCCGCGGCAACGAGTACGCGACTAACGCTAACGATCATAATGAAGCAATGGCTCCCAGAACAGTCATCAAGAAAGAGTGGCTAAGCCCAGATTAACTAGCTGGACCGCAGTAGGATTTGGTGATGGCAAAACTGTTTGGAACGTGTTAGGGTGTATACTCATGTATAAATTCTTGAGCACAGCAATTTCAGTGGCCAACATGAAGCTATTGGGTTTGAGATATTGACACCAGGAGGCACTCTTATTTGAGCCTACATATTGATAACAAAGGTCTGTGTAAATTGATATACAATACAATGTAATAGTTTCTAATTTGTTTTATGAAACCAGAGTATAAAAATACTACAGTAACCGAAAAGGCTCAGCCAGACATGCTGTCCAAAAATGGTTAGTTAGTTAGTTAATGGTGCTTATTTATATAGCTCCCCCCCCCCCCCCCTTATAAGCCTCCTTTTAACCACAGGTCTGCCACAGATTGACTGCCAGATCAGTGGCAGAAACGGGTTGATGTTTCAATTTTCACGCCCTGACCATGGGTCAGTGGTAGACCCGTGGCAGGCTTGTGGTTGACCATTACCGCCATTCTACCACGGTCTGACCATGGGTCAGTGGTAGACCCGTGGCAGGCTTGTGGTTGACCATTTTTACCACTATTCTACCACGGTCTGACCATAGGTCAGTGGTAGACCCCGTGGCAGGCTTGTGGTTGACCATTACCACCATTCTACCACGGTCTGACCATAGGTCAGTGGTAGACCCGTGGCAGGCTTGTGGTTGACCATTACCACCATTCTACCACGGTCTGACCATGGGTCAGTGGTAGACCCGTGGCAGGCTTGTGGTTGACCATTACCACCATTCTACCACGGTCTGACCATAGGTCAGTGGTAGACCCGTGGCAGGCTTGTGGTTGACCATTACCACCATTCTACCACAGGCCTGCCAGGTGTCTACCATAATGTGTGATTAGAACTTGGTTAAGTTATGTAGTCATGTAGCACTGAATAGGTTAATATGTGGATAGGATATGGTAGCTACAATTGGTAGACCCTCAGGTTATCAATCAATCACTAGAAAGCTTGTACCAAAAAAATAACCTTATATAGTTTCTGCCACACATACATGTGGCCTGAGAGTAGTAGGCAGGGAGTGGGCACTGTGCATGCATCATTAAATTCGCTGCCTCCCACTGCTGGCTGCCTGCTGACCTCATCTCCTTGGCAACCTATCTGACCTAGATAGAGGCAGCGAAAAGAGATAAGGCTCTGGATTGCCAACTCACTGTCTATTACTCTCAGCCTCTTTCTGAAAAAAATCAGGTGACCAATACTTCCCCAGGCGACACCACGTAACCCGAGGCGCAGATGGCTTAGGTGCTAGCATGCCGTGCCTATGTGGTTGCGGGATCAAGGTTATGTATTTCTCTGATGTGGCACAAAATGCTGATGTGACAATGCGTGAGCAGTAGTGGACTATCCAGCTGAGTGATTGCTAGCTGGGCAGGGCAGGTTAGGGGGGTGGGGTAATAAAGGTTCAACCATTTAGGCTAAAGGTGATGTCAACATTAAACGACAACTATAAGACTCTTGTTGGAAGGTTGCCAAAAACAATGAGATGAAATCCTTAGAATAAGGATCAGAGAGATCAGATGGCATAGGCAACTAATATATACATTGTGTTTAACACAGCCATGCCTTTGATGGTCAAATTGGCTCCCTGTTTTGGAAGAAAAAAAAATGTCTTGAAAGCATTCATAATGAACATCTGAGCGAGCTTTGTCTTTGTGAGAATTCAAACTGCATATCTACTTGAAAAAGAATAAGTGTATGCTTTAAGAAATTAGTTTATCCTTTGAAAGTATCATCTCTCCTATTGGCCTTTTCTGAGGATAATCTAGGTACTTTGGGGTTAAAGACAAAGCAGTACAACCAGTACACATGTAATACCTACAGTGATAGCACTGACCAGCAAAAAAGCATTTTTGCGGTAGGGCCGGGCAGATATACTATAGTTGACAGAGAAAATGCATTATTTGTAGCATAATTATAATTTTTCAACTATAGGCCAGTGCTCTGAAGAGGATCACTTAATGAAGTACACAGTCAACCTACAGGGTGTCTTCCTTCTATAGAGAACTGTCTTCCTTCTATAGAGAACTGTCACAACTGTAATATTAGAAAAATCCCTACACATTTTAGGGTAACTCTGCAAGAAACATACATTTGAATTATCAATGTGATGAACTGTCAATGTGATTTACTACCTATGTATATACTATTCCTATTTTTCATCATTTGTATCGAATATTTTACAGGCTATGGTGCAATAAAAGTTATAAAAAAAACCTACAGGGTGCCACTCTCACAATGCTGTTGGTCTTATTGCTGAACTCCTAATCTGTATCGATAATATACTTAACCCTTATCCTGCTGTGAAACCTATGAGCACTGCTGCACACCACAACAATTGTTGTGGTTAGCAGGATATGGGTTAAAGTACATAAAACATTCTAAGTCTTTGTCAACCACACCTATTCTTAATTTGCCTGATGTATTTTAGACCACAAATTTTAATGTGGACAAAAAGTACCCCAAATCCAAAAGAGATTAAGTACGTTGAATTCTTAGAAATGCCAACTTGGGAAGGATGACCAATTCTCTGAAAATGCCCGAGGGAGCATCACTTACGCTGACTCGCCAAAATCAATTATCGTTTGCCGCAATCTAAAGGTACATCGCCGGTGCCAGCAGTCTAAGTATCTGACCATTAAATCCATTTGTGCGCTACCAGATGACCCCAAGCCTTCAACAGGGTCAGTTGCGATAATTCATATTTCTGATTTCATGCGAAAGTGTTACTCATTACTTCCCATTACATCTCACGAGATACTCGCAAGAAGCCCTATAGATTGCTCGCTAAACTCTTCGCTACCGGTTTATGTTTCTGAT
>OZ012686.1:6595626-6655413 GCA_963942565.1 Maea johnstoni | reverse complement strand
GGTCATCTGTAATAGCTGATAGTCAAGGACTTACAACTGACCACTTTCACTGCCAAAATATAACCATGAGTTATGGGCAGTTAGAGCCAAAAGATTACCTATCCCTTTTTATCATCTTCCAGAAGGGTCATCTGTGATAGCCGATAGTCAAGGAGTTACAACTGACCACTTTCACTGCCAAATGTAACCATGAGTTATGGTTGGTTTGGTCAAAACATTACCTAAAGATTTTATCATCTTCAAAGAGGGCCTTCCATGCCAGCGAGTGGTCAAGGAATTACAACTGACCACTTTCACTGCCAAAATGTAACTATGAGGTATGGTTGCATGGTTAGGCCAAAAGTGCCAAAGATTACCTACCCTTTTTTATCATCTTCCAAGAGAGACATCCAAGATTGCCGGATGGTCAAGGAACGATAGCCTAGTGGTCAAGATGTTATAACTGACCACTTCCACTGCCAAAAATGTAACAATGAGTTTGATGGTTGCTTCAGCCAAATGATTACATATCCCTTTTTATCATCTTCCAGATGGGTCATCAGTGATAGCCGATAGTCAAAGAGTTACAACTGACCACTTTCACTGGCAAAATGTAACCATGAGTTATGGTTAGTTAGGTCCAAAAGACTAACTATCCCTTTTTATAATCTTCCTAAGGGTCATCTGGTGGTCAAGGAGGTACAACTGACCACTAATTCACTGCCAAAATGGAACCAGGTTGAGTCCTTCATTGGTTAGGCCATAGATTACCTATCCCTTTTCATCATCTTTCAAAAGGGTCAACTGAGGTAGCCGGTGGTCGAGGAGTAACAACTGACCACTTTCACTGACAAATGTAACCATGAGTCATGGTTAGTTAGGCACAAACAAATTACCTTTCCCTTTTTATAATCTTACAACTGACCACTTAAATTCACTGCCAAAATGGAACCAGGTTGATTTATTCCTTGGTAAGGCCAAAGATTACCTATCCCTTTTTATCACCTTCCAAAAGTGTCATCCGAGGTAGCCCGTGGTCAAGGAGTTACAACTGACCACTTTCACCGCCAAAATGTAACCATGGATTATGGTTGGTTAGTTCAATGTGCCAAAAATTACCTATCCCTATCTATCATCTTCCATAATCAAGGGTCAACTGAGGTAGCCGGTGGTCGAGGAGTTACAACTGACCACTTCAACTGCCAAAATGTAACCATGAATTATGGTTGGTTAGGGCCAAAATATTACCTGAAGATTTTATCATCTTCCAAAAGTGTTATCAATTATAGTGGGATGGTCAAGGAGATACAACTGACCACTTTCACTGCCAAAATGCAACCATGGACTATGGTTGGTTAGGGCAAAAGTGGTAAAGATTACCTTTCCCTTTTTACCATCTCCCAAAGAGTCATCCATGATAGCCACATGGTCAAAAAGTTACAACTGATCACTTGCTGTCTTGCCAATGCCCAGTTTTGAATCTGGCTCTAGAGGGTATGCAAGAAAGTCGCAAGTGAGTTTGGGTTAGGTGATACTATCTAATTTTCTTTTTGACTATTCTGCTTACCTCAACCATTATTTGGTCTTAATTTGACCAAAAAATCATGTTCCAAATTCAATACCTAACTAATTCCATGATTTGTGGTAAGTAAGGGAAAAAGTTCCTAACCCTTTTGTATTCCTTCCCTCAAGACTTTCAGTACCAAATATATAACCATGTGATGTGAATATTTAGGCAAAGAGTGTGGGAAATTACCAGATCTTTCATCAAGCAGGAACATAATAAGAGTGAATATTGGAATTTTTCCGTCACAGGTTCATTTTCCTTTAACATTCAATATATTGGCAAGTTATGGGTTAGCCTATAATGGCAGAAAAGTGACCATAAACAAAATTCTATTCCATTCTATATATAATTTTGAAATATGAATGAGTCTTATTATATTAGGCATTTGTTTTCAATTTTGACCATCCAAGGCATGAATGTGTTAAAACCCTATCAATGTGAATATATTAATTGCCTTTTCCACCTAATCTTGCTTCCACCTTTCCGGGAATAACCTAAAAATTATTTGTACAAAAACAGCAATTCAGTGCTTTTTATTTCATTTTTCATTTCAATAGAGGTCTTTCTCAGATGGTTTGGCTATATCTGGAAATGGCCAAATTACGTTATATTTATTTTCAGCTTTATTCCATTGAAAGCCTTTTAAGAAAAAACAACTACTTACATATAGCACAATTATTGAAGGTATTTGTTTTTAGACTAAAGAACAAAAAATATAGGGCATCTAGGCCAAGGTTTTCAGAGTTTTCAGAGCTATGATTAATATATTAGACAGGGGAGATGTATTAGAAGTCAAAAACCTCGCCGCGGCTAATTATATTAAGCCAATTTGTTTTACTCTGATATTCTAGCATGACGATGACTCCAATTACACAGTCTTCAGGTTTCCCATTAATAAACTACCTCAAACAAAAAAGGGCCCTGAGGTTCAAAGAACTACTGTTGCACGGAAAATACCTTCTAATCATTACAATGCAATTCAGTAATGGCCAAAAGTCAGTGTCAAAAGAGCGAAATAACATTTTTATCATACATGAATAAAACCATATTATTGAAAAAATCCATTTAATTAAGTCTGAATAACGATCTGGTTATTTTTGCAAGATGTACGTCAAACGATGAATGAAAAAATGTGTATTCTTTTAAATTTAGATAAAAAATCACAAAAACAGAGAAAAAAATATATTTTGAATATATCTCCCATATTTACTGGATAAGCTTTGAAACATACAGAGCTGGTCAACAAACATGCTGGTTTGATAATTCGCATTACTAAAAATAAGCCATTCAATATAATTCCAAGATGCACATTTTATTCAAAAAAGCATAATAAGTGCAAGCATATATTGTGCTATACTTTGTGTAAAGAAAAGCAAAAGCAAAGACTGAATAGAGATAAGAATGTAATTTTTTCGCAAATGTTTTCATTTATATGCATACATTATGTTATAGTTTTTCCCAATAAAGCACAGATCTTTTCATTTATATACCAAAATCATTCATTTACATCAACTGAATCAGTATTGTGTCTCACTTTTATTTAAAAGTTTATTCCTTTAATTAAGGAATCAATAACAACCACAAAAATGTCAAGAATTTGAGAAAGTGTAAATTTCTACAAATACATGGAAAGATTGCTTCTTGTAGTGTTGATCATTATGAGCACATAACAAAAGTTACAGCAAACCACTTTGCCCAGGGTAGATAACAGAGATGCTATTTCATATGCTTTTTGTTTTAGTATGATTAGGATAACATTTTACGATTACTTCAAGAATTTCTCAGAAAAGTGTACCATTTCTGGGTATCCATAAAAATCCAAATCATTAAAGTTAATTATGTCAAATAAAAATGACTTGAGTAATGGTCGTTATAAGCGAAGAACGTAAGTTACAGCAAAGAATTTGCCGCAAGTAGAAAACAAAGATGCTATTTCATATTTTATTTCGTAATAATTAAGGCAACATTTTACGAGTGCCATTGAGTATGAAATACTGCAGGTATAAAACGCAACTGTTCTAATCTTGCCATAAAGCGCAGATGGCCGGTAGTTAATATCTCCTTACTGGGAAGTTGAGTTTTGTGAATGTTATGGTTATAAACGTCTTCTTATTTCTGCCCTAAAACCTTTTCCTTGCTAATCACTGGCTGCACTCAGCGCCTCCGAAGCAGCTGGTCTTAATGCTCATCCTAACCCATTAATACTCACAGTGACCAAAATATGTCTGACAATTTTGGAAATATTTCTCTAGCAAAAGCAATTTTTGGAAAATATTTGATTGAGAAATGTTGAACAGGACATTACTAACAACTCTCTTTCAAATATTCTGTAAAATCATCCTTAATTCCAATATTGTGGTCAAAAGTATCAGAGATCCAGACAACAATTCCATTTTATTTTTCACACTCAGAGTGATCAAAACAGGCCTGACAATCTTAGAAATATTTCTCTAACAAAAGAATTTTTTTGGAAAATGTATGAAGGAGAAATGTTAACCAGAATTCAAACAACAACTCTCCATCAAATATTTAGTTATTTTCAAAAGTACGAAAGTAGCAGACGATAGTTTCTCTATAGAGCACCGTCTGCTAGTACTTTTGAAAATAACTTGGGTATAAAGTAAAATTTCACAAAATATTTGAAGAAGAGTTGTTGTTTGGCTTCTGATCAACATATCCTCCTCAAAAAAAGTATCGTCTGCTACTCTTATAATTTTGAAAATTACTCAGTTATAAAGAAAATGTTCACAAAATATTTGAAGAAGAGTTGTTGTTTGGTTTCTGATCAACATATCCTCTTCAAAATTTTCAAGAAAATGCATTTGTTCGTAAAATATTTCCAAAATTGTCAGACCTATTTTGGCCACTGCGAGTGATAATGGGTTAAAGCCAATTCCCTGGGAGATATATGGGTTACGTACCTTATGGAATGTAGCAAGCACCCCAAGATTTCTACAGGGCCCTCTTTCAGATAACAATTACGATCAAACACATCCTGATAATGTTTCCTAAATCAATTGTAGGCAATTACAATAATAAGGTCCACGCCCATAAAAAATCTCATCACCATAAAGTGAAGTATGCCAGCAGGTGCCAGGTCCTGTATTCTGATGCCAGGGCACCAATTTGCATAATTAATTCACTTGAATTCTTGGAAACTGAAAGAAAAGTTTGTTTGACTTTGCTATTGTCTTTGGAAGTCATCAGGTAAAACTGATATTTCCTATATGAAAGTTTGGCTCCATGTGCAAATTGACGTCTATTAGGACACTATATGCCAGACATTCATTTCAGAGGACAGAAATTCACATTACACCTATCCACCCGTAATTCTGGTGATGAAAAATGCATTAATTTCATGCATATTGATTCACCTACTACTGAAGACCATGTGTCCAAAGCACATTTTAAAGCAGTCCCATTGCTGAACTTTCTTGGTAAGTTTTACTTTACTCTGTTTGGGATAGCGCAAAACCCACTCTAAAGTTGATAATCGTTAATGTAAAAGATAAATTTTCTACGCTGGTTTATCCGTACTGTTGATTGAATAGAAACATATTCCAAAGTTGATAACTTTTAATGGCATCACTTTCAAAACCTACTCCAAAGTTGATAATCGTTGATGGTAAAAGTTTTCTACACTGAATTGACTATACTGTGGATTGGATAGGAACATATTCCAAAGTTGATCATTTTAATGGTAAAAGTTTTCTACGCTGGTTTAACTTTTAATGTTGATTGAATAGAAACATATTCCAAAGTTGATAACTTTTAATGGCATCACTTTCAAAACCTACTCCGAAGCTGATAAATATTAATCGTAAAAGATAAAGTTTTCTACGCTGGTTTTACTGTACCGTTGATTGAATAGGAACATAATTTCCAAAGTTGACCATTTTTAATGGTAAAAGATAAAGTTTTCTATGCTGGTTTAACTTTTAATGTTGATTGAATAGAAACATATTCCAAAGTTGATAACTTTTAATGGCTTCACTTTCAAAACCTACTCCGAAGCTGATAAATATTAATCGTAAAAGATAAAGTTTTCTACGCTGGTTTTACTGTACCGTTGATTGAATAGGAACATAATTTCCAAAGTTGATCATTTTTAATGGTAAAAGATAAAGTTTTCTATGCTGGTTTAACTTTTAATGTTGATTGAATAGAAACATATTCCAAAGTTGAAACTTTTATTGGCTTCACTTTCAAAACCTACTCCGAAGTTGATAATAATAAAAAGCTTTCTACCCTGGTTTAATTGTACCGTTGATTGGATAGAAACATATTCCGAAGTTGATAATTTTTAACGGCCTCACTTTCATGCCTCACGCCTTCACTATGGGGCCGTTAACGGGCAATCTCTCGCTATCATTTACAACTTTTCTTTCCCCCGCAATCACATTCATAAATTTGCGCGCAATCATCATAGATCTGCAATAAACATCCGAGATTATGTCTTGCGGCGGAATTCAATCTGTTGGAATAATGCCCGCCGAACATCAAGCTAAATTGTTAACATAAAGCTACTCAAGAAAGAAGTGTTTAAAACCGACTTTATGCTCCTGCTCAGTTGGACTTTGTCGTCCATAAAACATTTTGTAGTTGGCGAAGAATGATTAGTATTGTAACCCACTAGCGCTGACAGAGACGGTTCTTAACCCTTCCAATGTTGAGGCTTCTTTCGTCCAAAGCACAAGGACAGAGGGATTTTTGAAAAATATCTCAACCCTGTCATGTTCGTATTCATATCATCTCTCAGATGAGTACCCATTTGCTAGGGTTTCAGTCATTGTTCAGCTTTTTGGCATCATTTTGTACTGGCAAAATCCTTATGCTCTTGGTGGATAATTTTGTCAATACAAAATGAGGCAAAAAACCCTGAAAAATGACGGAAACCCTGGCAAATGGGTACTCACCTGAGAGTATTTGGGGAGGGCTTTCCAATGAATACCAACATTATAGGGTTTAGATGGTTTCCAAAAAAAAATTATGTTCTTGTGCTTTGGACAAAAGTAGGCAAAGCATTGGAAAGGTTAAATACTGAGGCTACTTTTGTCCAAAGCACAAGGACGCAATTCATAATGACATATGAATTGATACTCAAAAAATACATCTAAATAAATAAATGTATAAACCTCTTAGGAATGTAATGTCTATCAAAAAGGTCTTCAATATGGCTTTCATTTGTTAAAAGCTCTCTTGGTTGTCAGAGCCCCATTTAACATCTTTCCAGGCATGAAGGGGTTAATATGTCCTGTTTTTATGCACCTTGAAATTGATATTGAAATTGAAGAGTAGAGCAACCATGTGACTATAATCTCCAATCCAATCAGGTATCAACAAGGGAAATGTATAAAGCAATTACCTGAAAGATTGTAAAACTCAAAAGTTTTGTCCAGACTTAAAGTTGGATAACAACCCAAGCGACACATAGTGTAAAGCAATTCCTTCCAGCTTAGAATTCTCAAATCTAAATGCCATGATGCCAACTTTTTTTCCAATTTGAGAAAGACAGCATTAAACTTCCTGCATTGAAATAGTGTGACACCTACTGAAACATTTTGGAAATGAATTCCTCTTTGGGCGAAATTGATCATTTATTGGTGCCAAAAGGAAACCTGACCAGGGAATCAAAGGAAAAAAATCAAAAGAATGTCAGCCTGTTAAAGGAATGGCTGAAAAACACTATGCAGGTTTTTCGTTTTATTTTTTACCCCTCACATATTGTTTGCATCCTACTAGGAGGGTAGTTACTAGATGCTTAATGTATTGCTCATCAGAAGACATTTCAGGCAATATATATTTTGTATTGCCTTAATAATCAAATAAACTAGGGTAGAAGAAAAATTGAGTCAAAAAGATTAAACCCATATTCTACCTAAAATACTTCTGTGCAATGTACAAGTAAAACTTAAAACTTCAGTTTAAATCTACATAAAACACCTTTAAGTTAATAAAGAATCAAAACAATAGTTTGAAATATCATGATATCTTATCTAATCTATCGTTAACTTTAAGTTTTTTTCATTCTTAAAGAATATTTGTTTTTATTCAATTTAGGTTATAAAAACTTAAAAGTTATAAAGGACCTTTTCACATTTTTATATTTTCATGCGATTTATTTTCAAGACTAAATTTAAATTCCCTTACAATAGAAGTCCCTTTACATTTTCTAAACATGTACATACATTAATGTATAATAACATGAGGGTATACCTACTCTTAAGGTTAATCCACACCATTAAAGTACTCAGGGCCCAGGGATTTAGAGTGTAAAATGGTAATTTGATTTATTTTCCTATTATATGAACCATAATTCAATAAAAGATAAATAATTAATGTGTTGATACATTTTTGGTAAAAATATGCTTTTGCAAATTAAACTTAAATACACCAACTTAAAAAATAATCAATGACACATTTTTTGTGGTGAAATATTAACAATTAATGAGAGGAAACATGTCATTAATTTTAACTTAAAACTTTAATCAAAATTAATGGCAGGAGACATGAATGTTTAAACTAGTACTTCAACAAGATCAAACAGCAATGATTTTAATACTAATTGTCTATGCTGCAGAAAATATACTTGGACACCCCTGATTGGAGGATTCAGAAAATCAAAAATGGCCTTAAAAATCAAACTCTTTCATAGCAATTGATTTCCAGGTATTAATATCAAGGTATTACACCAAGTAATACCTTAAATGATTTTCATCATATTTAAGAGTGGTTGCAAGCTATATATATATATAAATATATATATATATATATATATATATATATATATATATATATAATATATATATATATATATATATATATATATATATATATATATATATATATATATATATATATATATATATATATATATATATATATATATATATATATACATACATTAATATATATATATATATATATATATATATATATATATATATATATATATATATATATTCATAATTTTCTCATACATTTCACGATGTTTGCATTTTCCTGTACATTTCATGTTATTTGCATTTTCTTGTATATGTCATGTCAGTCTCATTTTCTTGTACGTTTCATCTTCTTGTACATTTCATTTTCTTGTACATTTCATGTCAGTTTCATTTTCTTGTACATTTCATGATCATGTTGGTTTCATTTTCTGTTACATTTCATGTTGGTTGCATATTCTCTTACATTTCATGTTGGTTGCGGGCCAGCATCTGTTTGCGTCCATTGTTATTACCTCCCGCCAGTGCTACATGGGCTGATGATGTATATTACTTGTGGATGATGTGATAACGGTGATCCGCAATAACGGGATAAAGCCGATAATCTAATCTGCTGGCGAGATTAGTAACCTAATCTCGGCCTAATCTCTTACAGGAAGGCTAAGGCAGATGGAGGCCGTTTACTGACAGACTCGGCTCTCCAATGACATCAGACCATAATTCAGCCCCTAATGAACCCCATAAGCAGAGAAATACTAATGTATTATCGAAACGAGATCCATTCAATTAATTACCTATCTGACTTTAACCCATCAGTGCTGGGTGCATTTTGGGTGAAGAATGCAAAAGTACACACGTAGGTGATAGTGGAAAAGTTCATGAATATAAAACAACTACCCAGTATTTTATGTTGAGTGCATGGTTCCTCAGCAACTATTCTATTTCACATCTTTTTATTCATCTATTTGTGATTTTTTTTTATTAAAATTCTTTTCTTTAATTTTAGAAACTGTTTTGTTTATTCGTTTTTTCTCTCACATAAAAATGCAAGATAATGTGAGTGGAAAAGATAACCCAACCCTCTCATGTTCCAAAATGGTTAGGATTAGCCAAAACTTATAGTCCATAATTACTCCATACATGAGATGTGCTAGATTCGTTATCACACTTTCTCTTTATTTATTGCTTATTTTACTTGCTTTTAGTCAATTTGGCAAGTGGACATTCTGAGAGGTTTATCACAGCTAAAATCTTGAAGATACTATATCTAAGGAAAATGAATAGCTGTGGAATATTTTGCGAACATTAGCATCTAATAATCATGGATATTCCATGCAGAATTCACATGACCATCAATATTTCACATTTTATATAATAGGCGTATGCATATCAACAATAAACAGAATGACTTTAGAACTCTGAACAGCCAGAACAAGTGGTCAATTAAAAAAATAAATACTGGTACAACAAAATATTTAATCTAGAATGTTGTGGGCCTACTCTACAAAAATAAAAATAAAAAAATATCTAATCTAGAATGTCGTGGGAATATTCCACTATAGAGAACCAATCTCACCAGCATGAGAAGTCTGGCCGCTTATTTTATGATGCAAGGAAATGACACCTCCAGTGGTAGTTCTTAGGCAATATCATCTGCTTTCCCTCGTAAAACTTCATATTACATGACATATCAGAGCTTGTTTGTCAAATTACACTGTTCTTTATCGCCACTTTGACGTGACGCTGGGCTGCGGTCTCCCAGCATTTGGCCTCGCTGACAAGCACTCGTTGACACTTACAGCTGCAGCTGAATGTCTATGTGCCTGTTCTCATACAAATGAACATGGAAAAACATGTTATAACATGTTTATGCTGGAGGAACATGGTAAAACATGTTTTAACATGTTATGACATGTTATTTTGAAAATGGGAAATATTATATAGCTGAATGTGTAGGTGCCTCATGTTCTCATACAAGCTAAAAGCCCTGGCAAAAATGAACATGTTTAAACATGTTTAAGCATGTTTAAACATGTTATAATATGATGGGAATTATTTGCTGCTTTGACGTGACGCCGGGCTGCGGTCTCCCAGCATTTGCCCTCGCCTGACAAGCACTCGTTGACACTCACAGCTGCAGCTGAATGTGTAGTAGGTGTCTCGCGTTTTCATACAAGCAAAATCACAAATATCAATCCCTGGATGCGCAACCAGCAGATCTTGCTCAACAGCCTCGGCATGACTCCTTAGCCCAGTTGTTGACGACAATCACTCAAAAAGTGCATCTGCTTATTGGTTATGTCTCTTAGTGACGTCACACTGAGACTAGATTCGGCGATATTAGGTGTGTCAAGGGCATTAAAGTGGATCCTTAGTGGTAATTGGTCTAAGGCAACCAATCCATGTTCTATTCATCTAAGGCAAAATGAACATGGTTAAAACATTGCGAACATGGGAATTATTTGCCCTCCCTTGACAAGCACTCGTTGACACAAACAGCTGTCGCTGAATGCCTAGGTGCCTGGCATTCTCATACAAATGAACATCGAAAAAACATGGCAAAATGAAAAAAGAGTCATAAACATGTTTTAATATATTATAACATGTTACTTTAAACATGCTAAACATGTTTTCACATTTTAAAACAAGATTGGTATGATGGAGAAACATGAAAAAACATGTTTCAACATGGTATTTTGACCATTAGGTAAACATTTTATAACATTTTAAAACATGTGGTAGAGGGCACTATTTTTGATGATGCTCTGATTATAAAGTTATCACCATATTAGTCTTGGTATTTTGGGCCACTTATTTAACCCATTTAATGCTCACAGCAGGAAAAAGCAGCCTAACAATTTTGGTGAAATCCTAAAGGTGAAAGCAAAGCTGGCAAATTATTTGATGAAGAAAGGTTAATCAGAACATCCCCAACAAATCTCCTTCAAATATTTTATAAAATGATTCTAAATTTCCAAGTTATAATAGAAAATATTACAGATCCATATAACCATTTCTTTTGGAACTCCTAAGCATTAATGTGTTAAATGGAACGGATGGGTTAAGGCAATAAATAATGAGATAGACTTTGTACAATAGAAACAACAAAATGAGAAAGAACAAGTTATTTCCGTAACCATTCATTAGGGCTGTCATTGATACCTTCGTTATCTATAGAGCGCTATTTTTCTTGGAAATAATTAGTACATTGGCAATGCCTGCATGTTAGAAACAACTAGATGAGAAAGAAATTGCTATTTTAAGACACTCCTACAAAAAATTTCTGATGAAAGATATGTACACGCAGCACTTATATAGACACTGCATGATATTTCAAAGGCATAGTCAGATAGAATTAGCATGTCAGAAAAAACTACAATATGAATGAATTGTTATTTCTTTTATCTATTTATATAGAAATGTCTCTATGAATAGATATGTATATGAGGCAACTTATGCAGTTCCTCCTTTTAGATTCATTTAAAGTCTCTGGTACTATATAAAGGAATAGAATAAGTATGTCAAGAAAGACCATATGATAAAAAGATTCCACACAAGAAATGTATATGAAATGTACATGAAATGTACAAAGATATGTACAGGTGGCAATTTATACAAGCCCTGCTTCTCTTAAAGGCATAGTGAAATAACATATGTAAGAAACAACTAGATAATAAAGGAATTGCTATGTTAATAATCATTTCATACATGCAATGTCTTATGGATATATGTAATGGGTACCTTTAACTCAAAGAGCTGCTCTGAATATATGCATTTGATGAAGTAAGAAAAATTAGCATGGTAGAAAAAAACTAAACAATATAAGTAATTGCTATTTCCCTAAAGCAATTACTTCCTTCCAGTAATTACTATTTCCTTCTACACGGAGTGGCCATTAGAAAGCCATGTATATGTCCAGCCTTTCACTGTTAGATCTGCTTCAAATAAAGGCATATAGGGTGAGATAAATTTGGAATTTCGATTTTCGTCCTTTTTTCTACTAAGTCGTGACTTGCTAGTTATGAGTGGTTGAGGAAACTGTCCAGAGCACCTGAAAAAAAACACCAATTAACACCAAGTCACTGGCAAATTTCTGAGATGGCCTGGCCAGGATTCAAACCCAGGCAGTTAATTGTGAGTAACAGCTAGCAGCCAGTGGCATAATGCTCAGATCACATGGCCATCAAGGGAGAACGAAGTAAACATGTTAGAACTAACTAAATGATAAAAATATTCAGGAGTAACAACTTATTTATATGCAAAGTCCTTCCTAATATCTAAAGGTAATTTCTTTCCTGATTGTTTTGATCATCAAGGGTGGATTTATGAAGACATTTTATGAAATAATATTGTAACATCCATGACAAGACTTTCTTTACATTGTCACAACCATTACATTTAGTGACATTGTTACATCTGCAACAAATCTTTAATTTGAAAATTCATAACACGTCTTGATAGTGTAACATCCATTACAAACATTCACATTGTAAATTTATTACTAGTTATGGCATTGTTACACCCATTACCAATCTTTACATTAAACTTTCTTGAGGGGTCTCTAGACACAAATGTGTATAGTGCCAATTTAATCTACCTAAAAGTTAAAATCTTCAACAGGAAACGTCAGGTGTGCAACTTAGATAGGTCCTATTAAGACTGTACTTATGCATATGGACTTATGAATATGGACTAAGACTTATAAATATGGCCCATCATATAAACAATTAGAATTGCTACAAATAAAAACATTTTTTTTTGTTAAAACAGGCAGTTTTGACTAGAATCCTGTTGAAAATATAAAAATAATTTTTTACCAAGAAAATCTGAATGGCTGGTCTTTCTAGACAGGTGGTCTCCATAAACAGGTGGTCTTTAAAGCAGGTTGTACAGTATTATATATTTTTTTGGTCAGTAGTTTTTACCTATTCGTCACTTGATAAGTGAATGAATCAGGCATTATATTATCATCCTCAGTATGTAAATACACATAAGCATTGCTCATCCAACATGTGCAGTCACAGCTAGTCTACAAACTCTGGCTGCTGTTCTAGATACATGCATGACTCATGAAAAGTCAGAATGATGATGATGTAATTCTTCTAAAAATGTCTCTGTCTCTCTTAATATTCCCCCCCCCCCCTCTCTCTCTCTCTCTCTCTCTCTCTCTCTCTCTCTCTCTCTCTCTCTCTCTCTCTCTCTCTCTCTCTCTCTCTCTCTGACAGCTCAGCAAATCAAGTAATATTTTTTGAACAATATTTGATGAGGGATTGTCAAACACAACAGGAACAATCAAATATTTCTCACAATTTTTTTTTTATTGAGATATTTCCATAAATGTAAGACCATACGTAAGCTGCAAATGTGAATAATGAACGTGTTCAAAGCATGTATTGCCAATGGCAGTATAGTTTGACCTGCAATCTCCTCAATCAAGTTGCGGGCCAGATTTGTCAAACAGTTGCAGGTGTCCACACAGAACCGGGCAGGTATAATTATAGCGCAGCTTATGGTAAAATAAGAAGCCGCACATTGCTCACAGTAAACAGCAGGTAGACACGTCAGCTGAGGATCTGGATCAACATAATAAAGCTGACAGCATTACTAGAATCAATGTCATCCTGAGAAAAAGAATCCTGCCTTTTCATCCTACACTCAGCTAGGTTTTGTGCATTGGTAATTTTGGTGTTTTTTTGGCTACTGTATAACTATACTTTTTTAGATGCATTTGATTTTTGCTATTTTCGCGCTCCCCATGATAGCGCAAAAATAGCATCCTTCAAATATATATCCTGCTTAGTATCTCCAACCTGCTGAGTGCTAGAATGCGCAAATTTTAAGTGGCACAAATACCCTCCAGCAGGACTGTAAAGCGAAATTACAGGATAAAATAACTTAGCAATAAAGCAGAATTTTGAATGATAAACATTTGAAGGAATGCCTCCTTCAATAATATTTTCCAAAAGATGCATTTGTCAGAAAAATCTTCACCAAAATAAGTAACGTCTAATCAGCTATAGCAATAATGAATGCCATCCTGGCATGCACCCAAAATTCTATGCAAGTATATGAATAGAAGCAGAAATATGAGTTTATGAGTAATATGAGTTAATATTGCTTCCCTTCAACTTTTTGAGGGCTTAAATTGAGCTGTATCTGTTACAAAAAAAAGTGTTCATTCGAAAGGAGTAATTATACCTCAGAGATGTGAACACCTTGGGACCGGGGCAAAGGTGTTTAATATTAGTCCTTATGCTGCTGGTGGCTAATTTGGCCAATACAAAATGATGCAAAAAAAACTTTAAAATGACTAAAAACCCTGGCAAATGGGTACTCATCTGAGAGTACTCCGGAAGAGCTATCCAATGAAGACCAACATGACAGGGTTTAGATGATTTTCGAAAATCTTTGTGTCATTATGCTTTGGACGAAAGGGAGCCTCAGCATTGGAAGGGTTAAAATACCACATAAATAGAGTAAAATATGGAACAGTGCATCAGAATCAAAATTGTAGGGAGTCATAGTTCTCGATACTGTAATTATCAATACTGAAAATTGCATGATTTTTTTCCTTTGATAGACCAGGCAATATAACAAGTCACGTACCATTCTGAAGAGCACTTATTTCCTTTATGCTGCTGGTGGCTGATTTGGCCAATACAAAAATATGCAAAAAAAAACTGAAAAATGACTAAAAACCCTGGCAAATGGGTACTCATCTAAGAGTACTCTGCAAGAGCTACCCAATGAAGACCAACATGACAGCTAGGGTTTAGATGGTTTCCAAAAATCTTTGCATTCTTTGTGCTTTGGATGAAAGTTAGTCTCAGCAGCGGAAGGATTAAATTGTATCTGTTACAAAAAAATGCCCATCAGAAAGGAGTAATACCTAAGAAATGGTATCAGGCCAAAAGTGTTTATAATAGGAGGCATTCATTTCTATGTTATAAGGTACAAATATGACTGGAAAACTATGTTCACATCTCTGAGTGTTAGCTTTACTCATAAAATATTCACTGTATTTGAAATACCACACAAATAGAGTAAATTATGGAATGGTGCATCTGAATCAAAATTGTAGGGAGTCATATTTTCGATACTATTTTACCAATTCTGAGGCATCTTTTGTCCAAAGCACAAGGATGCAAAGATTTTTGATAACCATCTAAACCCTGTCATGTTGGTATTCATTAGATAGCTCTCAATGAGGACTCTCAGATGAGTATCCATGTGCCAGGGTTTTGGTCATTTTTCAGCTTTTTTGCATGATCTTATATGCCTTGGGCAAATTTAGCCACCATCAGCATATTTTAGGGTTAAAGTACCACATAAATAGAGTAAAATATGGAATGGTGTATCTGAATCAAAATTAATGAGAGTCATTAAGTTTTCAATATTATAATTATCAAATACGGAAAATTGCAGGAATTTTTCCTTCAATACACCACGCAATATATCATGTCACATACCATTCTGAAGTGCACTTAAATCAGCAGGCAATTATAAAACTTGAAATTGAAATTGAATCAATCACGTCACAGCGCCTTAAGCGAGATTTTCCATTTGCAGGCACAGACATTACACTGCTTAGGGACACCGAGCGGCTTTAACATGACAGGCTGGGTGTCAAAGAGGGACTTTAACCAATTAATGCTCACAGACGCCAAAAGCAGCCTGACAATTTTGATGAAATCTTTCAAGAAAAAGCAAAGTTGGAAAAATATTTGAAGGAGAATTGTTAATAAGAACATAACCAACAAATCTCCTTCAAATATTTTGTGAAATCAGGTTCAATTCCAAAGTTATTGCGAAAAGTATCTAAGATCTAGACGACAATTGCTGGAGGAACTCGCGAGCATTAATGGGTTAGCCTAGAGTTGCTATCCTTGAAAAGAATCATTTAGATTCCAGACAAATTTGGAATTAACTTACAAATAAGGCATGTATTAAAAAATGTTTTAAGCAAAAAAGTTGTTGATTCGGTTCTGAATATCATTTCTCCTTTACTCTGTGAAATATCTTTTATTTAGAACAAACATCAAATTCAGCGGGTCTTTTTTCTATTTGCTGCATCCATCAAAGGGTTAAAGCTAGCTGGCACCGACCCCTCTGCGTGTGTCATTTCAAGATGACTAATATAGAGGAGGAAATAACACTTATACTGATGATTCATACTAACCCTTTAACATCCATTTTGCTATACATGGCTTAAAGCATATACTTTACTACTATGGATTGGAAATTCCACTTTTATGTGCAGGGTTATGAGTGTCATGGATGTCAGGGGTTTTGGTCAGTGTCTCTGCTTGAGGTTGTAACACACACAAATAAATATTCATATATATATATATATATATATATATATATATATATATATATATATATATATATATATATATATATATATCCATACATACATACATACATATACATACATACATTCATACATACATACATACATACATACATACATACATACAATTTACATTACATACATACACACACACACACACACACACACACACACACTCACACGCACACTCACAGAGGGAATGCCCTAATGATGATTGCTTATTCCATCCAATTAAATCATTGCGCCTTCACATGAAAATTAAAAATCCTAGCCCAAAATCTAAATGCGATAATAATTGTAAATGGAAGAAACAAGAAAAAGAATACTTTATTACCTTTTTTATAGTCATGTAATAGTGCCCGAAAATGCATCTCAGAGCAGATATTTTTCAAAGTTTCCACAGAAAGCATGACCCAAGACCCACCTAGCTTGGACAATGGGCCTATGGCATACTCTGTACCAGCACACTGAAAGCACAGGGATTTATTTGCTCCTAGATGTTAAAAGCCTAGAAGTCAAATTTGCTCCTGCCTGAAAATGATAACCCTTATGCTGCTGGTGGCTCATTTGACCATTACAAAATGATCCAAAAACCTGAAAAATGACTGAAACCCTGGCATATGGGTACTCATCTGAGAGTACTCAGTGAGAGCTATCTAATGAATACCAACATGACAGGATTTAGGTGGTTTTCAAAAGACTTTGCAAAAATATTTGCGTCCTTGTTCTTCAAACAAAAGTAGCCTCAGCATTGGAAGGGTTAACCCATTCACACTCAGAGCTGCCAAAACAGGCCTGACAATTTTGATAATATTTCTCAAACAAAAGCATTTTTTTTTGAGAGTATTTGAAGGAGAAATCTAAATCAGATGCTAAACAACAACTCTCCTTCAAATATTTTGTGAACTTTTGCTTCTTTCCAAAGTTATTCTCAAAAGTATGAGAGTAGCAGACAATACTTTCTAGAAGAACTCTGAGTGTGAATGGGTTCAAGGTCAATCCCTGTATGTGTCAGTCATGTGTGTGAATACCATGGAGTTAACTGTCCTCAGAATGGGCTTGAGGGTCAAGGCGTGATTCACACTTTTTGGCACTCTTCACCTAGATAATCATACTATAGTGGGGTCATGGCATTTCTGTGTTAACCCATTCATGCCTGTAGTGCCCAAAATTGCCTCTAACAAAAGCAATTTTCAGAAAGTTTTTGAAAGAGAAATCTAAATTAGATACTAACTAAAAAATCCCCTTGAAATATTTTTCTAATTCATACTAGATTTCAAAGTTATTTTCAATAGTATCACAGGTCCAGACGAAAAAAAAGGTCATGAAAATTTCTAAGCATAAATGGCTAAATACCCATGCTGATAGCCTGGACAATAGCTATAGAATAGCTGATCATTAGCCCTTGTGCTAATGGTGGCTAATTTGGTTAATAGAAAATGATGTGAAAAAAGCTGAAAAATGACCGAAACCCTGGCAAATGGGTACTCATATCTGATAGCACTCAGTGAGAGCTATCCAATGAATAGCAAGATGACAGAGTTTAGATGGTTATCAAAAACTTTTGAGTTCTCGTGCCTTTGATGAAAGTAGCCTAAGCATTGAAAGGGTTAACATGCAGATAGCCTGTACAATAGCTATAGAATAGTAGACTATTAGCACAATCAGGGCACATAAAGACTGGCTGTCCTCCATGTCCTCAGGATGCAGCTAGCATATTGATATTAACCCTTTCAATGCTGAGGGTATATACTTTCATCAAAGGCACAAAAAGCAGAAATATTTGAAAATCATCTAAACCATGTTGATGTTCATTGGATAGCTCTCGCTAAGTACTCTCAGATGAGCTTTTTTTGCATCATTTTGTAATGACCAAATTAGCCACGACCAGCACAAGGGTTAACCCTTCCACTAAAGGTGGCTAATTTATTCAAAATAGAATTATGCAAAAAAAGCTGGTAAATAACTGAAACCCTGGCATATTAGTATTCATCTGATAGTACAACACACAATCTTTTAAATGAATACCAACATTATCTTAGCCAGCAGGGCATCTGGGTATCATTTGGACACCTAAACCCTTAAAAACCACCCCTCAGGACAACCAATTTTCTTCATGAGTAATTCTTAACGTCATTTTCAAACATACAATTGAATTGTGTTTCACCCCAGATATAATACCCATGACATTGTATAGGGACATTATGCCTAATTTTAATACATGTTTATGGTTACAATTTTGGGCACCCAGTTTCTTTCTATCTAATCTTGGCAAAGGCCCTGAATACCAACATGGCATTATAGATTTGGGTATTTTCTAAGCATTTTTGGGGTCTTGTGCCTTGAACAAAAGTAGCCGCAGCAATTTCTGGCTATCATATTAGTGAGGACAAGCATATTATCTTAATATACAACAATCATCCTAAATGCTAATAGAATTGACAGCACTTTGAATATGTGTGTGAAAAGCCTTTTCTGTGTCAGCTAGACTATATATATATATATATATATATATATATATAAATATATATATATATATATATATATATATATATATATATATATATATATATATATATATATATATAAATATGTGTGTGTGTGTGTAATTACCTATTGATAGTTATGTGTGTCAGACCTTGAGACTACATTGCAATAAGGCACCATGAAGAGATTAACCCTCTTCTGTAAGTCTAAAGACTGAAAGACTGTCTTTGTGGGTGGCAGCTTTGAATATTACCAACAAATAATGATTTCGGGATAGATAAATGTATGTAAAATTAATGACATACAAATTACCATAAGAATGTCAAAAAGAATGCAGGAAAATTCACCTTTACTTATATTGCTCTTTAATTACTACTGTCTAGCAGCTCTCAAAAATTATCCAACTGTTTTTCTGAAGGATATTAACAACAAATCTGGTTTTGGATCACAGGTACTAGCATGTATGCTCATAAGTTCTATGTAAAATGCCATTACAAATGACACTAATAAAATAACTTTAATATTGCTTTTGCTGCTGGAAGCTAGTTTCCTCAAAGCAATATTATGCAAAAAGCTGGAAAATGACTGAAACCCTGGCATACAGGTACTCATATAATAGTGCTAAGGAAGAGTTTTCCATCAAATATTTACGAGCATGACAGGGTTTGGATAGTTTTCAAACATTTTTATGGTGTTGTGCATTGGAGAAAAACGTCCTCAGCATTGAAAGGGTTAAAGCATAAATATATGAGGCAAAAAATTTGAATAAGAGTTGTTGGTTGGAGTCTAATAAACAGTCCTCCAACTATTTCCCATTAAATGCCTTTGCAAGAAAAAAATTCAAAAATAATCAACTTTTTCGTGGGGGGGGGGGGGGGGGGGATGAAAGGGGTTAAGGTGTGATTCACACTTCCCCACTCATCTCCTGGCATCATATTGAGAGCTGACAAAAGGCATAAGAAAACCCTAGCTGTTAGATTGTGCAGGCATTTCCGCACTATGACCCACTCACGCTCAGAGAGAGAACCAAGGCCACATCACATCACATATATCACTACAATGTCAATAATACATTAGAAAAATATCAGAAAAATGATTAAACTGACTTTATTCAAAATTTAATGCACTATCATTGTATTGAGTTGAAGATTTGTATTTTTCAAACGAGAAATGAGCATTTTATTCAAAATTTACATATGTTTACATATATATTGAAGTTTATTTTTTGGAAAAAACAAAAAAACAAATTTCATTAAAAACATATTTCATTAAAAATGTACTCATGTCATTCTACAGAACTTATGCATTATCATTTGTATTGAATTGGAAATATTTGAAATTTTTCTAAGACACTTGAAGGGTTTGCACTTTTTTTGAAAAAAGCAATTTGTGCATTTTATTCAAAATTTAAATATGTAATTGTTTCTACGGAGCATAATTGAACTGAAAATGTTTGAGATTTTTCTAAAACACTTGAAGGCTTTGCACTCTTTTTTGAAAAATGATATGTGTATTCTACTCAAAATTTACATATGTCATTGTTTCTAAAATCAGAACATATGCATCATTATTTCATTGGAATGAACATAACTGAAATTTTGCTAAAACACTTTAAGGCTTGCATTTCTTTTTGAAAAAAGAAGTGCATATTTTATTAAAAAATTACTCATGTTATTCACATTGTTTCCACAGAACATATCCATCATTATTGTATTGCATTGAAAAGGATTACAAAAATTCTAAAACACTGCATTTTATTGAAAAATGAAATGCATATTTCATTCAAAATTTACATTTGTCATAGTTTCTACAGAACAAATGCATCGATCATTATTGCATTGAATTGAAAATGATAGAAATTCTTCTAAAACACAAAAAGAAAATCGCCTTTTTTATTCAAAATTTACTCATGTCATGCACATTGTTTCTACAGAACATATGGCTGATCATTGTATTGTGAAACTGCGAACAGCTCCGGGCAGGAAAGTGTTAAATAAAGACTCACAGGGTGAATCACTGACATTTTTTATTGCGAATGTGATCAGGCAACTTCTCTCTGACTTACACAGCAAACTCACTCACTTAACCCTACAATCCGTAAAGAACTGTGATCTTTTAACCCTTATGCTGCTGATGGCTAATTTGGCCAATATAAAATGATGCAAAAATCCTGAAAAATGACTGAAACCCTGTCAAATGGGTACTCATATGAGAGTACTCAGCGAGAGCTTTCTAATGAATACCAACATGACAGGGTTTAGATGGTTTTCAAAGATTTTTGGGTTCTTGTGCATTGGGCGAATGTAGCCTCAGCATTGGAAGGGTTAACACTTGGTTCAGTCTGTTCAGGGCAATGTGTAGGTCATGCTATAGCCTGCGAAAGTCATAATAAAATCCATGAAATTGATTGCAAATGTGTCATCACTGCCATAAAATTCTGGCATTTTCTAATAAATAGTTGATGCCAAAAATGAATGATGAACATGTTTTGAAAGGTACTTTAACCAAAGCATTGAATTTGGACCTTTAGAAGTGCATTTTGTGGAAAATATGGACAATCTTTTGCTGTTGCAACAGTAAACCAAAAGATCATGGCTCGCATGCACTTTGACAGCGCCACCTACATGATATGGCGCCAGTTTCTAAGAAAACAAAGAGTGCACAACACAAGTGGATAGCCATTGTTGAACTACACTGTAGCACATAGGGGACCTAATTTGCTGACTAGATTATAGCTAGCTAACTTCATGATAAAACTTTTATTTTTCTCCTTTTTATTGTGGGAGGAACATGGGAAGCCGAATAATCTTGCACTCGTGAGTGATTTTGTGTCTTGGGTCCAGCCTTGGAAGATTATAATGATAACTTGCACAAGATTATTTGTCTTCCCATCCACTTATGATGGAACTTCTATATACTCATATCTGCAATATATTTATTTGCAACATAACATGAAACAATCCTGGATGACATAAGAGAGATTTCAGGTGCAGATAGGATGGAAGTAATTAATATGAATCTTCCTCAAACCGAACAACCCTAGATTACACAAGGGAGATTTCTATTATACGACTAGATGCAGGTAGGATGGAAGTAATTAATATGAATCTTCCGTAAACCGAACAACCCTGAAAAGACCACTCTCCCACAATTATTATTTTCATGGTCCATTTCCCTCTCATGTTGGTTTCCCTCAAAATCACATTCCGCCCAACGAAATTGACGTCGTAAGTTTCCGCCCTGCCATGCATATAAGGTATCCATTCCCCTGACTGCTTCAGGGCTGCATCCGATCATTCATTACCTTTCGGATGATTATACGATATCTACCCACCGCAGATGGGGACATCTTCCGGACACATTCATCCCTTTCAGAAATTACCGATCGGGGTAATTATGACATCATACGTCCAGTACGACGCACCGATAATCATGTTTAATCTCCCGAGAATGGCAAGATAAATGATAATCACAAGCTTGCCTTGGTTAAGCGGACTTGGTTTGAGTGTAATTTATATGATTTTGAGTGCAGAGACAGTGTGGACCATTCTCCTTATTTGTCTGCTTAACCCATTAACGTCAACAGCGGCCAAAAGCAGCCTGACAATTTTGAAAAAAACTTTCAGGCTAAAGCATAATTGGGAAAATATTTGAATGAGAAATGATATTCAGAACATTTCCCACAACTCTCCTTCAAATATTTTGTAAAATCATTCTTAGTTCCTAAGTTATGATCAAAAGTATCAAACATCCAGACGACAATTTCTTGAGGATATCTTAAGCATTAATGGGTTAAGGGGACTTGGTTTGAGTGTAATTTACATGATATTGAGTGCAGAGATGGGTGTGGACCGTACTTCTATTGTTTGCTTTAAATGATGCATCTTGGGATAGCCAAAAATGAGACTCTCGAGATTACTTTAATGATTACTTGAGTGTCTTAGTGGTCACAAACAGACTTTGGTGAAAGGGGTCGTTCGCCTTAGAGCTTAATTATCATTCTTTAAGAGAAACGCAACTATTATCTATAGCTAAATCTTCAATTAGGAAAGTAGATTATTTCCTAAGAAATTAGTAGGGATAGGTAAAAAGCTTATTTTGATATTTCATAAATCATGCGTGGCAGTTTAATTTCGCTACTATACTTTTGTTGTTTATCTAATGGTTGTTGTGTTATTTTTGCCTGGGCTGAATGGTGCCAGCCGGATTGTTTACAGGTACGGGATCCAGAGTTCCATCCCATATATATATACTTGGGTTAAATTAGTAATTGATTCAATGAATACTAACATGATTTGATTTGATTTGATTTTATTCGGTCTAGTACAATGTGTATTACATAGCATTTGGCATACAAAAAAATATCATATATAAAGGTGACTAGTTGGAGTGTCATTAACTGCTATGCAATAGAAATCTAACCAGACACAGGATATATACACTAAAAGTTAGAAACCTATTTCCATAGTGGTCCCAGTCTGCCCAGAGTCCAATGGCATCACATGTAATGATCAACCTCACTGCTCAAGATTGACATAACAACAATATATCATATAGTATAATACAAACATTCAGACTAGAATTGATGAATTTCTTTTTTTTCTTATGAATCAGAGAGGATTGACATGAAATGTTTTTTGCATCTCACTTTAAAAAGAGATTTACTGAACGTAGTCTGGATCTCATCTGGCAAAGAGTTCCAGATTTTGGCACCTATGTAGTGGAAGGACTTCATACCATATGAACCAGCCTTTGGTAAAATCAAAGCATTAATACTGTGTCTGGTGTAATAGTGGTGTGATTCATTTACTCTTTCAAAAACCTGAAGATACTCTGGGGCCTGTTCATCGATGCAGTTAAATACATGGCTTGCGGCCAGATATTTTATTCTGTTTTCAATGCTCATCCACTTAACCTCATTGAAGTCGTTGGCTACCAAGTGTGTTCTGTTTGAGTAGTTTAAAACATATCTAATCATTTTATTTTGTACGACCTGAAGGCGACTCTGTAAGAATTTTGGTAGACCGTGGTAATAGAAATTGCTGGCGTAGTCTATTCTCGACTGAATCAATGCCATGCAGACAGTTTTTCTGCAGTACTGATTTAGGAACATTTTCTTTCTGTAAAGGAATTTGAGACTGGCATTAGCCTTATTGATGATTTTATGAGCCATAGATTTTCCTGACAGGTCTTGGTCTAGTTGACCCCCCACGTATGTTACAACCTCTTTCCCTCCCACTTTGATACCATTACATGAGATTCTTAGAAATTTATGTTGTTTTAACTTCCTATTTGAGGCAAATAGGATAGACTCTGTCTTTCCCAGGTGGAGTGAAAGTTTGTTGTCTATCAACCACACATTTAATTTGGTAAGTTCCTCGCTGAGCTTTTGTTCAATATCAATGATGTTCTTCCCTCTGATCAAAAGAGCCGAATCATCAGCATACAACAAAAGATCACAGTCAACAGCTGATTCCATATCATTCACGTACATTAAAAACAATAAAGGTCCCAGTATAGAGCCCTGGGGTACGCCACACGTAACTTCCCCGCAATCTGATAAAGTGCCCTTTATGTCTATATATTGAGATCTGTTGGATAGGTAGGAGTTGAACCAGTTCACTGACGCATCATCACATCCAACAGCACCAAGTTTATCAGACATTATGGCATGGTTGACTGTATCAAAAGCTTTTTGCAGGTCAATCATAACCATTCCTGTATATAGGCCCTTGTCCATGCTAAACTTGATCCTGTCAGAGAGATCGATGAGAGCAGTTTCTTTGGAGTACGACTTTCTGAAACCTGACTGATATCTATAGAGAATATTATGCTTATCTAAATGCTTACTTAGCTGATCATACACAATCCTTTCAAATATCTTTGACACTACAGGGAGGATTGAATCTGGGCGGTAATTCCCAACTTCACCCCTGCCCCCCTTTTTATATAGGGGAACAACCCTTGCTTCTTTGAAAGCTTTAGGTACAGTTGACTGAGATAATGAGAGATTGAGTATGTGGGTGATGGGAGAAGCTATGACAGAGCACCCATCCCTAATAAACTTGGCAGAAATACCGTCCAACCCTGTAGCTTTCTTAGTGTTAACAGTACTTATTAATTTGTATACAGTACTTTCTGTGACAGTGGAAAAAACAAAAGAATTTTCAAGGACCCCTTTTTTGGAATAAAAGGATTTAACCTGTATTTTATTAAAAAGTCCACTTGGAGGTTTCAATTTCTTTACCAGGTCATCTGCAACATTACAGAAAAAGTTACAGAACTTGTTTGCTACAGATTTTTTGTCAAAACAAGTTTCACCATTTCCCGTGTCAAGCCCTATATTTGCCTGCTCTGACCTGGTAGAGAAAGACACCCCCATGTCTTTCAGACATTTCCAGACATGACAGGGTTTAGATGATTTTCAAAACATTTTGCGTTTTTGTGCTTGGGACAAAGGCAGCCTTAGCATTAGAGGGCTCAAAGGCTCTATCACACACTGGTGCAACAATGTTAAAGTTGGACAGCCCTGCATCGTGCATCAACCAAGAGCAGCAGGTTCCTAACTGCCCTATCAGTCATGCCTGAATAAGGTGTTAACCCTTATGCTGTTGGTGGCTAATTTGGCCAATACAAAATGATGCAAAAAAACCTGAAAAGTTACCGAAACCCTTGCAAATGGGTACTCATCTGAGAGTACTCGATGAGAGCTTTCTAATGAATACCAACATGACAGGGTTTACATGTTTTTCAAAAATATTTGCGTTCTTATGCTTTGGACAAAAATAGCCTTCGCATTGGAAGTGTTAACCCTCAAACTGCTAGTGGCAAATTTGGACAATACAAAATGATGTGAAAAACCTAAAAAAATACTGAATCCCTGGCAAATGGGTACTCCTCTAAGAGTACTCAGCGATAACTATCCTATCTAGGCATGAATGGGTTAACTTAAATAGAGCAGCATGCAGGTCCCTAACTGCCCTATCAGTCATGCCTGAATAAGGTGTTAAGGGCCATCATGGAGTGTCCACATCAAAGCCGCTGACCAATGAAGTGGACCACTCCATTACTGCAGCCAATGATGGGCTCTCACGGGCCATTGACCAGCACTGACCATCTGACCACACACCTGTTCACTATTGTACACTATTGTTCCTAACGAGATTCGAGAGTCCGAGTCATTCAGGGTCGACCCAGTCAATCAGTATTAGAAATACTCACAGTGCTATATGGCTTGATATCAAAGAAGCCATCACAGCAGGTTTAACCCATTAATGCTCACAGCGGCTAAAACAGGCCTGACGATTTTGGATATATTTTTCTAACAAGGCATTTTTGGGGGGAATATTTGAAGGAGAAATGTTAACCAGAGGTCAAACAACAACTCTCCTTCAAATATTTTGATAACTTTTGCTTTATTCCCGACTTATATTCAAAAGTACGAAAGTAGCAGACTATACTTTCTAGAGAAACTCTGAGTGTGAATGGGTTAAAGAGTGCGAGTACTCAATGATAATTTCATTGACCAACTGGTGTGACCAGAGAATTGAGAGCACACTAATGACCATGGGTTGGGAAATTTAACCTTTAGTTAGCAAATAACTGAATGGTATCCCTTCCAATGCTCAGATGCTACTTTCAACCAAAGCACAAGAACGCCAAAAGATGTCTGAAAAACATCCAAACCCTGTCATGTTGGTAATCATTGGATAGATCTCGCTAAGTACTCTCAGATGATTACTCGCATGCATCATTTTGTATTGGCCAAATTAGCCACCAGCAGCAAAACGGTTAAGACTCAATCTTGAAATTTTCGTCTGCATCTTTATTACTTTTCAATAATTCAAAAATGAAGACTGGTCTCTGTGAGAATTAATGGGTTAAAGAGTGTTAGTCTGCAATAATAATTTCATTGACCAACTGGTGTGAACAGAGAATTGAGGGTACACTAATGACCATGAATTGAAAAATTTAAATCTGGTGGAAATATGGGTATTATGGACAATATGAGGGGGTCTGATCTGAGAGGGCTGCTAGCAGCTGGTGTCCTAAAGAGGACCCGTGTCAGTGCCCTTACAAAGTGAACCTGGGAATACCAAGGAATTTCCAGGAATATCCTAGTAAAATCCCTCTATGATACTTTTGAAAATAACTTTGAAATTAAGCATTAATTTGAAAAATATTTGAATGGGGGGTGGTTAATTACATTCTGATGTACATTCCTCCTTCAAACATTTTTTGAAAATTACTTTTGTTAGAGATATGTAACTAAGATACCTTTTGGACAGTTTTGGGTGCTAAACTTGCATGAATGGGTTAATCTTTCCAATGCTGAGGCTATATACTTTCATCCAAAGCACAAGGACGCAATCCAAACCCTGTTATGTTGGTATTCATTGGATAGCTTTTGGTGAGTACTCTCAGATGAGTACCCATGTGCCAGGGTTTCTGTCAATTTTTCCCGTTTCTGCATCATTTTGTATTGGCCAAATTAGCCACCAGCAGCATAGTAAAGGGTTAGTTGTCAGAGACTGTTACTTACTCATCATAGCAGAAACTGAGTAGAATTAAGAGTAACGAACACTATGATTATCAGTCAGTCACTCACAGATAATCTTATTTTCAGAATGATTGAATTATGGCGACATACATGTAAGTACTTAAACATCATGAGTGATCCTGTAATACCTTTTGTCACTTCTTAAAGGCTTTTAATTAGGAAGCTTCATGCGCTCTCAGTGAGTCACATGGTGCAAAAATTGGCGTCTTGCCAACAAATTGACGCATGTTAACCCTTTCATACCAAGAGCTCATTTGAAAAGCACTTGCCATGATCTATGACACTTTTGCCCCCTCCTCCCCTAGCACTACCTAGTTCTAGGGGGGGGGGGGGGGGGGGGGGGGGTGAGGGGGCAAAAAGTTAGGGGGAATCCCCAAATTCTGAACTAAATTTTTCTTCTTTTTTTTGACCCCCCCCCCCTTCCCTCGAATTCTGAATATCCAGGACACCCTCCCCCCAATTCTGAATTGTTTTCCAGTCCCCACCAACACTTTCTTTTTGAAATGGAAAAGCCCTTATAAGAATTCTGAATAATCAGGACATCCTCCCCTAAATTTGTTACCCTCCCTCCTCCTGATTCTGAATGGTTTCTGATCCCCCAACACTTTTTTAGATGGAAAAAGCCCTTTATATAAGGATAACAAAGGGTGGATTGAATCTATATTCACAAGCAACAAATCACATTCATGAATTACAAGTTATAGTTGTAGGCCAGTTCAGCGTATTATGCGGCATCCATTCATATTCAAATGAAATTACATACTACGCCTTGTAACAAGATTTATATTGTCATAATCCAATGCATTTTTTTCATATAAGAACTCATCAGTACATAATGGGCTATCAAGGTATTTATTAATATTCAAAGCAAATTAATTACCTACTTCAACCCTTAATGAGATTTACAATGACTTTATCCAATACATTTTTTTCATATAAAAACCCTATAGGCACATAATAACAATATAGATGATAATCACAACATGCTGTAAAAGTTCCATCAATACATTATTACTGTGTTAACCCATTACTGCTTAAGAGTTCCTCCAGCAATTGTCGTCTGGATCTATGATACTTTTGAAAATAACTTTGGAATTGACAATGATTTTACAAAATATTTCAAGGAGAGTTGTTGGTAATGTTCTGATTAACATTTCTCCATCAACATTTTTCTTAAATATGCTTTCCCTTAAAAGATTTCATCAAAATTGTCAGGCTGATTTGACTGCTGTGAGTATAAATGGGTTCATCTACATATGCTACTGCAAAACCAACCACTATATCTGAGACAAGTAAACAGAATCATAAATTGATTGGTAGGATGTATATATATTGCATCATTAACTTTTCCTCATGAGGTCGATCTATCTAGAAGCTATCAGGATAACATTTCTTAACCCTAATGCTGCAGGTGGCTAATTTTGCTAATACAAAATATGATGCAAAAAGCTGAAAAATGACCGAAACCCTGGCAAATGGGTACTCATATGAAAGTACTCAGCAAGAGCTATCAAATGAGTACCACCATCACAGGGTTTGGGTGATTTTTCTTTTTTTTTTTTGCATTTTTGTGCTTTGGACGAAAGTAGACTTAGCATTGGAAGGGTTAAGCATCTTGATATAGACTCCACAATAATCAGACACTTTCCATGCTAGCACATGTTTTCCTTATCCCTTCTTCATTATCTAGATCCAGATACTGTAATAGCTTCATCACTCAAATGGAACACTGATATGCAAACCATAAGGCTTGTCGGTATAGCCAGTAGGGCATCTGGGCATCATTTGGACACACAAACGTTCAAAAAAATTTTGAGAGGATTTTTTTTTAAATTGCCAATTAAATGCATATTATTGCACCTCAGTATGATTTCAATGACATTGTATGAGGATATTATGTCTAATTTCAATAAATAAATACATGTTCATGGTTATTATTTCACCTGAAAAAGATACCTAAATACATGAAAAACCTCTTAAAATCAAACTCACAGTAAGGCAGTGTTTTACCATTTTACACTTTTATTCATGGCTTGCCACTATTCAGCTTATAATGATAATATTAGTAATATGATAATAGTAATAATAGTAATAATAATAATGATAATAATAATAATAGATAATAAATGATAAACAATAATAATAATAATAATAATAATGATAATGATAATAATAACAATAACAATAATAATAATGATAATAATAATAATAATAATAATAATAATAATAATAATAATAATAATAATAATAATAATAATAATAAGTAATGTCGGAGGAAGTAACAATAAAACAAAGGTTAAGAGTTGCGCTTCACCACAGGTTAGTGTTGAGATTCATCAAATTTATGAGAAATCGTCCCACCACTAGTATCTACAGTCATGCATGATCTGAGGAAACTCCCCCAGAATTAATCCTCGTGGGGGGTCCCCTGCTTCTCATTGTCATATACTGACTGACCATGGTCAGTGAAGAGTGTAAACTGTAATCGCCGATACAATCCTTATTTCATGGGGATAGGGTTGCTTACTGGTCAAGATGATCATATGTGCACTAGCAAAGGTTCATGATAGTAAAGGTGACTGACTGGACTAGGTTTTTCCTACACTGTGTGGCCACGAGATCTATAAATAGAACCAAGAGAATCGCGCTGCTTAGCTGTTTAACAGATGGTTTTCTCATTAAATGAACTGGCTAGAAATTCTTACGCTGGGTCAGACTGATCACTCACTCAGATGTATGCTTCCTTTAAGGAAGTAAGCGCTCTATAATTCTATACACTTGCATTGAGGTGCTGGTATTTCATTATTTGGCAATATTTTTTTGTTCTTTGTGTGATAAACTGCATTCATTCTGGATGGAAAAATTTTGCAATGTCAGAATTAAAGACTACATGGACGCAAAAGAAAGACTCAATATAACCAAAAGTGACAAGATTACTAGCAGGACACAGAATTTAAGAGATAGCCTTCTCACAAACCATGTGGCATCATCAAGCAACAAGTGAATTGACATTAACATGCTTCATTTAAGGACTATTTCTTGGTGTATTAGCAAATGTGGTGAGTAATTTGTCACAGCCAGAGGACTTAATTTCAATGGTGCCGGGACTACACGACAACCCATACTCGATACTGATAAGACAAGTGGCTAACGTCGTTAAAAGACAATAAAAGTCCTGGACATTCCGGCTGGGGTGTTCTATATTTATCCCTTAAAAGCATTTGCTTATGGATATGGGAATGATAGCGTTTTCGCCAGAGTCGGTCACCTTTACTTAATAAACCTTTGGCACTAGCGATAGTCCAATAATCAATCATACAGTTGTGAATTTTCTAGATGACTGCATTATAGGATTCTAAGATCACTGTAATCACGAATGTCGTTCACCGGATACGCAACCAGCAGATCTTGCTCAACAGCCTCGGCACGACTCCTAGCGAAGGTGTTGACGAGAACCTGACTCAAGATGTGCACTCTGCACATGTGCAACTTTCTCAATAATGTAAACAATTATACGAAAGCCCTCATTCATATTCGTCTGTCTCCGGGTGACATCACACTGAGGCCAGATTAGATGTGCCCAGGGCTTTATAATGGACCCTATGGAAGTTTGGTCAGTGGCGATGAATCAATGTTCATCTAAGCTTTAACATTAGAACTGTATACTATCTAATAAATTTGTATTTTTCAATTGTGCTGTAAATGAAATTTGAGGTTGTTTCCATTCTCATAAATTTCTTTAAGACGAAAATATCATATAATAGTAAAAAGAATGTAACCTTGACATACATGTCAAAGTCATAACCCAAGACATGTTATAACATGTTTTTTCCATGATCATTTTAACGCTTCTAATGCTGAGGCTACTTTCGTCCATCTTTAAGAACAAGAATGGAAATATTTTTGAAAACCATCTATATCCAGTCATGTTGGTATTCATTGGATAGCTCTCGCTGAGTACTCTCAGAAGAGTACCCATTTGCCAGGGTTTCAGTTTTATTTTTCAGGTTTTCTGCATCATTTTGGTTTTTAGTAATTTTATTTTTTGGTTTTTCACATCATTTTGTAATGGTGAAATTAGCCAGTGCAGCAGCATAAGGGTTAACAGGGTTTACAGCATCTCTGGTATGTACTTGCCTGGCCTACATTATACATTAGAAACCTGAGCATTCCTGTAGCACGTGGACGTACCCATAAGGCACCATCTTATATAGAGACCTCTTTAAGATCAAAGGGAGTCAGGGTCCAGGTGGGAGCGCAATACTTCCTCTCATCTCCTTCCAACAAATCTTGTATAACTGTTTCGTAACTGCCCCTGCTGCCCCCTGGCTGCAGAAATGGGAACCAGGTAGCGCAGGTGCACTTCAAAGAGAGTTATTTCCTTGTTGAACATTTTCAAGGTGAAAACGCCCCCTTTATTTGTTTCTATAATGATTTTATGAAGATCTATCCTTTGACAATGGAATGTAATGCGCCTTTGAGCATGTTTATATGGATAGGGCGCAATATCAAATGACAATATCATTATTATCATTATTATTATTATTATTATTATTATTATTGATATGAAGATGCTGTGTGAGAGTTAAACAAACATTATCCAATGATTTAAGTAGAAAAATTATTTCTCCAGAGAAATCTTTGACTTGTAGATAATACAGATCTAGTTCATTTGCAAAATTCCACTTCTTTTGCTCTACTTATCATTTATATTGCTGTTACACCCTGCATGTTACACTTTAATGGTTATTTTGTAGTCGGCCAAGAGCCCTGGCAGCTGGTGTTTGCTATGTAAAATTATTACCTATTTGAAATAAAGATTATCTATCTTTCTTTCTATCTATTTTCTTTGGTCATAGTTGACAAACCATGAAAAGAAAATCTTTGAAAAAAGGGTTTCTTCATTTACCTAATTATTGAAGCTCAGACTTCCAAGGAAGACATGGCTTTTTCAATGTGAATCCAAGATCACATGACAAGCTGTGAGCCAATAGCACTAGATCTCGAGTGAGCAGCTCCAAATATCAACGAAAAATCCATCCAAAAGAATATCATCCACTATGATACTCTTGCTATAATGAGATGATTATTAATCTTAATGTCAACTGCTATGAAAAGGGCCTGCCCTGATAGCTGTGTGGTCTAAGGCATTGCCACTGACTGCTAGCTGTCTCTCACCACTGTCCGGGTTCGAATCCCTGCACCCAGGGCATGTAAGAAAGTTGCCAGTGACTTGGGGTTAGGTGGTGGTTTTTGCCGGATACTCTGATTTCCTTCACCAGTTACAACTGGCTAGTCACAAATAACTTAGCCACAATATGGCAGAAAAAGTAACTAAAAACGAAATTCCAAATTCCGAAACTACTAGCGGAAATCTAAACTCTGGAATGCTCAAACGTAGGTAATGTTAAATGACTTGGATAATAATCAACTCGATTCCCAGCTTCATTTGCTAAAGGATTGTAGAATTAGCCAGTGAATTGTCTATCAAGCCTTTTAGAATGAAGGAAAACTATTGGGATCTATAAGATTGTTTTGATTGTGGGTAAGTAAGCCCCACCATCCCCCCTTTCTCATTTAACCCGTTGATACATTCTTCAGAAATTGTTGTCTGGATCTAAGATACTTTTGACAATAGCTTTTGGATTGAGAATGACTTCACAAAATATTTGAAGGAGAGTTGTTGGTATAATGTTCTCATACACATTTATCCTTCAAATATTTTGCCAATTCTGCTTTATAATAGACTAAAAGATTTCATCAAAACTGCCAGGCTTGTTTTAGCTGCTGTGAGCATTAATAGGTTAAGAAACTCATTTCAGTCAAAATCCCTCATTTTACCCTGTGTCATGATATCTATATTAATGTCACTTCTCCCAGCTTTTACAGACTTAAATGGCCTGCTTTCTATCTCTAGCTGAGATTAGAATAGGTTTGTGTACTCCTAGAATATACATAATTTAACACATCGATGCATTATATAGAGCCCAAAACTGCCTG
The DNA here is from genome assembly GCA_963942565.1 of Maea johnstoni. NCBI lineage: Eukaryota > Metazoa > Annelida > Polychaeta > Spionida > Magelonidae > Maea > Maea johnstoni. The sequence continues at coordinate 6,621,745 of OZ012686.1, read as the reverse complement.
ACTATTTTGGTGATATCTCTCTATACTTTTTAACCCATTAATAATCTGAATGATCAAAAGCAGCGTGACAATTTTGATGAAATCGTGCAGGGAAAAGCATAGATAAGAAAACATTTGATTGAAAAATGGTGATCAGAACATTTCCAACAACTCTTCTTCAAATATTTTGTAAAGTCTTCCTGAATTCCAAACTTACTGTCAAAATTATCTTAGATCCAGACAACTTATGTAGGAACTCATGCAAAAATGGGTTAATTAAGAAAGTTTTGATGCAAACTGCGATACCCAGAAGTGGATATCATCAAAAGCCATAACCCACGACCCGATGTACAGTTTTATTAAGTGTGCACATGTCGTTGTGTCATAAGAAATTTTAACTGTGATTTTCAACCCAAAAGACCCAATAATGTAGCTTGATCTAAAGATCAAGAATGGAGGCTATACTTTTTAATTAAGACAGTTTTGATGTAAACCATGATACCCAGAGGTGGATATCATCAAAAGCTATAACCCGTGGCCTGATGTACAGTTTTATTAAGTGTGCACATGTCGTTGTGTCATAAAAATGTTTTTATCATGATTTTAAATCCAAAAGACCCAAAAATCTTGATCTGAAAATCAAGAATGGAGGCTATACTTATTAATTAAGAAGGTTTTGATGTGAACCGAGATAGCCAGAAGTGGATATCATCAAAAGCCATAACCCACGACCCGATGTGAAGTTTTATTAAGTGCGCACATGTCGTAGTGTCGCGGGTGACTATGAAGGTCAACGTACGTCCAACCACTGGGCCGAGATTTTCACAGATGACTTACCTGCCTATGTACCGCTCTAGCTTTTATTGTGATTTAAGCCCATTTTGAAATCAGTGATATCATAAAAGGTTTGCCGTTTTATTAAAACCATTGGTTCGGAAACGTCTGGCCCGGCACGCGGAGATTTACGCCGATCGAAGAATGTGATTTTTACATAATCAAGCAATTTAGATGAGAGTACTTGTCTTTATGAGAAGTTTGATTGCTGGGGGAAATCTGTTTCATCCTAATGGTCCATGGGCAGCGCATTTCTTGCTTGGAGCGAGCTAGAGCGGCCATTTATCAGCCAAATGGACACCTGCTATATAACGCTCAGATCAGTGAAGAATCGCGTGGTCTCCGACGGGTCGTAAAGCTACCTGCCAAGTGTTAACCCTTCCAATACTATTTAGGCTACTTCTGTCCAAAGCACAAGAATGCAAAATATTTTGACAAACATCTAAACCATGTCATGTTGGTATTCATTGGAAAGCTCTCGCTGAGTGCTCTCAGATGACTACCCATGTGCCATGGTTTCAGTCATTTTTCAGTTTTTTTTGTGTTATTTTGTAACGGCAAAATTGGCCACCATCAGCATAAGGGTTAACCTTATTACTACCAACATTATATGACCTAGAACAGTACCACCTGGCACAAAAAACTTTTAATCAATTTAAGGATTGGCACCTATAGAAACTTTCATGATACGATACAATATTGATATTTCCTATAACAGTTCGATACCTAATAAATAATATTTCAACTTTACTGTCTGTCTCCCAGGTACTTAATTTTTTTGGTTATTTTTTTTTGTTTCTATTAAAGATTTAAAGATTTTAAAAGAGTACCTAATTTTGTTTAATTAAGCATTGTCAGCCTCAGAAATTTCTCTAATAAATAGCAAACATCCTTCGCCCAGAGATGCTCAGGCAGCAATTAAGTCCTTGAGAATTCACACATATTTCAAAATTCAAGCGATACGATACGATACGATAACTTTTTTGATATAATAATTTTTCCCATTTGATACCGGTATTTGGTAGAGTATCGAGTACAGATACCTATCCCTTAAGTATTCAACTCACAGAGGTGATCTAAGATGACATGTTCCAAGGCACAAAGAGACCCTTAGCATGTAAATAGGTTAAATGGTTATCATATGATGCATGACAATCACAGCTAAAGAGCAGATGCAAGGATATTGGAATATCAGGGGCGTCTGAGGGAGGGAGTGGGGATGGGTGGCAGTGGAGGCAGGCTGGGAGGAGGGGGGAAGTAATATTATACTGTTACTCAAAGAAAGGCTTGAGAAATGATGTATTGTGAGGGAGGGAGTGGTATTAAGGGTGGGGGTGGGGGCAGGCTGGGAGGAGGGGGGAAGTAATAATACTGTTACTCAAAGAAAGGCTTGAGAAATGATGGATTGTTCACTCAGTACAAGCAGCATATGCTGGAGGCCTCACTTTGGGAAGCTTCACTGACTTCATGAAACACCCCCATTTTAAGTAGCAGCTGTCAGCAGGAATGATATTATGTATCTCAATACTCCTGGCCCTCTATTGTCAAACCCCGAGACTCCCTACTGGGGCATGAAATAGGAGAGTTGTATAGTGAGGCCAGTGTGTAATAACAAAGGTTTATGTACAAAGTACTATGTACCTTCGATCTTAGTCCTCTATTGTTGAACCCCTAGACTCCCAGCTGGGGCATGAAATAGGTGAGTTAACCAGCAGTTAACCCTTAACAACAAAGGTCTTAAGTATTGTGTATCTCAACACTGTCCTTGCCCTCTATATTGTCCAATTAACCCTGAGACCCCCAACTGGGTCATGAAATAGGAGAGTTGTACCTCTATTGTCCATCCCTTAAACTACATGGGGGCATCCCTCTATTAGAGATGTAATTTAGCCTGATATGAAGTTGAGGTCATTATACAGTGAAACCTCAGAGATGTGAACACCTAGGGATCAAGGCAAAAGCATTCACCTTAAGAGGGTGTTCACATCTCACAGGTCTTATTTAATGCAAAAGGTTTTAAATGGGACCAAGAAATTATGTTCACTATAGAAGGTGTTCACATCATAGTCTTAGCCAGCAGGGCGTGGGCATCAGTTGGAAACCCAAACACTCAAAAAACACCGTTTAAGATACCCAAATTGTCAATTGTCAATTTCAAGCACAAAAATCAATTTTTCCACCTCAATGTAATTCCCATAACATTGTATATTAAGAATATCATATCTCATTTCAAAAGGTAAATACATGTTTATGGTTATATTCTGAGTATATTAATTGTGGTTTCTCTTGAAATATTATTAACAAATTTCAGCTTTGGCATCAAGTTTCGGAATCCTGGATAAGACCCTAGGTTAGGGACCTCATAACTCTTTATATAAAGGCCATAAAACAGGAAAGATGTCATGGCAATGATGTGGCAGGGTGTTAAGTACAAAACAAATTTGGAATTTGGAATTTATAATTTTCATCACTTTTCTGCCACATTTAGGATATTTGTTTTGACTTAAGCCAGTTATAACTGGTTGAGGAAACTGGAGTACCCGGCAAATACCACTGACTAACCCCAAGACACTGGCAACTTTTTCACATGCCCCGGGCGGTATTCAAACCTGGGCAATGGTGAGAGACAGCATTTAAAAGCAGTTAATGGCAACGCCTTAGGGCCCTTGGTCAACTGAGTATTAGGTATTATAACGTTTCTAACCCTCTATTGTCCATCCCCCTAACCTCTAAGGGGTATAAAAGAGGATAGATGTTGCTCCATTGTAAAGCAACAAAACCCAATAGAGTATTAGGGTTCTCAGCTTGACTGGCCCTCTATTGTCCATCTCCTTAACCTCAAAGGGGCATAACATAAGCGTTACAGAGATTTAGGCAAGCATTTTAAAGACAAAGGTCAATATAAACTATTGAGAACATGAGGGGCGAGTGTAGAACATGATTGCGGTCAGCCTGTCACCTTGTGCCGCAATAAAACACGGCAATAAAGTGCCTGGGCTTCCCTATACACATGTCCAGTGTCTCGGCCAAATGGCTTGACCGGCCCTCTTTTGTCCATCCCCCTAAACTCTAAGGGGCATAACATAAGCGCTACAGAGATTTAGCTAAGCAGTTTGAAGAAGACAAAGGTCAATATAAACTATTGCGAACATGAGGGGCGGGTGTAGAACATGATTGCGGTCAGCCTGTCACCTTGCGCCGCAATAAAACTCGGCAATAAAGCCCATGGGCTGCCCTATACACATGTCCAGTGCCTCGGCCAAATGGCCGCTGAAGCCAGCCAGTGGAAAATGGAATCTACTGCGCTGGCCATGGACCGGCCATAAAGAAATGGTTTTATTGTCGGGCATGACTATTCTCCCACTTGCGGCCCTGCCTCCTCATCAGCTTAAGTACACAATGAAAAGAGACAGCCTCTCATGTAAGAGAGCATCATGGGAGATTTTGAGTTGCCGCGGTAACGACCTCCGACCCAAGATTGTGAGGAATTGATTTTTCTGACTGATTTTGCTGAAAAAGGAACATAAACTATTGAAGAAATCTTATTTTCTAAGGTCAAAATTTTCAAATTGATTTTTGTGATTTTTCTCTGATTTAATGAGACCTCTTTTTTAAAAGGAACTTAAAGTATCAAATGATATTATAATTTTTTAAGATTTAAAGTTTCTGCTGATTTTGTTGAAAAAGATGAAACCTCTTTCATAGGAACTTAATATATTAAGGAATAGTTATTTTCTAAGATCAAAATTTTATAAGACTTGAAATTATTAATAAGATTATAATTTTATAAGATTAACTTTTTTCTGATTTTGCTGAAAAAGATGAAACCTCTTCAAAAGGACTTAAAATATTAAAGAATAATAATTTTCTTAGTTCAAAGTGTTCTAAAACTAAAAATTTTTTTTAAAAATTATAGTTTTCCAAGATTAAAAGGTCTCTTTTTCTCTTCTCTGATTTTGCAAAGTAAGAACAACCTCTCTTAAGAAAAATAGTAAATGTATAATATAATTTGAACTTATCCTATCATAAAAAGGGCAATTATATCTGAAAATATTAACATCAACTTTAAAACCAGCATACTCCTTATGTTACATTATGCCAATAAATTATGGGTAATGCCTTAATTCATTTCTGAGGGGAAGGGTGGTTTACAGGGTCAAAAGTTTGAGGGAGGAGTGTACTATTCAGTGATGATATCTGATATATTCTCATAAAGGCAAGTGGGTATGGGTTAGAGATAGGTAACAGTACTTAATACGCTGCCAAATATCAATATTGATTTGGGAAAAGGTATCGTATCGAAAAAAAGTTAATCATTGTGGGTGTCATTTGGACACCCAAACCCCCAAAAATCAACCCTCAGGGCACCCGAATGTTTCTGTGGCTAATTTCTTAAAAAGTCAATTTCAAGCATATAATTAATCTTTTACACCCCAATACAATTCCTAGGACACTGTAGGAGGATATCATATCTATGAAATACATATTTATGGAAACCGTTGTAATTTGAGTGCATTAAAGTGGCCTCCCTTGAAAAACATGATGCCTCAATAGTTTACAATGGCCAATTTTGGCCACCCAGTTTCTAAATCTTGGCTAAGATCCTGGCTACAGCCATGGATATGTTATCATACCAGTGTTTGACTTTAAGCAACTACACAATAGATTTACATAGAGTAAGGGTGACATTTGCTCTAATGTCCCACTGTGCGATAAAGTGCCGAACATTATGTACCCCTGCTCCATTCAAGATAGTACCGAACCGGCCCATGTTTCTTCATAATAAGCCGAATCAAGAAGCAGTAATGGCCGTTGTGGCTAGTTCGGTCAGTGTTAGTGTTCGCGTGGGACGAATCAAGGTGTCCGAAATCTGATCAGAGCCGGCCAGACCGCACATTCCTCCGTTTAATGTCCCTCTATTCATTCTGGACAGGCCGGGCAATGGCCATTGGCCATTAGAAGCCGATACTATTAGGATCTATGGCACTACCGGGACAACAGCATATGTAATCCGAGAGTTAATGCAAATCTCCCCTGGCTTAATTATTTAAGGGAGCAAATTATCAAGGAACGGTGCCTTGTTTCGATGCATTATCAGCCAACAAAAAATAGAAAGGGCTCATCTGCAATGCAATATGTAATAGGAGCTAATGCAAATCTCCCCTGGTTTAATTATTAAAGGGAGCAAATTATCATGGAAAGGTGCGCAGTTTTGACATTATCGGCTAACAAAGAGAGATTGTTCATTTGCAATGCAATGAAAACACTACTTATTTATTAAAGGGAGCAAATTTTCTACGAAAGGTGCCCATTTTTGACACATTATCTGCCAAGAAAAAAGAGAGAGCACTCATCTGCAATGCACTGCAATGGAAATATTTCTTAATTATTAAAGGGAGCAAATTATCAAGGAAAGTATGTGCTTGCTGTTGATGCATTATAGGCAAAAAAGAGTAAGTGGTAATCTGCAATGCAACATAAACATTTCTTAATTATTAAAGGGAGCAAATTATCAAGAAAAATGCGCCGTTTTGACACATTAGTTGGCCAAATATTAGGAAGAAAGAAAATGGAATACGCTCATCAGCAATGCAATGAAATAGAAACTCTCTTAATTTATATTTAAGGGAGCATTAGTTATCAGTGAAAGGTGCAAAGTTTTGGCACATTATGGGCCAACAAAAAATAGAAAGTGCTCATCTGCAATGCAATGGAAACATTTCTTAATCATTAAAGGGAGCAAATTATCATAAGAAAGGTGTGCCATTTCGACGCATTATCATGAAACAAAAAAAAGGAAGGGCTCATTTGCAATGCAATGCAATGGAAACATTTCTTAATAATTAAAAGGAGCAAATTATCAGGAAAGGACTGCGCAGTTTTGACACATTATCAACCGAAAAATAGAAAGCGCTCATATGCAATGCAATGAAAACATTTCTTAAATATTAGAGGGAGCAAATTATCAGGAAAGGTGCACATTGTATTTAAAAACCTGTGAAATCCATTTAATAATTCTGTCTATTGATTGGTCTTGGTCTTTACTAGTGCAATAAGGGCTAATATAATAGTGCCTCCAGCGGACAATATATATATAGCTATTATTGAGCCATGGTCACCAAAATTGCTTATTGATAGTGCTCCGGAACTAGAATATTTGGACACCCCTGTGCGCAGTTTTGGCGCATTATCCGCAAACAAAAAGTAGAAATCGCTCATCTGCAATGCAATGCTTAAAGGAAACATTTCTTAATTATCAAAGGGAACAAATTATCAGGAAAATGTTTGTTATTTTGATGCATTGTCGGCAAATGAAAACTAGAAGGCAATCATATACAATGCAATGAAAACATTTCTTAATTATTAAAGAGATCAAATTATCAGGGAAAGTTGCTTAATTCCAAAGTTATAATCAAAAGTTATAATCATACATCCAGGTGATAATTTCTAGAGGAACTCTAAGCATTAATGGAGTGCAGTCTCAGACTATTTACATCCTCAGTGGGAAACCTACCTTTTGCCTTTAAAATCAGGTTTTTGAGTGCAAAAGGATTTCTAAATTCCCCTTGTGAGAAAACAGTGTTTCACGTTAAGTGAAGACAAAATCTCAGGTGTTTGATCACGACAGGATTTGACCATCCCGCGATGTATGAAACTTGTCTTAGAGGGAGAATTAGTAAATTCCCCTGGAGGGATTTTAAGGCAGCATCAATGCGAGGGACATGATTCTCTGCACATGGTCACACGACTTAATGATACATGAAATAGACATGAAATACACGCATATTTACATAATGTCCAGCTGCATTGCAAAGTCCCATCTAAACGCAATCAACATGGGTTGACCCTTTCACTGCTAGTGGCTATCTTTAAAAGTCAACATAAAATGATGACAAAACGCTTAAAAATGACTGAAACCCTGACACATGGGTACTCATCTAATAGTGCTCAACGAGAGCTTTCCTTCGAATACCCATATGACTTGGTTCCGATGATGTTCATAATTTTTTGCATTGTTGAGCATTGGATGAAAGTAACCTGAGCACACTAAACAAAAAGCTGGGAAATGACTGAAACCCTGGCAAATGGGTACTCATCTGAGAGTGCTCAACGATAGCTAATCAATATGAATACCCACACAACTTGGTTCGGATGATTTTCATAATCTTTCGCATTCTTGTGAACTGGAGGAAAGTAACCTCGGCATCAGTAGGGTTAACGAAATACTACCAATCAGTGTGACCATTACAGGACTCAGCATGCACCGGAGCATGCATATACATGATATTACATACTGAGAACGCTTTATCCCACATTTCCGGACCACTGTGAGCCTGCATGCAGCCTTCATTATCAGTGTGGCTTACCGGCCTTACATTCGCATACATTAACCGACTGACCAACTGACCAAATGACCATTACCTGGACATTAGCGTAATGTGGTTGTCATTTGTAAAGCTAATGTCAAGGCCATAGTGGACTAATAGGTGAATTGTGAGGTTAATGAATAGTGAATGAGATTTCCTGAAAGAATGGGAACAATGTAAGATACGAATACCAGGTGATAGGTACAGGAAACAATGTGAGATACATATACCAGGTGATAAGTAGAGCTAACGAGTATTCCCCTGCTGTTATTTGTAAACAGGTATACATATAGCAGGTACTTATACTGACCTCAAAACAATAGAGTACTGACCCATAGTGCACACTTCTTCAAAAGACAACAGTGGGCACTTCCCTTGTACCCCCCCCCCCCCACCCCGATAGCCAAGTGGTCTAATGTGTTGCCAATGACTGATGGATGTCTCTCACCACATTGCCCCTACACATCTACAAAAGGCATGTCAGGTGCAAAAAGAGATTAAACGAGTTTTTTATATGATGGAAATCTCTCTATTCAGAGGTATATTGAATTTATCTTGACCCAACTATTTAGAACATGAATTGCCAGGGCTTTAAGGTCAGTCTGGGACTCTGGCCAACAGATATGAAGGAATCTTTACTTCAGATTTTGGGTTTAACCCATTAATTCTTGTTGCAGTCAAAACTGCGAGACTTTTAATGATATCTCACTGACAAAAGCATTATCTAGAAAATATTTGAAGGAGAATAGATCATTGAAACTCTATCTACTACTCTTCTTCCAATACAGTAGTTTGTGAATTAACGTTTGATTCCAAAATTATTTTCAAAGGTATGACAGGTCCAGACGACATTCATCAAGTAGATCTCATGGCATGAACGGATTAAAAAGATTTACTTAACACTTTCGCTGCTGAGGCTACCTATGTCCAAGGCACAAAAACACAAAATAGATTTCAAATCTATCTTAACCTTGTCAAGTTGGCATTCATTGGAAAGTTCTCTCTGATTACTTACAGATATGCACCATGTGCTAGTTTCATTTTTTTTTGAGTTTTTGATATCATTTTGCATTGACCAAGTTGGCCACCAGCAGCATTATGATAACCTGATGCACAGGGACGAATACATGTTAAAATATATTCCACCTACATTAAGTCTAACATATTTGATCAAACGGTCAGAACAAAACAAAGGAGCACTTCAAAGTGAGAGCAGATGAGAGTTCGAGAGTTCTCTCTCGCCCCTTCAATTAGCGAAATGTACGAGCGCCACATGTCCGTCGAAGTACGCTTACACATCTCCCCTTGTCCACGCGCATTATCTTCCCGTTCGCCGCACTCATCGGGAAAATGTTACTCTCGCCCTCTCCGCACGCTAATTCCATCACTCTCTGACATTTTCCACGCACCGAATGCTCGCTAAAAGCATATTTCTGCCGCGGCGAAATTGGCCCAATTAGCGTGACCTCAGCTTGCGTTGCGGCGTATCCTCGGCGTGTGAGTGGACGCATCAGGAACATGTGCTCCCATGTAGATTTCATCCGTAATCTACACTCATCACATTCTTGTTAATGCCTTTCACCTATACTTCCATCTTATCATGATGTAGGGGTGTAGTAAACAACAGGGACTTATTTAACTAGTGGGTATTTTGAAATAATGTGTGCAAAACACTCATTTCAATGACTTTAAAAGAAATAATATAAATAAGTTTGCATTCTCCTTCTTTTCTCTCTAAGACACACACCCTCTCTAGATCTCTCTGCAGTCTCTCTCTTTCTCTTTCTCTCTCTCTCATTCCCCCTCTCTCTTCTTCATCCCTGATATCTCTCTCTCTCCCTCTTTCTCTCTCTTTCTCTGTCTGTCTGTCTGTCTCTCTCCCTCTCTCTGGCTCTCTCTCTTTCTCTCTCTCTGGCTCTCTCTCTCTCTCTCTCTCTCTCTCTCTCTCTCTCTCTCTCTCTCTCTCTCTCTCTCTCTCTCTCTCTCTCTCTCTCTCTCTCTCTCTCTCTATGTCTCTCTCTCTCTGACTCTTTCTCTGGTTTCTGTTAGGTGTAGTGTATGCATGTGGTATTCTGCAGATGAGAAATTAAGTGACATTAAAAGGTACTTGACATCAATTGCTGAGTCTATTAGTTAGTTTTCACAGTAGGTGGCTACTGTGGTCGAACTAATGACTGTTCCTAAGGATGACTCATTTTAGGGATGATAATTGCTGTTAGCACCACCAGGGGGCAGCAAATGTAATCCTCTACTCACCAACAGAATATAATTAACTTAGCATCATCAGGACTATGGAATTATGGGTTGAATTATAATGACAATTCCATGCTTTACATTGACACCTTAGGAATTTTGTTTTTTCGTCTCTTTTTGCTGGCATATTGCTGCTAAGTTATGACTAGGCAGTTGTGAGTAGTGGAGGAAACTGGAGAACCTGGCTAAAACCACCGCCTATTTTAGTAAATGGCAACTTTCACACATGCCCCAGTCGCTAACCGAACCCAGGAAGTGGTGAGAGACAGCTAGCAGTCAGTGGCAATGCCTTTGACCCTGTCACCTTAGGACGTACTGAGGGAATTGTATGGCAGTTGTATTTAGTTTCATCATCACCTAAATAAATGCAATTGCCAGATATCTAACATTAGAACTTTATGCCAAAATCTCAAAGACAGATATGGATATTGTCAGGTTAATTTCTTATTGAAGATACAAATTGCATATTGAAGAGAAATGTATTGAATAGTATTATGAAAATGTTAAAGGTACCCATCCCTTATTAAATGCCACTTTATTTGTATGAAATGAATACTGTATACAATGTTAAAATTGTGGCAGTTAGTTAATACATACTTTGCGCATGCCTGGAGCATTTATTAAACTGCGCACCGTTATTTGCAAATCCGATAATATGCTAGTATCATACAACATGTTGACATGATAGCTTGACATTCAAAACCTGTATGCAAAAATTAAAGGCAGCTGCTATAACCATCTAAACCCTTTCATGCTGGTATTCATTGGATAGCTCTTGATGAGTACTCTCAGATGAGTACCCATTTGCCATAATTTCAGTCATTTTGCAGGTTTTTTGCATCATTTTGTAATGGCAAAATTGGCCAGCAGCAGCATTAGGGTTAAATTGACACATCTCTGGTTAATTTTCTCCTAATTTTTCCATATCATATTTCTTCAAAGTGTTTATTCTACTACAGTATTTCCTATTCTCACATTAACCTATATGTTTAAAGAGGTGACCTATATGTTAGTGGAGAAATAGGATCCAAGAAAACGGATACTGTCGATTTGGCAACCTTCCAAGAAATGCCATAGTATATTTCCATAAAAATCCTAACACACCAATAAATAGCAAAGCCAGTATTCTGTTCAAAGCACTTCCTGAAATCACACTCTTTCTGAGAACTATCGTAATTTCGCGTGTATAAGACACACTTTTTTACACAAATTTTTACCCATAATACGGGGGTGCGTCTTATACACAGAGATAGAAAACCAGGGTGTTTTACATCGAGTCCCCAGGCCACACGGAGATTGGAAATCGATGACCGCCATTACCGCACCCCATATCAGAATAAGCCTCTGGTATGTTTTCATTTCAATTGCGTTTCTAACATGTTTAGCACGTCTCAACTTCAGTGGTATTGGTAAAACATTAAAAGTCCTATCTAGCCGTAGACGGACATCTTAGTGAATTGTTTGTGTTACCAGGCCCGTCCAGCCGGTTCTATTTTAGGCACACTAATTACAATACACGGCATTAATGTCCGAGCCCCTATTGTCTTTAGAGCAGCATTATAAGTGACTTCAAATTACAATCAACTTAATGTTTTTCCGAATCCACTCCTAGTTTGTTCGTTTTATACAAAATAGCTAGAGACATGGGCCGAAAAGGGGGTGCGCACTATACACAGGGCTAACGTCTATACACCGTTGTAAAGGCCTGAACAAGGGGTGCGTCTTATATACGGGTGCGTCTTATACACGCAAAATTACGGTAATTACTCACACTGATTGGTAAATTGAGACCTGCCACACACACAATGAAAGGATAATATTATTACTACTTAAACTGTGTTTATTATAACCCCTTCCAATGCTGAGGCTACTTTCATATCCAAAGCACAAGGACGCAAAGATTAATGAAAAATATCTAAACCCTGTCATGTTGGTATTCATTGGATTGCTCTCACTGAGTACTCTCAGATGAGTACTCACGTGTGAGGGTATCCCTCATTTTTGTGCTTCTTTCACATCATTTTGTATTGACCAAATTAGCCACCAGCAGCATACAAGGGTTTTACTGTGTGTGTCTATATGTATCAATGAATGTGCTGCTTAACACTTAAGTAGTGGTGCAGGATTTAACCCAACCATGCATGGGGATCTACTTGACAAGAGTCGTCTGGACCTGTCATAATTTTGAAAATAACTTTGGAATAAAACATAAATTTTCAAACTATTTCTTGTAGATTTGTAGATAAAGTTTTAATGATCAACTCTTCTTCAAATATTTTTCTATTAATTACTTTTGTTAGAGAATGATCACCAAAATGATCAGACAGTTTTGGCTGCTACAGGCATGAATGGGTTAAGATATGATATCTTTGCAGATTAAGCATTCCTATCCATTCAAAAATCAACTGGTGTACGTCAGTCCGCCAGTTGTGGATACAGGGGCTTGACAAACATCTCTTTACAAATCAAAAAATTATTTCAATGGTAAGAACTTCCATTTTCTATTTTCTTTTAGTATTAATGCTACAAACCAATGAGGTGGAGCCCCCTCTCTGCCTGTAAAAGCGAACCCCCTCCCACATGCAAAAATACCCCCCCCCCCCCTCCTCTCCCCCCCACACACAGAAATTCTGGGACCGCCTCTGGTGTGTTGGTCTAACACACTGCTTGCTCCCCATGTCTCAATATGACAGAAAAAGTGACAAATATTGAAACTCCATATTCGTCAAGGCCTAACCCGCAACTTCATTCATATAATTAAATTGAATCCTTTATTTGAAAAGTAATGTAGTATCCAAATATTGAATTGAATGGAGAACTCCTAAATGGTTCATTATTAATCAAAAAACTTTATTTCCATCTGCAGTTTTCTTCCCTTATAACTTTCACAAAAGCTTGTTTGTGATAACTGTCAAAATGCATATTCCTCAAAGAATTAAACCGTTTTCCTTGAATAAATCTCATCTTGTTTCACTAAATTGAGTAAATCAAACATTAATGCCTATAAAAAAAAGTGATGAAATGAAGTACAAAGGAATTCCCTTGCTAATTTTATTTCCTCTCTACAGATGGGCCTGAAAACATCAATCTTACCACGCAATGCATCATCCAATTAATTACTCAATACGGGCACTTAGATTCAACTAGATGTTTGTTAAATCATTCATAAAGTTGACAGAATAATTTCTGCTCAGCTGTTGTGACAAGAAAATGTGACAATGACATTTTTAGCACGCACTCTATCTTTCACTACCAGGCATTGGTGGTGATAAAGGTATAAGGTTCTTATTTCATTCTGCATTCATCATAGCAGCTGAAACAAAATATCTTACGTAAACGGTTCAATTTCTCCATAAATTGTTTATCTCATGCACCCAACAGTTTTTTTTCTATAGATTGCCTAAATAGTAGGGATGGGGACCGGGGACCGGTTCATATGTGAAACCGGCCTGAGCATTGCGGTTAACCAGTCAAAAACCGGACCTCCCTCTACACGGTTCGGTTTTCTATGCATGCACAGGGTTCCTAGAGGCGTAATAAAACTGTCAGCACCTACCTCCTCACTGGCCTCACAATGTCTGCCAAGCGCACCGATCAAACAGCCATTTCAAAATCTCTCAAGCCTGGTACCCTGCCCACTTTCGCTATTCTCAGAAGCCTTCTCAGCGTAGAGAAAGTGGCCAGGGAGCTAGTATATAGGAACTTTCCAGTTCAGGCAAGTTCAGCCACGCATTCCATTGTGTAGTTTCGTATCCAAGAAATGTCATTAATAAACCGTGATAAAACCGAACCATAGAAGCAAAACCGAGAACCGAACCGAACCGTAGAATTCTCAACGATCCCCATCCCTACTAAATAGACTTATAGTTAATATTACAGCAGTTTGATTAATGTATACTTTGCACACCCCTGGAGTCCACATCTATCAAACTGGACACAATCATTTGGACATCGGATCACAATGTTTGCTAGTATCATACAACATGCCTGTCATTCAACACCAGTACACAAAAATTAAACTAAACATGTGGCATGAAGCATGAAAAGTAAAATACTTAAATTTGAGGGCCAGTCAGCGATAATCAAATCCTGTATTTGACTGTGTTATCCTCGGGAAATAAAGGTTATTATTATTATTATTATTATTGTTATTATTATTATCAAAGGAAGGTGCCTGCCAAGTGCATTGTTTTATAAGTGAATTGTTTTATAAGCGAAAAACTAACACAATATACAGTATAGAAGCTACTTGCCCTATCCAAATGTAGATGAGGATACCAAGGAATTGCTAGGAAAATGCCAGGATTTCCTTGGAAATCCAGATTTGTTGATATTCAGTTGAAGTCACCAAGTCAGTCACCAAGGTCTTTAAGAGATCTAGATTAAAGACACTGAGTGGCAAAGGGGCTTTAAGAGTTCTAGGTTAAACACGCTGAGTAGCTAAGGGGCTTTAAGAGGTTTAGATTAAAGACACTGAGTAGCCAAGGGTCTTTAACAGTTCTAGGTTAAACACGCTGAGTAGCTAAGGGGCTTTAAGAGGTTTAGATTAAAGGCACTGAGTAGCCAAGGGGCTTTAAGAGGTTTAGATTAAAGGCACTGAGTAGCCAAGAGTCTTTAATAGTTCTAGGTTAAACAGGCTGCATGGCAGCTAAGGGGCTTTAAGAGGTTTAGATAAAAGACGCTGAGTAGCCAAGGGGCTTTAAGAGTTCTAGATTAAAGATGCTGAGTAGCCAAGGGGCTTTAAGAGTTCTAGATTAAAGACACTGAGTAGCTAAGGGGCTTTAATAGGTTAAGATTAAAGATGCTGAGTAGCTAAGGGGCTTTAATAGGTTAAGATTAAAGACACTGAGCAGCCAAGGGGCTTTAAGAGGTTAAGATTAAAGACACTGAGTAGCCAAGGGGCTTTAAGAGTTCTAGATTAAAGACACTGAGTAGCAAGGGGCTTTAAGAGGTTTAGATTAAAGACACTGAGTAGCTAAGGGGCTTTAAGAGGTTTAGATTAAAGACACTGAGTAGCCTAGGGTCTTTAAGAGGTTTAGATTAAAGACACTGAGTAGCTAAGGGGCTTTAAGAGGTTTAGATTAAAGACACTGAGTAGCCTAGGGTCTTTAAGAGGTTTAGATTAAAGACGCTGAGTAGCCAAGGGTCTTTAAGAGTTCTAGATTAAAGACGCTGAGTAGCTAAGGGGCTTTAAGAGGTTTAGCTTAAAGACACTGAGTAGCCAAGGGTCTTTAAGAGTAGCCAAGGGGCTTTAAGAGGTTTAGATTAAAGACACTGAGTAGCTAAGGGGCTTTAAGAGGTTCAGATTAAAGACGCTGAGTAGCCAAGGGGCTTTAAGAGGTTTAGATTAAAGACACTAAGTAGCTAAGGGGCTTTAAGAGGTTTAGATTAAAGACGCTGAGTAGCTAAGGGGCTTTAAGAGGTTTAGATTAAAGACACTGAGTAGCCAAGGGGCTTTAAGAGGTTTAGATTAAAGACACTGAGTAGCCAAGGGGCTTTAAGAGGTTAAGATTAAAGACACTGAGTAGCTAAGGGGCTTTAAGAGGTTTAGATTAAAGACACTGAGTAGCCAAGGGGCTTTAAGAGGTTTAGATTAAAGACACTGAGTAGCTAAGGGGTTTTAAGAGGTTTAGATTAAAGACGCTGAGTAGCCTAGGGGCTTTAAGAGGTTTAGATTAAAGACGCTGAGTAGCCAAGGGGCTTTAAGAGGTTTAGATTAAAGACACTGAGTAGCTAAGCCCCTTGGCTACTCAGCATATTTAATCTTAACCTCATAAAGCCCCTTGGCTACTGCAGGTCTTTAATCTAGACCTGTTAAAGCCCCTTCGCTACTCAGCGTTTTTAATCTTAACCTATTAAAGCCCCTTAGCTTCTCAGTGTCTTTAATCTAAACCTCTTAAAGAGGCCTAGATTAAAGACACTGAGTAGCCAAGGGGCTTTAAGAGGTTTAGATTATAGACCCTGAGTAGTCAAGGGGCTTTAAGAGTTCTATATTAAAGACCCTGAGTAGTCAAGGGGCTTTAAGAGTTCTATATTAAAGACCCTGAGTAGTCAAGGGGCTTTAAGAGTTCTATATTAAAGACCCTGAGTAGTCAAGGGGCTTTAAGAGTTTTAGATTAAAGATGCTAAGTTAAACCAAGGAGCTTTAAGAGGTCTAGATTAAGGACTCTGAGTAGCAGTTGCTTTAAGAGGTCTAGATTAAGGACTCTGAGTAGCAGTTGCTTTAAGAGGTCTAGATTAAGGACTCTGAGTAGCAGTTGCTTTAAGAGGTCTAGATTAAGGAATGAATGATTGCTTAAAGGCACATCGGCGCACAAAGGCCATTTAGTGCCATAAAAATTGTGTAAAACAATGGTCCTTTGTTATTGTTGAAAACAATAACAATAAGAGGTATAGATTAAGACCCTAAGTAGCATAGCTGCTTCAAATGATCTAGATTAAAGAAGCTGAGTAGCCAAGGGGCTTTAAGAGTTCTAGATTAAGGACCCTGACAGCAGCCTAGGGGGTTTAAGAGGTTTAGCACTTTTTCCATTTGATCTCAGAATTTGGTATCGCATTGAGTACAGGTACCTATCCTCATTCACGTCTAGGTCTAGAGTAAGGATACCTGACAGTAAGCTAGGTGCTTGAAGTAGCCTACTGGGACTTTAAGAAGTCTAAATCAAGGACCTGACAGTAGCCTAGGGGCTCTTAAAAGGTCTGGCACTTTTTCCATTTGTTATCAGAAGTTGGTATCGCATCGAGTACTGGTACCTATCCTTATTCTTGGCTAGGACTAGATTTAGGACCCTGACAGTAGCCTAGGTGCTCTAAAAGGTCTAGCACTTTTTCCATTCGTTATCAGAATTTGGTATCGCATCGAGTACAGGTACCTATCCTTATTCTTGGCTAGGACTAGATTTAGGACCCTGACAGTAGCCTAGTTGCTAGATTAAGGACCCGCAGCAGCAGCAGCAGCAGCCTCGGGGATGCTGCCAGGCTAGTCATGGGGAACTCTTGCAGGTCACAGGTGGAGCATAAAGACTTTGTGTTGCACTCCCGCCATCTGCTGCCATTAGACGAGTCACGGGAGATGACTGTCAAGTCTGCCTGCGCAATCGTCAGCCTCACTAAATCAGCGACAAACGCAGCTTTTACTCCGACATAGAACTCTGTGCGAGCATTTTACTATGAACATCAATCATCGTGCAGTAGATCAAGCCGTAGTAAAATCTGTCTCGCTGAATCCCGCAGGGATGCTCACGCAACTAGCGAGTACAAAATCACTACTCACCCGTAAGGAATTCTGCTCTAACCCTTTGTGCATTAAAGTCTTGATTTCTATGAAAAATGTACACCTCGAGAATTCTGAGAATTCCTAGAATTTCCCATGTTTGGTATTTGACAGGATTTTCTACGAAATACCAAGTGTATTAAATAAGGGTCTTCATGGCCTGGTTGTATAATTCCATATCTTATCCTTAATTATGAATAGGATACCATCAAGAATATATTTTTGTACTTATAAAGGTACCTTTAGGGTGGCCCTTATGGTATGATTTTTCACCTCATATTCTAATATGATGATAATAATGATTATAATAATGGTAACGATAGTGATAATAAAAATAATGATTATTATTATTATTATCATTAGTATTATTGTTATTATTATTAGTATCATTATGATTATTATTATTATCATTATGATTATTATTACTATTATTCTTATTATCATTATTCTTATTATCATTATCATTACTATTATTATTACTATTATTATTAACATTATTATTATAATTATTATTATAATTACCATCATTACCATTATTATTATAATTATCATCATCATTTTTTATTATCATTATTATTATTATTATTATAAGTAGTAGTGATAGAATAAAAGTAGTATTATTATCATTATTTTAAATATCATTATCATTTATTTTATCATTATTATCATTATTATAATTATTATTATTATTATTATTAGACCTCTTTCTAAAGGAAACAGGTTCACTTCTTACCTTTCCCTGTGTGATCATGGAGAAAGAGGTTAATTCACCTTTATAGTGCACTACATGACATATACACTCATTCTGAAGAAGCCAGGGACCACTGTGTAGGTGTGACAGGAAATGCCTATGTGTATCATTGTTATCAAGCTGCCTGAGATAGTACAGGTATAGTGTATCACTAATTGGTGCTTAGCTTAATAATATAACCTTCCTATGCTGAGCAAAACATTCGCCCAAAGCACAAGGACACAAAGGTTTCTGAAAACCATCTAAACCCTGTCATGTTGGTATTCATTGGATAACTCCCAATGAGTACTCTCAGATGAGTACCCATTTGCCAGGGTTTCAGTCATTTTTCAGTTGTTTAGCCATAATATTCCAAAGGCAAAATTAGCCACCAGCAGCACAAGGGTTAAACAAACATCTTCCCAGCTATAACTGTCAGTATGTATCTTTGTCTACCTGGGGGAACAGTGGGATTAATTCACTTGTTACCTGCATAGGTGGATAGTTAGAGATTGTACATAATGACCTTACCTGGACAGTATGTATTTTTATATATATCTTTACGTTAACCCTTATGCTGCTGGTGGCTAATTTGACCAATACAAAAGGATGCAAAAAAACTAAAAAATGACTGAACCCCTGGCACATGGGTACTGATCTGCATGCACTTTGGTTGCAAATGGGTTAAACAAACATCTTCTCGGCTATTAATGTCAGTGCACATCTTTGTCTACCTGGGGGAAAGGACCAGATTAATTCCCTTGGATAGTTAAAGCTTGTACACAGTGAGCTTGCTTGGTCCGTAGGTATTCTTTTTTTACATATTCTTATCCCAACCCTTATGCTGCTGGTGGCTTATTTGACCAATACAAAATGATGCAAAAAACTAAAAAATGACTGATCCCTGGCACATGGGTACTCATCTGAGAGTACTCAGCGAGAGCTATTCAATGAATACCAACATAAGTTATTACGCCATGCATACACTTTGGGGGCAAATATATTAAAAGTTGCCAGACCAAGGCACACACTTTGAAGACAAATAAGTTAAAAGTTGTCAGATCCATTGCTAAAAATGCACTCGTAGTTGAACAGGTTAAAAGTTGTTAGACCATGCATGAACTCTGGAGTGCGATGGGTTAAAGGTTTCTACATGTAAGTTTGCTGCCCTATTGGCAGATGGAACTTGATGAGCACTTGGGTGCTGCTCTCGCGTGACCTGTTAGTCCTGTCTGTGACAGAGCAGGTCCCTGGACTCCTTCAAACGCCATAAAACCCTTGTGGTAGGTCCTTACAGGGTGAGAGGGCACCGAGCAGAGGTCTGAACCCACCGACCATAGAGTGTCAGTGTCATAAAACCCTGAACCCATAAAACCCTTGTGATGGGTCCTACATGGTGAGAGGGCACCAAGAAGAAGTCTGAACCCACTGACCATAGGGTGTCAGTGTCATAAAACCCTGAACCCATAAAAACCCTTGTGATAAGTCCTACATGGTGAGAGGGCATGGAGCAGAGGTCTGAACCCACCAACCATAGGGTGTCAGTGTCATAAAACCCTGAACCCATAAATCCATGCCACGCTGGACAATGAGGGGTCAGGGTTCTCGTGTCTTATTGAGTGCATTCCCCGCATAAATTACACTGTGAACATAAACCCCTACATCCACAGACCTCCCTACGGATGGGCAGTGTCCAAATCAGGCATTCTTCAGACTTATTATTGTGGCATCTTACGTGTTCCGTGGCATTACACGGGGGTATTGTGTTAAGTGCACGGGGCCATATAACACCAAATAGACACAATAACTACACGACCGAGACACGACTGCCAAGTCAACGGTCAACCAAAGGTTAATTAAAACTGATAATTATTGTGCAAATTGGTAGCTTTTAATTGTCGCTCCGGCCAACTTTGTGTAGTTCGGACACTTTTCATGTTAGTTTTTTCTAGCGTTGCTATTCCCCCTGGCTGGGGGAACAACCGCTATGTAATTGATATTCTGGCAATTACGATTTTTTTGCCCGCAAACAATCACTTTTGCTGCAAATAATGAGAACACTCAATCACGAGGCTGGCTATAAATTATGCCTGTAGTACACTGCCCCGCACTCAGAACTATCACATTAATGGGGTTCCACTTAGTTATAGCTGCAGGAAGGGGTGGAGGTACATGTATAAGTAAACAACACACTTGGGTTGCATTCTTACTTATCTATTCACCATTACTAAATAGTATCTGAGGTTTTCAGGAATATCCTGGCATTTTCTGTTCTTTTCATAAAATGTCTATGGTACTCTTGGTACAATATGCAAAGGAAAATCTTAGCTCAAACAAAAATCTTACTAGAATGTCAGAATTTGCCCGCAATTACAAATGTATCCGGACCCTAGCCTAGATTTCCAGGCTGTCATTGAATGTATAAATTTCTGCCCCTTACCAAATGTAGCTGAGTGTTCCTAGGAAATCATAGGAATTTTCCGAGGAAATGCAAGGTTTTCCTGTAATTATATTTTTCATTTGGTATAGAGGTTTCTGTCACAACTTAGTGATGAAAATGTAGTATGCCAATTGTTAAAGGTTTTTATTCAGTAAGGGTAATTATAAATACATTGTTCAAAAAGGCCAAAGCAGTGCTTCCCTATTAATATATCCCACTTTATATAACTTAATCCTTGCTATACTACTAGGTTTGATGTATTGCTACAATTATGCAGTTAATTGCATCACCTACCTTCACCAATGATACGTTTCGGTTGAATGAACATCTACACTCACCTGTAAATGAAAGAAATATACACATAAAAAAATATGCAAAATAAAATGCACATCGAAAGTTAATGAAAATCAAAACACTCATCTTTAAAACATACCCCTTCAAGAATCTAGACAGATGATATTAAAATGAATTATGTCAAGCACTTTATTCCAATATAAATAGGTTATATATTAGACCAGGAGACTTGCCCCCTTAGGCTGTCCGTTCC
Organism: Maea johnstoni; assembly: GCA_963942565.1. NCBI lineage: Eukaryota > Metazoa > Annelida > Polychaeta > Spionida > Magelonidae > Maea > Maea johnstoni. Next base: position 6,600,322 of record OZ012686.1, on the reverse strand, counting down.
GTTTGCCATGGGGGAAGGATCCTCACGTTGAAATTTTTGGAAGCTGTTACGTGATTTTGCACTGACACATTTGAATGAAATAAAACTTAGTTGTATTTGTAGACCAGTGTTTATTTATCATTCCAGGCAATATTTTATTTTACTCACCTCTTCCTTTTTGGAAAAATCTTAACTTTTTATGGAGGTACATGGAAGAAGGCCTCCTAATCCGCAAAATGGCCACAAATTCTCGCGTTGTCAGACGAGATGTTGCGTTATCTCCAAGCTCCAACACACGTCTGCGTGCCGTCCAACAATTGAACTTCGATACACTTTTATGACGTGCGCGGCCAACTTACGTTAGTACCGCTCTGGCAGACTACGGTGACCGAGGGAACAAGTCAGAAAAAACACTTTTATAGCAGTTTAAGAACTTTATTAAAAAATCTGGCCCTTATGAGCCTTTATTAACTTAATTCCTACAAACTTGTCCATTAAACTAGTGACGGAGTGTTTTCATCACAATGCACCGACCCAGCTTCCAGTTTTTTGCATGTGAGGACTAGTGCCGTATAGGTGAGGCCCGTCAGAGCAACAATAGCATAGGGCCGTAACGATACGGCACGGAGGGTCTAGTTATATATTGAAATAGTAGAATTGATTGTTACAGTCACAAAGGGTGAATTAAATGCTCTTCATTTCACCTAAATTTAACACGGTGCCATAGGAATCTTTAAAAATTTTGTGATATGATACAATATTGATGTTTATTAAGTGATACGATACCTCCAAAAAATTCTTAACAATTATACTGCCTGCCTCCCAGGGACCTAATTTTCTTAAATTAAGCACTGTCAGCTTCTAAAATTTCACTAATAAATAGCAAACCGCCCTCATGTAGAGACATCCAGGTAGCAATAAGGTTAATTTTATATGTATCTTAAATCCTAAACGATACAATATCATGGTACATTGTTCCATTCAATATTGGTATTTATTATCGTTTAAGTACTGGTACCTTATAAAATCCCTACAGTGCACTAATCAAACTTGATATTTGATCTTTATTCAACATGATGAATCCAGAAATCCCAGAACCACCAGCAAGAAGAATTTCATGCAAATTAACCCTTTTGCTGGTGGTGGCTAATTTGATCAATATGAAATCATGACAAAAAGTTGAGAAATGACTAAATTTGATCAATATGAAATCATGACAAAAAGTTGAGAAATGACTGAAACCCTGGCGTATGCCCGGTACTCATCTGAGAGTACTCAGCAAGAGCCTTCCCATAAATACCAATATGTCTTTGTTTATCTTGTGCATTGGATAAAAGTAGGCTCAGCATCAGAAGGGTTAATGAGTGTACTCTTATACCGCAAACATGTATCAAAATATCACCTCAGCTCTATGATTATAACCATTCCAGCCTATTCTCATATCAGATACTACCAGATTATAGCCTTGGAAATTGCATATGGATCGTACTTAACTAGACTTTACCATTTTGGCCATTATTCTCATATCAGATACTACCAAATTAGCCATGGAAATTGCATACGGATTGTAGTTAATTAGACAGAAGCTATGATGAGACTTTTAGGCATCTAGATTTCCTAGATCCACACAAATAATCAGTCTCTTACCAGGATGTAATGGGACACTCAAGGTTTCTTGAATTGGTGCAACCTTAGATGAATAAAAGAATGGATATGTAGCGAGAGACCAATTACTAGATGTGCTATAGTGAAGACCTGACTATCCCATGGGTCTCGAATCTGGCCTCAGTGTGGTGTCACTAGGAGATAAAGACTATGCAATGAGGGCTCTTAAATGTATCATTAACATTACAGAGAAAGCTGTGTACAATTTAAAAATAATCATAACACAACTTTTAGGCTATTCGCTGCAGCCTGGTTGTTTAGGTAGACCGGCTGGTTTCATATCCACTTGTTTTTATTCATCAAAGGTGCAACGTGCAAATTGGCTGATTATAGTTCCAGCAATCGCCACCAGAGGGCTGACTATGCAGAGCCGGCCAAGCCCCGGGAGGAACTGCAGGCAGCTAGCAGGTAGGAATGACAAGAATGTACTCGATGACATGCACTGCACGTCAGTTTCAGCAGCAGCAGCCTGCCAGCTTGTCACCGCCCGAGTGCTACTCACTATTGTATCCATGACGGCAGCCTCCGAGATTCATGCCGCAGATTCATCGAGATTCATCGCTAGAGAGGAGAGGGAAGTACGACTCAGGGGAGGACTCACACAGCTGTTTCATTGGTTCACGCACCCATATCGATGAAAGGATCAAAAAGATCTTCATCATTATCTATTGCAGTCCTGATCAGAATTGAATGTCAGCACTCATATGGTACTCTATATATTAAGTTATAATGTAGGTCCAGGTACACGCATCAATTAAAAAGATGAAAAAGATCTTCATCATTATCTAATTTAGTCCTCACCTGAACAATTATTACCAAGTGAACCTTTGATTACCACGGAATTCCTTGGAATATCCTAGGAAAATCCTAGGATTTCCCAGGAAGTCTAAGCTATATTGGTAATGTCAGCACATCTGGATACCCTGCTAATTGGTACTCTATATGTAATTGTTAAAATATACGTAGAGATAGACGCATCAATGAAAGGATCAAAAGGATCTTCATCATTCAATCTATTGCAGTCCTTACCTGAATAATCATTGTCAGCACACCTACGTTCCCAGCTATGATACTCTATATATTAAGTTATAATGTAGGTCCTGGTACGTAGATCAATTAAAAAGATGAAAAAGATCTTTATCATTATCTAGTGTAGTCCCTACCTGAATTGATTGGCAGTACACCTAGATACCCTGCTATGATACTCTATATATCAATTTTAAGTTATAATACAGGTTCAGGTATGTACATCAATTAAAAAGACCAAAGAGATCTTCATCATTATCTATTGTAGTCTTATCTGAATTCATTGTCGCACCTATATACTCTGCTATGGTACTCTATATATTCAATGTTAAAATATAGGTCTTGGTACGCACATCAATAAAAAGATCAAAAGGATCTCCATCATTATCTATTGTAGTTCTCACCTGAATAATTATTGTCAGCATACCTAGATACCCTGCTATGGTACTCTATATATTAACCCATTTACACTCAGAGCGGCCAAAAGAGGCCGGACAATTTTTGAAATATTTTCCTTACAAAAGCATTTTTTTTAAAACCATTTGAAGGAGAAATGTTGATCAGAAGATAAACAACTCTCCTTGAAATATTTTGCGATCTTTCTTTTTATTCTCAAATTATTTCCAAAAGTATGAAAATAGCAGACAATATTTCTAGAGGAACTCTTATGTGTGAATGGGTTAAGTTATAATAAAGGGCCAGGTACGCACATCAATGGAGAGATCAAAAGGATCATCATCATTATCTAGTGCAGTCCTACCCTGAATAATTATTGTCAGCATACCTAGATACCCTGCCATGGTACTCTATATATTCAATGTTAAAATATAGGTCTTGGTACGCACATCAATAAAAGGATCAAAAGGATCTCCATCATTATCTATTGTAGTTCTCACCTGAATAATTATTGTCAGCATACCTAGATACCCTGCTATGGTACTCTATATATTTAGTTATAATAAAGGGCTGAGGGGGAAGTCATAAAGGAGGGGGGTTACTGGGGAAAGGGGGGGGGAATGAGCAAGTGGTAAATCAGGTGGACAGCTTAATACTATTTCTATAAAGGGAGCAGCGGGCTGAGGGGGAAGCCATAAAGGAGGGGGGGGGGGGTTACTGGGGGAAGGGGGGGGGGGGGATGATCAGGTGGTAAATCAGGCGGACAGCTTAATACTATTGCTATAAAGGAAGCAGCAGGGCTGAGGGGGTAACCATAAAGGAGGGGGGTTACTGGGGGAAGGGGGGTAAAGCAAGCGGTAGATGAGGTGGGCAGCTTAATACTATTGCTATAACGTTAGCCGGGGGGCTGAGGGGAAAGCCACCAAGAAGGGGGGTTACTGGGGGAAGGGGGGGGAGGGGGAATGAGCAAGAGGTAAATCATGTGGACAGCTTAATACTATTGCTATAACGTTAGCTGGGGGCTGAGGGGAAAGCCACCAAGAAGGGGGGTTATTGGGGGAAGGGGGGGGGGGGGAATGAGCAAGAGGTAAATCATGTGGACAGCTTAATACTATTGCTATAACGTTAGCCGGGGGGCTGAGGGGAAAGCCATCGCGGAGGGTGGACGGCACCTGCAGTCCTCTCAGCATGCACGAATCATCCCTTTTATCACTCAACGAGAGCCGGGCGCAGGAAGTCAGCCTATCTCTTCACACCCCGAGGCACACCGCAGCGAAGCCTCCTGCATGGGGAAGCGAAAATTCCAGGCAGATGAGCCATTCACAGTGTATAGATAACTGAATTACCACCGAGACAAAAAAAAATACACCCAACTTTGCCGCAAGAGGAAATTCCTTTGATTTGGTAAGCCAAAACTGTTCCATCTTTCTTCCTCCCATTCCCGAAGATAGCATAGATGTACCCAGGACAAGCTGAAGTGACGAATTACAGTATTGGAATGACACAGGCATATTTCATGTAACCTACTATAAATAAAAGAATGGATATGTAGCGAGAGACCAATTACCATATGTGCTATTGTGAAGGCCTGACTATTCCAGGGGTCTCGAATCTGGTCTTAGTGTGACAT
>OZ012686.1:6578736-6595426 GCA_963942565.1 Maea johnstoni | reverse complement strand
TGAAAGAAAATCATACAAAATTGACCACAACCTTCAGAAACATTGTGTGGACGTCACACAATTCTCTGGCTTAACTAGCCAATTCAGTGACAAGGAGATTAAAGAGGGGCCTCCTCCAGTCGTAGAGAGTGATTTTTATCTGATCGAGAATGCGACGGCACTTTGAAACATGCACTTAACCTATTGAAATCTAGAGGTCAAACATGGTCTGACAAACATGTAAAAACATTTATAACAAAATGATATTTGAGGAAAAATTTGATTGAAACATGTTATTCCTGTTGATTTTAATAACCCTTTTAATTTGTTCCTCAAATATTATTCAATTTGATGAGGTAGGTTAAAAAATGTCAGGTCGTGTTCGCACATTGGTCACAAATGGGTTAACATCCTTCAACTCCAATTAGTATTATGGGATAGATATCCTCTCATCAGGGTCCATTATGTGTATAAAATGATCTTGTATTCTCATACCAACCACAAATGATAGGTTGTTGATGACACATTTGAAGGAGCGCTTGCCTTGGGGTATATAGTAATGTCCCTTTTTATATTCTCTATACCTTTTATTACGCGCACGGACCTTGAAAGAGACAAATACCCTAATCTGGGTCCCGTAAAATCATAAATTGGTTAGCATTTTATTACTTTCAGTTAATGACATTTAAGAGTTTTGTTGCGAGATGGAAGCAATTTTTTCCCTATTATCTCCCTTTCATAGCCAATAGGGGGGGGGGGGGGGGTGATGCATGTATATTATGTTACAGCTTCTGAAGCATAGACTTGATAAGTGGCATGCCTGCATTGTATACCAAGTTTTTTACTGTTATCTGGTACCTCTAATAGAGCTAACAGTTAGCTAATTGGAATGAAAACATATGTGATATTACATATGTTTTCATAGCTTAAACTATTTTTTTCTGGCATAAGTAAAATCCATGATTGTGGATGTGGTTGTGTTTATTATCATCATCATCATCATTATTATTATTATTATTATTATTATTATTATTATTATTATTATTATTATTATTATTATCATCATCATTATTATTATTAGTATCATTATTATTAAAAAAAATTGTCACTGTTTCTTCTTTCTTTTAGTACATGGCCATATTGTGTGGAGACATTAGTTTTTCAGCAATAGGCTGTGTGTTAAGTAGTAGTAGTAGTAGTAGTAGTAGTAGTAGTAGTAGTACTACTAGTAGTAGTAGTAGTAGTAGTAGTAGTATAGTAGGTGAGGTAGCAGTAGTCTGAGGTTGATGGATCACCTCCCTTACTGCTAATATTACACACTACTTCTGTTCCCCCAACAGATCATGCACCCTGTCACTATTGTTATCCATCATAAACACCCTCCTGCAGCGCAACAGCCCCCCCCCCCTTAAATTTCCCCTCCTCCCCCTCTTGATTCAATTCCAAAACATCACAATGAATATCCCAAAACAATGCTTTTATATCCGGTCAGGTTACTTTTTGCTCAGGGGAGGTTTCTCATAGTAATTATCTTTGATGGTAATGGACATGGCTAATAGATTACTCGGCTAATTGTGGATGAAGATGGTCCTTTCTACAACTGACATTCCACCATGCATACCTGCCATCATAACTCATCGCCTCACGGATCACTGTACCGCGTATAATACAATAGTGTTTTCATTACTGTCACTTTGTTATGCAGTGTCAAGGCTAAATCGTGACTAGGAGGGTCTCAGAGTAGGAGAGCCAAGGAAAAAAAGCAATGAATAATACCATGTCACTGACAACTTCCTCACATGCCTAATGTGAGTTTCAAACCCTAACTGGACCTTGTAGTACGGTGTTATGCTGCTGGTGGCTAATTTTGCCAATACAACATGATGCAAAACAGCTGAAAAATGACTGAAACCCTGGCATATGGGTACTCATCCGAGAGTACTCAGCAAGAGCTATCCAATGAATACCAACATAACAGGGTTTAGATTACTGTTTTCATTACTGTCACTTTCTTTGCAGTGTTAACCCTTATGCTGCTGTTGGCTTATTTGGCCATTACACAAAATGATGCAAAAAACCCTGAAAAATGACAGAAACCCTGGCGTATGGTTACTCATGCAGTGATAGCTTAATCCAATAAATACCAACATGACACAGACGGGGTTTAGATGATTTTCAAAAATCTTTGCATTCTTTGGATGTAAGTAGCCTTGGCATTGGAAGGGTTAAATAAGTCAGATAATGTGTGTGCTCTACAGATATTCAATATTGATGGCTGACACTCCGCAGGTACTCTGCTCCTTCAATATTATAAGGCATTGACTATTGATAGTTAGAGCAGGTATCAGATAACACGTTAACCCAAAAATGCATAAGTACAGCAGCAGAAAGCAGTCTGACAATTTTGGTGACATTTTAAATGTGAAAGCAAAGATGGGAAAATATTTCAAGGAGAAATGTTCATCAGAACAGTTCCGCCAACTCTTCTTCAAATATTTTAATGAAAAATTCTGAATTTCGAAGTTATTGTCAAAAAAGTTATAGAGCCAGACACATTTCTAGAGGATCTCCTAAGCATTAATGGGTTAACATTGTAAAGAGTTCCTCTAGGTAGAATCATAAGTATCTATGTCTCTTTTGACAATAAAATTAAGAGTAATTTTACAAAATATTTGTTAGAGAGTTGTTGGTAGTTTAGTTATCAGATTGATATTTCCCTGCACATTGGCTAATTTTTTTCCTGAAAGATATAAGCTAATATAGGCCTTTAAAAAGTGTATGTTTCCGGTAACCTGACTCTAGTCTGTTTTTATTCGTAATTTTTGCCGACCCTAAAGTTTTTTTTTTACGCTTTCCCCAAAGTCAATAAATAAAACATAAAAGATATGTACAAAGAAATTGTTTCTGTATACTTTTCATCTCAAATCACTCATTTTGGCTTCAGATAAGGCTGAGAATGCATCTTAGAGCCTCTAGAATCCTCTGCTTCAGGCCTAGCTTCATTCTACTACAAGAAAACAGAAACTTATCACCAAAATACCGCCTACAGCTCTTCCTGGCAAATAAAAAAAAAGTAAAGAATTTTTTTTCCCACCTACCCTACCTAGTTTTTTTAGCATGGTTATCGGAAACGAAACAAACACTTTTTCATTTTAGGCCTTAGTTAGCAGCTCTTTTTGAGCACTATCGGCATGAAAGGGTTAACTTACTTGTGTGTGTGTGTGGTGCCCAAAATGCCCTTACGATTATGGTGATATCTTTGCAAATATTGCATTTTTCAGAAAATATTTGATGAGGAAATACAGTTCAGTACAAAACCCACAACTCTCCTACAAATATTTTTTGAATGAATGCCTAATTCCGAAGTGATATGCAATAATGTAATCAGTGCAGACGACCAATATTTTTCGAACACATGCCTTATTCCAAAGTGATATGCAAAAGTGTAATCAGTGCAGACGACCATTGCCCATGAGATCCCATAAGGAACAGAGGCAGGTGGTAGACTGTCTGATGGTGTGGCCCATGGGGTGTTCACTATTAGACAGCCTACATGTGATGACAGATCAGCTTTAACCCATTAATGCTTAAGAGATCATCGGGGAATTGTCGTCTGGATCGATAATAATTTTGATAATTTTGAATTCAGAAAGTTTTTACAAAATATTTGAAGAAGAGTTGTTGGAAGTGTTCTAATTAACATTTCTCCTTCAAATATTTTCCCAATTCTGTCTTCACCTTCAAGATTTCACCATTATTGCCAGTACAATTCTTATGGCTTATTTAACTGTGAGCATTACTGGGTTAACCATTACCCTTCCGATGCTGAGGCTTCTTTTGTCCAAAGTGCAAGGGCGCAAAGATTTGTGAAAAACATCTAAAACATGTCATGTTGGTATTCATTGGAAAGCTATTGCTGAGTACTCTCAGATGAGTACCCACATGCCAGTGTTTCAGTCATTTTTATGATCTATTTTGGATTCACTGGCCAATGTCACCCACAGCTAGCACCCAATAAAACTCTATAAGGATTAAGCTACGAGGGAAACACATCTGGAGCATAATCATTCTTGAGAAAATCATGATTGAAAGTTCTTTTCTAATATTTTTCCCAAATTTCTCAATTTCATGAGTATAATCTCAAACAATGTGTTTAACTCAAGAATTTGCCACTGCAATAAACTGTGAATTTCAAACAATTACCAAATCAAGATCCCTATGTCAATTTAATCAATATTTAGAAATATATGTTGGTAAATTCAACTGGTATTTGACTTGAGATCTGTTTGTGTGTTTCAAGTAACTATTGAAATACTTTCATTACTACTACAACTACTACTACTACTACTACTACTACTACTACTACTACTACTACTACTATAACTAATAAAAATAATAATGATAATAATTATAATAATAATAATAATGATAATAATAATAATAATAATAATTATAATGATGATGATAATAATAATAATAATAATAATAATAATAATACTAATAATAATAATAATAATACTAATAATAATAATGATAATGATAATAATAATCCTAATAATAGAGCAAGCAGATTCCTGGAATTTCTAGACCAATACCAGGTCGAGAATGTTCTGAATAGTTTGAGCAAGCACACATGCTGATGAGAAATCTAAATGAAATTTCTGAAATATATAGCTTCAATATCAACTTCTCTACCTTTTTGATGAATATAACTGCGACTAGTCATGAATTAGCCTAAACTAGCAGAAAAAGTGACGATAATCAAAACTCCAAAGAAAAGGGGACTTAAGGCATCAAACAAAAAAAACACCTCGCCACCTTCCAATATAAATCTTAAGATTTTTGAAAAATGTCTTTTTCCAGTAAGAATCACTGGCAGGAAATTAACCCCTTAATCCCCAAAACCTATAGCTGCCCCTGTCTTTGAGTTGATCACCGCTGATAATAATAATAATAATAATAAAAATAATAATAATAATAATAATGATAATGATAATAATACTAATAATAGAGCAAGCAGATTCCTGGAATTATTTCCAATGAGAATCACTAGCAGGAAATTAACCCCTTAATCCTCGAACCTGTAGCCGCCCCCTTCTCTGAGTTGATCACCGCTGCAGTCAGTAACACTTACCTCCCCCATTACCACTCACATCTGACATTTCCTCTGCGCCCACCTGGGTGATTAATGAGCAGTCAGGCTCAGGTAGCCCACCTTTAAGGCATCATCCGGTACGGTCATTTACCTTAAATGGATCAATCTTGCAGCGCACCTTTAAGGTATCATCCGGTGCATTTATTTACCTGAGGACATTAATCGCTCTTAAAGCTCAGGTATCCAACCTTTAAGGTACCATCAGATACGGTCACTCACCTAAAGGAGATCGTTCTTAACCCTTCCAATGCTAAGGCTACTTTACGATTATTTACCTGAACAACATCGCTGTTAAAGTTCATGTATCTGACCTTTAAGGTACCATCAGATACCTTTATTTACCAGAACAAGATCACCCTTAAAGCCAAGGTATCCAACCTTTAAGGTACATTAAGGTACGGTCATTTACCTGAGGACGATCGCTTTTAAAGATCAGGTATCCCACCTTTAAGGTATCTTCAAGTACAGTCACTCACCTAAAGCTTCAGTGAATGATTTCTGAGATCTTTAAGATCAGGTATCCAACCTTTAAGGTATCATCCGGTACGGGTATTTACCTGACGAGGATCGCTTTTAAAGCTCAGGTAGAGTCACTCACCTAAAGGGGATCACTCTTAAAGATCTTTAAGATCAGGTATCCCACCTTTAACCCTTTATATGCTGCTGGTGGCTAATTTTGCCAATACTAAATGATGCAAAAAACCTGAAAAATTACTGAAACCCTGGCACATGGGTAGTCATATGATGGTACTCATTGAGAGCTATCTAATGAATACCAACATGACCGGGTTTAGATGTTTCTCAAAATTCTTTGCGCCCTTGTGCTTTGGACGAATTTTAGTACAGCGTCAGCATTGGAAGGGTTAAGGGTTTCATCAGGTAGAGTCACTCACCTAAAGGGGACCACACTTAAAGCTCAGGTATCCCACCTTTATAAGGCTACCATCAGATAAGGTCACTCATCTAAAGGGGACCACTCTTAAAGCTCAGGTATCCAACCTTTAAGGTATCATCAGGTATGGTCACTCACCTAAAGGAGACCACTCTTAATTAAAGCTCAGGTATCAGACCTTTAAGGTTCAATTAAGTACGGTCACTCACCTAAAGGGGACCACTCTTTAAGCTCAGGTATCCGACCTTTAAGGTATACCGTCAAGTACGGTCACTCACCTAAAGGGGATCACTCTTAAAGCTTCAGTGAATGATTTGTGAGATCCTTAACCTTCACCTGCACTCACTATACATGTATTCATGAAACTTGAAGGTCCCCAGTCCATAAGTCTTGATGGGAGCTCCCTTTGAAAACACTATGCATGATTTTTTCAGTTTTTTGCCCCAAAAGTCTTAAATACAAACTGCTGGGAGGTTACTTTTGGGAGAAGACCTTTCAGGCAATAATTACTTTTTACTTTGTGAAAAAAATTAACCCCATAAGGATTATCTGAATATGAGAGAAAGAGTGATGCATTACAGAATTCCAAACCCATCTCCAGTCATGGTAGGGTCAACCCTTATGCTGCTGGTGGCTAATTTGGCCGAATCAAAATGATGCAAAAAACCTGAAAAAATACCTAAACCCTGGCTTATGGGTACTCATCTGAGGGTACTCAGTGAGAACTATCCAATGAATACCAACATGACAGGATTTAGATTGTTTTCAAAATTCTTTGCGTTCTTGTGCTTCGGGTGAAAGTAGCCGCAGCATTGGAAGGGTTAAAGAGAGTAGATGAAAAACTGGAGCCTGTGGACATTCCCTATGCTGCAGCCTGTACTATCAACCGCTCTCTACTGCTTCTATTATTCATCCACACAGAGTGTTTATCTTTGCTTTTATCCTATTTCATGATAGAGCAGACAAAGATGCTGCACTTCAGGCAGTCCCCGGGGTATCCTACAACCCATCCACCTGTTTTATTCATCCCGCAGGTGAGACCCCCCCACGGTCACCGTCCCCTCCCAAGCACACTCTCCTATAGTAGCTTCAATGCCTGTAGGTTCTATCATATGGTATTGTGAATTTGTTATACATTCCATCAAAGAGGAATACCTTAAGTAACTCCATTGCATTCTACAGCAACACCTACAGCTCCTAATATGGTATTGTAATACATTTCATCATAGAGAAATACCTACAAGCACAATATCTCCTAGTAGCTTCACTGAATGCTACAGCAATGCCTTCAGGTTCTATCATATGGTATTGTGAATTTGTTATACATTCCATCAAAGAGGAATACCTTAAGTAACTCCATTGCATTCTACAGCAACACCTGCAGCTCCTAATATGGTATTGTAATACATTTCATCATAGAGAAATACCTAGCATCTAATTTACATTCTACAGCAAGCCTGCGACTCCTAATATGGTATTGTAATACATTTCATCATAGTGAAATACCTAGCATCTAAATTACATTCTACAGCAAGCCTGCGACTCCTAATATGGTATTGTAATACATTATATCAAAGACCTACAGCTCCTAATATGATATTGTAAGATTGTAAGACATTCAATCAAATTTTAAGACCTGCATCTCCTAATATGGTATTGTAATACATAATTTCCATCAAAGACCTACAGCTCCTAATATGGTATTGTGAAACATTCCATCAAAGACCTGCAGCTCCCAATATGGTATTGCAATACATTCCACCAAAGACCTGCAGCTCCTAATATGGTATTGTGAAACATTCCACCAAAGACCTGCAGCTACTAATATGGTATTTCAATACATTCTATCAAAGACCTGCAGCTCCTAATATGGTATCGTGATACCATCAAACAGAAATAACCAGCAACTCGAATGCATTCCAAAGCCAGTGTCTTCTAATACGGTATTGTAATTCATTCCATCAAACAGAAATATCTAGTATTTTCATTGCATTCTACAGCAAAGCCGCCAGCTCCTGATATGGTATTGTAATACATTTCATCAAACAGAAATACCTAACATCTAAACTGCATTTCAAGGTCAGCGGCTCCTACTATGGTATTGTACATGTAATAATTTCATCAAACAGAAATACCTAGTATCTCCATTGCATTCCAAGGTCAGTGGCTCCTAATATGGTATTGTACATGTAATAATTTCATCAAACAGAAATACCTAGCATCTACACTGTATTTCAAGGTCAGTGGCTCCTAATATGGTATTGTACATGTAATAATTTCATCAAACAGAAATATTTAGCATCTACATTGCATTTCAAGGTCAGCGGCTCCTAATATGGTATTGTACATGTAATAATTTCATCAAACAGAAATACCTAGTATCTCCATTGCATTCCAATGTCAGTGGCTCCTATGATATTGTAATACATTCCACTGAACATACCAGCCCATTCTGCAATACTGGCAATACAGTATTAATTTGATCTCAGTAAAATAAGGAATAAGGAATACTGCTCCTATAATAATGTAATTTAGCATCTGCTAGAAATTGTTTTTATGCGTAATGACTATTTGTGCATTAAAGTCTGGCAATATGGTGTATATCTGAAAAATGAGATGGCACAATGTACTTAATATGAATTTAGGTATGTAAACAGTGAGTTCAAGTGAGAAATCTTTGCAGTTCAATCTGCTCAAGATGAGTCTGACTAAGAGCTTTCTCAGATGTCCACTACAAGAACCTGAACTTAGAACTTGTTGTGGTTATTCTAATTCAAACTTTATGCAGTACTGATACTGTACGATACCATTTCGTTCTTAGAGGTATCCATCCCTATTTGTATGGGCAACTTAATAACAAAATTTGATCATCCTCGGAAAGATTCTGCGAGTCGACCAGGCTTCATGCATAGTACATAGAGGGAATCTGGTAAACAGAAAAACCAATTTAGCAACATCCAGGCTACCTACTAACACAATTTGTCCTATCGTTGAACCATTCTGAGGACAGTTCATTCCTGAGATACTGTATGCTAAAGAAACACCGCCCCCCCCCCCCATGGCCCCCAAAGCTTACTTGAAATCTGATACTCCAATAAGTAACTATCAAGAACTATCAACCTAAGGGCTGTTCTATTTTAAAAAGAGGTGGGGGAAACAGGAAATTTGGCCCCCTCCTTCCCCCTAATTTCGAATACTCCCCTCAAAATAAATTCTAAACTTGTTTTTTCGTTTTTCTTTTTTTCCATCCCATTAATATTATCTAGATGACTTCCGCAAACTAACTCCTTTTGTTGCAATCTAAAACTCCTTGAAAATCCTTTAAGAGATGTGTCAGCACGAGAGTATAGTTTGCTATTTATTGGCAAAATCTTTGGATCTAATAGCACTAAATTTCACAAAATAAGGTCCCTGGGAGGCAGGCAGTATCACTTAAAATTTCATTAGGATATTGTATATCATTCAGTAAATATATTGATATCGCATTAAATCACTAAAATTCTTAGGTGCCGATCCCTAATTACAGTAAGTGCAAGAACAACTCCAACAAGACTACTGCAGCAGGCGTGCCTTTCACTACACACAATCCCCAGAGCAAAGCCGAGCTGTCGTCAATATATCACGCAGTAAAAAAAACAAGGCAAGGATAATGCCCGCAGTTAAGAAGTCATTCACCGCAAGATCTTAACCCATTGAAATCTTAAATACTGGTATGATCTGACAACTTGGAATATATCTCAGCATGTGTGTGTGTGTGTGTGTGTATATATATATATATATATATATATATATATATATATATATATATATATATATATATATATATATATATATATATATATATATATATATATATATATATATATATATATCCAAATGAAAAATATACATAGTAGAAACATACATACATACATACACACAATTTCGATCTAATATTTATCATAAAGTTACTAAACTTATTATCAGGATATTTCCATCTGAGTCAGAGCTTGTGTACAGTACTGTAGAAGTTAATGGGTTAATAGCAACAAAAGAGGTCTTATTTCTCAATCATGACAATAATCTCTTGACTGAAGCGAAAGTGGCTAAATTTAATCATATATCATGCAACAGTTGAGATGATTAGAGGATGTTCTTTCTATTTTATCATCTCTCACATCGATATCATTTCCAAATATTTGACAATATATAATGCATCAAATAAACAGATTAAAAACATCCACAATCAAAATATTTTGACTTGACATTGGATAAACTATCAAATAAAAAGATAAAAAACATTCACCATCAAAATAATTCGACTTGAAATTGTATAAACTACCACAAAAAATAAAAGAGAAAGGTATTTACAATCAAAATCTTTTGACTGATAAAATATGGATTTTTAATAAAACTAAGCTTTAATTGCCAAACAATATCTAATACACATTGGTAATAATTGAGGGAGAGGGGTAGGGGTCAACTATAAGGGTTTGAGGAAGATTCCTTGCATGGTCATTAACCCTTCCAATGCTGAGACTATTTTCGTCCAAAGCACAAGAATGCAAGATTCTTGAAAAACTATTGAAACCCTGTTGTCTTGGTATTCATTTGAAAGCTCTCGTCGAGTACTCTCAGATGAGTACCCATTTCCAAGGGTTTCAGTGATTTTTCAGGATTTTTGCATTATTTTCTATTGGCAAACTTGGCTACCAGCAGCATAAGGGTTAATACAGTGACAGGTATTTCTAATTGTATCATCCTCAGACCCCTTAAAAAAATGTCCTTTAACAAATGTCATGAAGACTTCAGGGGAAATCCTAGGAATTTTCCTAGGATAATTTTTAAATTCCCATGGTATTCTCAGCTTCATTTGGTATGGGGTACTTTTTGGTGAGTGAAGACTCATTTGTTAAAGGTCATGCCACTCTTGACAATTAATGAGGTTATGTGAGGAAGTTGGCAGCGACTTGGATTTTGGTGGTGGTTTTCAATGGCCCTCAATTTTCCTCCCTTTATAACTTGCAACTGGCTGGTCACAACTTAGACGCAATATGGCAAAAAAAGTGATGAAAATCAAAATATTGTATTTCAACCCCCCTCAAGCAAAAAGCTACCCCGTAGCCACAAATGAAGCCCCCACAAAGATGTTGCGAAGGGTGGTATGTAAATGGGCATTATTACGTGTACCTGCGGGCCTATAGTTAACAGAGAGAGCGTGAGTGATGGGGGGTTTTCAGCGAATGTGGCACGAGGCCCTAACTGCCCGGCACGGTAGAGAACTGATCGGTGGTCGAGAAAATCAAGTGTGATGTCGAGGCTGATCGGCAGACTCTCCGGGAGCGGCAATGGGTCGAGAACGTTAATAATTTACAGCGCCGGGATCATGGACAAAACATACAGCACTATAGCTGCTGCATGGTTGCATTCATACGGCACCGCGGGATACGTACACATGAATACTTGCATCTGAAAGAGGCTTTAAGAAATCCACAATGGCCACACTATAAATGAATTTAAAGACTTTATTCATGAAAAAATGTCTCCTAAAATATTAACCTAGCCAAGGAATGCCTAGGTATTTTTTGGTAAGAAATCCACCATGGCACACCATAAATGAATGTAAACGGTTTTATTCATGAAAAAATGTCGCCTTATTTCAAATCAACCTAACCAAAGAATGCCTAGGTATTTTTAGGGAGATACATATGAATATGTCTGCAAATAGGCTTACAGAAATCCACAATGGCTACACCATAAATGAATTTAAAGATTTTATTCATGAAAAGATGTCTCATTGTAACCAATATAACAAAAGAACGCCTAGGTATTTTTAGGGAGATACATATGAATATGATGTCTGCAAAAGAGGCTTAAAGAAATCCACAATGGCTACACCATAAATGAATTTTAAAACTTTATTCAAGAAACAATGTCCTCTTAAAACTTGAGACCAAAGAATGCCTAGGTATGCCCAGATATTTATAACTACAACATTATAAATCATGTTTTATTATACATACCCTGAAGAACATTGTTTAACATAGCGTAGGTAAATTAGCATCAGTATTCTGTGAAATATTCTACCCTGCAAGCAGACTACAGGTGTAAACTATTATACATATAGAGAAGACATCCTTTAACATAGTATTACTGCAGGTAAATTAGCATCAGTATTCTGCTGTACATGCTCCCCTACAAGCATCCTGCAGGTCTAAACTATTATACATATACGGAAGAACATTGTTTAACATTGTGTTACTGGAGGTAAATTAGCATCAGTATTCTGCTGTACATGCTCCCCTACAAGCATCCTGCAGGTCTAAACTATTATACATATACGGAAGAACATTGTTTAACATTGTGTTACTGGAGGTAAATTAGCATCAGTATTCTGCTGTACACTAACCCCTACAAGTATCCTCCAGGTCTAAACTATAAGTGACTGCAGCAGGTGCTTTCTAAACACATCTCCTTTGCTGCTTGTTAACTAATGGTCCGGGTGAATAACCATCATCCGTCTCCGTCACCTGCAAGATGGGCGGCGTTTCGTGAAGACAATGGTTTTCCATTGTTATCCTTAAAAGACAATACCCTTGACAATTGGGGTAAGGCTGTCAGGGCAATGGGTCAGGGTTAAGGTCCAATATAACAATTTAAGTAAAGCACTTCAAGGCTATTATCCTAACACTTTTTGACTTTAATGAATAGAGTTTTCTACTACCAGTAAAACAGCCACAGGACCAATTTGTACTACTACCACTTCTGTAAATTCTTGGATATTTAATCCACACTAAGAATTTAGGCCACTATCATTATTGTTCAAAATAATTTAAATGGAATCTGTGCCACTATTATGGGCCACCCTCAACCCATAAAAATTGTGATTATTAAAAAGTGTACCAAATTACCAAGAATATATGGTAGACCATTAATATCTGGAGCACATAGAAATGATCTGATACTTGTAGAAATATCTAGATAACAAAGTAGAATTTTTATTTAAAGATATTCAATGTCCCTATTGGTTCTGACCATTCCACTTCCATTCAAATATATTCAAATCATATATGGTCAAGCAATTTTTAAATATTACTATATTGAATTACATATATATATATATGCTGTAATATATCAAGCAATGCATAAAATTGCAGTGATAAGGATAATGCGGTTCATAGCTTTCCAATTTAAATAGGAAAGGAAAGTAAGAGGAAGAAAAAGTGATGCATGAACATTATGGGCTGCAAATTGCTCAATTAATCCAGTTATTGATGTTGTTGCCAAAACATTACTTATGTATCAAGCATTGTGATAGGTTTAAGACATAATTGGTTCATTAAAAAGAGTGCAAAAAAGTTAATGGCATATTGTGGAAAATTTCCAAAACATATACTCACCTGAATAATGCATTAATAAGTTGCGTAAAGGCTATTACCAACCCATCAACTGTTTTATATCAGCCTCCTAAAAGCATGCCACAAACTTAACCCTCTTGTGCCTATATATATATATATATATATATATATATATATATATATATATATATATATATATATATATATATATATATATATATATATATATACATATATATATATATATATATATATATATATATATATATATATATATATATATCATAATGTTTTCGGTTCTGGTTTCAGATTCCTGTATAATAGATGACTATCAGAGTAAGTTATTTACATGGCAGGATCAGCATAAATCCAACCAAAAATATTTTTTCTCAGAAAGTAAACATTTTTGGATAACCTTCAGGCAAAAATACAGTACCTCAGGAACTAAACAATTTTGGACGACCTTCAGCAGAGAAATAAACATTCTTAACAGTATCATCTGTAACTCCCCTCCCACCTAACATTAGAGCTATCTTTAGCAGCGGAATCAACACATGTCAGGAACTATTTGGGGCGGGATTGCATTTATTAGGATTCATTGACGAAAAAACAAAATAATAGGGACGTCTTTCCAGTGCATTCGCCAGAGACAAATTTGAGTGCATGTTATGTTCAGAATAATCAGCATCAATGGCACTCCAGAGAGTAAAAACATCACAGAATGGAGAATCAAGGGCATCTTGACTGGCCCCTGAGGAAATACAGATAGAAATGCTAAAACTATCAAACGCAGATCTCTTCTTCTGCACTGATACTTATATAATTAACACCATTAAGAGATCCATGACATTTTTGTAAAGTACTAATACACACACACACACACACATATATATATATATATATATATATATATATATATATATATATATATATATATATATATATATATATATATATATATATGTATATATATATATATATATATATATATATATATATATATATATATATATATATATTATATATATATATATATATATATATATATATATATATATATATATATATATATATACATATATACATACATAATTCTTACAATTTTTACATTTTTTGTCTCCTTTTAACCACGAGTCTGCCACTGGTCTACAACTAGACCCGTGGCAGAAACGGGTTGACGTTTCAATTTTCACGGTCAGTGGTAGATTCGTGGCAAACCAGTGGTTGACCATTACCACCATTCTACCATGGGTCTGCCATGTGTCTACCATGATGTGTGGTTAGAAGGTGGAAGATATGTGGCACTGCCTAGGTTATGTGGTTAGAAGATGGTAATTACATGTTGTTATTTGATGTGTATTACCTGTATTTCTCATTGCATGCATGCTTTCCAAGTTCAATGGGCACTAAAGTATGTCGCTATTGATCAAAAGATTCCAAAAGTTAAGTTTTCATAAACGGAATATTAAAAATATATAACAGTGTGATTGGTTTATTCCATTATTGAATTATTACATTAAAACACAGAATGACGACAGATTCATAATGTCATTCACAAATGGTGGGGACATTATAGAAACACTTTTTATGCTTATCATATAAGACCTTCAATGATGATATATAAAAGCAAGCTGTGAATTGCTGAATTCACCTTCTGCTAAAGTAAAGATGTTTGATTCTCTCGATCCTTATGTGGTTTCAATTTGGCCACAATGATAGAAGACAGATCCTAAAGGAAAGCTAATCATGTACAGTGAGTCATGATGCTGAAAACATCCCTGTGTGAATTCCACAAACGAACGAAAAAATTTAACGGATCCTCATCCATCTTTATTTCTTTTCCGGAGACAGGGGAGTTGAAATGTCAAAAAGAATCTACTTGAAGGGCGAGTAGGAGGCCATCTCGTTGATTTGGAGGTAAGAATTGCACACCCTCGGATCAAACTAGCAGATGTGTCGCACCTATAACGTGCGTGATGGGGAATTCGGCGGGACGGGCCTTCGCGCCGTATATCACTCAAATCTCGAAAACGAACCATGCTCGCACCTCTGCCTGATCCAAGGGGAGAGGGACACACAGACGCTCGTGATGGATTGCCCGCATCTGGCCCATCGTCATCTTTCTACGAATATTTACCCGTTAACCCTCATGCTGCGGGTGGATAATTTGGCCAATACAAAATTAGCCAAAGAAAACATTGAGTGAAACCTTGGCACATGGGTACTCATCTGAGAATACTCAGCGAGAGCTATCTAATGAATACCAACATGACAGGGTTTAGATGGTTTTCAAAAATCTCTGCATCCTTGTACTTTGGACGAAAGTAGCCTTAAGCATTGGAAGGGTTAACCCTTTCAATGCTGAGACTACTTTTGTCTAAGGCACAAGATCTCAAAAATCTTTGGAAATCATCTAAATCCTGTCATGTTGATATTCATTTGAAAGCTCTCGTTGAGAACTTGAGTACCCCATTGCCAAGATTTCAGTCATTTTTAGCCACTATTTAGCCACACTTAAGGTCATACATAAAGCTGTTTTAAATTTCATAATTCTTAATATTTAAATGTACCAAAACTTAACCCTTTCCATGCTGAAGCTACTATGGCAGAAAAATGCAAAAAGTTTTGAAAGACAATTATATATAAATCCTGTTATGTTGGTATTCATTGGATAGCTCTCATAGAGTACTCTCAGATGAGTACCCATATCCAAGTGTTTCATTCATGTTTCAGACTTTTTGCATCTTTTGGTATTGACCAAATTATCCACCACCAACATAAGGGTTAAAGAATTCCTCACAGTGCACAGATCTCCCCTTAAGTGTATGCTTTAAGTGTGTGCTTTAAGTTTATGCATTAAATGTATGTGTTAAGTATATGCTTTAAATGTGTGCTTTAAGTGTAAGCTTTAAGTGTGTGCTTTAAGTGTATGCTTTAAGTGTAAGCTTTAAGTGTAAGCTTTTAGTGTATGCTCTAAGTGTATGCTGTAAGTGTAAGCTTTAAGTGTATGCTTTGAGTGTATGCTTTAAGTGTATGCTTCAAGTGTATGCTTTAAGTTTATGCTTTAAGTTTATGCTTTTAAGTGTATGCTTTAAGACCAGGTGTCCATTATGCAACTTAAAGCAAGGCTATCTGGACATAAATTAAGCTGCATTAACCCTTCCACTGCTGAGGCTTCTTTCGTCCAAAGTACAAGGATGCAAAGATTTTTGAAAAGCATTTTAACCCTATCTTGCTTGTATTTATTGAATAGCTCTTGCTGGGTACTCTCAGATGAGTACCCATGTGCCAGGGTTTCAGTCATATTCAGGTTTTTGCATCATTTTG